>OX421285.1:4760070-5377064 GCA_949125355.1 Agriopis leucophaearia | reverse complement strand
TAGAACTTTGTCACAACAAAGAACCTGAATTTTCGCAGAATTTCCGTCAGAATTTGGCTGCCAGCTCTACTTTAAAATTCACGACGAGCCTACGTGTGAAACGCATATATTTCCTGAATATCACGGGAAAGGCTGTCAGTTCCGAACTTACATAACTTGAAAGCGTAGTGTCGCGGCCGGCCCCGTGAGCCGGAATATAAACTCAATGCTCGAAAGAAATATGTGGTGAAAATGCACAACATTGAGACTTGGATTTATGAATATACCAATATGAGTTAACTCAATACTTGAAAGAAATATGTAATGTAATCTTGTAATTCTAAGACTAACATAGATACATTAAATTGACTACTGTTTAAATCATGACATCAAACTGACACTGACATTATGATTTGATAATGACATTATGTTTTAATACTGACATTAGGTACATTATTTTATGACATTCTTTACTAATTGCCAATTGTTAATTTTATGCTTATATCTGTTAACTTAACTTGTACTACATAATCTTAACTTAAAACTGTAGGTAAATAATGCTGCATTATAATTTTATAACTAAATGATAATTAATATGAATTACGAACCTAAATTTAAACTAACCCAAACGACGAAGTGTACAAAAAAATTGATTTATAAACGGGTAGGACTAATTCCCAAGATACGGGTGTCCACATCTAGTTTGGGCATTAGTGCGTTACACAATTGTAATGTACCGATTACTGAATGAAATAATTTTGAATTTTTGAATTTGAATATGTGGTGTCCATGTTGCACCCGTGCTGATAGTCGTTGGGAACGATACTCTCGAAGTTGTTCACCAAGGATACACACAAGATAGGTGTAAATCTTGGACAGATTGTTCTGTTAGGTAAGTCTAACTTAGGCAAAGAGTTCGCCCGAAGAATAAAATAAAATAACTATTCTAAACTTAATTATATATTTATTTCTGTTGATTTTAATATTTAATTAAATGTGCCATATTAATTAGTTATTGTGATTTGGTGTTTTTTTTTTGTTTTTTTTTTTGACATTGTTTATGTTATTTTAAATAAAAATTTTGTTTTCCTTGACTTCTATATTTTTAAGTCCGAATATTAAGTCTCGTCCATGGTTATTTAAAAATATTTTGAATTTTATAGCTGCAGTCTGTGCCTTCACAAACATTCCCTTTGGAAACCTTATTTTCCTGAGATATTTTTATTTATTTATTTAAGAATAGTCTTGCGTTTGACCGCCAACTCGACTGATGCTAAGCCTAGGTCTATGATGGAATAATAGGATGGGGTGGGATAATGCGATGATAGGCACGCTTGTCTAGAAAAATATATTTTATCTTATAGCATGCTCGCAGAGTTCTTGTTGATGCCCGGTAAGCGGACTAAAAATGATTTTTAATGATCTAGTGCAGAAAGTCAGCTTTTTTGCACGAATGCATAAAAATAAACTGAACCTTTTTCATCCTTTCTTTTTTATGAATTTTTTCATAGAGGTTCAGTCAATATATTTAATGTAGGAAGTTTGCCTTTGTATAAAATAATAATAATAACATTAAAGAACTTGGTATAACTTTTGTCGAATAAAAATAGAACTTTTCCAAATTTCAGATATATTATAATATAATATATCTTTCATTAAAATTAGAACTGAAATTTGAACAACTATTACTTACAATATCACGGTTTTATTTGCTCACAATTAAAGTGAAAATCCGAGTGTATAATTTGTCCATAAAATCCATTTTATCCACGGCTAAAATGTATTATTTTATGCACTCGTATATACAATCTACTATTGATCACATAATATTGTGTCGTGACATTTTACGTTTTACTTTGTCCGCTATTCGGTGGCAAAATAGAATGTGTTAGCCTACACAATAAAATACTTTTTTCTATATATAATAGACCTACCTAAGTTTGGCCACCAACTCGCCTGATGGTAAGCGACTGTGTGGGCGAGTATGGAACACGTTAATCTAGAAGAAATCTATTCACTCTAGCCTTGAAGATGCCTAGATTGTAGTTCTTGTGTATACTATTCGAAAGGTTACGTAGCAGAGAAGGAAAAAGAATTCCTATACAATAACCTTCTCACAAAACCGTGCCGATGCGCCATTGAAAAGAGATATCAGACGAGTTATTTCTCTATTACCAATTCTATGCCTTCTTACTTTCCGTCAACAAGCCATTCCTATTGCGTTTGCCAAATAAAGAGTACGTGACCATTCAAGTTTGTCCCTTAGACCCCGAGATAGTCCAAGGGTCCCAATCTGGACCCTCGAAGGCCCGGATTGTCCCTTCAATGGGCCACGGAATAATGACCTCTCCTGAGAGAAACGGGCCGATGATGGAAAAAGGTGCGTACAATTTTCAGGAACGGTTCATATTAAATAGAAATAGAGATATTTATTTTTCGAGTTGTTGAACAGATAAGCCCAGTATTAAATTAAGCTGTAAAATAAATTCGCCCTTCAGTTTATCCTATCTAGGAGGAACTTATTTGACCATCATGTTTTACAATGTAACCAAATTATTTAAATTTTAGTTATTAAATGACTGTTAGAGGCGAATGTAGCCTGAGAAGTCATATTTCTGTCATCTACAATCATAAAACTGTCTGTATTGTAAGAATTTAAGTTAGTATGAAAAATAAAGCTCTTAAAAAATCGGGAGAATAAAAATGAAAGACGAAAACCTGCAGATATCCGCACGAGTTTATAATCTTCTTATCTTCTTGTATATATAAAAGGCAATGTAAGCACGTATGTGTTTTTAAGTCTGTAGATATGTACCTTAATTCCCCATGAACTCCAAAACGACTGGACTGATTTTAACGGGACTTTCACTGGCACATAGCTGATGATATAAGGAGTAATCAAACGGGTGAGACCGTGGGGCGCATCTAGTCATTTACATTTCTCCCGAACGCGTAAGTACAGTTGCGACCGCCTAACAACAAAGTATCTACCTTCCACCACTCAAATCGTCAAAACAAAGCATGACTGTCATACAAATCGCGTTATTAAAACATATTATGTTCATAAAATACATTGGACTACGTGAGCGTCACTTCAAATTACGTACCTGGGAACTTTAGGTTAAGGCTCGGGCACAATTAGAACACTTTTTTTTTCTTATTAATATCTCTGGGACATTTTTGCACACATGGTCATCTGACCCCAAACTAAGCAAACCTTGTAATATGGCTGCCAGAGACTGATATACGTACTTTTTTTTTATACATAAATACATATTAACAGCACCCAGACATAAAACAAACACAAATGTTTGCTCTAATGTTTCAAACCCGCAAGCGCAGAAGGTAGGTTCACTACCAACTGAGCCACCGGGGCAGCTAATACATTAGATATACATATAAGCTGAAGTAGTTTGACTTCAAACAAATGCCAGGTGGGTTATCATAATCTCAAAAACATTCTTATAATAACCTTACATTGAATTTTGTCTCGCTCTCTCGGCTAATGAGAGAGCAAGACCAAAGTCAATGTAAGGGTAAGATAGATAAAATCCTGCACGATTGATCGTTATTTAACTTTGATGTTTTTCGATCTCTTTATCGAAGCTAGGAACGCTAAACTTCCAAGCACAGCAGATATATACAACGTGTAACATAAAGGTGTGGTTATATTATAGGGTATGTATGTGCTCACCGTTACAAGCAACTTTTACTATGAGACCAACACTGAAGTTGGAAAAAAACTAGATTTATACCATAGGTTAGGTACCATTTGTCGTCGATATGCTGTTAAGTGTGTTCATGCCCTTATTTAACAACCGAAGTGAAATTCATGTCGCACGCAATGAGTTATAACCACAATAGCTAGTACAGAATATTTATTTACTAAGAAAATATTGCTTTTCAGGTAGATACAGGTGAATTATTGTGTAAAATTATTTTGGAAGTTTTTTTTTTGTAGTTAAAACTTTTTTAGCAGCGTTGACTGATTTTTAGTAGGGACAAATCCAAGGACCTTTCATACGTTTTTGAAATTTCCTTGGGCAAAACTTATGGGTTCGCGTCACCGACATGTAAATTTGACGTATTAGTCTTATTTTGGCAGTCCTATGACTGACTATTTTTTTTATTATAGGCATGCGTTTGCGTGGAGCACGTTTGCGTACAAGAAACCGATTAACTCGTGATTTGAAGACACCCAGATTGTAACTATCAGGGCAGCGCATTCCACAGACTAGCAGTTCGTAATTTTTTTTGGTATTCCTTATTGTACTTGAAGCGAGGTAGAAGCGAAATTACACTAGAGATTCATCAGAAAACAGTTTTAAAAGTTAGATAGTTATTGGTAATCAAGAAACGTTTCCTATTTGCGGCCATTTTGAAAAGCAGGCTATTTCTCGGCAATAAATAACAGTCTTACAATAGCGTACAGTATAAGAAAATAATTAAGAAACCAATAGATTGTACGCCCACTGCCATCCCAGCCATTCGTCAATCTACGTCCAGGTTCGATCACTTTTATTAGATCTCTGGGAGAAGATAGATTCTTGTTTACGGCGGGAGATCGGAATGGAAGGTTATTGTTCCGCCTACTCACGCAATTTTTACCCGACAATGCAAAACAAGAAGGAGGGTACTATTTTAAGGCCACACAATGACAAGTGCTATAACTTTCTCAAATTTCACAATTTTTTAAGAAAAAGAAATGATTAGTAGGAATAAAAAATACGATGTGGCATTATTTTGAAAGTGAGATTTAAACAAATTTTTACTAGAAGTAATTTTAAACTTTCGCGTTTTAAACACATTCGTGTTTTATAATATAATATATTATATAACATATTATGTATATCGGGTTTTATGCCGCATTTTTACTAGTGTAATTTTTACAAGCTTTTAATATATAATTTAATATATAACACAATGTTTGTTTGTCAAATCTTGCAAGCAGAATTAGAACTTCCTTCCTACGGTGTTGAATTTTTACACGTTGGTTCATTTCCGATTGCTGTTGCATTTTTATGGTAAGCATGACCAATCAACATCCAGGATTAACTCCAGATAAAGGAACACTTCAACGGTCAGAAGCACAGACACGAAATTTTGTGTACGTATTTTATTATGATAGCCGGTTTAAAGTTTTACCATGACATGATTGAGGAACTTGAGGGGTTCATAGTTGGGGGCTTTTAGTGTTGAGTCCTGACTGAGGACCTCCTCAATGGTTAGCAGCTCAGACATGAAATCCTGTATACCTACGCATTACAATGATAAGCCATTTTAAGTGTCACTATGATATGGCTACTGCACTCAATAATAGTCAAAATTGTTCATAATGATTGAGTTGCACAATGAGCACAGAGAAAACCTCAGAGTCACACAACGGGCAATGGAGAGAGCTATGCTTGGAGTTTCTTTGCGCGATAGAATCCGGAACGTGGATATTCGCCAAAGAACCATAGCTAAAATTTGCAGGTTAAAGTGGCAATGGGCAGGCCACATCGCTCGAAGAACCGTCAACCAATGGGGAAGAAAGGTTCTTGAGTGGAGATCACGAACAGGAAGACGCAGTGGAGGTAGGCCTCCCCACCAGATGGACCGACGACATTGTGAGAGTCGCGGGCATCCAGTGGATGCAGATGGCAGGATGTCGTTTAGTGTGGAGGTTAAAAGGGGACATCCTATGTTCAGCAGTGGACATCTTCTGGCTGATGATGACAATGAGAACAATGACCTCCTATCGGCTTAGTGCATCTTGTATTTAAAAAGTTCTGATTCTTTAGTAAGTACTTACCGTTTATCATAACTACTTACTCCACCGGCGCAGCGACCCGAAATGGGTCTTGGCCTCCGACACAAGAGAACACCATCGGTCCCAGTCTCGCGCTGTCTCTCACCACTCGGCGATTTGGACCTCGCGCAAGTCCTACTCCACGGCATCTTTCCAGCGATATCTAGACCTGCCAACAGGTCACCGGCCTGCGGGAACTCCAAGATACGCCTTCTTGACATTACCGTTTATCTTTCGTAGCTTATATTTGAATTATTTACATGAGCCACTCCAACCCCTAAGTACCCGTAAAAGGGTCCATCAATAAACCAAGGCAATCGAATCGTCCATCACTCGCTACCTGCCAGTAGATCGGTACAAATAACGCGCCAAACCTAAGATGTATTCGCCAATACTGCAGACATTTCAATTTCTTCCTACTCCGCACTTCGTGACAGGGACGGCGTAAGGAATGGAACTTTAGAGGTAGCATAGGGGGTAAACCAAACAACGCTAAGTTTAAACTGTAATTGCACCTATAGATGCCGCACAAACCACTACTATTAAGTAGGTACTTCAATTTATCTGGTTCTGGTATTACTGTAATAAATAAATAAAATATTTATTCTTTAAACTAGCCTCAATCTAATTTACGTTGATGTAAATAATCATAATGTTGTTGGTCAATTATAAGACATGCGTGTTTTGACTATTTCAATACCTTTCCTCAAGTATAAAACTTGTAATGCTGCAATAGTGGCCATAAACTAATAGGAATAGACATCCAACCAAACGCAAAAGACGGGCACGGGAACGGCTATTACAAGAGGAAATAGATAGGTACCTACTTGCTATTTGCAATCTTTGCTGTTAAAAAAAACGATATTCGCAAAAGAAATCAACGTCAAGACTTCTGAATGTTAGCGAATATTATGTTAACAATTACTGCCGCCAATTGCGAGTGGCGCTAGTGTCTTGTCTGTTTAAATTCGCAAATATGTTCGCCTATTACAATCATTACCATAATTTCCATGCGGATGCCAAAACTATTTTATTTTCACCCCTCCTTTACCAGTCCCTGCCCCGCTATTTTTCACATAACATCCAATTTCTTGGGGGTGAAAAGTCGAATTTATTACGTGCTGCCGTTTCTACAACAGGCTAAATTATTTCAATACGAATTGGTATTGAAAATGAGAAAGTCTGGACTGTCGTCTATAGTTATAGTTATGTCATTTCATTTTAAAATGAAAACTGTACAGATTTCTGATTGTTCAGCTGCTTAGAGCTGTAAACAAACTATCGTACGCATATGCAAGCTGTGGCGGACGCGTCTGATGAATTTACACAGTTATTTAGACACGTCTTCGGCTGACAAAAAATCCAGCGCGAAATAACCTTCGAACGTCCGATTGCTCAAGATTGTCCCAAGGTCGCGTCCGCTACTTATGACTGTTTATCCACAGATAAGTGTGAATGTATTAATGAACCGCCGCTTCTGGATGCGTCCGATAGTATGTTTGCAGCTTAGCCTTGCCTTAACTTGATAATGAAACCACAGTGCAGCTGTGAAACGGAAAGAACAGCTAATACACGTTTTAATAAAATTCTATGGCATTCTATTTTTTAAGGGTTTCATGCCAAAATGGCAAAAAGGAACCTTCGGTATATGGTACTAGACATCTGGGATGCAAATTGTCACATGGACATATCTTGATACTAACTGCGGCCCACTGAAGACGTCGACTGCTGAAGATAGGCTTCCCCCTTAGACTTCCACACTGAACGACAGCCTGCCATCTACATTCACTGGATGCCTGTGACTCTCACGATGTCATCAGTCTATCTAGTGGAAGGCCTACCTACCTACGCTGCGTCAAGCTAAGCATAAGTCTCCTTAATTCGGTCCTTTTGCAAAATTCTTTGTTTTTACACCTCATAAGAAATATATTTGTCACATTTCAGTTATAAAAATAATTTAAATATTTTTAATAATTTTAACAGTAATTTTAATATTTTTGACAGAATATTCAAGATTCTTTGTTGAGTCAGTCAGTGTATTTCGCTTTTATGTATATGGTTCCACATCTAAAATTATTAAAGTTAAAAGCAGCATCCGTTTTGAAAGCTATTGGGAACTGTCAGCTAATTAACGCCGCAAAACACACGTTGCAAGAAACTTCATTAAAACTGCAAACGTTGAGCGCTGCGGAGAATCGCAAAAATCTAATTGTGTACCACGTTGGAGACGCAGTGCAAAGCAAAGCTACAAAAACTATACAGGGCTATAAAAAATAAGGTTAGCTTAATTATTTTTTGTCGGAGAAGCGTTTTATTAACTAAACTTTACACAAACTAACACTAAATTCCTAAAGGCAATCCAACTAGGATTGCCAATAGACCGTTGAAAGTTTAAAGACAATGATTAACCCCACTGCCAGTTGGCTGGGTGTGTACATCCAGTATGCTGGTGGCATTGCCACGCTGAATGGCAATGCTTATACCAGCTGAGCCACTCTTATATGCATTGTTTTAGTCTACTTTTAGTGCGAATTTTTTAAGCGCTGATTCGCTTTCCAGTTGTGAATTCTTTAGTTCAGTTATATTTGCCTTCATTTACAGGACACAAGCATTATAAGCTTGGAGTACTATGCTGACAAGAAATCTTTGATCTCATCAATATGACCTTTAATAAGGGACCAATTTTGAAATCGCAAAAAAAAACTTTGCATGCAGGCATTTTGTTTTGGAACACCCTGGAAACAGCTGATTTTTTGTCGCTATTTCACCGTTAGACCTACTTAACCTAGCCTATCATAGCTCCATCTACGTAGGACGGCATTCTACAATAGAATGCCAGGAACCAGGTCATACGGAAACTGCAAGAGCAACGGAGACAATAGCGGCAACGTCACTTCACTTAATGTATTGCTGTTCTTTTTAGCCGGAGGTGCTCGCTTCACCTTGCACCCTTACCATAGGTTCTATCCATCGATGGGAAAAATTGTTTTAGGTTTCATGGTTATCAATAGTTTTAATACGCCAACGAACCAACTATCTTTAAATTGAAGTAAGATGAATGATAAAATGAGGTTTTTGGTGTCAACGTGAAAAAATCATAGCGCCATTATGTAATATTGTTCATTCGCAACTAATTATTCAAAAGGACATCACATCACATCACATCATCAGCCAATTTACGTCCACTGTTGGACAAGGCCTCCCTCATAGAGCCATAATCCCCACGCTTGGCAGGTGGCTTGGGGATCGCAGTACGTTCACCGTGTACTATTAGGACGCTGCTGCCCATCCTCCGGTGGTTCTGGTCGCAGTTTTAGGACATACCCGGGTCACACATACCCGGGTCAAAAGAACATGAAGTTTCCATATTATTATTTGTCTTGTTGGTTTCTAAGTTGCAGACATATATACCACACAAGTGTATATTGAACATTTTTTAAACACACGATAAAAGAGCTTTTAATAGACAGCATCATTGCTTAACATCAGACGAGCTGGCGATCAAATGCTAGCCTTTTTTAAATATATATATAAATTCTACAAACGGCTGAACAGATTTTCATGAATCATAAGTAAGAACACCAAACCATTGAACACGATTCAAGTCACCTCTCAACATCGAAAAATTATACATAGAAATCACAACGCGTAGAAAATTATAGTCAATAAACGTCCACAGTTTCAAATACATATATAAACATGGGTGTATACAATTTATATCGAAAAAATACTTTTTTACCAAAACCAACCGTATATTTATGGCTCATTTCTCTAATGTCTCTTCGATTTGCACAACATCGTCAAAACTCGTGAACCGTATTATTTACCGTGTTATTTTTATTGTTATTGTCATTTTTAAGTTAGCATAATAACTTTTACTTGTACTTTATGTTGTTGTATGCTCGTAAAGGGCAGACTGTTGAAACTAATTTATTTTACCATCTTCTGTACACAGTTTTGACAATAAATGATTTCTGATTCTGATTCTGAACCGTCGTTGAGCAAGCGAGACGGCAATTATGTCTGAATCACAAGTGGGAACTTCTCTCCCGAGAGAAAGAGACAATTTTCTTCGTCAGCCAAGATGACGTGTTTATTACGGCTTGTGCAACTCTCGTCTGACTGTGGATTCATTCTGGCTGCGTATTGAGTCGGGCCAGATTGAGTATAGCCTTGATTAGAGCGTCATTGTGGCATCTTTGTTTTATTTGATCGAAGCCTCTCAATCAAAAAAAAACTAAATCGGCTTAGCCGTTTGGGAGCTACAATGTCACAGACAGATTCACATATACCAACACACACGTTACTAACTTATAACACCCCTCTTTTTGTCTCGGGGGTTAAAAATATAGATTTATTCATTCTACTTTCCACAGACGAGTTGGTGGTCAAAAGCGGAACAACTCGGAACATAAAAAAAGCTTTTTAGAATTAACTGAAAGAAAGAAAAATATTTATTAATAACAGAAACAAAAGATACATAATATACTTATACCTAAAGACAGTAAAATAATAGTTTTTGTCACAAATCAGTCCCAACTCAGCATAGTGCTGGCCGTATAAAACCAGCGCTGGTCTGCCGTTGGAACCGACAGGTGACGACATGCACGTCGTGAAACAGCAGGTGTTCAGTACAACGTAACACGTAACGTAACACTTTAATACTAATATGGTAGTGATATAATTAATACCTAAACCCTGAACATAAAAACAAGAAAATTAAATATTTAAAACTAGACTTAAAACATAAATGCACAGCATAACTGCAGCTGTAAGCGATCATCAGATAGCAAACGGACTATAAGTATTACTACTTGAAGTACTTAGTTACTTATTATAGCCACTGCACACTGTTTTGTCACAAAACTTAAATCAAAACAGAATCGAGTCAGGTGCACTGGTAGTAGGGTAGGGAGCCAGCTCCGTAGACTCGAGTTTTGAGATTGAGAGAGAATAAGATTCATTAGTGCTATTAGGTAATAGCACTAAGGAATCTTATTGTTCAATCTTTGTCTTAAAAAAATCGTATAACGAGTCAATTTAAAAGATTAGGTAATCTTGTAAATTTACCTATGAAAATATTGTATGAAATTCTTAAGAAAAATCTTGGTTTGTAAGAAATTTCACATAATATATTTTCTTAAATTCTACATTCATTGGACGTTGGAGCTATTTTTGTGGCGCTATGAACAGAGCAAGATCGAGTATTTATAGACCATCATTAACCATTTATTAATTGCATTTTTTTATAAACCCGCGTTAAGTAGCTAATCTAGATTATCTTTAAGAGCTTAAACGAGATAATCTTCAATTGGCTGAACAAATTTTCTTTAATCATACTTAAGAACTCTTGATCAAGTCACTTTTGAAACAAAAAAATTGAATCAAAATCGGTTCAGCCGTTTGGGAGCTACGATGCCAAAGGCAGAAACACAGATACATGAGTTAAAGTTATAATACTCTTTTTTGAGAGTAAAAAAAGTTCCAAAATTCAGTCAAAATACTGACATTATTCACACAAAATACCAACTTGACCTCTTGATTTTTTATTTTATTTTTTTTCTTATTCTTTTTCCTTTTTTCTGTTTTTGCATTGTGAAATATTTCTTTCTTTTCTTTATTCTTTCGATAAAAGTGCAAACGCAGTCCAGTTTTCCAATTGAAAACAAGCAAGGAAGTAACCTAATCCTACTATCTCTAAGGGGCAGTTCGCACTGAGATAAAACTGTCCAGCCGGTGGCGGCGGCAGCGCATTACAAAGCATTGCTTGTCACGCGGGGATTACCCGAATGTGTGTAATGGGCACAAAGCACGATGAGATCGTGTGGACATTCCCTTATAACGATACATTTTCCTACCTGCAGGCTTAGCACGGGCCGTGGACAAAAATTTCTTTCCACCGTCTTTGTACGCACGAAGACGCGACAAAGCTAAAACATGGATAGGTATCGTTCGCGCAAAACTTTATGAGCCCTCTGAAGTTAGGCCCAGTGGCTGCGCAGTACGCATATTATAGGTATCGTTCGCGCAAAACTTTATGAGCCTTCTGAAGTTAGGCCCAGTGGCTGCGCAGTACGCATATTATAGGTATCCGAGGGACTTTACAGGGCGTCGGGGAGGCCTCGCGCCTAACTTCAGAGGGCTCATAAAGTTTTGCGCGAACGATATCCGAGGGACTTTACAGGGCGTCGGGGAGGCCTCGCGCCTAACTTCAGAGGGCTCATAAAGTTTTGCGCGAACGATACGTTTGTCTTTTCCTTGCGGGATAAAAACCGTGGAAAGACAATTTGTCCATGGCCCGTGCTAGACTTGCTGTAAGTATAAGTAAAATTGCTCTCAAAACATAGATAAATATATAGATGAACACTTTCATGTTTATCACTAATCCGTAAAATGACATACGAGTACATAGGACGAAAACTTTGTAAACCACAGTATAATGTGTATGGGCCCGATTATTAACAATAATATACTGATGACACCAATCTGAAGTTATATCCTTCAAAATAATAATAAAAAATCCAAATCTGTTTTTAAATGACGAAGGTATAAGTTACATAACAAACAAACAAAAAATTTATAAAATACATATGAGAAGTATTACAACTCTACTCCCTTTTTTGAAGTCGGTTAAAAATGAATCGAGTTCCAACCACACAAATCCACACTAACCTATCGTCCATTTCCACCAGTTTGCATGCCTAAGTCAAAGTCCTTCTGACCAATCAGAGAGCTCCATTCTAATAGGACAAATAACGTAATACTATTCGTGTTTGTGAACAAGAATATCGGGATCTACCTTTATGTGATGGGAAGAAGCCATTCATCTACATTGTTATTGAAAGGATGGTGAATTGGCGAAGCTTTTTTCGGCTTTTTCTTTGTGTTTTTCGGTTTAGGGGAAGTGTACCTATGTGTAGATACGTTATCGCTAAGATATGGATGTTTTTGTGATAGGTAAGTAATACTTATAGGAAAATATACTACGAAAATTCTATTTTATTACCTCTCTAAAAAATGTAGTGTAATATTAATGGCTATTATCATTCTTTTTTATTCTCATTACTAGCCGGACATTTAAGAGGCATTGATGGAGGGGATAACATCAAGGATGCGCTTGTTTTAATTCGTAATTAAACTCGCCTTTTTCTATTCTCTCTGATTATTCTCGTCTTGCAGAGAAGAAATCAATTAACTCGCATTTAAAGGCATCCAGATTGTTAACGGGGGAAACCGCTCGGGCAGCACATTCAAGCGGCTCTCAGTCTAGCGGTTTGCAAAATGAAAGTTCAATCAAAACGCTCAATTCAGATTCTTGGAATGTTAAACTATGGAATGATGTCGCTTTTTCGCCATCAATACCTTGTTTTTACAAAATGACCGAAGTTCTTTGCGATCCCAAAATAAATTTTGAAAAAGGACACCGCATTATGATGATGAGATGCTGTGTCTGGTCCACCCTCATGAACGGATGCAAAGTGTGGGTGTGGAAAACATCGTGAGGAAACTGGTATTTCCAAGAACCTTAAAATTTCAAAGAAATAATTACATTCACCAACATGCACTGGACAAGCATGGTTGATTATGGCTTATCCTCATTTTCTGAGATAAAGGCCTGTGTCCCAGCAGTGGGAAAGGCTGATAATGATGGTAATGGCAGATGCATTTCTGACACTAGTTAAAGTCATCTCTTATTAAAGGTATAGGCCTTTTTTTATAATCAAAATAGGTTTACGTTTGGCCTGTAACTCACGGCCCCGATTCTACTAAACCATATTTTTTTTCGATTCTTAATGAATTGCCTCAATTTTTTCACTTTTGACACTTTATCTATATCAAAAGCGTCAAAAGAGCAATTTCTGAGGCAATTCATTAACAATTTGAAAACAATTGGTTTAGTAGAATCGGGGCCCTGATGGAAAGCGATGTTTTGGCCGAAGATGGAGAACGTAGTCCTAAAAGGTACTTTTATTCACTCTGGCCTTGAAGACAAACAGGTCATCATTTTCATAAAACAAGGACGGTGGCAAAGCGTTCCAGTCCCTTGCGGTTTGCATTAAGAAGGTGGAGGCAAACCGGCTAGTTCAAGCCGGTGGCATTTCGACTATTTATGTGTTCTCCAACTTGTACTGTTGCAGAAGAAGGAAGGAAGGATTAGGTCGTTTAGCTCAAGAGCAACATAACATAAAGCTTATGATAACATTATCCATCAAACTATTCGGAACTTTGTGTGCACAACTAACCAAACCATGTGCAACCAAACCCGACTAAACTTTGTCCACATCACACTGTAATCAAAGGAATCACACATCAAAAGCTCTCTCTAAGCCGTGGCTCAGCTAATAATAGAAAGTCTCGTTAGAATGAACGGACCAACTAGAATTATCGGAGATCTTGACAGATCCCTTAATGGGATCTCGGGGCGTGCCACTCAATTATCTGTGAGGGTTTGATATTGGTGCTTACCAGGGTTGCCACACGTCTTCATATTCTAAGAAAGGCAATTTTCTGAAATAAAGATAAGATTATTTTTAACACGATGTAAGCTTATTAATAGCATCACTTGTAACTTTGTAAACAAATATTGCAAGTAAATTTTAACAATTTCTTATTGACGTATTGATTTGAAACGGCCAGTTTATGGAATCTGGATGACAATACAATAATTTTGTATGAATCAAACTGATCTGTTAATGGATCCTGGACGTGGATAGTGAAACTCTTTAATTGCTACTAGTAAACCGCTCAAGTTTGATTGTATTTGTAATTTGATTTGTTTTAACGTACACTTGTACACGCACACATCAGACCAGGCATTTAAATGCTAAGAATTATTTTCAATTTTATCGAAGATTGCATTTTTATTTTTTATTTGGTTTTTTATGTGTCAAATATGTATTTATATACATACACAGAATACATAATATATAATACATATTCGTTATCACACATTCAAAATTCTAGGCATGGCACTTCCAAAACAAAGGTAGAGGTAAAGGTAGAGATCTTGATTGCTTAGTAAACTTTTCTTATATTCCAACTTCGAATTTCCAAGACATAGTCAACCTACAATGTCAGGATTTGTTATCACAGCGCAGGTAGATGTAACGCCGAATGATAGTTAGCGAGATTCGTAATGGATTCTGATCTGCTTCACATCAGAATACGAGTAATTAATTAAATTATTAGCCTACTGTTGAATAACAATGGGCTTTCGCTATTTTGAGGAGAATGACGTTCGAATTTAATCAGATTTGGATTTGTTTCAAAATTTATGAGTGACATTTACAGGCGTTGATTTTGTGTCTACTGTTGCATATAAGAAGATAATGCAAGGTGACGACAGATACATTCAAGGCTGTAATAATTTTAAGATGGTTGGCGGCAAAAGTTCAAACTGTTCAAACCAGCTAGAATACTTCTGTTTAGAAAAATTCTCATGATAACTGAGCATTTCTTTTTTATGAAAATATTCACAGGATGCTTAATGTGCTAAGTATTCTAAACTAATATTACTTATTAGTTTAGAAATTATTGTTAATTCTCATTGTTGGAAAAATGTGGTAAGTCAAAGGCAACCAGTCGCCTCCACCAAACGTTTTACTCAGGTCTTTTCACAATTCGAAAGTGACCGGCAGCCCCCAAGGTCCTAAAATCTGTACCCCAAACTGCACAAACATGTGCATTTGTCTAAGTACCCCTATATGTACTCGTATATTTGTGCTGTTTGGGATTTTCAACTTTAATCGTGGCAATGCAAGCCCGATCCAATGTTGCAGGAAGATTAGACGGCGCTTTTGTTTCGCCACATCTAACATTCCAAACTTTGATTCTAATTTAGTTCTTCGGCACTTCTAGGTCCAAAAGAAATATAAATTCAATATAAATACGAATTTTCAAGACTAAGAAATAAAAATAAGCATGAATATTTATTATTTTCGATGCCAGCAATAAGCATTTATACAAACAGTCCCAACTAACAAAATCCTAAGAAATTCCAATACTTGAAACAACAAAGCCCTCGATAAATCAATGGCCTCAATAATGCAAACAGCTCCGCAATAAGCTGACGATAAATAAAAAAAATACAAATGTGTATTCACGGTAACAGGTCGTATAAATTAAAGAACAAAGGTTGCGGGTCAAAGTTGAATTTATTTGATCCGTTCGGCCACAGGGCGAAGTGTAAAAAGCCAAAATTGGTAGCACGGAATCCGTGAAATTCAATGAAAGCGAGCATGGGCAATATTTTTTGTGGCCAGTTGTTAAACTCTTGCTAATTAGTCAGTATCAATTTCCTAGGGCGCCGCCAGCCCATGGCCCAGAGGGGCAAGTTAATATTATGGAGGATGAGAAAAATGAAAAAAGAATTGTAGGTACAATCAAGAGCAGAGTTTCTTTGCAGTTTGTTTCTTTTATTTAATCTCTAGGGGGGCAGCTGCCCCTTCCTGCCCCCCATTGGCGACGCCCTTGACAATTTCAGTATCAACCTATCATGTTTCCACTCCTAGAACTCAGGTCTTCTCTTAGAGAAAGAGGATGGACCCTAATCCACCATGCTGCCATCAGTTCATTTGGTGAATGTCATTCACGAAAGGAATGTATTTGAATTGTTGAACTTCTTCTTTTCTGGTTACCTTGACCGTTTTTGAGCAATGGCATCAAATTATTAAAAATAAATCATAATTTATTTAAATAGATACCAACTTAATAAGTCATTGCTGCAGGGCCGAGAATCAAACCGGGTGCCGTCAAATTGTAAAGCGCTCGCTACCACTTGGCTACTTTCGCACGCTAATTAGTCAGGAAGTGAAATTTGAAACATTTTGCTTTTATTTGTACTTAAACTGCGTATTTATCATAATATAATATACATTTTGTGGGTGCAGAATCTTAGCCTTTGAGTCATATTATTTGGGTTTTTTTCTTGGAAATTATTATTTTGTTTATATAATTATTTTTAATGTTCTACCCATATATAATATCAGCGTTATAATCATACAAATAATTTCTATTACCAACAACATATAATTGGCTCTTTTGTTTTTTATTTAATTGCTCTCTGTTATTTAAAGTACATAGTTAGTTTTTACCAAATTTTTTATTAAAACAAATCAATGACTTCAGTCACTGCGTTACACAGAAATTGAACACTGTTTAATTAAAAACCGTAGATCTTGCAAAATATCCCGTAATTCGTAAATAAGAATCTAATTAAGACGAATTCAAAGATATTTCTAAATTGCAAGAGCAGCAATCCCCCTGAAGGCACGAAAAGGGTATTTTTCAAGTTACAATTAAATATTTTGTAAGAATAAAAGAGTTGGATTCTGTTTGCATGTTCTTTTTAAAAAGGGTTTATTATGGGAAATTAAATCGTCTGAAGTTTTTTTTTTGGGATAACAAAGCAGTATGGACGCTACTTGTCAAAATTCAATGGTTTTATCTTGCTATTTTGGTCTAATAAATTTAGACAAAAAGATGGCAAACAGTACAATTTAATAGTTTCCAATTTGTTTTTGAGTTTATTCATTTAGACAAAATGACAATCATATTCGCACTGTTCTCCCAGCGGTTTTCCCACTTGATGGGGTTGTACTGTTAAAATTAGACCAAAATTGCACTAAGGTTGACTAAAGTGGTGGCTTGGCGTGTTGACCAGAGACGAAAATGTTCTACAGACGAATTTTTTCGAGAGTTATACGCCAATGCCTAATGCTGCCCATTCCAAATGTTTTAAGACATTATGTTCTTGTGACCACATAGCCAGCCTACTCTCTGGGTTCTAGGCAAGCCGCCTGACAGTGTGGCTTACACTTCTTCACTTTTTAACCGACTTCCAAAAAAGAGGAGGTATTCGACTGTTTTTTTATATTTTTGTTACCGCAGAACTTTTGACTGGGTGAAACGATTTTGATGATTATTTTTTTATTTGAAAACTGGTGCTTCCCATTTCGTCCAGTTCTGATAAAGTCGGTTTTTTATATTGAGAATTATTATAACTGAACTTTTGCCAGAGGTGAATACGCACGTTTGGTGACTAGACTTTCTACGTATCTAGCAGCTTTACCTAGTATGTGTTTGGTCGATTCCACCCCCATCGTCATTCATTACAGAGATTGAAATGGTAAGCAATTCAGTTTTGCCATAATTTTGTTTGTCCATTATTTTAAGTACATACAATACAGCTTAGATTTAATGCCAAATATTGATAAAACCGTAAATTCTGATCGCTTTTGCCAGTTTATTTAACGTAGGATTGTAAATGGTAGCCGATATACTACTTACAAAGAAATTTTTTAAGAAAATGTTTTCATTTATATTTTAGATGGTATTGCAGTTTTCAGAAATGAAATTTTTTAACCGAGAATGACCTGCATGAAGACATGGAATCAAATTGAAAGAAAAAATGAGCGCTTAGTGTGTTCATTGTTTCCTAGTGGCTTAAAGTTTATACGCAGCAGTTGGCAACTTATTTCTAATAACTGCCCAATTTTAGAGGTAGTCCATAGTTTTAAATGTATGTCTGCCTTCGGGTCAAATCGTTTAGCTTTACGTGGCGGATATAATTTTGATATAATATAATATTGATATAATTTTTAAAGTGATGTAGAATTTTCGTGCCCACTGGCAGTTCGATAGAAAAATGGGCAGAAGGGAATTAGATTATGCAGATTCGAGCGTCAAGTTTGATGGCAGAAAGTTTACTTTAATTTGCAAATAGTATCACGGTGAATGTCACTCTGAAAATTCATGTTCATGTAAAGTTGCTTAAACGGTTTTTTATCGGATACATTTCAAGGAGTGTGCATCGGATCTGCATGACTTCATTCCTTTCTAATAATTATTTTATAGTTCGGCCAGGGCACGCTCAAAAGTACGACACCGTTTCATGATTAATAGGTATTCTAAAAACCTGAACGAAGTGCTTTCGTTCCACTTCTATGTATTGTGCGAACCGCTAGACTGTGAAATGTGTTGTCTAAATGATAGAAACAATCTGGTTGTCTTCAAGTCGGTTTCTTCTATAGGCAAGCGTACTCCGTCTTAGACCGCTTCATCGCTCAACATCAGGCAAGATGGCGGTCAAGCATAAGCCTATTTATCAATACAAAGATTTATTTGGCTCCACAAGTTTATCATGCAGATTAATACATTCAAAAAGTGCAAGATTTAACTCATTTCACATCTCTTAAGCACCAAAGCAGACTAATCTTCGATAGTTTGCTAATACTGAACTAGTCACCTTACTTGATGATCCCTCGAGAAATTCAGCGCTAATTACAGTGCTCAGCAATGAAGGATTTGTTCATACTGATGGAGGTATTGGTTCTCAATCTTGGTTAATACTTTAAAATTCAATGAAATGCTTCAACTAATTTCTAATAACTGCTCAACCAATAAGTTAAGAGTATTAAAAATGGTGTGAATAATAAAGAGTTAATCAATCAATCAAGTTATTGACGGAGTTTGTTTTGACTTCAATGCACGTGTCTATAATATTACAGTGGATCACATAAAAAACTGAATTCAAAAATATATGAAAAACGTAATAAATATAAGTGCCTATAAAATTTGAGGGTTGCATCGATTTCCCTAGGATCCCATCATCAGATCCTGACTTGGTGACAATGGGAGCCAATTGGAAGTATATCTTAACGAACAAATGTTTTTTTTTAAATCGATTAACAGCTGGAAATCGGTGACATATATAAAAAATATATACAGTAGAACATAGAACCGTCCTCCTTTCTTGAAGTCGGTTAATAAAGGCTACAACTGGCTCGATAGATTCCCCTCTGACGTAAAACATGGCTAACCGCAAATTCACTTCACTATCAGCTGGATTCTGAGTTTCTCTCGTTGTTATTTTCACCTTCATTACACTTTTCCAAAAATTTAAAATACATATCTATTAGTTACAGAAGTCAAATTTTCTATGTATCTTTCTATTTGATAGGATCAGACCTTCAAAAATCCAGTTTTCGTCAAAAAATGTGAGAGGATCTTTATTTTTTCTTAGTTTAAACCATTTTCCTATGCAGTGATATTTTGCTTTGAGAACCACTGGCATAGAGATACGAAGTAGCCTCGATTAGGCAACATTTCTCACGTTTTGATATATGCCTGATCCTTTGAAATACCTCAAAGACTCAAAGCTATACTATAAGACATTGTTGTAGAAATAAATAATACCTCAAAGACTCAAAGCTATACTATAAGACATTGTTGTAGAAATAAATGCACAGAGATAGATGTGCCAAAAATAGTTTTTCCAAAACTTACGTCATTACCAGGTGTAGTGATAGACCACGTGCATTCGAAAATACAATACAATATCACTTAATTACACGCCAAAAATGCAAATTCTCAAGTTATAGCGTGACCAGGCGGGCTATCTAGCACACCGTGACACGGTTTTGTCGACTCTTTTTCTCGTGCCAAAGCGAGATAGGCGTATATGAAACCGTAGGCACCTTGTCGTGTTCTCGCTTGACAGGGCGACAACAGGATTATGTCGCGGTGTGCATGTTAGCCATGCAGGTGGGCTAACATGCGCACCGCGACAGGGTTTTGTCGACTCTTTTTGTCGTGCCAGAGCGAGACAGGCGTATATAAAACCGTAGGCACCTTGACGCGTTCTCGCTCGACAGGGCGACGACAGGATTATGCCGCGAAGTGCATGTTAGCCATGCAGGAGAAATAGGGGTTAATTTTCATATATATATAGATAAAGCGGCATTATTACCCGGAATGGCAATTTTTGTAATGTATTGAGCTAGGTAAACGCCAGTACTTTGGGCACAAGAGCCTTTTAACCAGGCGCTCTGACAAATGTTACAAATCCTTGTATTAGTGGTGGTTAGAATTAAGTAATTATTTGGTATACAGTTACTCGGGAAAAGTGTAATTACCAAGCAGAAAAAAGGCTCATTGTACTCATCATGACTAAATTTTACTAGTATGTAGGTATAGCTATTAGACAGTACGTTATTGGTCTAAATAAAAATAATTTCTTTTATAATAATATATCCTTTATTGCACTCCCCGTCTTCTATTAATTCTAGCTATCATAAGGCTGCCTGGAAAATATCGCTTTAAATCACAAAAAAGAGAACCAAATATAACGGAAATGAGAAGGAAAATCTGTCGCCAGGGCCCCGATTCTACTAAACCAATTTTTTTTAATTGTTAATGAATTGCCTCAAAAATTGCCCTTTTGACATTTTTGGTATACTTAGATAAAGTGTCAAAAGTGAAAAATAAATTGTTTTTTAATTGTTAATTAATTGCCTCAAAAATTACCCTTTTGACACTTTTAGTATAGATAAAGTGTCATAAGAAAAAAAATTGAGGCAATTCATTGAGAATTGAAAAACAATTGGTTTAGTAGAATCGGGGCCCTGGCATTATGACAGAACCTTGATTGAACATTCTTATTTAGATCAACGCGTCGAACTCCGCGTCACAGTTGCTAACTGATTTCGTATGACTGACGTTTCGTTTATATGGGTGCAACTGACTACAACAAATTTAAAAATTCCTTGACAGCCGTTCTAATTTAAACATGTTTTTACTGTGCTTTAAACGATAACAACGCCAGTAGTAACACTCGTTTTTTCAGCCTTTGTATGCAATTTTTTGTTGTCAGCATTTATATTAGTTACTAGCCATCCGCCCCTGCTTCACACGGGTGTAAGTTCGGCCTTTGGCCTCGCTACAAAATATAATATAGCCAATGTCACCCGGGGATAGTGTAGCTTCCCAACAGTGAAATAATTTTTAAATCGGTTCAGTAGTTTCGGAGCCTATTCAATGCAAACAAACTAACAATCAAATATTTCCTCTTTATAATATTAGTATAGGTATAGACTAGCCGTCCGCCCCGGCTTCGCGTGGGTGTAAGATCGGCCTTCGGCCTCGCTACAAAATAAGATATAGCCTATGTCACCCGGGGAACAAAAAACAAAAATGCAAACAAACAAACACTCAAATCTTTCCTCTTTACAATATTACTATATCTATATATACTTATAAAAATCAATTGCTGTTCGTTAGTCTCGCTAAAACTCGAAAACGGCTGGGCCTATTTGCTTAGTTTGGGGTCAGATGACCATGTGTGCAATAATAATGTCCCTATTTAGCTGATTTTGGTTTTGAAATGTTTGTCGTAGTCCAGGGAAGGTGAGTAAACTGCTGGACCGATTTTGTGAAATATTGTGTTCCTGGAACGGGTCATAGTAGCGAGGCCGAAGGTCGAGCTTACACCCGTGCGAACCCGGGACGCTTCACTAGTATTAGTATAGATATTCAATCAATCAACTTTACAATAATAGCACAAACCCTGAAATAGCTATGACTATGAAGCTGTACTGAAAACTGATATAAAATACTACGAGAGTTTTCACCGCGCTACGAAGACACCATCAGGAAAAAACTGATTGAATTTCAAATTGCAGTCTTAGAGGCTTTTTTACACTTGACGATTCTACTCACAACATGGTCATAACACGACATACGATAATTAATAAGACTCAGCAGTAGTAAATAATAGTAGATTATGCACTAAGGGAATAAAGCAGTCTTACGTCGCGAGCGGCATATTGAATCCTGAGCGTAACGAGGGCCTGTAGAGTTAACTGTAGAGTTATATAGAGTCCTGAGTGAAGCGAAGCGGGTTCAAGCTGCCCACAACGAAGACATGCTTTATTCCAGAGGAGCATACTCTACTTTTCACACCTTCTGCGAGATAATAAAAAGCCAGATTTCACTGAAAATCACAGCACCAAACACCGTCTTTTGTTTCACATTCTTTGTAAACTTACCTAAGTTAAGAGTACCTTAACCTAACCTTTTTTTAGTTCTGCCTATGGTGGCCAGTCCAATTTTCAAACAAACCTCTTTACAATGCCATATGGCCTTTTTTTTACTTAGAGTTTTCCACGAATTTCCATACGAATTTGACGTTCCAAATTCAAATCACTTTATTCATACAACTTTATATTCCTTAAGAGATAATGCTTTATTTTACGTTGAGGTTACATGATATGTAATTGGACATTGTCGAGCATGTGTGTGAAAACATTATTGTCTCCCGGATTGAAGGACATTGTTTCAGTGAAATTGATAGGTAACTCTTTACAGATTCCATAAATATCTTTATAGATTTAAGGTGAAACGTTTCACTTTGGCAGGAAAATCAAATTTAAAACTGTTTTTTTTGTCCTTGTAGCTAGGCCGGGTAGTTATTGTGAAATGGCATAGTGTTTGCGAAATTTGTTTGTCGTTCTTTACATTATCATGTACAGCTATTAATCAGTTACTCAGCATATTACTTACATTTGGCAATAAACCGTTTGAAACAGCATAAATTTGTTTATTGACAAATGTTTGTTATAATGTGCATTGGAGATAAATAACTTTACGCGAGTTTGTAAAGAATAATAATCAATTTTCGCAAACATCATTATTAAAGTTAAATGATTATTTACGGGATATTTACCGTGGTAAGGTTGTGGAAGGAGCTCCCGATATTTCGGCGCAGTTACATGCAGAAGACTGAGTCAGTCTTCCCGTGAACATGGTGCATGTAACTGCGCCGAAATATCGGGAGCTCCTTCCACAACCTTACCACGGTAAATATCCCGTAAATAATCATTTAACTTTAGTGAACAACCGTGATAGTTTAAAACAGTGTTTAACATCATTATTGTTTACAATAATTACTCAGCCTAGCTACAAGAACAAAAAAACTGTTTGAAATTTCAATTTCTCGCCAAAGTCAAACGTTTCACCTTAACATCTAATATTTCAGAATGCGAGCGCAGTGAATTTTGGATGACACTTAACTGGTACATATTATGAGAAATAGCATTGTATTAATCAATGATGTTATAAATAAACTAAAGTAAATACATTTTACCAAGGTCTATGCGTCAATACAAACACAAGTTAATTAGCTTGAGTGAGCTCAGTCTGCCCTGTGTCTGACAACGACGCAAACGTACGATTCGCGATTTTAGAGTATGAAAAATAGTAAAAAATTACATGTTGTGTGTTTAAAAAGTGAAATACTTATACTGGGGTGGCTGTAGAGGGCTGTATGGATGTAAAGTTCTATGGGTTCTATGCAGACAGCTATAGTAAAATATCCACCATAGTAATATATCAGTAAATATCCAATATTTACCTTACCGCTGTAAATATCCCGTAAATAATCATATAACTTTAGTAAAATATCGTCATGCTTTTAGCTAAGATATTTTAACCTGATTTTAGTGTTTTAACCGACTTCCAAAAACGAGGAGGTTATCAATTCAACCTGTATTTTTTAATGTTTGTTATCTCATAACATAACTTTCGACTGGGTGAACCGATTTTGATGATTATTATTTTTTATTTGAAAGCTGGTGTTCCCGTGTGGTCCCATTTCAACAGTTCTGAAATTTTTATGAAGTCTGTGTTTTATATTGATAATTATTTAATGAGTGTGACATCTCCATTTGTAAAACCGTGTTAGTATTAGGTAATAATTAAATAACTTATCTTTTATATCGTATTAATTTTTGTTATACTTAAGCATAAAGTAAAACAATTAAAACTATTTATGTTTACCGGAATTCTGACGATAAATTTGAATTTGTAGGTACTCACATTGTACTATTTATTTATGTAATATATAATCAGTCGGAAATGATTTGTGCATTATGGTGTTTGTTTCTGGTAACTTTAAAATAAAAACAATTGACAATGCTTATCTTTACTTATTTGAATGCTTTGTTTTGCTTATTTGATGATTATCTTTGTCGTCAAAAAATTCGGCATTAGTCGTCCTTTATAAAGAGCTCCCAAGTAACAAGGGAAGTACGTTAGCACCGAATAATTTGCATTCGAGATCATTTCGAATCTCCGAATCGGATACCTTCTTGGAAGTGTTCCAGCTCCAATCATTTGCATTTGATGATGATCCCGACCTTAATATTATGTTAAATTGGTTAATTTCATCCTATGGGTAACACGGACCCTTCAATTTGAAGATCTGGGTAGAGTTACACAGTTAGGTACCTATTTATGTTTAGTCTGCGTCTACATTATGAGTGATGATAATCAATTTAAAAACCCGGATGCAATACGAAATTTTATTTTTCCAGTTATTTTGATTTTTAAGCCAAACTAGTCAACCGATTTTGATGAAATTTCTATGGGATCAATTAGAAAGTATATCACAATACAATAACTTTTTATTGAAAACCATAAAACAAGCATTACATTATACATTACAGTACATATCTAGGCTATCCTTTCATTAAAACTTTCCGAATTGGTTCATAAAAGACGGTTCATCATCATTTCAGCCATAGGTCGTCCACAGCTGGACTTAGGCCTTCCCCATTGATCTCCAAAAGGGCCAATTGGAAGTGGCCTGCAGCTTTTACCTGTGATCTCTTTTAGATCTTCCGTCCATCTTATTGGTGAACGCCCTATGCTACGTTTACCGGTCCCTGGTCATCTTTCGAGAACCTTTCGGGAATAAACATTTTGGAGCCGTTTTGGAGATAAATGGGGGCATTAGTTTTTATGCACACACAAACACACAATCTCTCACCCTAAACGCAAAAACCATCCATCGTGGGCAAAACGGGACCGAATTGAAAATCCTGAAGTCAGGTAAAAATATAACAAAACTAGAAGGAGATTTTTGTCAGAAAGTGGCTTACTACACCCTAGGTGTCCAATTTTAACGGTCAAAAACCAACAAAAAAAATCGCAACCATAACATCATCATCCCAGACCTTCCCCAAATCTATTTAAGCGATAACCACACCGCCCTATTTAAGGAAATCCGTAATAGAAAATCGACGGCATAGTCCTACGTTACAAAACTAATCTAAGGGGAAAGGCCAATTTCCGCGGTGACAATCTATTCAATGGAAGATGGAACGGCTGGCTATCTTTAAATAAAGGTTTCTTACATAGGTACTCGTAGTATGGATCCAACGGTAGACCAGTGCTAGTTAACAGCCGGCATTATGCTGAGTTGGGTCCGATTTGTGACCTTATTTTACCATTGTCTTATATAAATATTTTTAAACGTAGCTTTTTGGTCACAAATGAACTTATTTTCTTATTCTTTTAGTATAATATTTTTGGACCTGGTGTGCGTGCCTTTATTTTTCTAACTTAATATGAAGCCGGTTCCAGTCGCAACTATCTTGCTTGATATATTTTTTGTGGGAGTTTTCAGAAACCGATTACGTTACCAATTACCATTATATTTAGAATAATATTTATTATAAATTATTACACAAGTGAATAACGTTAAAAACGGACTTCAAAAATATATGAAAAAGTTAATAAGTGCATATAAATTTTGAGGGTTGCCCTCGATTTCCCTGGGTCATCAGATCCTAACTTGGTGACAATGGGTCCAAATTGGAAGTATCCCTACCGAACAAAGATTTTTTATCGGTTAACAGTTAGCGGAGAAATCAGTGAACATACATTAAAATATATATATATATTATAAACAGTTAACATAGAACCGTCCTCCTTTTTTTAAGTCGATTAAAAATGGGTAACTCTCACATTATGTTTATTTTTTATCTACACTAATATTATAAAGAGGAAAGATTTGTACCTATTTTTGTATGTTTGTAATGAATAGGCTCCGAAACTACTGAACCGATTTGAAAAATTCTTTTACTGTTGGGAAGCTACACTATCCCCGGGTGACATAGGCTATATTATATTTTGTAGCGAGGCCGAAGGTCGAGCTTACACTCGTGCGAAGCCGGGGCGGACGGCTAGTTGTCTAATAAAAAAGCTGACCATAAAATATAGTGACGAACACCGAAAACAAAATTGATATGACGTCTTCAAAATAGTTGGTCGACAAGCTCCTAAACTGGATTCTATCTTTAGACACTGCACTGTACAAAATTAGGATAAGCACAGACAATATGATGCTGGTCCCAGACTAATCCAATCGGACATTTGTACTTCCAAGCTGTGATGTACCCGTTCTCGTTCACCACACACATGTAAAACGAGGAACAGTCTTCAGGGTCGGGAGAAAACTCTTCCGTGCAGACAGCGTAGCTTGAATTCTCTTGAGAATTATACGGTGCTGAAAATATAACAAAACTTTATTGACCGAGCGAAACGAAGGTCAGAATCTATGGGAACAGAACGGCGTTTGTACGTACTCATATTTTTGAATCATTGTTTCGAGATACCTAATAACCTTTACTATATTTTTATTTATTTGGTCACCAGAATGCTGGCTGCATTACATCACTGGATTGTAATGCTAGCACCAGCTCTGAGATCCCCCGGTAAAAAAGTAGATTATTTTAATGCAATTTTTAAGTTCAAAAATAAGCAAAATCGGTTAATGGGTTGTGAAGATTATATAGTCGCGTTTTCACAGTTCGAGGTAATCAACTAGTAAATTATTAATAAAAATACAACCTTTTAGACGTCCACGATGTTGAATATAATGTGACTTCATTTTATTTTTCGTATTCTTTTCAGAAAACCCTTTCATTTGATACCCATATTATAGGGATGCATAGAAAATAAACTAGTTTGCCATCAGTCTTTGGAAGTCCGTAATAATATTGGATTTAGATTGACGTCACTTAGCAAACCATACATTGTCATCCAAACTAAGCAAGTATGTTTTTATGTATGCAAAAATTCATCTTAATCGGTGAGGGATAACTGGTTTAAACTTCAGCAACAAGATTTGACCCATATCAACAAAGAAAGGTAAGTAAAAGCTTGTAAAAATGTAATTGGTCCAAAAAACAGCATAGGACTGCACGTCAGAAGTGAAAACTTAAGTAGTAATTCACCTATTCTACAAGAGATGGCGCTGTTTTACAATACACGGTTCAGCGTTACGATTACGGGAGTTCCATGATTTTTGTTCACGCAAAAAGTGCTAACGCGCCTAAAGAAGTTTTCACTTCAAAAAGTGATTACATTTTATGGTATATCTAATTCAATTCCCAAAAATCAGTGTATATCAGTTAATTGGCTGAGCAAAGCGATGGTTTTGGAGTTTACATAAACAAATCGGCGATTGTATGTATAGGTATAGTAACTGTATTTTGCAAACACCACTTGCAGTCACTTGTCTAAGGTTTCATTGCCACTACACAAACAAATCACGAACAAATTTAAAAAATGACAGTAAAAACAAATTTAAAAATATACCTGAAGAAGTCTCCGCCCCCGAGCTAGGGGCTGCAGAAGAAGTATCTGTAGAAACAGATACATCTCTGCCAACAGCCCTGTTAACAGCTCTCAGCAAAGGAAAGTCTCCATCACCACAAATCCCATGGAAGTCATCAGTTTCAATACTCCAGATCATGATCCCTGCTACGCCGCGATCCATAGCGTATTGGACTTTCTGGATGATGGAGTCAGCATTGTCGTAAGAGACCCAGTTCTGGCCGCTGTAAGCGTAGGGTACTTTGGCGCTTTCGTCGTATTTTTGAGTCCAAGACTCCGTTTGAAACTTGGCACAGAACTGAAAAGAAGCTAGGTATGAATGACAACTTATTTGATAAAGGATTGTCTCCTACTTAACTATGAAGAAAGAGCATTTGATTGCCTAATTACTTCGTGAAGGTGTTGCAAAAATTTGCCGCAAGATCTTTACGGCAGAAATGGCAATAATTACCAAGATCGTTTTCGTAGGTAGGTAGGATATGTATGGTAGGGTTACGTAGCCAAAGACATATAATTGTGATGTCATTCATAGTTCAGAAACGTACTAGTATTTTATACATTGGAATCAACTAACGTTTGACAGTGATCTTGCCTGATGGTTAGCAATGATGCGATCGAAGATAAAGTACGTTTTCCTAGTAACCTAACTACCGTAGACTTAAGTTCTATTATTGTTTAGTTTTGTAGACTTGGTTGATTTTTGATTGTAAATTTGGTTGCCTGGAACAGATCGCTTATAGCGATAAGGCCGCCAATTGTTTTTTTTGTTTTTTCCTCCCATGAACAATAAATATCAATCTATCGATTCAATTCCTATTAATTAAGAAAACTACTAGTTCAAACGATCTCTAATTTCAAGCAGAGTGCGCTGGCCGCGTTGTCTCGCTGGATTGCGTGGCTGACTTTCTGACCCAAATACAGGCCACCATTTTTGTCACGCAAAGAAACTAATAATTCCTATTAAAAATTCAACTAGCATATTTTTCATTGTTCGACTTGACAAAGTTCTAAATATTGTACCCAACGACTTCATTTACAAACTAAAATCGCAGTCACAAAGGCGCGAACAAAAACGAGCAGTGTCCTACCCTCAAAAGGACGCAAAATTTAATTTAAGACATCTGGTAGCTCTCAAGTCGCAGGCGAAGTTCCGAACTCTGGTGTCGGTTGCTGTAACGGATAACTTAAATATAACTGTAGGTGTTGAAAACTTTTGTCTTTGTTCAATAAGAGTGGAAATTTGGAGGGTGGAGGTACATGTGTTTGTGGAGTTTTGGGAGAATTATTATTTATCAGGGAATGTTGTTCAGTAAGCGGGTACATTACTTTGCTCAATCCGAACTGTTGAATTCGTTACAGAAAAAAATTGGTGTATCTTAAATTGAAACCTTAGTGTCTACAAATCACGACATTTATTCTGAAAAATTTTTGGTGACAGGCTGGCGTTTATCTACACCTCGTGGAATAAAAAGCAATAAAGCGCTATGCACTCTAACATTATTATCAAAAGCAAAGCGTTTGAACATACCAGCTCCGCCAGCACGGACCATGGACAAATTGTCTTTCCATCACTTTTATCCCGCAAGAAAGAGACAAACGTATCTATATTCTAGCTTTGTCGCGTCTACGTGCGGATAAAAATGGTGGAAATACCTTTTGTCTACAGTCCGTGCTAGACCTGCAGGTGTAAGGAAAACGATACCGAAGTCAAAACGCTATTATTATGCTATCTAAACAATCGAATACCAATAACTATTGGTATACTTGTTGTTTTTGTGGTTTAGAATGTTGCAAAACAGCAATGTAAAGCGTACAAGCGTGCGCGTGACGCAACGCGTTCATTGACCTCTAGCGTCAGTAGTATTTTGTGGTATCGTATCAGCAATCACGGGTATTTGTTATCGGGATCGTTTCCTTTACTTTCCTGTATGTATGTCGTATATGTACCTAAAATATACCTACCAATAATTATATAAAAAACCGACTTCATAAAAATGACAGAACTGGACCAAATTCTCTTATTTTGTTTCTGAAAGTAATATTCTATAAACAGGGAAATTCTTGCCCATTGCCACGGGGAGAGGGTGCTGTTACCGTTGATAAAACCTTGTCACGTCATGGTATTGTTTAATAGTCATGGTAAAATAATGTTCCGTTCCACCGCTAGATGGCGTTGTCATTATTTTTTTATTTGTTAAAACTGGTTCAATAATCTTAGGTAATAATTTTTACCGCCTCCACTAGAGGGCGTTGGCGATTTCGATAAATACTAAACTTATTGTAAAAAAATAAAACATCGTAGAACTGGGCCAAATTGAAATGTGACATGGGAAGCACCAGCTTTCAAATAAAAAAAAGAATCATCAAAATCGGTTCACCCAGTCAAAAATTCTGAAGCAACAAACATTTAAAAAAAACATTCCTCCTTTTTAGAAGTCGGTTAAAAAGATAGACTTTCTACCTCATTGTATCCTATGACTCCATTAGTGGCGGTGTAAGGTCCTGCGATGCCGGCGCCTGATGCTGGAGCACGTACAGCTGGGTTGCTCGGATTGCTGAGGGTAAATGTCCTTCCGTAGAACGGCACGCCGATAGCAAGCTTTTCAGGCGGTGCCCCTGTATAGAAATCTATGTAAGTACTTATAGTTGAAATATTTTTATTGTTTTACTAACAGCGCGAACGGTATTTAGACATAATGACATTCACCAACATGCACTGGGGGCCCACCCTCTCTCTCTCTCTCTCTCTCTCTCTCTCTATCTCTTTGAGAAGGTCCGTGTCCCAGCAGTGGGAACATGAAAGATTGATAATAATGATGATGATGCTTAACAGCGCCCCGCAATTTCATCCGCCATTCTAAAGTTACAGTTTGTTTTACGAAATAAAATAGGTATGAGTTAATCCGGGATATGTGTGATATGTGTAAGTGTGATTCTCATTTTCTTTTATATCCTGAGTATTGCGATCGTAAGGTAACGTACGTTTAATACGTTTAACGTTTAATAGATTAGTTTAGTAGTTAGGTATTAATTTGTTGTTTTTTTTATATTATGAAGATGGAATGTTAATTACGAGTAAGTAACTAAAAAGGCAAGTTTAAATAAAAAATTGTGAGTTTTTTTTTTTTTTTATTACTTTTGAAAATATTATTCTTTTAGCTGAGGGAACGTTCAAGTAATACGTAACGAATTTGGGATGGGGGGGTCTTGTTAAACGTTACGATGCGTTACAGGGGCGGGACGGGGTGTTTGAACTACGCGTTACGTAACCAAAAATTGCGTTACGTAATACTTGAACGCTCCCTGAGCAGACAATACCTACCTTGATCGAGCCAATACTGCAGAGCAACGTCTACGGTATACAAGTCGTCCTTAGCGTCCTCCTCGCCATCGCCCTTGTGCAGAGGAGCATTATGACCGGTCACCGGGTCCCAGGGTCCGTGCATGTCGTAACTCATTATGTTTATCAGGTCTAGATATCTAGAAAATAGAGTAAGTGCGATTAGTTTTATTATATTTTTTATTTAATTTATGCAACACCATGGACACCAGGGTCAGTGATGTTTAAGGTACTTATCTATAATTTTGTTAGCTTAAACGAATTTACTTTAGTTATAAACAATACAAGGTTTTCGTAGTACTCTTTTGCAGGGGCCGCCTGGGGAAGTACTACACCTTTGCCAGTTATTCAACCGCCAAGCAATAGTGTTCCGGATTTAAGGGCAATGTTTCCAGCGAAATTATAGGGCACACAGAGATTTGACATCTTGTATCTCGGGGTGACGAGCGCAGTGCATTGCCATCCAGGGTTTTGAACTGTTGAAGTTCAAAATTTTGAGTGGCGTTGAGCTATTATGGACAAGCGTGAAGAGCCATCAGGCGAGCGGCTTCGCTCGTCTCATCACTCAGTATCATAAAAAAAGAAGGAATAAAAATAAAAAAAATGACTTGGCTTTGTCATTTACCTCTATTTGGCAATGTACGTTTGGCACTCATGGGACGTTACAATTTTGGTATAGGTGTTCATATTGCCCATAGCTTATGTGTAATAAATATATCAGTGGTACATTAGTTTTCTGAAACCCTGAACACAGCATGTGTTTTTTTTCAGTCTTTCAGTGTCCTTAGAAGCCAAATAGAACGATAAATCCTATGATATGTACGAAGTATAAGTATGAAATCTTTGGATAAAACATATAATTTTTATCAATACTGTGCTTGTCAAATTAAGAGTTAAAATAGAAACAGAACGCCATAAATTCAGTTTTCGTTGCTTATTTCGTCAAAACACGTGAAAGGAAAACTCTAATTCACATGCCTAAAATAACAGTTCTGTCTCTTATCAACAACAGAAAAGTTATCCTTGTTTAAATTACAACGGCTGTCCCTTGACAGCCGTTGTAATTTAAACGCATTTTTGTTAGAAATTTGTTGTAGCTACTTGCACCCATAGCCTCTGTGACGCGGAGTTCGACGCGTTGATCTAAATAAGAATGTTCAATCAAGGTTCTGTCATAATGCCTGGCGACAGAGTTTCCTTCTCATTTCCGTTCTATTTACTTCTCTTTTCTGTGTTCGCGATGTTACCTCGAAATAGCCGGAATATCGTAGGATAACGATGACATATCCCTGACAGAAGATACCGCAGCGCTCAAGAACAAGCCGTGTTTGTCAAACTCTTCTCTCAGTTCTTTCAACAGTTCAGTATAATTGTCAACATCAGCTTGTCCGTGGACAGTATCTCGTCGGTTGGGGTACTCCCAGTCCACGTCTAGGCCGTCGAAACCGTGGTCTTGGAGCATTTTGATGGAACTGGTTATGAAACTCTTTCGGAGAGTAGCGCTTGCTGCCATCTGTAGAGAAAAGTGGAAATTTTAGCCTCGTTTTGCATGACACGATATTGTTTTCGATAGTCTGCACGAACGAAAATGTGTTATTATTGCAACACACTCTTCAACCGTAATTTTGACGTAACATATTTTTCAAACTGTTTTTTATTGGTTTTCGTTCTATTTGTTGTATGTATTCTTTTTCTATTCGTCTCGAGACTTGTCTGCTAGTTCTTTTTGCTATTTTATGTTTTTAAAGCTCATTGTTTCTGTAAATAAAAATAAAAAGTCTCGCCATACCAAGTGACCATCCATAAACTTAAAGGAATCCATTGAATCAAAATCGGTAGAGGCGTTTAGACTTTACGTGGGAATATACATACATACAAATAAACATACACGTGAAACAAAATACCCTACGTTGTGCTTTGCATCATCGTGTATTAAGTATCAAGTATTAACTCTCATAGGAATACAAGGTTACTTGTAGGTCGCTTCTACCTCACGTATTTCGTGCTAACAGTTTAAGAAAAGTGAGCAAAAACAAAGTAAACATACAACGGAGAATTTCGCCGATCCGAAGTTCCATCCACCAACAGCCAGCAGAGTTTTCAACTGGGTGTTTTTCTGTTTGAGCGCGTTGAATGCACCAAAGTTGTCTGCAAGTTTCAGTAAAATGTTATTGCAATGTTAACAGGATAAAGTTGGATCTGAAAAAATAATGGTGATTTTTATTTTAACGAGTTCAAGCGGTAGTTGTCTGTTTTATGCGCTGCAGAGATGCTTTGCACGAATTGGAAGACGCAGCGTAGGTAGGCCTTCCACTAGATAGACCGACGACATTGTGAGAGTCGCGGGCATCCAGTGGATGCAGATGGCAGGATGTCGTTCAGTGTGGAGGTTGAAGGGGGAAGCTTATGTTCAGCAGTGAACGTCTTCTGGCTGATGATGATGACGATGAGAGATGCTTTGGACACAGTGCCATACCTTTAACTCTGATCATCGTCATCATTATCAGCCAATCATATTTCCACTGCTGTGACACAGGATTTCTTTCAGAGGGGAGGATGGGCCCTAATCCACATACTGGTGCATATTGATGAATGTCACAAGTCTTTGAATTTTTGAGGTTCTTGGTTATACTGGTTTCCTCGATGTTTTCCTTCACCGTTGTTGAGTCACGGCATGGAAACTGCTCATCATTTTTATCTAAGTACGATGTAAGTCATTGGTGCAGGGCCGAGAATCGAACCGGTCGCCGTCAGATTGTAAAGTGCACATTTACTACCGCCCGTTCACCATCGCACCTTCGCCACCTTTAAGTCTGGGATCAGTTAAAGAGAGCGATACTAAACTTGATTCAAGTTTTTTTTTTTTGCTGTTTCAACGGTAATTACAATTATCAACACACTTAATTTAGTTTTATTATGACTATATTCTGTTTTATGTACCTCAATAAATAAATTAAAAATAAATACATTACAATGTAAATAGCCGAATGAAAGCTTGTCTTTTAATATTTCAGTAATTGTTATTTTTTCAGCATAAATGGGGACGGCATTGCCAGAGGCAGTAACGCGGCGCGCTTTCTTTCCTTAACACTGCAAGACTGACTCATCACAAAATCTCGAAAACTACTTGACCTACGAAGGTACAGATTCTTTATAGGAAGTAGAGGTCAGCTAAAGAAGGATTTAGCAAAAGAGCCGAAAAAGGCAATTGAAAGTTTATACAGGGTGTCCCAGAAATCAACGATAAGCCGGTAACGGGCGATAGGCCAAGTCATAACAGTTATCAGAAAAATATAAAAAAAAATCTTTGTCATGTACTTTTCAAATTATAGGTATTAGAAAAAAAAAGGAAAAACTGACATCCTGTGATGATCTTTCAAGTCCTGTGTCTACAAATATTAATTTTTCGGCAGTCTTTTTTCTGTAATGTAATCATGAATAACCCTTCTGTAAATTACAGTTTAAAATTAAAACATAACTGCCTCAGTTTTAAATAAAATGTTGGATTTTTGCCCAACATTAAATTCAAAATAATTACATCATCCAACTTTAACCGACTGTACTGTAAAAAAAATGTACATGACAAAGATTTTTTTTATATTTTTGTGATAACTGTTATGACTTGGCCTATCGCCCGTTACCGGCTTATCGTTGATTTCTGGGACAACCTGTATAACAGTACGCGGACGAAATCCCAGACAAAAGCTATTGAAATATAAATGTACAAAACCACTCACGCATGCACAGTCTGAAGACTCATCACGAAATCTGGATCTTGCGAAAGTGCCACATTAAGTTACATGGAGTTTGAAACTTTATGACTGTTTACACCGTACGAAGTAACAGATAACGCGGGTAACAGCTAGTCTTGATTAAAAATTGCATGGTAAAATATAGTCCACAGAAAAGAGAAGTAAATAGAACTTGCAAAGCTAGAAATCCAACACCGTCTAAATTTTCTGCTCTTTTATTCAGCGGGGTTGCAAGGTATAGAATGACCTTCCGCCAAAAAAATGTCTTCCTGCCGCGCTTCAACGTGGAGCGTTTCAAAAAGGGTGTCTACGACTACCTCACCACCCTGGTGAACGAGGCAAAGCAACGTCAACAAAAAATATATCTTTTTGTGGTATAAAAACTTACTCCGTCCCCAATTATCAGGCAAGTCGAGCCAAGGATCGAGCGATACGACCGCCCCTTGTTCGTCCAGGCCCGCGAACGTGTAAACAGCGTGCGTGCACAGATCCGGGTTGATGTGCGCCACGTCGAACTTACCCAGACCCGAGCGGTAAGTCGCCCAGGTCCCGTAGTAGCATATCACGTATTCTAGAAAGAAAAACGGAACAATGTAGATTTTTGTGAAGCCTTGGTTACCTCCTATGAATGTCAAGTAAGTACTCAGACCTAGACACCCTTGAGACCGTAAGCACTTCAAGTTATACGAAAACTCAGTGTACTGCGATTTGTATTGATAGATAGAAACTTTTTTTATTGTATAAACCAGAAATAAAAATGTCGTCACGAGCACAATTTCGATTTGCACGGCCAACTGCTTTTTAAGTGTTTTAAAGCTTTTATTTAACTTTCCCTGCTAGTATTTCCGTTCATAATATGTGTGGCACAAATCTTGCAACTATATTTTAGACCAGTTTATTATCCAAAATCGATTGAGCTGAAATTTGGCATACGTACTATGTAAGTTGGGTGACAATGCAGTGTTACAAGCATGCAGTGTTAGTGACAAGGGCGTATTCACGTAGGAAGCAGGTTATCAGCGCAAATCTACCAGCGCTTATCGGAACCGGTCCGCGCAGGTATATAGTTGGCGCAGGCAGTCTCTATACTTTGTGCTGAACCAGCACCGATAAAATAAATGATGAACGTCGTCGACAAGTTCCGACCTGCTCCTATCTGCGCTGGTAGATCGCCATTTGATGCTTACTGAGACCCTGCTTATACCCGCTTGCTTCGTGTAGCGGTTATCAGAGCGGACCATTTCCGATAAGCGCAGGTAGATCGGCGCTGGTAACCTGCTTCCTACGTGAATATGCCCTTATGGTACCATTGCGTTGGTCTGATTATGGAGACAGAAGAAAAAATGACGTAACCTCGTCGAACTTAGTTCGGTAGTTCTAGATGATAAATTCAATATGGCGGACGCCCCAAGATGGCGGTTTTTTTTATCTACCATCTTGATTATGGGTATCAAATGAAAGGATTTTCTGACAAAAATTCGAAAAAGTTTGTTTTTAAAAAGTGTTTTACAAATTAATAATTTTATTACAGTTCACTATGGCGTAATTTGTCATTTTTGTGTTGATATCTGACGTGCCACTGCCAAGACGACGGAGATCAAAATGAATTGTGCAGACTAGTTGGAGCATAGATCCTACTTAAGACAGATCACTGACATGAATAGTAGGTAAACAATATGAAAAGCCAACTTTAAAATTAAATAAATAAATAAATAAATAAATATCTGGGACATTATTGCACACATGGTCATCTGACCCCAAACTAAGCAAAGCTTGTAATATGGCAGCCAGAGACTGATATACATACATATATATTTTTAAATACATACTTAAATAGATATTAACACCCAGACATAGAACAAACACAAATGTTCATCACACAAATGTTTGTCCTAGATGGGAATCGAACCCACGCCCCCAAGCGCAGAAAGTAGGATCACTACCAACTGAGCCACCGAGGCGGTCAAATATTAGTAAGATCTCTAGCAAAATTATTGCTATTGCCATGCCATATCAAAAGACGCTCGAACAATATTAAATAGGTATTCATATAAATATAGCTGGTAAATAAACTACTGAACCAAAGTAAATAAAAAATGTAAGGTTTTTTTTTTTTTTTTTTTATTGTCATTTTTATAAGATTTTCTTTATATCTGACATATTATACTGATCGTATAAATAAATGAGTATGAGTATGAGTAAGGTACCACCCTCGTCTACAGAACTGGGACTACATATTATAAAATAATAGCGAAAAGTAGTCCATACATATCGGAGTAATAAATATACATATGTGACTATTTCTAGTAAAAGTGACCATTTTGGGGTATTCGTTTAAGATAAATGCATTTTCGGTCTAAAATTGTCTATAATGGGATATTGTTACAAATCTATTATAAGTAGGTACTCTGAATAACATTTTGTGTAAAATAATACACGTATAATAATATTTCAGCATCCAAATAGGTCATGAAGTTTAGTACACCTAGGGTAACACATTGAGGTAATATTTTACAAGTTGATAGATTTAAAATCGTGCGTACTCGAGTAGAATTGAGGGGGGGATGCGAAGCATGAAATTAATGTTGTACTAAATATCGGTACTCCTAGATTGGCAGTTGAAATTTTCACAAAATATGTACCTAATGTTACGGCGGATTAACTACGAAATGACACTAATATCATAATTATGATATATATTATGTGAAAGTTTGGATGGATGGATGGATGTTTGTTACTCAATCACACAGAAACGGTTGGATGGATCTGGATGAAATTTGGAATATACATTGCTTATGTCCTGAATTAGCACATAGGCTTCTTTTCACCACCACCATCATCACCGATTTTCATCACCACGCGGGTGAAACCGCGGGGCGCAGCTAGTATGATATATATTATGTGAAAGTTTGGATGGATGGATGGATGTTTGTTATTAAATCACGAAGAAACGGCTGGATGGATTTGGATGAAATTTGGAGTATACATTGCTTATGTTTTGAATTAACACATAAACTACTTTTCATCATCATCATCACTGATTTTCATCACCACGCGGGTGAAACCGCGTGGCGCAGCTAGTAATACATAAAGTCAAAAAGTAAAAACTAAAGGGGGGCCCCTTTAGTTTTTACTTTTACTTTGGGGGGGGGGGCATATAACAAAAAAAATTTAATCATATTTTTGAAAAACCATAAACGTATGGAAGTATGCTTTTAGTTATTAAGTTTTTTATAAGTTATCCATGATATCAATAGAAACTAAAACAACAGTACTCACTTTCAGCTGCCACATAGCTAGAAAACACACTTAAAACTAGGAACAGTATAACTGCCACACCAATATGTCTAAACTTAGCCATTTTCTTGAGAACACTGTGTTTAACCAAGAGTTTTATAAGTCTTTCGGCGGTCTTTAAAAGGTTTTATTTACTTGTGCTAATCTAAAGTGCTTGATTTTTGAATTAAAGTGCGTGCGAAGGTTTGAATGACGTGATAATATCCTTATCTATTACAAACCGGTACGTTTCTTTATCATACTCTTCATAATGTTCAATAAATAATAAATAAATATCTGGGACATTATTGCACACATGGTCATCTGACCCCAAACTAAGCAGAGCTTGTAATATGTCTGCCAGAGACTGATATACCTACATACATATATATTTTTAAATACATAATTAAATAGATATTAACACCCAGACATAGAGCAAACACAAATGTTCATCACACAAATGTTTGTCCTAGGTGGGAATCGAACCCACGCTTTCAAGCACAGAAGGCAGGATCACTACCAACTAAGCTAACGGGGCTGACCAATCACTTCACAGTGACTATGACTGTATGCATAATTTTAGCTTACTTTATTTGAATTTTTTAACTATCTGATACCCGCTACTTCGTACGCGTAGAGCTCGGCCTTCGGCCTCGCTACTATGACCTGCTCCAGTAACACAAAATTTCATCCAAATCGAACCAGCCGCTTACTCACCGTTTAAACCTTCCCGTAACTTCCACAAATATTTCAAGATCAAAATTAGCCATTCTCGAGTTAAAGCGTTACCTGCATGGCTAACATGCACACCGCGACATAATCCTGTCGTCGCGTCGCCCTGTCGAGCGAGAACGCGACAAGGTGCCTATGGTTTTAAATACGCCTGTTTCGCTTTGGCACGACAAAAAGAGTCGACAAAACCCTGTCGCGGTGCGCATGTTAGCCCGCCAGGAGAAATGTTGTTCATTTTTATATAAAAATAGACTTAAACTGCGTCTGTTCATGTTCCAGCCAACTTAAACTGAAGTATAAATACTGCTAATGTATCTAAATTACTGAGCGGTGAGATCATAAAATGTAAATGTACGAGTATCATATACTTTCGCAAACACAATGTTTTTATATTTGCCTAAGTACACTGATTTAATCACTCGATATTGCCCTCTTATCAATATCGCTATTCTTTTATACTTATCTAGACTATATTTAATCTATGGGCTGGTCACATTATAAAAGTTATTCATAATGATAAGTAAAATTGAAAGAAATCACCCACGCCAATGTTGCCCCTTTAGCGCTAATATTAGACAGCCTTTATGGGAGGGGGGCATTTAGAGAGTTATAAGCGTCAATATTTTGACATGAGGCATAATTGACAGGTGCCAAACCATATTATAGAGCAACACAACACTATCAAGATCTCACCGCAATAGCTTAGAATTTTATTAAAAAATTCTAAGCTATATACAATATTAAGTACAGTCTTCCCGTGAACATGGTGCATGTAACTGCGCCGAAATATCGGGAGTTCCTTCCACAACCTTACCATGGTAAATATCCCGTAAATAATCATATAACTATACAATGTTTTAAAATTCCCTTTCGTACACATTCCATAGTTGTATTTTTAACCCACTTCCTAAAAGGCGGAGGTTAACAATTCGACTGTTTTTTTATGTTTGTAACTTTCGACTGGGTGAACCATAGACCTAAAATTTTTTTGCTACATATATGGGGTGAACCGTATTTGATGTATCTTTTTTTATTTGAAAGCTGATGTTTCGCGTTTGGTCCCATTTCAATTTTGTCCAGTTTTTAATATTATTAATTATTTAATATACTATACAATGTTTTCAAATTCCCTTTCATACACATTCCATAACTGTATTTGATTTTAACAGGATTTCATGATGTTGGTTTCGACCCTACCAACGCCATTCAAATGGCCAGGCCATACCTGAAAATCGATTGAAGTAAAATTTACTCTTTGCTGGTTAGTACCACGTTCTGTTAAACCCTTTAAGTATACGTAAATTTGAAACTAGTTGATGCGTAATGAAGTCCAGTTTAACGGAAATTAGGCTGGGAAGTAATTACCATATCTGGTCTATTTTAACTCGCCCATTTGAAAACGAATATTCCAAATTAACTAAAATTTATTTCGTTACCACTCTGCTACAGCAGCACCTACCATCACGCGAATTGGTTGCCAAAAATCATTATCATCAGCCAGAAGAGTCCACTGCAGAACATGGCTTCTTCCTTAGAATTATACTCTGAACGCGACTCTCACGATGTCGTCGGTCCATCTAGTGGGAGGCCTAAAATCTACGTCTAATTCCAATAAATAAATAAACTATTTAAAATTGTTAAGCCATCGTTTTTGTCTTTTAAGTAAAAATAACTCCAGGTGCCATAATACATGAGCTCTTGCAATCATCCGGCATTTTAAATCACTCGCCAGAATCATTTAAAACGGGAAAACTTCCTATTTCATCCTGAGCTGAGCTGTGCGAATATATTTCAAGGAGCTTTTAGGTACAACGCGAAAAATACTCCCAACTACATTTTTAAATTCTCATTATTGCAGCAGCTCGAAGCCCATTTAGCTTTCGGCCGAAAATCCGTAACTTCACTGCTTATGTTTACAGGCTTTGGAATTGATTACTAAAATCCATAGATGTTATAAAACCAAGAAGAGGTTTTCGAAAATACTATTAAAAAAATCGCTCCTGCAATTAAATCTAAGGTCATCATCAACATCAGCTTATCGTGTCCCCACTGCTGGCAGGATACAGGTCTTCTGTAAGAGATAGAATGGGCCCTTATCCGTCATGCTAACCCAGTGCATGTTGGTGAATGTCTTAATCATGTCTTTGAAATTTTGAGTTTTTTGGACATACCAGTTTCCTCACGATGTTTTCTTTCACCGTTTTTCAGCTGATGCATCGAAACTACAAATAGTTTACATCAATGTAAACGAGGCGATGAAGTCGCCAGGAGAAAATTGTTTTTTTTTTACCCTTACGCGGGCTTTTGCTCTGGACTATAGTCTAGTTTTATTCGGGAGAACATTGTGGTAATAATTTAGCGGATGCGACGGCCGGATGTTCAAATAAAAGTCGAAAAAATGTCTCTGGCTTCCACATGCGCTTTTCGAGCCTACGAGCTTTACGTGCAACTTGGTTGGTATACAGGGTTATTTTCATTGTACCAAAAACCTCTCACAGCATTCCTACATCTTACCTAAAAGCTCTCTCACATTTTTTGATAAAAATAGCAATGGAAATTGGATTTTTGACATTCTGATAACATCAAATAGAAATATCTATAGAAAAAATCAATATCCGTAATAAATACATCTGTATTTTTATTGAAAATAACGGCTTCGTATTATATATTCGTCTTGACAATTACGGGTTTATTTTTTCGTTCCATGCCCGAAAATTCAGATACCTACCTAAAATTTAATGTTGCATTTTGACTTTTCACGTAACATTCTCCGAAAAAAAAACAATATATGATGCATAATTTTTAGCTTCATTCATTATCAGTTTTTAATGTTTCCACAGCTAGGACACAGGCTTTCTCTTAGAAAGGATGGCCCAGTGCATTTTTTGATTATCATGTCTCTGAACTTTTGAGGTTCTTGGACATACCAGTTTCCTCACGATATTTAACTTCATTGTTTTTGATAGATAGTATCGAAAGTGCACAATCACAATTTATTAAGTTCTAAATATTGCTGGTATCACAACTTAACCCGTGGTCAACGATGCTGGTATCACAACTATTTTTTATTTTCTTACTCTCTAGTTTTATATTTTGTTGTATACTGTTTGTTGATCCTTAAATAAATTGAAAAAAATATATATATATATTTGGGCCGAGGATCGAACGGGAGCCGTCAGATTGTAAAGCGCAAATACTACCACTCGGCCACTATATGCTTCTAAGCTTCAGCTTACTTCTCATTTGATAACGCGTAAATTTATGGTCATTTAGATACAAAAAAATGTATGAAGAAAATACTAAATAATAATTCTACGGTGTAAAAAAACTGCCTGCGAGAAGTTTTCAGTACATCACACTAATAATATTATTATGAATGCGAGTGTTTGTACGTGTGTATATTGTCCGCAATCAATTTCGTAACAGCTGAACTGATTTGAATGAAATTTGGTATGGAGGTATCTTATACCCTATATTAATGAATGCATAGGCATACTCCTTACCTAAAAAAAACCATGGTTCCTGTAGAAAATAAAAATTCTCTTCATATTTTCATCATTGGTCCTCTTTTTTTTTCAGGAATGAAATCAGAGACCCGAAATTCGAAAGTCAGAATTAATGATTTCGATGAGGAAGATAGGTTCTTGAGTGGAGACCACGAACCGGAAGACGCAGCATAGGTAGGCCTCCCACCAGATGGACGGACGACATTGTGGGAGTCGCGGGCTTCTAGTTAATGCAGATGGCAGGATGTCGTTCAGTATCAAGGTTAAAGGAGGAGACCTATGTTCAGCAGTGGAAGTCTTCTGACTGATGATGTTGATGATCCCAAGCCCCCTTAACCTATTTTGACATTGGGGAGCTACTTTGAACCCGCCGTCTTGCATTTTTGTGGCCTCAACCATAGATAGTACTTCCGATTCCCTATGGCATTTGGTCAAACACCTAACCTATATCTGTCTCCGAGTTATAAGCGTTCAAAGTTTGTATGGCCACCATGTTTTTTTTATAACGGCCATCTTTGTTCTTTTATCCATAAAAATACAAGGTTTTAGTGCATTATTAGTTCAAGCGGTATCTTTATCCCTATCTCTCCCCTATCTCCTTCCGTTGCCAAGATCCATAGGGGTCGACCTCTTCCGAAGATCACACATCTTTTCCTTTGTTCCCTTTTTTCCGTTTTTAACTCTCTACACGACCCCGTGGTGGTGGTAGTGTGGTGTAGAATGGTGTGGATAAAACCGCAGGGCGCTACTTTTTGTTACAAACAACCTTTTACAACTAAGCATATTGAGCTAGTAACCTTTTATAACTAAGCATGTTATGCTAGTAACCCTGTATAACTAAGCACGCTGTCCTAGGTGCACATTGCGTTGCGGAACGCATAGTTTTTTCATCTGGGACGTTTTGCGGCACAGGCAAAATGGATTTCGTGTGGATTTCAAAAGTTCTTTGTTGGATATTGACTTTGAAGAGTTTTGGCTGTTTTTTCATTGGAAATGGAGGCGGCTGCGACTCTCGTCTTTTTACAGCGTTTCCTCTGCTATTGATGAAAAGCAAATGTTTTTCTACGTCTTCTTTCGTGTGGAAACCCGGGGAAATTTGGAATTGGCGATTTTAATAGTATCTGTAGCTGTGTTTGCAGAAGTTAGAAGGTTCTAAAGAATTAATATGGACGCAAAGACGGACAGACAGACGGATGTTAAGGCTTTATCCTTATAGTAGGTACTACGAAATCTTAATCATATTAAAATGCGCTTATAAATGTTCTTATAAATACAGGTCCCATACCGTCTTCTACCGCAGGTATCCTACCTCTATAACGCGATTCAATTTAGGTGGCAGCGAAAAGTTACGCGACCGCAAACCGTATCTCGGTGCGTTATACGAGTAGTTTACGTTCGCGTAATTTCCATTTCCTTTTCAAGAACTAACGGTACTGCTCCAGGTATGACGAAACATTGGCTACAGCTGAGGAAAGACTTTTCTAATATTCATCACACCGCAGCAGTGAAAAATAAAAAGTTAAATTTTAACGTTCTGGTGGAACGAGAAAAACCGTTAGATATTTCAAGCTTACCGCATCACAATGTATGCTAACAAACTAAACCCTTACCATCGTGCTAGAGAAATACTATACAAATACAGAAGAATCACTCCGCTAAACCATTTAAATAAGTAGCGACTCTTGCTACTACACAATAAAGTGCAATTCAGGACGAGCGAGTGCTAACTACCTACAGCTATATTAACGTAGAAGTTGCCTCTCTGTCTATCGCGTAACTCATGTCGGGTTATCTCTGTCTACCGCGCGGCAGCGAGCACGGCAGTCCGACAAGACGACTACTTGTAGCTTCATACCTAAAGTGCGGAGTGCGCCAGGCGTGGCAAAACTGAAAAACTATGATTATAGTGTTCGTACAATTAGCGTTCGTGTTAAAATGTCTTCGTGTTTCAGTCACTTTTGTCACTATTTCGCTATTAAATACTGTAAGGGTGGGTTGTACCATCTTACATTAGCAATAACAAACGTTGACATTTCAGTTAAAGTACCAGTTAGGCAAAAAAAAATTCACCTTCTGACAATTGTTAAATGAAACACTGTTTTGAAATATAACGGTTGTTCACTATGTTTATATGATTATTTGCCGTATGTCTTCCCGTGAATATGGTGCATGTAACTACGCCGAAATATCGGGAGCTCCTTCCACAACCTTACCACGGTAAATATCACGTAAATAATCATATAAATGTTGTTAAATGAACGTTCCAATTTGAAATGAAATTGCAACAAATTCGAGTTACAAGAGTACCTAACAATGCGGCACATCGAAATTGTTTAGGGCTGGTCGATCGCTAACGAGTGGCATTGCAATTTATTCGAGTACGTACTATACGTTTTTTTTTTTACCGATCTCCGTCAAAATTGGATCTTTTGTTGTGTTGCAGCTCTGGCAAGGCAATGCGTCGTGCGGATTGATGAATTTCCAATACCATCAGGCACTTTATCTAGTTGATTACAAAAGTAGTTTTAATTATGCATTGAAAAAGTTTCACTTCACCAATTATAGGATCTTGAATTGACACCTAATATAGAAGCAGTTGTGCGATGATCGCCAAGCGGAAACATGTGCATTTTACAATCTGACAGCACCCGGTTAGAACCTCGGTCCTGCAACAATGACTTATTTAGTACTAAATATAAGTTATATGCAGATTCGATGCCACTGCTCAAAAACGTTATGTGTTATATACATCGTTATGAAACCGGCAATTCCAAAACCTCAAAAAAGTTCAAAGGCATATCATTCACCAACATGCACTGGTCCAGCTTGGTGGTACGGCTCATCCTCTCTGTCTGAGAGAGACCTGTATCCCAGCTGTGCGGGAACATAGGCTGAAGTGATGACAGTAAGTATGTTAGTAAGTTATAATGGTGCTGGTGCCTGATTTTGCCAAAAACTTAGCATTGGCATCATCATCATCAGCTAGCCAGACTTCCACTGCAGAACATACCTAGGCCTCCTTTAACGTCCACACTAAACGACATCCTGCCATCTGCAGGCCTAGCACGGGCTGTGGACAGATTGTCTTTCCACCGTTTTTATCCCGCTAGAAAGAGACAAACGTATCCATATTCTAGCTCTGTCGCGTCTACGCGCGGATAAAAACGGTGGAAAGACAATATTTCCACGGCCCATGCTAGGCCTGCTGCATCCACTAGATGCCCGTGACTCTCACAATGTCGTCGGTCCATCTAGTGGGAGGCCTACCTACGCTGCGTCTTCTGGTTCGTGGTCTCCACTCAAGAACCTTTCTTCTTCACCGGTCATCAGTTCTTCGAGCATTGGCATCCACCGTGAGGATTCGAGAGGATTCCCAGCTTTTTGGTAGCTGATTGATCTTTTCTCTCAATATAGGAGCAGAAGTTTAGGAATGACGTCAGAGTAACGCCCAATATAAGTATTGCTTAAAATACTTTATTAGGAAGGTGTATCAGTGGGTTCCCATTACTAAGCCTACGCTGTCTGTCTGTCTGTGTTTACTTTTTACACTAATTGTAATTTTTGCAGAATATGTAGTAGCAAAAGTAAAAAAATAGGTAGGTTCCCATAAATAAACGTAATATTTGTCTTTGTTCTTGAATAAAAACGGTAATACATACGTTAGTCTGTCTGTTTGCTGTCCTTCCATTAACGTTTGAAGCTGATAAACCGTAATAGATAACCAGTTAAAATATTTACAGAAAATGTAATGTTGCGACGTCAAATCTAAAAGCCAAAAATAAAGGTTCCCCATACAACAAACTTATTTTTGTCTCGGCTCTAATATAAAAACGGTAACAGGTAAGCGTCAAACTTGGCATGATTATAAAATAAATAATAATAATAATAAATATCTGGGACATTATTGCACACATGGTCATCTGACCCCAAACTAAGCAAAGCTTGTAATATGGCAGCCAGAGACTGATATACATACATATATATTTTTAAATACATACTTAAATAGATATTAACACCCAGACATAGAACAAACACAAATGTTCATCACACAAATGTTTGTTCTAGATGGGAATCGAACCCACGCCCCCAAGCACAGAAAGTAGGATCACTACCAACTGAGCCACCGAGGCAGTCAGATTATAGTACATACTCTAAATTTAAACTACAAATAATAGACATCGGCAGTGCGAGTCGGGCGCGAGCTAAAGATGCCTAACTGAATTAAAGAAAACACATCTGTTGTCTTCTCATTACGCGAGTTTGACTCTCACTCAGCCGGTGTTTATTATCATAATAATACACAAGCAAAAAGTAAAAAAATCTAAACCCATTGCTAAATAATAAAAATCCTAATGGAATATTGTTACAATAATATTGCAAACGTATGACTTATCTGACATCCGTTGCGATAAACTACGCTCGCTTCCTTTACAGCAGAGTATAAATAAAATATTTTTATGAATGCTAAAGATTATGTCTATTGTCTATGTTAATTCAAGGTTTGCTTATAGTTGGTATAGCTTCAGCTTGCACATACATAGTGAACAATAGTCTATGTTACAGGGCTACACGAATCGGTGATATTTACCCGTAAGGAACATAGTAGGTCTATGTACTTATAATGTCATTATAATTTTTTTTACTATGTGACCAACCTTGGATTTGCCATGGAAATCAGCTGTTCCATACATTTCGTCAAGTGTATATGTCAATTTTCTTTGAAACCTACCCTAACCCTAAAGTTTTCTACAAATTAAAGTCCTAACATTTAAGCGCATAATTTTGCCATATTTTGCCTGTAAGCTACACACCTTTATTTAAAGAAAAACAATATGGGGTGTCTAAATTTATCCGCGTCACTTAACAGTTAGGATTTTAGGCCACCCATAGTCACTTAAGTCAAACAAGACATAAATATTAACTACCCTCATTTTATTTATTTAAGGTATAAGCTCGGCCTTAGAACTACTCAAAAGCAAGGATGGTATTTCTAAAAATGAAATAAAGACATTCCGTTTATAATCAAATAAAATCAAAAATATACAAAGTGTTACATTATACAAAGTTTAAATAAGCGCCTTTATTTGAAACAGAAAAAAAATAAGAAACAGACTTATACAATCCTCTATTTTAGTATCCGTATCGGGAGCAACGCGCAGACCAGGGGCGATATGTAACAAGCTTATAGTTTTATTATACAGGGCCGTGTGTTTGGACAGAGGTTCTCAACATGTAGAGTTAGTCCAAGAAATAATAATGAAGGATACAATTTCAGCTTCAATGTAAGGTCTTAACCCCACCGAAGCAGAGCTGAAAAAAACTCAAAATAAAACATCCCAAATTACGAACCCCACCTTATTTCTTTCTTTTATTTGAAATATAAAACATTACAGCTGTGTTCGCTCCGTTTCGTTGGTGTCGACCGTGTAGAACGATCACTCTTATTTTAAGTGTCTCTTCAACTGAAGGAACTCAGCTCATATTTTTTCACCTTGTTGTGTTCAAGCGGAATAGTTTTGCTGCTGGCATTTCCCGCATCTCACGCATCCCTCGCATTTCCCGGATGTTATGCAAACAAGCCTTTTTTCCTTCTTCCAGCAGTTCTAGCGCGTCGCTTGCATGTAACTTTTTTGTCCCAGCTTTAAAACGTCGAAAACCAAAGTGGTTATAATCATAGCTGTGTAATTTTTCCATATTATAAGAACAGTCGGTTTTAATATTTCAATCAATTATCTTAGTTCTTAATTTTATTGTAGTAGGTACATAAAGTATATTTTTAACTAAACAACATTACTGTCTCTGTTTTAATTCTTAAACATTAGGAGAAGCCACTAGCTTCTGTAAAACAGCATTTTCCTAGTTCGTTGCCAGGGGATTCAATTATTCTTTGTAATCTTCGTTAAGCTTCTTGTAGTGGTAGGACTCTTTTGCAGGGGTCTGCCTGGGGAAGTACCACACCTTTGCCAGTTATTCAACCGCCAAGCAGTAGTGTGCAAACACTACTGTGTTCCAGATTGAAGGGCAATGTTTCCAGCGAAATTAAAGGGCACACAGAGATTTGACATCTTATATTTCGGGGTGACTAGCGCAGTGCATTGCCATCCAGGGTTTTGAACTGTTGAAGTTTAAAATTCTGACTTCGCTCGTTTCGTCACTCAGTATCATAAAAAAAAGTATTTGGTATTTGTTAAGTATTTAGCATAACGAGCTGCTTCTGAAAAAGTTTGAGAACCACTGGCACCACCAAAGTGTGACGCTCACATTGCAGTAGCAGTATCATATCAGCTTTTATATTGTGATCTCTTATTTATGTTGCATTCTCTAATTTCTTTGTGGATTTATGAACGTAGTCCGTGTTCATAGGACAAAATAAAGATATTTTTTTACTATGAAGTGGAATATTTCTTTGTGTTTGGTTTTCGTGCTTTTTAATAAATCATGGGCAATTAATGATAACTACAATTTTACCTATAGCAGTGAGTAACGTTGTTAATTACCTAGTATGTTTGTTTATTTGAAAAAAAAAAACAATTCTGTAGATCAATTCAAAGCGTTTATTTTAGTTCCCTTCTTTAGTTTACCTTGTATTTTAAATTGTGTTTTGTGTAAAGTGTGTTACCCGGTAGACATTGAAAAATTAATTTGACCGTATCATTTGTGAAGTCTCATTGAAAGAGATTTTTTAAAGTAAGAGTAAGGTCTTGTTTTTTTTTTGGGTTTTTTACTTTTACCGTTTGCAAAATATGTTTCGAATAAATTGTCTTCAGGTTCATAGTTTTTTTTATTTTTATTAACTAGTATAAATAGTTGATTTTTTATTAAAAACTGTGGTTTCTGCTGTGTATATCCATGTTGCAACACCGTTTTTTTTTATAAATACCCTTTTATGAATTTTCTACATCTCGCTCGTCGAACACTGTTTGTTTGCTTAAATGGTTGCAAGCTCGGAAACCTTTTGTCATGGCTGACATGATTTTTAATGACTATATAATGTTGGCGTTTTTCTTTCTTTCAACGGCATCGCCATTCAGCGTGGTAATGCCGCCAGTGTTCTAAGCGTTTTTTCGTTTGTTCCTAGTACGCTGCGAACTTACGGCTTGAAAATTGGATTGTCTCTAGACCTGAGACCATCAACGATATATGGACAAGCAAACTGTTATTTTTAACTGGCTTCCCAAAAGGAGGAGGTTCTCAATTCATTTTTTTTAATGTTTGTTACATCATATTTCCAACTGGATGAACCGATTTTGGTGGTTCTTTTTTTATTTGAAAACTGGTGCTTCCCTTGTGGTCCCTTTTCAATTTGGTCCAGGGTCCAGTTCTGTCATTTTTATGAAGTCGGTTTTTAAATTGATTAATATTTATAATAGGCTTATATGATTATTAATGGGATATTTACCGTGGTAAGCTTGTGACAGAAGCTACCGATATTTTGGCGCAGTTACATGCGCCACGTACACGGGAATACTGAAGAATGCGGCTGGTTGGTCGAACAGTTCAAAGTTAGATGCAGACAAAACGAACAACAAGAAAAAGACCGACCCGTCAGTCTCGTGAACAAGCTGACATTACCACGGTAATTGCCCCGTTAATAATCATAATAATTGTAGTGAACAACCGTAATAGTTCAAAACAGTGTTTTAGGCTAAGTAGTATTAAGTATTAGTTATCTCGTATTTTGTTTGTTGTTTGCCAGTTATTCAACCGCCAAGCAGTAGTGTGCAAACACTACTGTGTTCCGGATTGAAGGGCAATGTTTCCAGCGAAATTACAGGGCACAAAGAGATTTGACATCTTATATCTCGGGGTGACGAGCGCAGTGCATTGCCATCCAGGATTTAGAACTGTTGAAGTTCAAAATTCTGAGTGGCGTTAAGCTGTTATGGGCAAGCGTGAAGAGCCATCAGGCGAGCCACTTCGTTCGTCTCGTCACTCAGTATCATAAAAAAAAGTTTATAAAAGAACTTAAAAAGTAACTACACAGTTTTAATTTCAGTGGCATCCCGTTGTAAATCGTACATTGCCCGTCGCGGTTACAACTACGACGCCTTCTTCCACATAGACGAAGCTAATCTCCAACACGCAACGGTGAAGAGAGATAACAATGATATCACATACTTCGAGATGCACATCGCCATACAAGCAGCGAGCAATGGACACATCCTGCTGTCACCTGTAGCTAGACCTGGATCTACTGATTCTGTGTATGAAATTGGTAAGAATACTAAAGATCGGTTAATAATTACTGTCGGTCAATAGCAGACGAACCGGAAGACGCAGCGTCGGTAGGCCTCCCACTAGATGGACCGACGACATTGTGACAGTCAGATGGCAGGATGTCGTTCAGTGTGGAGTTTGAAGGGGAGGCCTATGTACAGCAGTGGACGTTTTCTGGCTGATGACACTCAAGGACCTTTCTTCCACATCGGTTAACAGTTCTTCGAGCGATGTGGCCTGCTCATTGCCACTTCAATTTGCAGATTTTAATAGCTATGTCGGTGACTCTGGTTCTTTGGCGAATATCTACGTTCCGGATTTTATCGCGAAAAGAAACTCCGAGCATAGGTCTCTCCATTGCCCGTTGTGTGGCTCTGAGTTCCGTTCCGTGTTATTTTTATTATTGTTATTGAATTGGTAACTTATGTTTTGACAGTCGTGGGAGGTGGCAGCAACAAGTTCACGGAACTGCGTCTGAACCTGAAGCGAAACGCCAGAAGTTCGGCCAAGACACCAAACATCTTGTCCACTATTGAGTTCACGGCATTTTATATCAAAATCTCTGACGGTGAGGCCTACTGTATTCATCACTGGCGTATGTTTTAATTCCCTATCGCGACGTTTATCGTGTATTAATCAGTCGTCATGGACAGCTTGTGACCACGACCATTGCAATATGGTCGAAACTTCGAGCGAGAGGCATTTTACCTAAACAATATTAATGCGCGATAAACAGATAGGCATTGTCTAAATCAAATTAAAAATACTTCATTGACGAAGCTAGAGGGCACGAAAAAGCTCTCAAAGAAAATCTGGTGCACACTCCAATGAATTCAGTGAAATTACAGCCTAAGGATGAAGAGCGTGCGTCGTGCTTTTGAGAGAGGTTGTTAGCAAATTATGATTAAACCTGTATAAAAAATCTAATCTTTCTATAATGATTGTATTATCTTGTATCTCTCGTCGGAGATTCTCACCCGAAACCGCACTTCGTAAGGTGCAGAACGCACAAAATTTAAAGAGAGCACACTCTGGCTTTCGGCTTTTTTATCGTTGTCAGGCCAAGTGTTTGACTATAACCTCACCTGTGGCCTTAGTACGAGCAATTGCAAAAAAGTTATCGTTGCGTAAACGATAGCAAAATGTATGAAAAATTTAACAATGCCTCTATCGGACGTGAAAGGAAATTGAATTTTTCATACATTTGCTATCGTTTATGTTACGTAACGATAACTTTTTCACAAGCACACCATAATTGATCTAAAATGGGAACTGACTCAACTTATGCTGCTGGAATACACCGGTAAGTGCTTGGCGACATATTTTCAACTTGATCGTAGCTAGCCAGCCAAGTAACAGAAAGTTTCAATCCATCATGCAATGGTTTCTTCAAGTTGTCCTCTGCCGGCAGCTCATTGTTGGAATTTGAACTGTGTCGTGGAAGTTCAACGCACGAACCACTGTGATATCTTCACTAGAAAATCTCGGGGTGTGTCAATGAATGATCGTACAATCGACATTTCAAAATGATTCTATGATTTTCCAGATGGTCTAGTGGAATTTGGCAAGGAGGGCGACAGTCTGCCAGTGCTAAGCTACTATGATGCTCACACGCTGCCTATCAAGTATTTCAGCTTCGCGTCGTGGGCCGGGGTGGAGGCCAAGTTTCTTTTCGACTGCCCAGCTAGTGATGAAGACGGTAAGGCTGCTGGCATGTATGTATTTGCAACCATAATGGATTTTCCTAAAAAAATATAATTTTTGTAATAAGGTTTTTTGCAGAGTTCGTCTGGGTAATTACCACACTTTTGACACTTTTGTCAATTATTCAACTGCCAAGCAGTAGTGTGCAAACATTATTGTGTTTTGGATTGAATGGAAAAGTTTTCAGTGAAATTAATGGGCATACATAGATTTAGGAGTGATGACGACAGTGCATTATTGCGCAAGATTTTATTGAAGAACTGTTAAAGTCTTAATTCCGGGTGGCACTTAAATGTTTTAGGCAGCATAGGTGAGCCATACATAATAGTTTATACGTTAAGCGAGTAAAAAAACTGAAACATGGATACATTTTGACAAGAATGATAATTGTACTAAGGCATATCGCCCTTCTTTGTCTGACGTGAGGCGCAAATAATCCAACCCTGACTGGAGAGTCGAGTCCAGGGTCGCTGCGTACAAGTAGCCGTAGAAAAGCAAAAACTTCCCAATTTACCGTAGGTTCAAAGTAGTCCCAGCGCGCTTCCACGGCGCGTAGTGCCTGCTGAGACAGAGGTCTTCTCTCAGAGAAAATGAGGATTGGCTCTAATCCACCAAGCTGACCCAGTACATGTCATAATTATTAATTTGTCTTTAAACTTCTGAGGCTCTAGAACATACCGGTTACCTCACGATGTTTTCTTTCACCGTTTGTGACCACTGCTGCACCTCGACTGATATGCGAGTCTCTAGTAAATGAGTATGATGTAATAATGTCTCCATACAATTTTAAACTTAGCTTAATCTGAAATGAGTTGCCTTTTACGCGGCAGCTTACGTTCTTCTTAGTTCCTATGGCGTAGAACCGTATTCAACTCAATCTAATCCTCTATTTCAGAAACAACGCCTGATTCCCAAATCGTAGAGCCTAAACTGTCCAACTCCGATGAACTGAAGAGAAGCTTGCTGATGTCTAAGATGCCTTCTATAGCTCCGAGCCCAATCGTGCAGGTCCAGCTTAGCGTCAGGCTAACGCATATCAAGTACGACGCTCTGGGTTCGAAGCTTAAGACCAGGCTGGCTGTTGTCATGGTAAGGATTTAATATTTGTGATTGCGATCCGATGATATCAAGAGGCTGGAAGGTAGGGATGGAATTCACACAGGCAAGGACCACTATGTCTGGTAGCGGATAGCCGATGATAATCATAGCTTGCCACAAAACAATTTCTTTGAAGAATCTCTAGTGTTTTTCCGCTTCATTGTCATATCAAGTACAATAAGAAATTAGGGATCAATTAATTCTATCTTGCTGTACAGAAATTTGTTAATGATGCTTATTTAACCTAACCTAAAACAAAAATAATTTATTAAATCTAGAATAGAGCACAATTTATGAAGAGTCATTTTCAGAGCTGGACAGACGACGGCATGGCGTGGAGTCCGACAAAATTCAACGAAACTACCGCCCTGAAGTTCCGTCAGGGGCAGATCTGGAGGCCCTTGTTTTTTGTATTCAAGTAAGTACTTTATTAACAAGATGAAGTGAGCCGGTGATACCTGCCGCAGAACTGAACGATCGGTTTGAGACTCGATGGATTGATGATATTCGTAAAGCAGTGGCTGAAAGCAAAAAGGCATTGATTGAACCGAGTAGAGTGCCTCGTGAGAGATCTGCAGTGGACTGAGATAGGCTAGCTACAATTAATTACTTTGTTAAGTATCAATATTTTTTTATGTTAATATCTATTTAAGTATGTATTTAATCATGTATATGTAGTTATGTAAATGTCTCTGGCAGCCATATTACAAGCTTTGCATAGTTTGGGGTCAGATGACCATGTGTGCTATAATGTTCCAGATATTTATTATTATTATAATTTTATTTCACAAAACTCTCGGGTCTAGCCCGGACATTTGGTGGGCATTATTGGAGCCGAAGCCAACACCAAGAGGCCCTTTTTTATATATAAGTTTCGCTAGTAATTAGCGCCCTTTAATTTAATTACAATCTAGCCTAATGTTAAGGTAATAAGTAATTTAATTCTAACTTAAACTTCTAAGTATGATATTTTAAAAACTAAGAATGTGTCCATTAACACGTTTCTTATTGTCTCTATTAACGCGAAGACACTTCGTTCTCGTGTTCTTTATAGGTAGCACTACACTACTTAGCACTAACACTTTATTTTTCACTACTGAACTTTTCTTCTTTTGAAGAGGCTCTTTTGAATATAAAAAATACAATAATTATGGAATATGTATAAAATGGAATATGAAACTGTTGTACAGTATAGGATTTTTAAAAACTGGGCTATTGAGGTGAACAACTTGTAGGAAAACAGATCTATTTGATGAGAAACGGCACCTGCCTTATCCTGTCTCATCTCAAAATTACTTAGGCAGGTGATGACTTGCCAGCCACTAAATGGGCCCCCCATAAAGGCTGCCGTATATTGGCACCGGAAAGGCAACATTGGCGTGGGTGGCTTAGGGTGTAGATAGGTGTGCTGCACTTTCACTAAGAGCTACTCGCGGCGTTATGCCCTTTAACACTTCCAACCTGGAGCTTAGGTTCTTAGCTCTAGCTGTTTCCACCCCCGGACGGCCGGTATTATTATTATTTACTGAAGACTTCAGATAATGACGCAACTTGTTTTCAGCTCAGACAGCACAGAACCGTTTGACGCTAAGAACCCAGATCTGATATCATTAGTGTACAACGGAGATGCTACATTCCACTTCCAAGATGAAATCACTACCTGGTGTATGGACACTGAAAATACGAACAAGTAAGTTTCATTTTATTTTGTAATGATCGACAGGCTAGGCTGTTGACCACAGCAAATTTATGTGACGTGATGGTATGATTGATGATAAACACGCCTAGTTAGGAATGGGAACTACTACCAAAGCTAAAAATAGAGCAAATCATAACTGTAACAAAATGTACAGCATTGATCCCCGGTTTTCTTCTCAATAAAAAGTAATCCTACATCTCTCCTCAATCATACTGCTCGCTACAGTTCATAAGGAACATATGACAAGATGAGGTATCTCAAGACAGACGTAATGTGACTCTGGAGGACTGGTGCTCCCGTCCAGTCGTTGACTCATCTTCTAGCCTGTCCAGCGTGCCCGATACAATGCACACAAAAAAGCTGAATGTGACCTCCAAGGATGCAATTGAAGTGGCCAGATTCATTTATAAAAATTAAAAAATATCTACATATTAGCTAATGTTATGTGGAGAGGAGGAAACGTGTCATCAACTGGTGAAATGTGTCCGCCTCCTGCATGAGAGAAAGAGACTTGAGGTGACTTACCATCTGAACAGACTAGATGTAGGTGAGTTTAATTAATTACTGGCTAAACCCGATTCGGACGCAGCCAGGGAGCTGTCCGGATATGTGAGTCACTTCAAGTGACCAACGCCCCTTTTTTTTAAACGATGAAATTAGCTAGTGTTTGACCACAACTCACCTGATGGTAAGCGACGATGCGGTCTAAGATGGGGCGCGCTTGCCCATGAGGTGCCTATTCACTCTTGTCTTGAAGAGACCCAGGTTGTAATTTATAGGGAACACGGAGGCAGGGAGCGCATTCCATTCCTGTGCAGTTTGTATTAAGAAGAAATTTTTGGAAGCGCTGTGTACGGACTTTACCAAAGTTCACGATGTAAGGATGGAATGACTGCCTCGATGATCTATGGCGGAAATTGGATGACGGGATCAGCCTGAACAGCTCTTGTGCACATTCTCCATATGAAGGCGATAGAAAATTGACAGACAAGCTACCCTCCGCCTATGCTGAACGCTATGCGACCCTGTGTTTGTTTGTCTATGTTTTGTGTGTTAATTTTAAATCTTCTATATTAGTTTAGACCATTTAGAAATACAACTCCCGTGTTTGTTTTCAGGTGGCCACACGATGAATACGACTGTTCTTTAGTGATAGAACCTTGGGAAATTCACGAGAAGATTGTGATAGATATTATGGATCAAAACGATAATAAACTTGCAGTCGTATGTACATTTCTGAACAGAATATTTCCCTTGAAATTAACATTGATTTTTAAATGACGTAGTTGCTAAATTTCAAGAACTCAGAAATCTTAACATCCTCTTACCCTATTTTATGTGATAGAACCTAGCTGTATAAGGCAGAATATTTAGAAAATTTGCAAAAGTCCACCTCGTAATTTTTTCTAATAATGTGTTTCTCGTCCTGCTCTGAGGGTCATGACCCCCACCTACCATCAGGCTCTCCACAGTGATCTTGCGCCATCTTCTTTTACCCTCGGTGTCACGCAGCACACCGTACACTGATGGGTCCAAGGTAGCATGGGCTATGCCAGGTTTTAATTTAGGCAGAAGCAAAAAATAAAAATCTTGAGTAGGTACCGAAAATTTCTTTAGTTAAACAATAATCATCCACACTAATCCACACTAATTCTATAAATGCGAAAGTAACTCTGTCCGTCTGTCTGTTTGCTATATAATCACGGCTAAACCGCTTAACCGATCTCGATAAAAATTTGCCAGGAATAATGTGTATCATGAGGACGAACATAGGCTATTTTTTTCTGAAGAAATCGCGGACGATGTCGCGGTTACAGCTAGTATTTATAAACACCTATCTACCGAACAGTATACATACTATTTATTCTATATTATGTACTGTGCCTATATCTTAAACTCAATCCTGACATTGAAACTTTCTTTTAAAACTAGCCCACGAGGGTTCTGGCTCAATATTGACAGAATTACAGTTTCAAATATATTTTTCGCTTCTAGAACCTTTTTCTATGCACACTACACACAAGCCTACAAGCCGGTTTTCTGTCATTGTTGTCCGTCACTAAGACCGTCAAGTAAGTAAGTAAGCCAGATTTTTGGGAAATCCCAATAAGGTAGGCACATTCATGTTTTAGGCTCTATTATGAATACAAAGAATATAAACGGAAGAAAGGAAAAACATCCTATGAGTATGAAATACTGTAAGTTTACAAAAATCAGTCACCCTAGAGATCGTGTCAAGGCCAGCCAGCCAGGCCAGCCAGGAGGGAGAGGCAAGCGCTCCACCCTGCCCCAACGTCGGCATGTTTATCTCGGGGTGACGAGCGCAGTGCATCGCCATCCAGGGTTTTGAACGGTTGAAGTTCAAAATTCTGAGTGGCGTTGAGCTGTTATGGGCAAGCGTGAAGAGCCATCAGACGAGCGACTTTGCTCGTCTTGTCACTGAGTATCATAAAAAAAAAGTGCTAACGCTCTTGCAAAGTAGTGCGAATCTGGTTGGACCAACGTATCCGGCTGTGTCCTCGAGATCATTTGCCATCGACTTGACCTGTGACTATAACTGTTACCTGTGTGACCTTTTCTAGACTGTCGCGGACTTTCCTGGCAATATGACCAAACAATGATTTAATTTTGATTAATTTGACATCCCATATAATATTTTTCAGTTTGCAGATATAGACGAAGTGATCGAAAGCGAATGGGAGGTGTCGTACAGTCAGTTGGTGATCAAGCCGTCTCTGTGGAACATGGCTTACACAGAAAATGAAGATAACGAAACACATCAGAGTGACAGATATGTGCTTAGTTTGCATTTGAAGAGGAGAGCTACTACTTACAATATTGTCTTCTATACTCCTCTCTTGGGTAAGATGCTATCTCTTTTTTTAATAAGCGAAGTAGCGTTGGAATATAAACTTCATGTTTTGTCATAATCATTCTTTTAAATTTTGAACGCGATAAAAAAGACAAACTGAGCAACTATGTCATTGGCCAAGACTACTCCACACTTATAAATTTAATAATGTATACCTGTATACACAGATGAATGTTGTATCTAAAACGAGATATAATAAAATACAGTACAGTGCTAAACATGGTTTTAAAGTACAACATTTTTGATCATCGTCGGCCAGTTTCTTCTTTTTTACAGTATTGCGAAGGTATCGGCCTTGTAGTGGATTTATTTGGTGAAGTAGAGCGCTAGATGCCGCTCAGTTCGCCCAGCCTGGTGCGAACTGAGCGGCATCGTAAGCACGCTCTTGGTCCGAATTGGTTTCATAGGGTGTCAATAAGCAGCTGAACACGTTAAGACAGTTTTTAGAATTGTTGTCTGTTTGTTTGTTTGTCCACGCATATTTCCTATACCACTGGACGGATTTAATTGCGGTTTTCGCGCTTATGCTTAGCTATGACCAGATTGAAGTAGGTATAGACTGTAATTTTGCACGACGGCCGGATTAAGGGAGTAAAAAAGGATTGAAAGTTTATATGAAAATCTACACGTACGAAGTCGCGGGCAACAGCACTAGTTTATAATGAACCATGGGGAATCTGACAACATCTATATATCAAGATTATACCTATAAATAAACAGAACTTTTGGCAGACAAGACTTGGTAGAAAAATGTTGGTTTCCGTTGGAATGCACACCGACAATGTCTGATCTACTAATTTTACACAACTTTTACTCACGTGAGCTTCAAAAGAAAGCTTCTTTGTTTTGTTTTCTCATTCTGCCCTGCTCATATCCCGTGAAACTACTTGGTACTTTTTAGTTTCACATAACTAAGAAAACGCCGTTATAGAACAAACAATAAAGTTTTTGTTTACTAAGTTTTTCTTTGTAATTTTGGTGTGAGTTTTTTATTCGTTTTTAGTTTACGTTGTATATAAAGGGTTACGAGGAAAGAGTGCACTAAGCCGAAGGGGTCCATTATACCATCACTATGAATTACTTTTATTATGGGACCAACCCTGAAATCACGAAAAAGATATCAGCTGTTCCATACATTTTGTCGAGTGTGAATGACCGTTTTCTATGGAGCACATTTTTTTGCTATTTTTAAACGCTCCCATAATTAAAGTTGTTTATAATTATTATGTACTATCCCTTTTCCCCTTAAGACCAGCATTTTTCAAAAAAGAAAAAGATAAACTTTTCAAGTTCTGGCAGGTTAACGTTGTATTAAATATAAATATCTAAGGTAGGTACGGAGTTACTATCTTAACGGCGCCCTTAAAGAACTTTTTTTTTTGGTGAAAATTTAGCCAATGCGTTATTGAAAGTATAAAAATTGGGCAATTTTGTTTGGGCAACTTGCGATTGCTAATGAGGCCCATAGCGATAGACCGTTCAGTTCCGTATGTCATCACTGGCAACACACACTGGTTGAAGACTTTCGTCTTTTGTCGTTCCTACATGCTGGACAGACGACCTAAACGAGACCGCTGGATGCAGGATGCCACTTCCAACCGGCCCTTTTGGAAATTGATCTGAGAGGCTTATGTCTAGCAGTGGACGTCCTATGGCTGAAACGATGAACTTGCGGCTTACATTAGCTTTAATGTGAAATAATTATGACACTGCGTAAAATTGATTGTTTTTTCTTCTTCTTTCAGTCCTGCTCGTGTTTGTCCTGATGTCGTTCTGGAGTGATCCCTTGGAACAATCAAGAGTGTGGTTCAACACAGGCTGCGTCGTCGTTATTTGCATGGGACTGAGTAATATTGACTACTTAATACCCACACACACCATACCTTCAATACGTAAGTTCAACAACAGTTGACAAAGTCCAAACAACTCGATAAAGTAATCAATACTATAGAAATACTTTTACGATAGACATTGATATTAATTTGGTCCCTAGACATAGTCAAAAAATGCAAGTTGAAGTGGCAATGGGCAAACCACATCGCTCGAAGAACGGATAACCGATGTGGAAGAAAGGTTCTTAAGTGGAGACCACGAACCGGAAGACGTAGCATAGGTAGGCCTCCCACTAGATGGGCCGTGAGAGTCGCGGGCACTACATCGTGAGAGTCGCGGGCATTCAGTGGATGCAGATGGCAGGCTGTTGTTCAGTGTGGAGGTTAAAGGGGGAAGGCTATGTTCAGCAGTAGACTTTTTCTGGCTGATGATGATGATGATGGTGGTAATGTTGGTAACAATATTATGTCATCCAAGGAACTGAAATTGCATATTTTGAAAATTTTCTGATGTCGGTTTTTTAACTAATAATTATTTTCCAGTGGTACTATACATAACAATGTTGGCTGGGGTCCTATTAGCGATGCTGGTGCAAGTCTTTTTGATGACGTCACTGGCGGAGAAGCTATGCAAGACTTCCTTTATGCACGGATTGCTTACCATCTCATTATTAAGAACAGTCTTCTGTTTGCCTCCAGTGAAAGTAAGTGCTTATTATAACAGTCAACCGTGGTTAAAGATATGGATATACTTAGGTATTAAGAAAGTCAAAGAGACCCATTGAGAAATGTGGCACCGGTTAGCGGCCGACGGCACGCTTGTTTGCGGTCTTCGCAGACAACCTGAAGACCGTAATGTTGTAATAAGAGACCTCAGACTGGGGCACAAAAATCGAGATTACAAATCTTCGCTGCCAATTACACTAGAAACTTGTATCTAGCTACTTATCTACACTACCAGAGCCTAATTTCATAAAACTTTGGCCCGGCAGAAATTGAAAGAACACCCATATATGTACTGTTTTTTTTTTGAAGTATTGTTCTAAGTATTATGTCTACTAGTTTCAAACATTCAAGGACAAATGGTAATCTTTCTTTGTTTTCATTTTACGGATGTAAAATAAAAACTTTCAAGTCTTACCAAATCTCATTTTCCACCGGCAGATATCCATAAGCGGAGGTTATTCCCGCCAAGAAGACGTAGAAAATGAATGTATACCAGGTGGGTCCGTAGATGAAATGGATCATGACGAGACCACGTACGGAGACAGACGGGAGCTGGCTGAGGTGATCGATAAAACCATGTTCGTCGTGTACTCAGTCACTGCTGCTGTGATGCTAGCTGATCATTACTGAAGACCTAGTCCTCTAGTTGTATGATAGAGTTTTTGCTAGGGTACTGACCTCCGCACCGGTGGAGATGCTGGAAATTTTAGTTAAATGTTTTCGAATTTGGAAAATGCATTACAGGTATTCTATAACGAGGCTAAATAGAGGTTCAACTCCGATAACCACTCGAGGAGATGATGAAGTGTTTTTTGAACTATTATTTTTGTAGCATGAGGTATCATAATGATTGCCAAACCATTCATTAGTCATTACCGCCAAAACGGCTAATCCGCATTTTATAACCTGTGCAATACGTTGTTACTGGGAGTAGTACTCCAGGAATGCTTCATTGCATTCCTGACCAATTTTCGGAGTCAAATCTTTATTTACCTATCTTTCTCTATACCTGTTATACTTAAATGATGGTGCCACTCTTGCGCTCGCTCTTCGTGGCACAATGAAATGTTAACTTTAACGAAAAAGCTTACCTAATGTTGTGATTTGCTTGAAATAAAGATAGTATTTTTGTCGAATCAGGATCTTTTTATTTCCGTGGAAGAAGAGACTTCTTTTATAATAACAAAAAAATCAATCGTTGGGTACGACAAAAGGTTATAATATTATGAAATGCCGCGATAATAGATAAGAAAAACTAAGGCAAATTAACCTGAACCCACTAAGGCCCAGAATATTTTGACAGGCTGAAAATAGCCCAGACCAATATCGTTCTATAGAGTTGGAGGCCTAGACCCACTTTGGGTCGCTGCGCCAGAAGAATAAGCAAGTATAACATAATTACAGTTTTTTTTACCTACCTACAAGCGACCAGTCTACAAGCTCGACGTGATGGTAAAAGAAGAGACTACGCGAGGTGCGCCGGGGGGAAGACTGATACGGACGCCGAGCTAGATTGAGAACTTTCGGCGAAAATATTCATCGCAAGTTAGTCTGCAAAGAAGAGCAACCCTGTACATCTGCGATCCCGTTAGAATGGCAATAAACAATTGTGCAAGAAAATTAGACAGGTAGAATTCCGTGAGTAAACGGCGATAGGAGTTATCATTTCTCTCATGTTACGAGTACCTAAGTGATAAAACACGGACCGGTAAGCGCAGCGTAAGATGTACACCTACAAGATGGACGGACAACCTAAAAGAGACCGCAGGAAAACGCTGGACGCAGGCCGCTTCCAACCGGTCTTTTTGGAGATCGATGGAGGAGGTCTATGTCCAATAGTGGACGTCCTATGGCTGAAATGATGAAGCGATATAAAAATATCAGACCATTTAAGCAGAAGCATCTTAAACAGATAGACCGACGACATTGTGAGAGTCGCGGGCATCCAGTGGATGCAGATGGCAGGATGTCGTTCAGTGTGCAGGTTAAAGGGGGACGCCTAGGTACAGCAGTGGACGTCTTCTGGCTGATAATGATCTTAAACAGATGATACATTTTACGTAGACCATCAAAGAACAAGGTTGATCCCTGTTGTCCCTGTTGTCAAAAATTCAGCATGTTTCCAAAACTCTGTTATGACGACAGCCCTGCTTAAAAGCCTCAAACTTTTACAAATGCTTGTTTTATTGTCGCCACTTTTTACGGAAACGCTGAGGAAAAGTTCGGAGAGACAAATTTATTTTACGTGATGCGTTTCACTTATTAACCCAGGAGTCAGAGGCGAAGCTGTTCTAAGTGAATATATCTTTTGAGGTCTCTTTTACACAAGTAGGTAGGTAAATTATTACAAGAGTCGTAACTCGTGACGAAGTATAATTTACTACTTGCCTTTTGGAGTGAAAAGTTAGTGCTAAAAATAAAATATTTGAGCAGGTTTTCTTCTGAAGAGTTTCCATCACGCTTCAGTATATAACATTTTACAGGATACTCAAAACTTTGAAATGAAATATTGTGCGTGTATTTACGTCTTGTGATATTATTAACCTCAGCTGAGTGAGAGTCTATTTTTACCGAGTTCAATAAGGAGGAGGTTATAAAGTCGACGGTATTTTTGCTACGCAATTACTGCGCCAATTATGAATTTGAAGATATTTTTTTTTGTTTGGTAGATCATATTTCAGAGGTAGTCTCATATACATTTTAAATTTAACCAAAATTCATTTAGTGCTTTTTAAAAATCATCAAAAATAAATAAGTGTTTTTTGATCAGGACAAGTTTTAAGCTTTATTAGACTCATTGAAAAACCAGTATGTTTACAAATTTTTTGATATTACTGGTTATGGGCCAAAAATTTAAAAAAAAACAAATTTCTATAAAATTTGATATAGCTAGATATTATAGATATAAAAACCACTAACTTTCGTTGTACTAATTTATCGCTAAAAATACTCAGAGCCCTCAGCCTCTATAAACAGTTCAGAGACGGAAGGAATCACTATCACTTCATAGTAGGTATAAAACAAAGTCGCTTCCCTCTGTCTGTCCCTATATTTATGCTTAGATCTTTAAAACTACGCAACGGATTTTGATGCAGTTTTCACTATCAGTTAGATAATTTTCACGGAAGGTTACGGGTATATGTTTTATTATATATATAATAAAACATAGGTATACTTACCCGTGCGAAGCCGAGGCGGGTCGTTTTTTTTTTTAGAATAGGCTTGCGCTTGGCCGCCACCTCGCGCGATGATGTGGCCTACGGTGGATCACGCTTGCCTAGAAGAAACCGATTCACTCTTGACTTGAAGACATCCAGATTGTAAATATCGGGGAACACCCATTCAGGCAGTGCATTTCACATACTAGCAGTACGCTAGTAGCCTATAAATCACTACCTATTTACTGGTAAATAAGTACCTAGTCATAGTTATAAGTCGTGAAAATTAGCAATGCAAATCTTGAGCGGACATTTTAATAAGGAATATTGCACTCAGCCGTAGCGCGAGAGATCTTAATAAAAATTTGATCCTTTTAAACAAAGCAATTCATATTCATGAATAAAAATATCTTCCGCGAGAGAATAAATTGCGGCTCGGGGGCTATTTTGGGGATCTGGGTTATTTTGTAAGAATGTATACTTAGGTATTAAGGATGAAATTTGGTTTTATTTAGAGACTATAAGACTTTCTAATACCACTAAAAATAACATAAACATACACATCATCAGCCAATTAACGTCCACTGTTGGACAAGGCCTCCCTCATAGAGAGGGGTGTTGCCATAATCCCCACGCTTGGCAGGCAGCTTGGGGATCGCAGTACGTTCACCGTATACTATTACGACGCTGCTGCCCATCCTCCGGTGGTTCTGGTCGCAGTTTTAGGACATACCCGCACTGAGAAAAAAAAGCTACTTAAATGAACTACTTACGTAAGGAGCTTGTAATTTACTACTTACCACGGGTGCAGCCTACGTATCAATGGTGCCGCATACTTAGTAATGGTGCAACATACTGTTGCGTTTAGGAGCAACACCATGTTCCATAAGGACGTTGTAAATTTGTACTTGTAATGTAGTCACATACTTAAAAAGTATGTTCTACCATTACATTAAGTAGTCATGCCGGAAATACGTACGTAAGTAGGCAACAACATTACACTTACTTGATCGGATTTCATAATTACGTACTTTACACTTACGTCTCCTACTTTTTTAATGTCTCCCGACACATGATATCCGTGGCTATACGAAATATATTTATGAAGATATGCCGCAACATTATACGTAAAAAAACACCATGCAACCTACGTATGAATAGAAAAACTTGTAACTGTACTGTATCTATACAGGATTTATACTAACTAGCTAGCATCCTCTTAAGGGCTTAAGCGGTTTAAAAAACAATAGCTGTCCCGTACATTTTGTAGATGGTGAATAACATTTTTCTATGGAACAGCTGATTTGACAGCTGAACTTTAACTGCAATTTTAATAGGTAGTTCCTAAACTACAGGTTCAAATAGAATGTAATTCGAAATAAGTATCTCTTATGCTTTCTTGGACATTGAAATTTTAGGGTTCTAGCATTATACATAAGGAAGTTAATAGAAGTAGTATAGTATAGGGTTAATTGATAACTTATTTATTGATGCGGTAATGAAGGAGTTGTGTGGGTTAGGAGGAGGTAAATACCTACACGTGACAGGCCAAACACTGTTTATGGTGATGAGATAAGTATAATCACTGCTTGACACTTCCAAATTACGTCACGGGCACTATAAAGTCGAAAACCATTGAAATATTTGATATAAAATAAATAATAAATAAAAGTATGAGAAATGTTGCAGACCACGTTGTTGTGTTGCACGATGTGTGTTTTCAGTTTATAGGTACATAGTCTGTAGTTACTCTGTGATGCGTGTTGTGTCGCGAATAATCTGGAAGCTCCTATATAAACGCGTTTTACGTAACCAAGCTACTTTTGTAAGTAGCTAGGTTATGTAAAATAAGTAGGCTGGCTACTTGTAAGTATGCTGTACCATTATAGAAGTCGGCACGTGTCGTAACTAAGCTACTTTTATAAGTAGCTAGGTTATGTAAAATAAGTAGGCTGGCTACTTGTAAGTATGCTGTACCATTATAGAAGTCGGCACGTGTCGTAACCAAGCTACTTTTGTAAGTAGCTAGGTTATGTAAAATAAGTAGGCTGGCTACTTGTAAGTTGCTGTACCATTATAGAAGTCGGCACGTGTCGTAACCAAGCTACTTTTGTAAGTAGCTAGGTTACGTAAAATAAGTAAGCTGGCTACTTATAAGTAGGCTGGCTACTTATAAGTAGGCTGGCTACTTATAAGTAGGCTGGCTACTTGTAAGTATGCTGTACCATTATAGAAGTCAGCACGTGTTCAAACATGTTTCGCGCCTTTTTAACTACCGACGAAAACAGAGGGGTGAGGTAGTTGGACGTGTGCGTGTGTGTGTGTGTGTATGTTATGTGCCTCACGCGGCCGTAATCCTGTGCGTTTTCTTAAGTAAGCGCATACAACCATCTCGCTCGCACCTACGCGCGTTTCTCGCTGGGTGTCCCTTTTACAGTGCGCCGTTGCGTCCTCTACCGCGCATGCTTTATGCTTTAGTCGTCGCCGGATCATCTCTCGATATAGTGTTCCGTGCTCTCGATCAACACGGTTGTACGCGCGCGCGCTGTCAATTGTAACCTACGGACTTTTTTACTATTTTGTGTCTTAGTGAACTAATAAACTGTTTCCCTGGGACCTTCTCTGATGAATGACGAGGCCTTGAGGTCGCTGTTCGAATCAGTGACGCGGACTAGCACTTTGACTACGGTACTCGTCGCTCTGCTCCCCGGATATTTCTCAGCGGAGCTACCGGAGATTCTCTCGACGCTTTCATCGATGCGGCAAATGCATACAAGAAATGCTGTGCCGTATTCGATGAGAATTCAGTGCGCGGACTGAGCTTACTTCTCACGGACCAAGCTGCCGTCTGGTGGCTGGGGATGAAGACTTCTGTCAAAACTTGGAGTGACGCTGTAACGGCCTTAATAGGTGCCTTTGGAGACCGGCAACCGCCACACAGAATTTACGTCGAGCTATTCAAACGCCGCCAAGATCAAGGTGAACGCACCGAACGCTTCATCGCCGTAGCTCGTGCCCTATTAGCGCGAATACCAGCCGGCGACCTCAGCAAGAAAGTGCAGATCGACATTGTGTATGGTTTCCTTAATAACAAAATCCGGGAAAGGTTGCGCCGTGACGAGGTAGGAACATTCGACATGCTGCTGCGCAGGGCGTGGCAAATTGATGACGCAACTGATAAAGCAAGACAAATGCCACTTTCGCAAATGTTCGCCGCCCACTCCTCATAAACTGTCAGCGCGAGTCGAATGCGTCAACCGGCTCAACAACCCGCCGGCACCAGCATCGTCGCGGGAGCTCGCGGGCTGCCCGCACCTCGACCCGCCGCTGTTGCCGCTCCCGCCACCATCGACTCAGCTGCCACGGTTGCTCCTGCACCAACCACATCAGGTACCACAGGTACCACCTCCGCGGACACCGCAGGAAGAAGACCACGTTCGCAGTGTACTTATTGCCGCAAGTTTGGACATGAAAAACGCCAGTGCCGAGTTGAGTCCAGCATAAATAACTTTCTCTCGGAAGTGTGTGATAATGGTGATAAGGGTAAAGATAACTTTTATATAATAAATGGAAATTTTAATAATTTGTATTATTTTATCTTCAAAATCCACTAGCTGATGCAAATGCCTCGTACATAAGTTATTTTTTGAATAGATGTTTTAAGTACAGTTAGGTATATGAATAGCTGTTAGACTAGTATTATACATTTGTATTGTTTGTCCTACTTATTAACAAACATATACTGTACAGTTCAGGTATAGTGAACTATTTATGGTGCATCCTACGTATGTAAACATTTTTCACAGGTTCCATACTGGCTCGTGTCTAGTAAAAGCATGGTGCGTCCTGGCGAATATTCTTGCTCTGTCACTGTAGTCATCATAAAATATGTGCACTACAGTAAAAAAGCTAGAATAATTGCTAGGATGCACCATGCTTTTATTATACCCGAGCCAGTAAGGCACCTATCCGACATATCTACATACGTAGGATGCACCATGCTTTTACTGGACCCGATCCAGTAAGGCACCTATGCGACATATCTACATACGTAGGATGCACTATGATTTTATTAGACCCGAAACAGTACGATACCTATGCGACATATCGACATACGTAGGATGCACCATGATTTAACTAGACCCGAGCCATTAAGGCACCTATGCAACATATCTACATACGTAGGATGCACCATGCTTTTACTAGACCCGAGCCAGTACGGTACCTATCTGACATATCTTCATACGTAGGATGCACCATGCTTTTACTAGACCCGAACCAGTAAGGCACCTATGCGACATATTTACATACGTAGGATGCCCCATGCTTTTACTAGACCCGAGCCAGTACGGTACCTATGCGACACGTACCTGGTACGTACTGACAGCTACTTATGTAAGTATTAAAGTCAGGTAAATTACGTAGCTTAACACAAGTATGCCGGCTACATAAAGAAAGCTACGTACACAGCATGGTGCCGGCTATAAGCGTAATAGTGTCCTGTTTTGCTACTTAAAATAAGTATGGCGGTCCAGGAAATTTTTCTCAGTGCGGGTCCAACATAAACATGCTTACAGAAAAATATGAGTTTAAAGTAGGTATCGTTAGTGAGCAAGTTGGTATTACTCAGTATTTCATGGTTGGTCATAAACCGTAATCAAAAAGAGATAGCCTAGCCTTGAAACACACAAAATGAAAGATAATATACGAACGCATCGAACACAATGTTTCCAAAAAAATTTTTGTGTAGTCATTAAAATATTATCTAGGTAAGGCTTTTTATTTACTTTTCTTGACCTAAAAAAAGCCTCGTAACGTAGACTAGACCATTTGCAGAAAAGAGTTTAACCACAGAAAAATAATAGCTACACTATTTCCATTTGTTTATTTGCTTTGACAGCTGCAATAAAATTTAAAAAACCTTTTAATGCTTCACTGAAGTATATCGTGTAAGTATCTGCTATAGTTGTTAAAAAACCTAGCGAGAGTAATCAGAATTGGTGGTTTTAATAGTTTTTAGGGTACGACTCCGCTGTCCGTCCGTCTGTCTGTCTGTCCGTCTGTCACCAGGCTGTATATCATGAACCGTAATAGTTATGGTTGAAATTTCACAGCTATTACAACAAATACTAAAAAACAGAATAAAATCACATCTAAATGGCCGATCTTAATTTAGCAGGATGATAGTGTGTGCATCATAAGGACAGACATACTTTACGAACGGTACTTCCCCCCTCCCCCAACCCCTGGATATGCGGAAAAACGGGTAGTTAACTATAAAGTTATAAGTTATTTTTAAAGAAGCTCAAATTTAATAATTTATATTAAAAAAAACATAATTATCCATGTAAAAAACAATAAAATTAGTTATATTTATTTGACATTCTTTGTACTGACATGACAATGAATACTATTTTTATATGATTTTATTACCATTACTTTAATTTTGTGTTTTTTATTATTATTTAATAGTATTAGATAAGTATTTTAATTTTTTATTGATGGTATTGACTTATTTAAATTTTTCATGTTTTTTTCTCAATTATTATAATGTTATTATAAACTTAATTAATAATTTAAAGCAATAATTATCATAAGTTAATAATAATCTGTATGTGACATGTATCTTTCTGATATGAATAAATTAACTATGAACTATACCAAATTCCCGCCAATCTAACGACCAGGGGCGTTACCCCTAGCTTCACTTTTGCGAGCCAACTTTTAGTAGGTACCTGATAGGTACCTAAAATTAACCAACTTATTTAAGCTGCATCGTTTAAAAGCGTCTAACTTGAATGAACGAAAATCCGTTTTACTATGCGTGTGTGCGTGAAAATAGCAAAGCTTGGCGGCTATCAAATAACTACCGCTTATCGTAGTTGATGGTACCGTTTAGACAAATAACACCTATGCAAGTCAAGTTTTCGAGCTAAAGGTAAGGCCCCAGTGGAGTGTTATCGCTCCAACCATCCCATCCAGTTATTCCTTTAAGAGCACTTGCGCCGGCCAGTTATCTTTGCTTCCGGACGACTGCCCCGTCTCGATCGATGCCTATTCGTTACTGCAGAATACAATCTGTGGAATGCAGCTTTTATTTGAGGGGAATGCGACCGTCTTTTCCTTGTAAATGCTAAAGGTAAAAACTATTAGGGCTGGCTATATTTTTAATTTTATCACAGCGACTTTGATGATAACTGTAGTATCGTATGCTTTCCCTTTATGTCGTTGGTTGGGATGTCTCCTTGCGCATTGGATTACGTCCAGTGGACGAATTACGAATTTTTGCTACGTAAAATGTATCGACTACTTAATATGAAATTCAAAATTTGAAGGGAGGCCTTTTTTTGCCCTCTTTCGGTCACTGTTGAAGGCGCTATTGCTGCCTTGACAGTGCCGTCCCCTTGGCTGGTCTCTGAAAAATCCTTACGCCCCTGTTCCCTATTCTACCTCTACCCTCGACATAAGGCTCCTGCAGCAGAGCAAAGGCCACCCTCTTGTTGTATACCCCAAGCATCAGGTCGTCTGTTGCCCGTTGCTTTCTCTGGAGGTTTGCTTGGACTACGAGGTATGGCCTGTAGCTGATCCGAGTTTGAATCGAGCCAGGAAGCCCAGGGATCACCAACCACAACACAATACGCAATTGCGTCTCGAGCCAGCATTAAACAGGGTTGTGCACATAAGCTATGATGCGCCAAAAGGAGGTCATCATTAAACAAGATAGCGCACATAGGCTATACGGAGCCTAAAGGAGGTTATCATTAAACAGGGTTGCGTACATAGGCTATGATGCGCCGAAAGGAGATCATTCAAACGTCCCCTCAATTTTCACCCTAAAAGGTGGTACTTCCAATAGTGGGACCCTTGAGAAATTGCTTCTCATCATACTGTTGTTTTTTGTTCTTCTTTCACGCAGCAATAGATCGACCTGATTTTTTGCATGGATAGTTCAAGGGCTATAGACATGGAATTAGAGCTGACACTAGCCCTGAGAATGCCCAATGGGCGGTTTTCTGACAGCTGAAAAAACATAGTTCTGCAACCATCTATAGATGGCGCTGACTAGACATGGTTTAATATTTTTTCAATAAAACCTACAAGAGGAGACATTTTATAACACGGCTAGGCAAGGCACACTTATGTACCTACTAATTTGTGATATGTTGTGTAAAAACAAGTACTTTGTTAGCAAAAAAACCACAAAATACTATACTGCGAAATAAATAAAAAAACAAAAAAACATGACAGACAGTGTCAGAGAGATAATAATTGTCTGTCTATGAACAAGCAAGTTTTTTTTTATGATCTTTCTTTAATGTGGTTTTGCAAAACTTCATAACTATGTCTTATTAAAGTCAATGAGTTTAAGAAGCCATCTATGGAATTTAAATGATCATTTTTTTCCCCAAATCATTTTTTTTTCTCAACTGTCAATAGGTTTCAAAATAAAGAAAACGCTCGAACTGATACTAAGTAAATTTATTTCATCATCTATTCTAAATACAAAGCAGGTGAAACCCGCTCACTGATCATATCGACAAAGGAAATACTCAACGCTATAAATAATTAATACAAATTATAAAAAGACATTTTAATAATATCAATCAACTACAAGAATTGGGAGTGAATGAGCATAATTAATTTGAGCAATACTTCTGTATTGTCGAAAAATTCAAAATGATATAATTTATATATTTATACAAAAAAATAACGACCGACTTCAAGAGTTATTTAAAAGGGGTTCTAACTCCAAATTTTCCACCCTTAGAGGTAGAATATTTTCCTGAAATTCGGGACCACCCTCGAGATATAAATAAAGCCTATTCAGTAAAAGGGAATCATTAAAATCAGTTTACAATAAAAACGATACACACAAAAAAATACAGTCGAATTAGAACCTCCTTTTTTTGAAGTCGGTTGATAACTGATATTACAAATGGAGGGAACTTAGTAAGTACATCAATTAAAGCTTATTTTAACTTAAATATTGCCAAGAACTTACAAATGATTATGATTCACAGAAATATATCTCACTAAAGTAAGCCTATAACTTGAGGATGATTTAAATACTGTTTACGCCAAATTATCATCGAGATACAATACCTATAGAGTCACAGTTTCTAAGTGAAAACAGTCAAAAAATGTGCGAGCGTCGTTCTACATACCTAGACATCAATTATATAGTTCACAATGCCACATTTACTTCAATTTATACGTTATGTCGCTTGGATAGTGTTCAACGTCGCTTGTCCGCTAGGGCATCGTAGCACTGGCATCGCGTTACGTTGTAGTCGGATTGCGGTTGCCTTATAGTACAAAAAATCATCGTAGCGTGCGCTGTTAGGTAGTTTAGGTTCAGACATTTTTTTGGCACGATTGTATGACTCTATCGGTATAGTATCTCGATGCAAAATTATACATAATTTGTTTCACTTCATTTTGCATTGCGTTGTACAAAATATAGTAGAAATAAGAAAGCTATTCGATTTTAATTTTTTTATCAGAATTAACACTACACACCGAACGATATTTTGTATAACGCAAATTCTTTATGGGAAAATTAACAATACCAGCTTTAAATACTTTTAAAATAGCAAATTATATCTATTAATACATGGAAGGTTTAATTACAAAATTAAAACTGCTACTGTTTTTAAGAAGGCACGGATGTGTGCTTTTACAGGACGAATTCCTGCTTCAAGTTATGTACATGATAACAATTATATTTACTATAAAACCCGATCATGATTATAAATGATTGATCAAGGTATCGTGATTAATAAATTTACGTCGATTCTGTTGTTTTAAATCTAAACTAAACTGATAACATTTTATTGCCATTCTTTTTTCATTTATTGAAATGAAAACAGGCAAATAATTTAGTGCTGTCAGATTAGTTTAGTCACAGAATTGACGTCATTAATTTTAATATCAACATCAGATTAGAGAACGAAATTTTAGAATTATATCGAAGTAAAACTGGCATCTAATGATGCAATTTCAAAATAAATTATACATGTATATAAAAATTATACTTCGAAATCATTAGCATTTATTAGCAGAAACGTTACCAATGAAATCATATATTAATGCAATATATTGCTTAGGATTAAGATTTAAAAAAATAACAATGAATAGGACAGCGTATTATTCAAGGAACGTGTAAATGCATTACTTTTGCTATGAATATAAATAGCTGAATGTAAAACGATTCAGGTTAAACGGCCTTTGAAAGCCCTGGAAAGTATTAGTGCATAATATAATTATTTATTTTATATATCTTTACTTCTAGTGTATGGAACATTGTCTCAACCATTCAGAAAAATAGAATATTATTTATTTATTGTCATGATGCTTTGAAGTCATGTGACCGCTGACCAACGGTCTTTACGAAAATCAACTCTTATAATCTCTAGTCCAACCATTAAAACATTAAATTTTAACCGCTTAGTCATAGATTGCCACGAATTTATTATATTTAGTAAAATGAATATGCATGCCAAATTTATTGCGAGATCTCATAGTAACCTAGATAAACAAATTCATTCAGTATAATTATTTTAAGATAAATATATCTCACAATATCCAAACATCAACATCAATATATACATACAGTATGAAAAGACCCTAAACAAGAAAATAGTTATTAAATATCACCTTCTCTAGAGACTAAATAGTAAAAAGGATTACAGTAAATGCACGAAAAATAGCTATACATAGTCTTATGAGTTTTATTTAACAACAGTATTCTAAATGAGCTAAAACAACTGTTGTGTGCAGATGTTCGTAGTGAAAATCGAAGTCTATTTGTGGTAGAAAGTCGATGCATAAACTTAAATATCATCCACATAGGTACGCAAATAACTCTCAACATGTTAGTTTACACATAACATCTGCACGCAAACCTACATTAATTAGTTGAGATTAGAGATTACCTTTATAGAAATAGAGCTCAATATTCATTAAAAAATTTGTACAAAGTGGTTTTGATCCAAGTTTAATAGGTACCTGCAAATACACTTTTGTTGAATCCAGTATTGACTACCAGCATGCTTAGCACGGGCCGTGGATATATTGTCTTTCCACCGTTTTTATCTCGCGAGAAAGAGACAAACGTATCCTTATTCTAGCTTTGTCGCGTCTTCGCGCGGATAAAAACGGTGGAAAGGTAATAATTTGTCCACGGCCCGTGCTAGGCCTACAGTAAAGTGACAATAGCATTTGACAGCATTTAGATGCCTAAAATGACATTGTTATTGACGTTTAAAGCAAATGGCTGAAAAAACATTCTGCCACCATCGACAGATGGCACTGACAAGACATGTTTTTTTTTACGCATTTGTTCAATGAAACCTAGTTGTTTTTTTATACTAGATATAGGCTTGCGTTTGACCGCCAGCTCTCCTAATGTTAAGCGACGATGCGGTCGACGATGGAGCACGCTTGCCGAGAAGGAATCGATTCACTCGTGATTTAAAGACACCTAGATTGTAACTATAGGGCAATACCCATTCAGGTAGCGCATTCCACAGACTAGCAGTTCGCATAATAAAAATGGAATCAAAACGCTTCGTACGGGGTTTCGGAATATCAACCATAAAGCGGAATTCCACAAGTACTTGTGGAAAACAAGTACTTTGTTCCAAACAATAACCACAAAATACTTTACTACGAAATAAAATATACAAAAACAATCATGACAGACAGTGTCAGACCAACAGATAGATATAGTCTGTCTATGAGAATAAGCAAGTTTTTTTTATCTTTCTTCGTCTGTGGTTTTGCAAAACTTCATATCAATATCTCGTCAACGCTATCTATTGCATTTTTATGAACTAATATATTTTTTTATTGCCTTTTTGAAAACTTCCCATTGTGTTTGTTAAAAGTTTATGCTATAATGCCATTACTTCAACGGATAACTTGACAGCGTCAATACCGGTCATAGAAACAGTTTCCACTTTCTACCCAGTGACACTGTATAAACACGACTGTCGCATCGATGATGGTGCTAAGCGATTCATTGACATACACGCCATCTAAACATAATAGGTCGGGGAAAAAGTCTTTTCGTATTTTGTATGTATAAAGTTGTAGTAAAATCTCATCGGCTGTACTGTTTGTATCTGGCTGGTTCTGATACCATTAAAAATATGACATTTTAAAAAAGGAATACAAAAAGTAAAAAGCAATTTCCCGCCATTTTTCATTTGTTTTTTTGTTCGATAAAATGAATGAATCTAACGAAGAAATTCGATATATTGTGAAATTTTATTACAAAAAAGGGAAAAATGCGACACAAGCCGCGAATAAAATTTGTGACGTTTATGAACCTAATGCAGTGTCATCAAGAGTAGCACAATGTTGGTTCAAGCGTTTTCAGTCCAGGAATTTTGATGTCAAAGATGCAGCTCGCTCTGGTCGCCCTGTTAGGGATAAAGTCGATGCCATTTCTGAAAAAGTGGACCAAGATCGGCATATTAGTAGTTACGACGTAGCTGAAGAACTGGGGATTGACCACAAAACAGTTTTGACCCATTTGAAAAAAACTGGGTATACAAAAAAACTCGATATTTGGGTGCCACACGAGCTCACTGAAAGAAACCAAATGAATCGTGTACTCATTTGCGATTCTCTATTGAAACGTAACGAAACCGAACCGTTTTTGAAAAGATTGATCACTGGTGATGAAAAACGGATCACCTACGACAAGAATGTGCGCAAACGATCATGGTCAAAGGGCCGTGAAGCACCACAGACTGTAGCGAAACCCGGATTAACACGTAATAAGGTGATGCTGTGTGTATGGTGAGATTGGCAGGGCATCGTTCATTATGAGCTTTTACCGCTGGGCAAAACCATCGATTTGGATCTCTACTGCCAACAGCAGATGAGACTCAAACAAGAAATTGAGAAAAAACGGCCGGAATTGATCAACAGAAAGAGTGTGGTCTTTCATCATGATAACGCCAGACCGCACACATCTTTGGCCACTCAGCAAAAATTTTGAGAGCTTGGTTGGGAAGTGTTAATGCATCCACCATATAGCCCTGACCTTGCACCCTCAGATTTCCACCTGTTTCGATCTCTTCAGAATTCTTTGGGTAGTGTTAGATTAACATCAAGAGAGGACTGTCAAAACTACTTGTTGCATTTTTTTGATCAGAAGTCCCAAAATTTCTACAGCAACGGGATCATGTCACTACCTACAAGATGGCAACAAGTTATCGAACAAAATGGCACATATATGTTATAATTAAATGTAATTAAACTTGAAAAAAATATGTCTTGAATTTGTTTATAAAATACGAAGAAACTTTTTCCCCGACCTTATATTCTACAGATATCAATGTATGAATAACATCTGATCTAACTCACAACAAAGTATTCATTCAAATAATGCAATTTCTCACTTCATATCACAATTAAGTACAGTTTAACGTAAATTGCATCTACATTATTTCATTTAAAGTTTGTTTTAAGAATTACGTTTTTATGGTGTATTATTAAAATTGTGTTGTTTCTTCAAACAATTTTTTACTATTATAAATTATGTTAATGAAACTAATGCGTTTAAAATTCTTATTTGTAACCTCAACAGTACCTTAAAGAGTGCAGATACTTTTATATAATTTACATCAATACTTTATTGATTATCCGTTTAAATAGTAAGTTCATTCTTAAAAATATTTTAACATATTTACATACAATAACAGTTCGTTTAACTTGATCAAATAGATTGAAACTGTTTCATGAAATAGAACTTTTAAAATACTGAATATTGAAGTAAAATGCAAGCTTTGTGATGTTATATCAATACCTTATGCAAATTTTAGTGACAAAAATAACTCTTACCCATTATTGGCTTCTATTTAGACAACAATATTTTAGCAATATATTTTATATACTATATTACTATAGTAGAATTCATTATACAACACCGGATAACAAGTGACTTAGTAGAGTTATTCATAAAAACGTTTTTTAACAACGGTTTAATTACGAATAATATTTTTCATTTTTTATGTGTTGTGAGCAGTTATCATTTCCCATACATTTATAGATATATCGGTAAAAAAATAATAGTTTGCAAGATTTTAAATTTAAAACACTTTTTTTTTTAATAGATGCCCCCAACACATTTTTAGTCAATTTTAAAGTCAACAACGAGGGTTAATTTTTTTTACCAACAAATTTAGTGTAACAATTTATAATTTCAATCTATAGACCGCTAAAACGTAGATATCATTTCCTCTACGGATAAAACGTTTCATTATATTGATCCTATCGCTTATAACCTGACGTGTATATAAGGTTACCTAAGACTACTTTTTCTACATAATCCAAGATCATGTTTCTGATATTTTCAGGAATTATGATTCGTTACTTTCATGTCTTACATCTAAAAGTTTATTATGTGAAATATTGGCACGATGAGACATTGTGTTTATATGCTAGGTTTCATAGTCCAGGATAGTTAGTTACTTTTAGGTAAACTGAAATTATAGCCATTCCATAAATTTGTGACCAATGAAGTAATTAAGGTTTAAGCGATGGATCAATCTCTTAATTAAAATATAATTATCGCCCACCATCTTATAATATTGAGTCTTATAACAACATGTTAAGGTCGATATTTCCAGCTACATTTATCATTATCGAATTACATTTATTTAAAATTCTATGAAGGCCTTTTAGTATCTCTATTGACCTTCCAAAATAAAGAGGAACGTTAAAATAATGCAAAAAGTTGCCTTAAAATGTTTGATAAATACTGTGAATATAAAACAATACTTTAATTCTACGAATACAGAGATCATTTTTATTTAAAACGGAATGTTGATTTGTATATATAAGCTTTCCGAATCTTGTTTTTACTTGGATTGTAAAACATGGAAATGATAATAAGTCAAATGGAATCGTGACTACGTAATAAAAAAAAAGAAGCGTCCAATCATAGACTGCAAGACAAATTACGTCACATCCATAGACAATTCGCATGCGGCGAAAACTTTCAGCAATAAATTGACAATTAAATACTTCACTATATGATTATTTATGGGATATTTACCGTGATAAAGTTGTGTGAATTAAATACTTCACCTAACTAGGCATAGCAATGGAATGAATTCTGTTGTAGCAATCTCTAAACTAAACTAATTTGACAGGACTAAAATTATCGGCGTCTCTTTTAATTTCAATACGTCAGAAAAGGGTAGGCAACAATTTCTTCAATGTCAAATTTAGTTTAGAGAATGGTACACCAGAATTGACGTCAGTGTCAAACTCATGACCACAGAAAAGAGATGTAAATAGAACGTATATGAGAAGGAAACTCTGTCGCCAGGTATTCTGACAGATATGTGATTGAACACTTTTATTTATGTCAACGCGTCGAACTCCGCGTCACAGTTGCTATGGGTTTATATGGGTGCAAGTGGCTACAACAAATTTCTTACAAAGATGCCTTGACAGCCGTTCTAATTAAAACAAAAAAAAAACTTTTCTGTGCTCATGACCTTGACTATACGATTCAACGTATCATCATGCCACCTCCTCGCATCTCAGCCACTTGTCTAAATTGCTTGCATTTCGAATTACTTTGACAAATGTCAAAGTAAATACTTTATAGGGTATCATATAGTTGTGCTAAATAAACGTAGGTAATGAAATAAGCACTAATGCCAACTAAGGTAAAATTATACATGCAAGACAATTAAAATGCTTTTATAAATTTAACTAATAGTCTAATATGATAATGATTATAAAATAAATTAACGATTGGTAGCTGCCACTAAAGTAGAATCCTGTTCATGCATACTAATAAAAAGCTGTTAAAGTAGTAAATGTTGTTTTAAACTATCACGGTTGTTCACTACAGTTATATGATTATTTACGGGATAAAATAAAAGTTCGCGTTCAAAATGTGTTCAAAATACTATACGCAGTTTAACAGCTTTTTATTAGTATGCTGTGAGTGTGTTTTGTCGGGACTTAGGTTCAAGTTCGAGTTCCAGTGATAACCGTAGCTAAAGACTAAGAAAGAGGGTAGATCGTTTTGTCTGCACCTAACTTTGAACTATTCGAGCACCCGCATTCTTCAGTCTTCCCGTGAACATGGTGCATGTAACTGCGCCGAAATATCGGGAGCTCCTTCCACAACCTTACCACGGTAAATATCCCGTAAATAATCATATAACTGTAGTAAATGTTATTCTAGAGTTTACGAAGTTTGCCCAAGAAACCATGAAAGTTGTAATTCAAGACGCTTTAAGTAGCCATCGCGTATTCTTTCTTTGAATTATCCCACAACAGTAGATATGAAAACAGGACCATGTGCACAGATTAATTAAAATAGAGCATTCAAATTTATCGAGACCTATTTTTAATACTGTTAAAACGAAAATTTAATCTAGAATTTAATGAATACCTCATGAGAATTGATGCGGATAATATGAGAATTATCCGCATCTCATCTCGGATATTGCCGGTTTTTTTTTCCAAAATTAATTTCCACACTATGTTCGACTTGTCAAGATTCTACTTTTGTATAGATGTTATAGCTGCCTTTAATGGCGGAAAGGGACAATTCAATTAAGTACTAATTAGTTGTTTCATAAGCTGCCTTTTACATTTAACGTAACGTTAACAGGAAATGTATTTAAATACGTAATTATAATTTTTCAGAGATGCTCTCCAGTACTCATGCTAATAAGTTGTTTTTAATAGGTTTAGAAGCGTAATAACATAATACCGATACCTATAAGAAACCATGTTAAATTTTATGGTGGAGATAATGCAAACAAAATATACTAGGGCAGCATAATTACCAACGAATGACCCTTGTATATTAGAATATGTATTATTGTACTAAAACAAAGAAACTTGAGACAACAGGGCGCCCATAGCATAGATTCGAGTTGTCTGCAAATATTGACAAAATGCAAAGTACTTGGTACCCATAGCAATACTTGCAGGTTATGTAACAGAAATCACCAAATTAACATGCTATAATAAACATATCACTGTAGTAAAATTCGGAAGAACACAAACTGAAAAGTATTAGGCGTCCATAACACCACAAGAGGTTGGAAGGTCTAAGAGATAAGGCAGTCTCAGGAGCGCGTTTGCGCATCCGGCGGCCGCTGCTGTCAGAAGAATATCACCTCTTCCTCCGTCGGCGCAGACTGGACAGGGGGTGTGGTCACCGTGGCGGGGGGCGTTTCCGGCGAACGCACTCGGAATTTGTCGGGTAACTTCGGGTAGGTATTCGTTCTGAAAAGATAGAAAAAGTGTTAGTAACGATTCTACGTACGATTTACAGATTTTAAACAAGAAAAACAGCATTAAACACTCTTGTGGATGTGATCATACCAAGCGAACGCAGGAAGGACAGTGGAGCGATGTGGCCTGCCATTCTCTTGATATGTTATAAGCCTGATGTATAAGCACCCCTCCCTTTGTTTAGCGGCCGGCTAGTGACAACAGGTGCAGCGCGCCGGCCAGTAATAAACAAGCTTTCACAACAAGTGCTCGTGTTATTTCCCACCACCCTCGGACATATCAAAGCCAAAAAGACTAAAAAAACGCGAGTCTAAAAGACGCGAGGAGGACAAGATAGTCTTGGCCAAATTAATCATGCTAAGCAGAGAATCTCAAAGTTCGCATATCCCTAGAAATTTACCAGGTGTTCGCAGAGGATTCGGTATAAGCTTTACGTTATAGCAACAGTCTAGCTAGCTGGCACGCGCGTGCATCACGCGCGACTGCTATCTCACGTCTCAACTCGTCACTTAATTAATATTCAACAAAATAACAAACCAAATTAACGAAAGTAGATCATAATTTACAACTGCAATCAATACAACAACTTACAGACATTTCAAAGGGGTTCGCAGTCATCTGGAAAATTCAGGAGAAGTTCCGTGGAGCTATATGTTTAAGAAACCCGATAAAGAGAAATATTTAAAAGTGGTAACCTAGTAGCTTTGTTGTTGATTTGTTGCTGTGAAGGTAGCGGGGCGGGCGAGCTTCCTGTTCGCGTGTGGTGTATCACTAGACCTTGGCTTTGTTGCTGAAAAGGAAAATACATGCATTATTGTAAGATATAATGTCGGCGTGCTTGACATATGAAAGAAATTAATAACTGGATTAACTTTTTTAGTTTTTATGTATAGTTGTTTGAATTGTAAATCATCAGTACCTATAAGATTAGACAGACGACCGATTCTAGACTTCTAATTAACGCTTTAATTAATACACAAATAAGATAAAATAATAAAACATTTATTGCTCGAGTACCCAAAAAAAAAAAACAGATCACCTTAGCTTAAGGTCCTCCTCACAAAGAGCATTTGATAACCAGTTGAAAGCGGTAGGTATATTTTTATGATTGCTTTTATCCCCGAGGTGATGCTCGGGCAATCAACATCAGTCTCAAAGATAATGATGAAGAGAATGAGTCTAGTAACTCAAACGAGATAGGGAGGGAGCCCTGGAAATAATACTAATTCCACAGAAATTTAACTATGATGGACAACTTGGGATAGTTTTAATTCTTAAAAATACAATTACTACTACTCGACCGTTAAGCATTTTTTTAAATAAACGCTGCGTAATACAATGCAATATATGCTTTATATGCGCATGTTAAAAGCGATCTCATTAATATATAACTAGTGCTTGTGCCCGCGACTTCGTACGCGTAGATTTTCATATAAATGTTCAACCCTTTTTTCTTCCCTTAATCCGGCCCTTGCGCAAAATAACATAGCCTATACTTCAATATGGTCATAATAGCTCAGCATATTCGTGAAAACCGCATTTAAATCCGTCCAGTGGTTTAGATGTGCGTGGACAAACAAACAAACAGACAAAAATTCTAAAAACTGTCTTAACGTGTTCAGCTGCTTATTTTAAGACGCCCTGTGTTTTTAAATATATATAATTTTTTTTTTTTTTTAATACGTTTATTATACGTATAGACTAGTAGCGCTCCGGGCTTTCATCTGCTACCTTATAGGAACCACGAACTTTTCGGGATAAAGTTAATCCAGGGTAGAATAAGCTACCTCCGTGCCAAATTTAATTCAAATCCGTTCAGCTGGTTCGGAATTGAGTGCGGATATGCAGTTACGAACTTGGAGTGCTTTTCATGAAAGAAGTCCCCCAGACACGGCGCTGTCATCACGTATCAATCACTATCATTTCTTGACAAGCCCTCAACTTTATGCATCGTACACATCGAAAAATTATACATAGAAGTCACAACGCGTAGAAAATTATAGCCAATAAACGTCCGCAGTTTCATATATAAATATACCTGTATATACAATTTATATCGAAACAAAACTATTTTACCAAAACCTTATATTTATACATTTACGGCTCAGTTCTTTAATTTCTGGTCGATTTGCACATCGTCAAAACTCGTGAACCGTCGTTGAGCAAGCTAGTTTGCGACTATGTCTGAATCGCAATTGGGAACTTCTCTCCCGAGAGAAAGAGAAAATTTTGTCATTCTCTCCCGTTAGTCAGACGGTGGTTCGTCAGCCAAGTTAACGTGTCTGTTACGGCTCTTACGGTGTGTTACGGCTTGTGCAACTATCGCGTGACTGTGGATCCAATCTGGCTGCGTATTGAGTCCAGACAGATTGTGTGTTCCCGCGATTAGCGCGTCATTGTGGCATCTTTGTATTTATTTTATCGAAGAACGTACACGACTCTTTAACGATGGCATATCAATAAAAAACTCAGTAGCGTCCAAACACAGTCACAACACCAGACAACTGCAACATGGAAATTTAGTTCCGCTGATTGCCGTGGGACATCTTTCATGAAAAGCACTCTACGATGTGAAATAATAAGATCGCTTATAACCTGCCTTAACATATTTTATTCCGAAAAAAAGTAACTGATGGCCGAGTCGGGTAAGTCTCTTTCTCGTTCTAGCTCACGCAGCATTTTCCGCCCGTTTCACTCTTGCAGTTTTTTTGAGTCCACTGACTAATCCGGTCTGTCGGTCGGTAGTCGAACCCATCGAATGAAGTTGCTCTAATTATATGGTTCCTTCAGTAGGTAATGCCGCGGGGTAGAGCTAGCGGTAGAGAAGTATATCGATCGATATACTATCGATTTTTATTGCATTGCACTACCCAGACAAGTTTACTAGAATCTTAGTTTAATAGGTGTTTGCAGTGTTTCAAACGCTTGTGTGAACATGCTCTAAGCCCTCCCAACAAAAAAATGCGTTTGAAACTCGGCTAAAAGTAAAGCATTGAAATCTGAACCCTATAATGTAAAACCATGGATGATCATCATCAGCCAGAAGACGTCCACTGCTGAACATAGGCCTTCCCCTTTAACCTCCACACTGAACGACATCCTGCCATCTGCATCCACTGGATGCCCGCGACTCTCACAATGTCGTCGGTCCATCTAGTGGGAGGCCTACCTACGCTGCGTCTTCCGGTTCGCGGGCTCCACTCAAGAACCTTTCTTCCCCATCGGTTATCATCTTGCAGTTTTAATAGCTATGTCGGGCCATAGATGATAAACTCTCATTAAGTCATTAACAAACTTAGAGTCTTCATTTCGCGTCTCCTTACGTTGATTTTTTAACAAATTAAAAAATTCAACGAAGAAACTATTGACCTCGAGCGCTCAATAGTTGATTTTAAGTCTCTTTGGAAGGCCGAAGGATATACGATTTCGACAAGTTTTCGCATTCGGCTGTAGTTCGTTCATGCGCCAATTTTTCCCCTCTAGGCTGCTTTTTGCTCATGAACTTTTCCGATCTCTATACTAAGTATTTATTCGAAGGTTTCTATTTAGATTTTAATGCTTTGCTTTTGGTAGAGATTTAATAGCGTCTCATAATATTATGTGGTAAGTGCAACACCGAAAGCTGAACAGACGAAATGGTTGTACACATCGATAGGTCTACTATAGAATAGATTTGAAAGCCAATTGTGGTTTTGATACTTTACTACTGAAGCCAATTTTAGTGCGTTTTACTTTATAGTAGTCTTGCGTGGGGTTGAATAAGTTCTTGATTTGAATAACAATGTACTAGCTGTTGCCCGCTGCTTAGTATGCAAAGAATTCATAAATATTATCAATGTCGATTTAATTCAGCCTTTTCTCAAAATTCTTCAGATCTCCAGGACCCCATAAGAAATCTACTATAAGTTCTAAGGTACTATTAATTCTATAAGTTACATTGATTTTTGCTGATAACAGAACAAACCGGCACTTTTTTATTTTCAGTGTAAATAACTCTGGACCAGTTATGAGTGAGTTTTTTTTTGTTGCGATATTCGATGTATCTATTTATGCCCCTAAAGCCAATTCTATAAGTTACATGTATTTTTGCTAATAACAGGACAAACCGGCACTTTTTATTTTCAGTGAAAATAACTCTGGAGTAGTTATGAGTGAGTTTTTTTTGTTGCGATATTCGATGTATCTATTTATGCCCCTAAAGCCAATTCTATAGGTTACATTGATTTTTGCTAATAACAGGACAAACCGGCACTTTTTTATTTTCAGTTAAAATAACTCTGGAGTAGTTATGAGTGAGTTTTTTTTGTTGCGATATTCGATGTATCTATTTATGCCCCTAAAGCTAATTCTATAAGTTACATTGCTTTTTGCTAATAACAGGACAAACCGGCACTTTTTTTATTTTCAGTGAAAATAACTCTGGAGTAGTTATGAGTGAGTTTTATTTGTTGCGATGTTCGATGTATCTATTTATGCCCCTAAAGCCAATTAAATAAGTTACATTGATTTTTGCTAATAACAGGACAAACCGGCACTTTTTATTTTCAGTGAAAATAACTCTGGAGTAGTTATGAGTGAGTTTTTTTTGTTGCGATATTCGATGTATCTATTTATGCCCCTAAAGCCAATTCTATAGGTTACATTGATTTTTGCTAATAACAGGACAAACCGGCACTTTTTTATTTTCAGTTAAAATAACTCTGGAGTAGTTATGAGTGAGTTTTTTTTGTTGCGATATTCGATGTATCTATTTATGCCCCTAAAGCTAATTCTATAAGTTACATTGCTTTTTGCTAATAACAGGACAAACCGGCACTTTTTTTATTTTCAGTGAAAATAACTCTGGAGTAGTTATGAGTGAGTTTTATTTGTTGCGATGTTCGATGTATCTATTTATGCCCCTAAAGCCAATTAAATAAGTTACATTGATTTTTGCTAATAACAGGACAAACCGGCACTTTTTTATTTTCAGTGAAAATAACTCTGGAGTAGTTATGCGTGAGTTTTTTTTTGTTGCGATATTCGATGTATCTATTTATGCCCCTAAAGCCAATTCTATAAGTTACATTGATTTTTGCTAATAACAGGACAAACCGGCACTTTTTTATTTTCAGTTAAAATAACTCTGGAGCAGTTATGAGTGAGTTTTTTTTGTTGCGATATTCGATGTATCTATTTATGCCCCTAAAGCTAATTCTATAAGTTACATTGATTTTTGGTAATAACAGGACAAACCGGCACTTTTTAATTTTCAGTGAAAATAACTCTGGAGTAGTCATGAGTGAGTTTTTTTTGTTGCGATATTCGATGTATCTATTTATGCCCCTAAAGCCAATTCTATAAGTTACATTGATTTTTGCTAATAACAGGACAAACCGGCACTTTTTTATTTTCAGTGTAAATAACTCTGTAGTAGTTATGAGTGAGTTTTTTTTGTTGCGATATTCGATGTATCTATTTATGCCCCTAAAGCCAATTCTATAGATTACATAGATTTTTGTTAATAACAGGACAAACCGGCACTTTTTTATTTTCAGTGTAAATAACTCTGGAGTAGTTATGAGTGAGTTTTTTTTGTTGCGATATTCGATGTATCTATTTATGCTCCTAAAGCCAATTCTATAGATTACATAGATTTTTGTTAATAACAGGACAAACCGGCACTTTTTAATTTTCAGTGAAAATAACTCTGGAGTAGTCACGAGTGAGTTTTTTTTGTTGCGATATTCGATGTATCTATTTATGCCCCTAAAGCCAATTCTATAAGTTACATTGATTTTTGCTAATAACAGGACAAACCGGCACTTTTTTATTTTCAGTGTAAATAACTCTGTAGTAGTTATGAGTGAGTTTTTTTTGTTGCGATATTCGATGTATCTATTTATGCCCCTAAAGCCAATTCTATAGATTACATAGATTTTTGTTAATAACAGGACAAACCGGCACTTTTTTATTTTCAGTGAAAATAACTCTGGAGTAGGGGTGAGTTTTTTTTGTTGCGATATTCGATGTATCTATTTATGCTCCTAAAGCCAATTCTATAGATTACATAGATTTTTGTTAATAACAGGACAAACCGGCACTTTTTTATTTTCAGTGTAAATAACTCTGGAGCAGTTATGAGTGAGTTTTTTGTTGTTGCGATATTCGATGTATCTATTTATGCCCCTAAAGCTAATTCTATAAGTTACATTGATTTTTGCTAATAACAGGACAAATCGGCACTTTTTTATTTTCAGTGAAAATAACTCTGGAGTAGTTATGAGTGAGTTTTTTGTTGTTGCGATATTCGATCTATCTATTTATGCCCCTAAAGCCAATTCTATAAGTTACATTGATTTTTGCTAATAACAGGACAAACCGGCACTTTTTTATTTTCAGTGTAAATAACTCTGGAGTAGTTAAGAGTGAGTTTTTTTGTTGCGATATTCAATGTATCTATTAATGCCCCTAAAGCCAATTCTATAAGTTACATTGATTTTTGCTACTAACAGGACAAACCGGCACTTTTTTATTTTCAGTGAAAATAACTCTGGAGCAGTTATGAGTGAGTTTTTTTTTGGTGCGATATTCGATGTATCTATTTATGCCCCTAAAGCTAGTTCTATATGTTACATTGATTTTTGCTAATAACAGAACAAACCGGCACTTTTTTATTTTCAGTGTAAATAACTCTGGAGTAGTTATGAGTGAGTTTTTTTTTGTTGCGATATTCGATGTATCTATTTATGCCCCTAAAGCTAATTCTATAAGTTACATTTATTTTTGCTAATAACAGAACAAACCGGCACTTTTTTATTTTCAGTGTAAATAACTCTGGACCAGTTATGAGTGAGTTTTTTTTGTTGCGATATTCGATGTATCTATTTATGCCCCTAAAGCTAATTTTATAAGTTACATTGATTTTTGCTAATAACAGAACAAACAGGCACTTTTTTATTTTCAGTGTAAATAACTCTGGACCAGTTATGAGTGAGTTTTTTTTGTTGCGATATTCGATGTATCTATTTATGCCCCTAAAGCTAATTCTATAAGTTACATTGATTTTTGCTAATAACAGAACAAACCGGCACTTTTTTATTTTCAGTGTAAATAACTCTGGAGTAGTTATGAGTGAGTTTTTTTTGTTGCGATATTCGATGTATCTATTTATGCTCCTAAAGCCAATTCTATAGATTACATAGATTTTTGTTAATAACAGGACAAACCGGCACTTTTTAATTTTCAGTGAAAATAACTCTGGAGTAGTCACGAGTGAGTTTTTTTTGTTGCGATATTCGATGTATCTATTTATGCCCCTAAAGCCAATTCTATAAGTTACATTGATTTTTGCTAATAACAGGACAAACCGGCACTTTTTTATTTTCAGTGTAAATAACTCTGTAGTAGTTATGAGTGAGTTTTTTTTGTTGCGATATTCGATGTATCTATTTATGCCCCTAAAGCCAATTCTATAGATTACATAGATTTTTGTTAATAACAGGACAAACCGGCACTTTTTTATTTTCAGTGAAAATAACTCTGGAGTAGGGGTGAGTTTTTTTTGTTGCGATATTCGATGTATCTATTTATGCTCCTAAAGCCAATTCTATAGATTACATAGATTTTTGTTAATAACAGGACAAACCGGCACTTTTTTATTTTCAGTGTAAATAACTCTGGAGCAGTTATGAGTGAGTTTTTTGTTGTTGCGATATTCGATGTATCTATTTATGCCCCTAAAGCTAATTCTATAAGTTACATTGATTTTTGCTAATAACAGGACAAATCGGCACTTTTTTATTTTCAGTGAAAATAACTCTGGAGTAGTTATGAGTGAGTTTTTTGTTGTTGCGATATTCGATCTATCTATTTATGCCCCTAAAGCCAATTCTATAAGTTACATTGATTTTTGCTAATAACAGGACAAACCGGCACTTTTTTATTTTCAGTGTAAATAACTCTGGAGTAGTTAAGAGTGAGTTTTTTTGTTGCGATATTCAATGTATCTATTAATGCCCCTAAAGCCAATTCTATAAGTTACATTGATTTTTGCTACTAACAGGACAAACCGGCACTTTTTTATTTTCAGTGAAAATAACTCTGGAGCAGTTATGAGTGAGTTTTTTTTTGGTGCGATATTCGATGTATCTATTTATGCCCCTAAAGCTAGTTCTATATGTTACATTGATTTTTGCTAATAACAGAACAAACCGGCACTTTTTTATTTTCAGTGTAAATAACTCTGGAGTAGTTATGAGTGAGTTTTTTTTTGTTGCGATATTCGATGTATCTATTTATGCCCCTAAAGCTAATTCTATAAGTTACATTTATTTTTGCTAATAACAGAACAAACCGGCACTTTTTTATTTTCAGTGTAAATAACTCTGGACCAGTTATGAGTGAGTTTTTTTTGTTGCGATATTCGATGTATCTATTTATGCCCCTAAAGCTAATTTTATAAGTTACATTGATTTTTGCTAATAACAGAACAAACAGGCACTTTTTTATTTTCAGTGTAAATAACTCTGGACCAGTTATGAGTGAGTTTTTTTTGTTGCGATATTCGATGTATCTATTTATGCCCCTAAAGCTAATTCTATAAGTTACATTGATTTTTGCTAATAACAGAACAAACCGGCACTTTTTTATTTTCAGTGTAAATAACTCTGGACCAGTTATGAGTGAGTTTTTTTTGTTGCGATATTCGATGTATCTATTTATGCCCCTAAAGCCAATTCTATAAGTTACATTGATTTTTGCTAATAACAGAACAAACCGGCACTTTTTTATTTTCAGTGTAAATAACTCTGGAGTAGTTATGAGTGAGTTTTTTTTGTTGCGATATTCGATGTATCTATTTATGCCCCTAAAGCTAATTCTATAAGTTACATTGATTTTTGCTAATAACAGAACAAACCGGCACTTTTTTATTTTCAGTGTAAATAACTCTGGAGTAGTTATGAGTGAGTTTTTTTTTGTTGCGATATTCGATGTATCTATTTATGCCCCTAAAGCTAATTCTATAAGTTACATTTATTTTTGCTAATAACAGAACAAACCGGCACTTTTTTATTTTCAGTGTAAATAACTCTGGACCAGTTATGAGTGAGTTTTTTTTGTTGCGATATTCGATGTATCTATTTATGCCCCTAAAGCTAATTTTATAAGTTACATTGATTTTTGCTAATAACAGAACAAACAGGCACTTTTTTATTTTCAGTGTAAATAACTCTGGACCAGTTATGAGTGAGTTTTTTTTGTTGCGATATTCGATGTATCTATTTATGCCCCTAAAGCTAATTCTATAAGTTACATTGATTTTTGCTAATAACAGAACAAACCGGCACTTTTTTATTTTCAGTGTAAATAACTCTGGACCAGTTATGAGTGAGTTTTTTTTGTTGCGATATTCGATGTATCTATTTATGCCCCTAAAGCCAATTCTATAAGTTACATTGATTTTTGCTAATAACAGAACAAACCGGCACTTTTTTATTTTCAGTGTAAATAACTCTGGAGTAGTTATGAGTGAGTTTTTTTTGTTGCGATATTCGATGTATCTATTTATGCCCCTAAAGCTAATTCTATAAGTTACATTGATTTTTGCTAATAACAGAACAAACCGGCACTTTTTTATTTTCAGTGTAAATAACTCTGGACCAGTTATGAGTGAGTTTTTTTTGTTGCGATATTCGATGTATCTATTTATGCCCCTAAAGCTAATTCTATAAGTTACATTGATTTTTGCTAATAACAGAACAAACCGGCACTTTTTTATTTTCAGTGTAAATAACTCTGGACCAGTTATGAGTGAGTTTTTTTTTGTTGCGATATTCGATGTATCTATTTATGCCCCTAAAGCCAATTCTATAGGTTACATTGATTTTTGCTAATAACAGGACAAACCTGCACTTTTTTATTTTCAGTGTAAATAACTCTGGACCAGTTATGAGTGAGTTTTTTTTGTTGCGATATTCGATGTATCTATTTATGCCCCTAAAGCCAATTCTATAAGTTACATTGATTTTTGCTAATAACAGGACAACCGGCACTTTTTTATTTTCAGTTAAAATAACTCTGGAGCAGTTATGAGTGAGTTTTTTTTGTTGCGATATTCGATGTATCTATTTATGCCCCTAAAGCCAAGGTCAAATATTTTTTGGGTTTTTGGGATTTCGTGATAAATCGTTCAATCAGTGAATGTGTGAGTGGTATTTCGCTTTATAGATGTATTTTGGTATTAGGTCAGATTCCGCTTTCGTCAGAATAAATATTAGGCTGTTATTTTTCTGGCGAATGAGAACTGAGAATTATTTTCTTTTTGGACAGAAAAAAAACTTTACAGATTTTTGTCGCGCGTTCAGCACAGTTTTCGGATCAAATATTGGAAGAGGAGTAGGGATCGAAAATTCTATCCTCTTACAAACTTACGTTTTACCTCTTCTGTATTTCTGGTCTTCTGGTATTAATGCAGAGATTTTTTGACAGCTGTCAAATTGACAGGTAACAGCTATCAAACGTCAAATCCAGTATTGACAGCTTATGTCTGGCATTCACAACAGCGCTACGGTACACACTGATTCGGACACTTTTAATTATTGTCCCAGTTCTTTGTTACAACAACCTTAAAACTCAAACCCGAGAACTGCCTATCTAACTTACAAGATTAGCAAGAAATCTTGAAAGAAATCAAGATCCTTATTCAACGCATCAATCAAGACAGAGTATAGAGTTTCATAGAGACAACAACTAATTTGGAAGAATAATCTACTCGACATATATTTTACTTACAGATTAAAAGCAAATGACGTTAAAAAACGTTCGGATAGTCGAGGTCCTGAAAACGAATCAACCATTCGATCTGTTACAGGACTTTATATGAGACAAATATCTATGTTAGGCTTGATTTCCTCCTATGCAGACCTCGGTCGTTGACGTCAGTCGCTGGCGTTGGTCACTCACGTCGCGTCGGTCGTTGACCAAATTCAAATCGTCGCAGTGACAAGCTTTATAGAAAACAATGTACGTTCTTACGTACGACCGATATCATCGTAAGAGAATATCAAGTCTGTCAAATATGAACTATAAAATCGTATTACATGAAAAGCTTGCCGAATGTACCGAGACATGCTTTTAAGATTGGGCCTAAAGCAAAATCTTCAATCTTTGATTAGATTTTCACAGTAGTAAATCATGTCCAAAATCGAAAAAAAAATACGTTAGCAAACTTCGGTAGGATAAAATTTTCTCGATAGAAAACCATCACAAAGTTACCTCTAATTTTCAACATTTTTGGTTTGCATTCTGTTTTGGTACATATTATTGAACAATAAATTATGTAAATATTATCACTCATGTATAACCTAGAGCTGACCCTAGCAATTTTTATAAATATTGTCTATTCTATAAGCTAGAAAGCACTTGGCGCTTACAACATTTTTAATCCGCGCAATACGCTATCTTTCGTCTCGCGTGACACAAGCTTGAGGCATCGGTTTGTTGCACCGATCAGTTACCATCGCTCTGTTGAGACGGGTAGTCCATGTCAGTTCAGACGTCGAGTACGCAAGCTTGGTTCCGCGCGTCGTCGCGCCGCCCGTGTTTGTTATCCGTACATGCGCTGGGTGTGGCGAGATGCGCGGGGGAAATCAGAATTTATCCTGCCATTAGGCCCGCTCTTAACACAATTGAAACAAGCAAATATGTTCGCTTGATGCTTGACCCTACAGCTGCTAATAAATTCAATCGAAAAACCATTATAGATCATTCGCCGTCGACTTTTCATATGACACTATTGACAGTTGCCAACCCCAAATCTTCAGTCGAAAAACTATTATAGATCATTCGTCGTCAACTTTTCATATGCCACTATTGCCAGTTGCCAACCCCAAATCATCAATAAAAAAAATAGATCATTCGTCTTTAACTTTTCATATTCTATTATAACACGTCATCAAAATATGAATGTAATGAGTAACTATAATGAAAAACAAGCTCTATTCCGAGGCAGTAAGGTACTCACGTCGCACGGCGACTCGTGAAGCCGGTGGTAACCGGGCGGCGGTTGCTGGCTTTTACCGCTCGCTAGCTTTAGTGGCAACTGTTGTTTAACCATTTGCTGAAACAAAGTGGGAGTTTTTTTTAAATGTACAGGGGTTTTGATTATGTATTAATAATCAAAGTACCGGGGCTGTACCGTCACCAATGGGGTTAGTACAAGAACTTGCGAAAAAGTTAACGTTACGTAAACGATAGGAAATGTATGAAAAATTCAGTTTCCTTTACGTCCGATAGAGGCGCTGTTCAATTTTTCATACATTTAGCTATCGGTTACGGAACGAATACTTTTTCGCAAGTGCTTGTACTAGGGTCACTGTTTTAAGCGGTCACGCCAGCGTTTCCTAGGCCTTCCTTGACTGCGTCATCCATCAGGCACCCACTGTGTGACGATCCTGGCCCATCGGTCGGAGTCCATACGCGCCACATGTCCAGCCTAATCCCATTTTAATCTGGCAGCCTTTTGGCCGACGTCAAACACACCAGTTATGGAGCGCAGTAAGACCATGACTTACAGATATAGCAGATGCATGTACGGTGGCCCTCGTCTCGTTCTGAGCTGACAGAAGCTGCGGCGGCGGTAATACTGCCCCGCGAACGCTGCAAGCGCTCACCGACGATTCGGACCCTGTCGAGCCACGATTATCTGAAACGAATATCAACATTGAGACGTGGAAATAAAGTAAGAAATTGCATACCAGAGTTTATGCTGATGTAAAACCAAAAAGATTTCAGTCTATGTTAAGTTAGGTTTACTGAAAAGAATACGAAAAAGCTTTAGTTTCGTTTTTAAATACTATTTTAACCGACTTCCAAAAAGAAGGAGGTTCTCAATTCGACTGATTTTTTACCTCAGAACTTTCAACTGGGTGAAACGATTTTGATGATCCTTTTTTTTATTTGAAAGCTGGTGCTTCCCGTGTGGTCCCATTTATATATTTATATAATTTGGTCCAGTTCTGACACTTTTATGAAGTCCGTTTTTTATATTGATAATTTATTTAAATTAATAGAGCTTATTAGTGAGGTACCGGACCAAGTGCAAGGTGTGATGACTAATTGACTATATCTGGGGCTTTTATTTTCTAACTTTCATGAGTTTCCTTGCGTTATGGCGCGTTTATACGCGCAACATGGTAAACATGGAAATGGACTCTTGCCTTTAGTTTCAATGACCAAAAAACACTTAGCACGGCACGTTATCAGCGTAGAATTGGCAATGTCAAATTTGCTAACGCGTTGAGGTCGTAACCGCTCGTTTACAACTGTCAAAATAACGTGGAACAGGCTAGCTCGTTTCTTCATCATTATCCGCCTATCATGTTCCCACTGCTGGGACACAGGCCGTCATTCAGAGTGGACCCTACAATCCACCATGCTGGTCCAGTGCATTGGTGAATGTCATATGTCTTTGCACTTTTGACATTCTTGGACATAGGTTTCCTCACGATGATGTTTTCCTGCACCGTTTTTTAGCGATGTCAACGAAACTGCACATAATTTATTGCGGCACCAAATAAGTCATCGGTGCAGGGTCTAGGATCGAATCGGGTGCTGTCAGACTGTAAAGCGCACTACCGCTCGGCTATCATCGCTTAGTATAATTTACATAAATTGGAAACTACCCACTTCTCCATTTAGGCTCTTTTCGTCGCGTAGTATCGCTGACGCTAGAGTCGGGCGATAGAGTACCGACGCTCGCTATTTCTTCCTGGGAACCACCTGAAAAACGACACAAGTTTTACGCTTAGAAATTCATTCATTCATCATCAGTCAGACGGCGTCCACTGCTGAACATATGCCTCACCCTTTAACCTCCACAATATTTTATATTTTTTTAATTCAGCGTCGCGTTTGACCGCCAATTCGCCTGATGTTAAGCGCGATGCGGTCTACGATGGAGCACGCTTGCCTAGAAGAAACCGATCCACTCGAGATTTGAAAACACCCAGATTGTAACCATCGGGTACACTGAACGACAGCCTGTCATCTGCATCCACTGGATGCCCGCGACTCTCACAATGTCTTCGGTCCATCTAGTGGGAGGCCTACCTACGCTGCGTCTTCCGGTTCGTCGTCTCCACGTAAGAACCTTTATACCCCATTCGGTTATCGGTTTAGTGTGGAGATCTTAAGGGGAGGAGTATGTTCATCAGTGGACATCTTCTGGATGGTGACAATTTAATAATAAAATAATAATAAATATCTGAGTCATTTTTGCACATACGGTCACCTGACCCCAAACTAAGCAAAGCTTGTAATATCGCTGCCAGAGACTGATATACGTACATATATATTTTAAATAGATATTAACACCCATAGACCAAACACAAACGTTCATCACATGAATGTTTGCCCTAGGTGGGAATCGAACCCACGCCCTCAAGCGCAGAAGGTAGTTTCACTATCAACTGAGCCACCGAGGCAGTCAATAATTTATAATATCAGTATAATTTCTAAATTTGTAGGTGTTTGTATTCATACCGTGCTGTTGTAACCGCTCTAATCGCCTGTAAAGCCTCTCCCTTTGTTGTTCGACATCTTTCTGCTGTTCCGCCAGCTCTTGTCTCGCCGCTTGTAATTGTCTCCGCTCTGTGATGACAAACAATAGCCAATAAGGTGTATTTCACTGTATTAAAAATAAAATTCATGCTGGGGTATAATCCTAGATTATTTTTAAAAAAAAACGATTTTCAGTAAAATATGTTAAGTATATGTTAAATATGTCATTCATTGATAACATGATTTGATTGCAAACACTTTTTGAAGGTCGAATTTACGACGTTCAGTAAAGTAAATAATTATCAATATAAAAAAACCGACTTCATAAAAATTTCAGAACTGGACCAAATTGAAATGGGACCACACGGGAAGCACCACCTTTCACATAAAAAAAGAATCATCAAAATCGGTTCACCCAGTCGAAAGTTCTGAGGTAACAAACATTTAAAAAAAAACAGTCGAATTAATAACCTCTTCCTTTTTGGAAGTCGGTTAAAAAGAGGCAACAATTGTATGGCGAGAAGAACTCATTTGCTTATGTGTGACGTCACTAATATCACGTGGCCTCATAATTGTCAAAGGAGCGTTTACGCGGTAGTTTAATAATTTGAATTCTGATCCGCGTTTTGAAACACAAATACGAAAATTATGAGGGCTAAATCACAAGATTGCTTTAGTATAATATAATAATAATATAATACCTGCCGCAATAGCCGTATAGTCGGCGTTCTTGGTAGCCTCCCAGTTGGCGCGTTCAGCCGTGAGACGCGCCTGCGCATGTCTCAACTCTTCCAACTGAGCGTCGTGCGAACGAGACAGAGCACCGCCGCTAGACCGCCACGCCATCACTTGAGCCTCTAGACTGCAATTTAAATAACATACTAATAAAAAGGACTATTTTAAACAAGCTTTTAGGCGTCTGCCATATTGAATTTAGAGTGACGTTATGCTATGAGGCTGATAGGTGACAGCAAACTAGTCGCGAAAATTTGCAAAGCCTCGAGCGCCGCCGTAAAGTAACTTGTATGTCTATTTTCTATCGGATACATTTCGGCGAGTGTGCCACGAACTTCATGACCTTATTCCACTCTCCCCCTTTAACTACAAAACAAGTAGGACTGCACACTACCACCCCTTCTTCGTGCAATTTCCAAAGATTCGTACACAATGATTTGGGTCGTCATTTGTGATATGTACTGCCCAAAAATGGAACTCCCTGCCGTCATCCTTGTTTCCTGAGAACTACAATCTAGGCATATTCAAGGCTAGAGTGAATAGATTTCTTCTAGATCAACGCGTTCCACCTTCGGCCACACCGTCGTTTACCATCAGGCGTTGGTGGCCAAACCTATTATAGACGTATTATTAAAAAAATTGGTTGTCTGTAAAGTAGGTTATAATTTTACGTGATAACGTATGCGTCACAAGCCGAACGCTTAGGCCGATCGTGCCTCTCTATCGCTTGTTCCGAGCTCTCGCTTACACGCTCGGCTCAGGCGGAACGTGACAATGAGTCATACTTTTTCGTGCGTGCAAACACGTCAAAAATGAAATTTTATTTTTCATATTCTTCTCAGCAAAGCCTTTCATTTGATACCCATATCATGGGAATGCATGAAAAATAAATGCTCAGCTATCTTTGCGTGTCCGCCATGCGGCATGTCTGGTTTTAGTATGACGTCTCGTAGCTAACCAAGCATTGTCATCAAAACTAAACGTGAATACAAAATTTCAGCTCAATCGGTCAGTCCACAGAAAAGAGAAGTAAGTAGAACGGAAATAAGAAGGAAAATCTGTCGCCAGGCATTATGATAGAACCTTGATTGAAGATTCTTATTTAGATCAACTCGTCGAACTACGCATCACAGTTGCTAACTGATTTCGAATGACTTCAACAAATTTCTTACAAAAATGCCTTGACCGCCGTTCTAATTTAAGCAAAAAAAATCTGTGGGTTAGTCCCTATTAACTATTTAACGAACCTGTGTATAGTAGTGAGTTGCTGCCACACGATGCATGTGAGTGTGTATATAGCGTGTTGCAGTTTGAGCGCTGCGTCGCCTGTCAGTTGCTCGGTCGGACGGTCAATATGTTCCCCAGTATGTAGATGGTCGGTGTCAACGTCACCCGTTTCCGGCGGAGTATCGGTCGATAACCGAGGTATTACCCCTGGAACAGTAAGCTTATTTGGAAAACTAGTAGGTAGCTCGGCCTTTGGCCTCATTCGACACCTTTTTGAGGGACCTAGCTCAGCGTTCAGCCTCGCTCTACGTGTGAATACTTTATGCATTTTATGAGTGACTATTTATTCAGTATTTTGTTAGAGTATTTCATTGAACCGGAAGACGCAGCGTAGGTAGGCCTCCCACTATTTGGACCGACGACATTGTGAGTCGCGGGCATCCAGTGGATGCAGATGGCAGGATGTCGTTCAGTGTGGAGGTTAAAGGGGGAGGCCTATGTTCAGCAGTGGACGTCTTCTGGCTGATGATGATGATGTTGATGATTTCATTCAAAGCAAATAATTGTAAATATCTTACTGTAAACAATAACTAAGTAGCTGAAAAATCACTCCAATATGCGACATGCACTGTGACAACCCTAGCGAGTGGGAACGTATCGTCGTTGCGTTCGCTGACTGAACTAGCTGATCCTACTAAGCTGTGACATTACTCAGTGCACGATAAGGACTAAGCTCGGCCTTTGTTCTCGCTTGGTATCTTTCTTAGTGCTCGCAAATGGTTTAGATCAGCTTTCAACCTTACTCTACTGCTGTTACTGAGGCAGCTTGGATCTAGTAAAGTTTAGATGGAGAACGGAACTTCTTCTTTATATGTAATCTCTGGAGCCACTTAACAGATGTTGAAAAAACTGAAAGAAATCTACATTATCCCTTAGAAAGACCATGAAGAATTGAAGTCATTGACATATTACATCATAGAAGAAGAAAAAGAGACATCTAAGTCAAAAGAGGTCGCTGTCGCTACCAAGGAGGTTGCTTCAAGGAGATATATAAAACGGGTGAAACCACGGAACGCAGCTAGTAGTAATTAAAATAGACTAGTACTAAAAGCCCAACTATCCCATAGTTAGTACCTCTATGTCGTGAGGCGTCGAAGCCCGCGAAGGTGTCGGCTCGGCGCGGCAGTGCGGGGCTCTCGTAAGTTGCCGAGTGTCGCTCGCCCGCCGAGCTGGTGCTGCGACCGAGTGCTCCACTGGGGGACCAGGTACTGCTAGACACTTCTAACGCATCCTGGACAATGGAATTCATTGATAAGTGTTTGTAATTCAAATTACCTTCAGAAAGCTGAAAAAGAACGCACAGGGCGAGTATCTCCACACCACAGGACCCGGATATGTCCTAAAACTGTGACCAGAACCACCGGAGGATCGACAGCAGCGTCCTATTAGTACACGGTGAAAGCACTGTGATCCTCAAGCCACCTGCCAAGTGCGTTGAGATTTTTTCATTCCATTTTGATACTAAATTAAAATGTCCAGACTTCTCAGGCAGCTATTATAGTAAATAGGTAGTATAGTAAATCAAATTCATTTACCAGATTTCTCATTCATTCATCTTTAGATAAATCCGGAGCTAAATGTATGTCGGCTATTTCCTAAATTTCAATGTTGATATGACTAACCTTTACAACCCTGCAGACCTCTTGCCACAGCGCATGCGTGTCTTGTGAAGGTGCTGCGAGCCTCAAATAGTCCGGAAACACCAGTCCTCCCGGAAACGCTGTGCTCATGCCTACGTACCAAAGACATATAAAAGACATGGGCGTATATAAGAGGGAGGGTAGGGTCCTGGACCCCCCCCCCCCCCCCATAGCATACGACAAAAAAAAGTGGATTATTGGACAGATATATATATACAGACGCCGCTCGATTGTCATAAATAAATAAATATCTGGGACATTTTTGCACACACGGTCATCTGACCCCAAACTAAGCAAAGCTTGTAATATGGCTGCCAGAGACTGATATACGTACATATCATGGCAACGGTTCTTTGCTGTGGCAACGAACTATACCTATGCAAGCTGTTTTTTTCTGCATGAAGTTCGGGCAAAAATTAGCATTTATTTACAAGTATGAAATTCTTAACAACAACAGCGAGTATCGAAGCTGCTCCGTAAACATTATTTTATTTTATTAAAAAATAAATATTATGAAGCAGTTATCGACACCTCTTCGCTGCCAGCTAACTTCAAATTATAGACTTTATCAAAATCGTTTCGTAAAGTGTTGACGAAGAATCGGACTAATCCTAATACATCCCTATATTTTTAAACTACAGCAGAAAAGGAGATATTCTCTATATGATTAGTGTTTTTTATGACAAACTTTGATTCCGAAAAATTACTTCATGATTGGGGTAGTCAAATATTTCTTTAATCCATGAGGCAATACTATTATAGTCTTCGAAGTGGATTGAAAGACGTAGTTGAATTGTTTTATATTTATTAGTAGGAAGTACGTGTTCATGACAGCCGCTGGTAAGATGGAAGAGGGTGTTGCCAGGCCTCGATGATAGAATAGACTTATATGATAATGTGGCCAGTTACTGGACATTAGTAATGTACAACAAATACAACACAAGATACATCTAATTCCTACTCCCGGCGAAGCATGTTTACCTTCTTCGACCACTCTGTCATTTAACATCAGGTGAGCTGTGGTCAAAAGATTAACCTGTAACACACTATAAAAAAAAACAACAATACCTGAGTTTGGAATGTCCAACATAGACGTCCCTGTATGTCCGACCATTTTCATATGCAAGGCCATTTTCTCTTCCAAAAGCGTCGCGTGTTCCCTGTCCTTTGATCTTAACGCCTCTGTAAAGAACAGGGTTTTATTAGATTTAAAAACCATCTCGAAAAGTAGACTGCGTTTTCATAAGTTTCCTAAAAACTCGATTTCTTCAACCAGGTGGTTCTTATCTGCATGTTTATTACAAACACTGTCAATGTTCAATCGCATTGGCTTGATGAAGAAAAACCCGCTAGAATATACTCGTACATGTTATACACTGCAAAAGAGTGGATATTTATGTGAGCTATGAGTGGGAAAAACTTTACTTGAGCGACATTCTGCGCCGTAAGAATTATCAGTCTAATATCGACCTTATTTTAACAAGAAGAAGGTATCGGTGAAGGTGTGATACTCGAGTCTGTGTTCTTTATTAATCCAACGATTAAACTTGGACAGCTTTCTCAATCACCATGCACTAGCAGGTCAACCGCTCAGCCTGTCAGTTTAAAAAAGGTACAACTGAACTGCTTAGGAAAAACAGACAAGAATAAGCTAAAAATATGACCGGGGATATAGTGGGAACAATTAAAATAAACTATGAATCAGTCATGAAATATTCCTGAGATCTAACTGAATTTGACAGAAAGACACTGTCCAATTTTATAGCTGTTTGGGCCCACATAGGACCAATTACTAACAGTACGATTGATTTCTTCTGAACTTATTGTCGCTGGGCCTAAAATGGACACTGTCCTTTTCTACATGATTTTATATACATGTCTAAATTAAAAAATAACGGTACCAGTACTATGAAATAACATGGGAACACAGCTATGGAAAACATCGCAACATCTAAACACACATGCAAACATCTATAAATGTATTATCACCTTCTATTAGCCACCACGGCGTTTCATCTGTGCCCATAAAAATACTTTTTATAAATATATCTATATCACAGTAACTGCACTTTGCTATACAGGGTTACAAAGATTGATTTACTAAGCCAAATGGAGGTTATTCTACTCATCACATCGCTCGAAGAACCGATAACCGATGGGGAAGAAAGGTTCTTGAGTGGAGACCACGAACCGGAAGACGCAGCGTAGGTAGGCCTCCCACTAGATGGACCGACGACATCGTGAGAGTCGCGGGCATCCAGTGAATGCAGATGGCAGGTTGTCGTTCAGTGTGGAGGTTGAAGGGGGAGGCCTATGTTCAGCAGTGGACGTCTTATGGCTGATGATGATGATACTCATCATTATGAATAAATTGTAAACAACGGAACTTTCTAGGCCTAGACCATTCTTTGTAAGCCTGTATAAAAAATTACCAACGCTAGTAAAATTATGTACGGGCATGCAAAATATGTATTTAACAGACACTGAAATTCCAATTCAATCCAATTTGGTCCACAGGGACAAGTCCATTGCATGAAGGCAACACTCCGTCCAACCTGCTCTAAGATCGGTATAGGACTCTCTAAATATGGACATCAACTGACGAGTCTGGTTGATGCCTTTCAAAAAACACTCCGTCCGAACCTGCTGCTAGACTAGTAAGGGGCTCTCTGGATATAGACCTCAGGCTTGGACAAATCTGATGAAGATAACACTCCACCCAAACCAGCTCCAAGACTGGTACCGATTGACCCATCTAGCTTTTAGCCATGTCTATAAGCCGTTTTCTAGAATTGCCACAAACTGTCTTGCGTGAACTCAATGAGTTTCAACATTCGGAACAGTGGCCTTAGTACGAGCACTAAGGAAAAACTGCGAAAACGTTATCGTAGCGTTAACGATAGCAAAATGTATGAAAAATTCAGTTTCCTTTCACGTCCGAAAAAGACGCTGTTATTTTTCATACATTTTGCTAACGTTTACGTCTCGTGCTAAAGCCACAGGTCATTTTTCGAAACAGATTCAGAATCATGACCACACCCACACAGTGTGGTACATTGTACAGAAGACAAAAGAATACAACCAACCCCTTTGCTTAGCTTTTGTGGACTGTGGCTTGGTCAAAACCTGGTCTATTCTGAAGTTCTTAGTCTCTCACTTACGATTTGCAAATGACATCGTCATAATGGCTGAATTGCTGAAGTACTAACAATGGATGCTGGAATCGTGGAGCAATGGATGCTCCAAATGAAGTTGGTTAAAACGAAGGTCATATTCAACAAGCACATTGTTTCGAGACCGAATGAAAAAAAATGGCTTCATTCTAGACATAGTTTGATGGTATATATTTTATGTATTGCAGATATTTGAACTAGGTAAAACCAATTCGGAACAACTAATTTACCAGAAAACCAAAGTCACCTACATAGTTCAATGTACAAGCTGAAGTGGCAGTGAGCTGGTCATGTCTTTTGCAGAACTGATAACCGTTAGGGTAGACATTGTTCTTAAATGGAGACCATGAAACGGCAAATTTTGCATAAGACGTCTTGAGACTTGATGTAGTAACATTGTACGCAAGACAGTGGCTGAAAGAAACAAAAAGAAGAAAGAAGCTGTTGATCGCTAAGTGTCTTAACTCTACCAATGTCTAGCAGTGGAATAAGATAAGCTGATGATGATGATTGCAGCTGACAAAGAAAACAAAACTTAGACCAAATATAACTGATACTACTTAACTCGATTCAAGCATTTAGTTGCTTTGACAACTGCAAAACGATTGTAAATTTTTGTTTAATGAAAACTATGAAATCTGATCACTAAAGACGTGGAAATGTTACCAAACGTCACAAGGATTTCCAACTTTAGTGAACTGTGTCAAGTAACACGACTAGTGATTTTGCCAAGGATCTAGACGACCTAAATACTTCTTTTTTATAACTTACGAAATTTTAGTTGTGTACCTAAGTTACCTAGAATTTCTAATTTTTTTTCAATTTATAACGGCTCCTAAAAAGTGGGAGTGGTAAGACCTGTATTGACATCCCAACTTGGGGTGTATTCACCCCTGTACGCTTAGCCCTTGCTGTGACAAGTTTTCGACCGGCCGAAATGTACCTACCCCATCCTAAATAACTGTGTTTTGACGAGAATATAAAGCTTCAGTTTCAACCTAACATTATTTCAATTTCACCATTCCATTTTGGGTTTTCCAAAGTACATAATAAACACTAACCAGTTTCAAAACCATTACACAAATTACAAGCGTTTTCCACAAACCAAACCCTAAATTTAAGAATGACTTACCAGTAATCAGTCTTATGTTCTCGTGCCTTGCCTCTAGCTGTCTCTGTCTTTCTTCAGCGGAGGTCGCCAACGCACCCGCTTCAGCTTCCTCCACCTCTTCAGGGCAGTTCTGTACTGCGGCCCTGTTTGATATGAAATTGCTCTTATGTATTTTTAAGACAAGACAAGCTTTGCGCTTCATTACAACTCGGCAATAAACCTATACACAAGATCTCTATAAGATCCGAATGAAGGATGTCCGAACGATAGCAGAAAAACTAAAACTGTTGCAGCTGTTTTAAACTATCATGGTTGTTCACTACAGTATATGATTATTTACCGTCTTCCCGTGAACATGGTGCATGTAACTGCGCCGAAATATCGGGAGCTCCTTCCACAACCTTACCAAGGTAAATATCCCGTAAATAATCATATAACTGTAGATAGCAGAAAAACTCCAAATATATATCACTAAATTGTTTTTCAGGATCCATTAGAATACATATAACGTTTTGTAAATTAATAAGCTTTTACGTAAACAAAAGCCTACCTCTTCTGCATTCTGCACCGTTTTTGCCCCACGAGAAAGAGACAAGTGTATTCATATTCTAGCTGTGTCACGTCGTAACTTTTGCGACCCTGCAGACCTAGCAAGGGCCATGGACAAATTGTCTTTCATCCGTATTTATCCACGCGTAGACATGACAAAGCTAGAATTTGGATGTGTTTCTCTCTTTATACGTTTTTATGATGGACCCATTCGACAATAAATTTGTGTTCTTTAGATATAAGGTGTTTGATTTAATGTCGAATAAAATTTATTTTCTTTCTCGCGTGATAAAAATTGGTCCGTGCTTTGCCTGCTGGAAACCATTTCTGTTCGGTCTGTTACCTGATATTATATAGGAGTCTATATTACCTGTTGTTCCGTATATTACCTGTTGTTCTGTATATTACCTGTTGTTCTGTATATTACCTTTTGTTCTGTATATTACCTGATGTTATAATACAACACCTTGTTAAAACCACAGTAAGAAGATTACAAGAAGAATACAATAAAACAGTGACACAGAGGGCGGTCTTAACACAAAGCGATTTCAAGCTTCGGATAAGTAGATAGAGATAATAGATAGATTTCCATTTGTATGTTACTTGATGTTCTGTATGTTACCTGAGTTTCTGTATGTTACCTGTTGTTTATGTTAGTTGGTGTTTTGTTCATTACCTGACGTTCTTGATCCAGTCGAGTATGGCCTTGGGCCGGTGGACCCTGAGCTCGAACATCTCTGGCTCACTGGGCCCGCTGCATATGAGATATAGGCCACGGCCTTCCGCGCCCGCCTTCTCACGCACTAGGAGTTTCACTAGCGACACTACGCCGGTCTATAATAAAAGGAATTACAGTTAGGACACAATGAGATTGATTTTTCTGTGAAGGTAAAACTTGGCAAAGAAACCAGTGTGCAGTGCAGTGTGTGGTGAGGGCACCTTGTTATGTATATCTGCCTCATCAAGTCAAAACAAGCTCTCTGACAGCAAGAGCCTAAATAACATATATAGTAACATATATACTATCAGAGAAAAGCTGGTAAATGTTAACCGACATATACTAACATTATCACGTAGCAGTCTATTTTCAGCCGACTTAAAAAAATAAGAGTTGTTTTAAGAGGTTAGGTTAGTTTTCGCATCGCATTGACCGACTTTGCGAGCGTTCTCACGCTTTTCCGTTTAACTACGTCACGTAAAAAGATTTGATGTCGATATAATAGTTTATTAGTAATATAATGTAAAAAAAACCCGGTTCCTTATGTGAAAATTGGTGCGGTCGTCACTCACAGCGCTCGCATCACAAAGCGCACATTTTTGACGTATTTGTAGACGCTATAACGGTTTGAAAGCCGCATAAAAGTACCGAGGGCTTTACATCCATTTTGCCCCACGTAACCTTGAAATATCATTCATACATGAACATCGTCTATTCCAACAACTTGTGTACTTTTTTTACTGTGGGCGATTGCTTAGAGATCGCACGCAGTCTAAAATCCGCCCACTCGCGTCTGTTGACACTGAACAATTTGCCTTTATAAAAATTTGTGATTTTAGTAAAAGTTGTGATCTTAACTTCAGCCAGTAAACAAACAATTACGGACCTTATTGTCAGGTGTGAAGAACGTGTACTTGTTGTTATTATCGTGTAGAAAAAACAGCACGTCCGTAAGCACGATCACTAGAAGCGTTTGCATCTTGCTTCGGCCCTGCATTAGGGTCGCTACACCTTCGAACCTAAAACAAAGAATTTCCACCAAATTAGTAATTGGATTAGGGCCCATCCTCTCTCTCTCCCTCCCCCTCTCTCTCTGAGAGAAGGCCATAGGAAAAATGCAATGACGATAGAAGAAAGAAAGAAAAAAACTATCTTTCTTTCTTTCAATGGACTAGTTTGACAATGGGTGCTTACTTCAAGCTCCTATTTCCTTGTAATATGTCGCTTTTCTTGAACTTCCGTCCGCGGAAATTGGCGAACGATTTCGCGTCTATCCGATGGTAAATCTCCAGTTTTCTGTCTTCGCGCTCTTTGGCCGCTACTTGGTTGTCCACGTCGACTAGGATTTCCTGCAAAATGTGAGACTTGTTAAAGCTGTAATATGTTGTTTTTCTTCTTATGACCTACATTTTGCACAATACCGACGTCATAAATCATTCAATAATAAACTCTTGACCATTGTCAAGTCATACACGTTGTTTAAATTTGCGTGGTAAGTTAGTGATAATATCCCAGAAGCTTCATCGAGTCTATGACATGGAAACAATTTACATACCGCCATTGCGATCTTGAGCACATTGGTGGTACCTCAGATCAGACAAACAAGAGATATATGCCTAGTACACTTATGGTTCATATTCAAATTTCACCATTTCTCATACGTCTGTCGGTATATCCGCTAACTCTTCCTAACCCACGCGATTTATTTTGATGCGGTTTTCACCATCAGTTGGAAAATATTTCACGGAAGGTTTATATGTTATACCTGATTAAGTATTATTTAAATAGAAAAAGCCAATATTTTGCAACCAAGCCGCCGAAAAATAAATTTATATTGCTTACGTTCACATTTTTCACGTCTTTTCTCCGTGCGAAGCCGGGGCTCACTAGTTCTATTATAAATTACGTTACTAAACTTCTAAACATTTTCCACACTAAGAAACATGCAGCGAAACGAATGAACTAATAGTAAAAAAAAGAGGGCGGCATGGTCGTCTGCAGACTAAGTTCGACTAAAGCCATCCAGACTTATTTAGACTGGATGCGTTCGCACCCGACACGCCACTTTACCATATTGAATGGTCTGAGGGCGGTACTAAGGGCCGATATTGGGCAGAGTTTTATTTAAGCGTTTTTCTAATAATGTGTTGTCTAATTCTGTGGTGCCTACGAAATTAAATGTCGTTCATAAACTCATCATTTCAGCCATAGGCCGTCCATTGCTGGACATAGGCCTCCCCAATCGATTTCCAAGTGCCGGTTGGAAACGGCCTGCATCCAGGGCTTTCCTGCGGTCTCTTTGGTGGGTGGGTGGACGTCCTACGCTGCGCTTACCGGTCCGTGGTCTCTATTCGAGAACCTTTCGGCTCTATCGGCCATCTGTTAAACTAAAATATAATAACTTTTATACCTTGACACCGCAGAGTGCTTTTTGCAACAACTCTCGTTCGTTGACATCGTCCCCGGCAGTTTTGAGCAGCGGCTCTAACAATAGTGGGTATTTTGTCAACCGCTGCGCAACAAATAACACGCATTCCGGTACCCCCTGGAAAACAAGAAACATATTATGGTGACATTTCCAAGTAATCAGCAGGGCTAGCACTGCACGCTAATATTCACCTTAATCGCCGATTTATAAGGTAGCTTAAGCCAACATCGGAACGCCGCTTGAAGCCCCAAATATAACCACTTGATCGCGCATGAGTCATAACTTGCTTGTGCACGATGTAAGCCACGTCGTTCGTGGGGAAAGGGGGGGTATCGAATGGCGCTTGTTGGAGAAAACAAAAGTCATGCATTCATTCAAATCGCGCCTAGGATTGTCCCACTCGAATAAGATCCTGCTGAAAATTCAGTTCCTTTTCTTCACGGGGCGTAAAGGATGAGCTGTCAAGTGGTTGTAAAATCGTCATTGTTGAAGCCCCATATCGTTTTACATACAGCTATAACAGCCATGTGTCCATGATTCATTTATTACAAATAACAGGCTTAGCGAAAAAAATACACATACTGAAAAAAATATTTAAATTTGATAATAAATCTCTGAGATATGAGTGTTTAAAGTTTTTGGTGGGGATAGAGAACAGATGCTCTGTCCGTTTCTCGCAACGCGTGTGTTAGTATAGCATTGTGTGACGCGCGCACGGCTTGACGTCATCACGTGCTATAGCGCGCTCTCTGTCTAGCATGAAATAAAAACAAAAAGTGTTGGCCAATTCAGTGCCTCTTCTTCTTGTGTTAGAAATAACGTCATTCAGTAAACACGTTATTGCAGATATTTTTCTTGCAACTTGCATCACTAAAATAGAAGTACATATAAACAGAATTTTCTTATTTCTTCTTGAGATCTTTATTTAATACTTTATTGTACACTTACAAATAACATAGAAATACACAAATGGAGGACTTAATGCTAAGCATTTTCTACCAGTCATCCATCAGGTAAGAAATAATGGTTTGTAGGCGTGTGTCAATTTGGTCCAGTTCTGACATTTTTATGAAGTCGGTTTTTTATATTGGGTTCGTTTTTGTCTGGGGAAATGTTTTTGTCATACCTTTTTCCTAAGCATAGGGTTCTGCTGACACTTCCTGATGAATCTGGCCAATCTGGGCTCTCGTGTGCAGCATTCCTTGAACACTTCCACTGCGTCGCGATGCCGTGAACAGAATTCACCTGAAACCAAACATAATAGGCATGTGTCCTAATGTTTAATTTATTACAAACTAGTGACCCACCCTGACTTCGCACGGGTATATGTTTTATTATATATATAAACCTTCCGTACAAAATTATCTAACTGATAGTGAACAAAATCCGTTGCATAGCTTTAAAGATCTAAGCATATATAGGGACAGACAGAGGGAAGCGACTTTTCTTGTAGTGACTTTTCGTTAAGACTTTTCTTTTACTATGTAGTGATAACTGGCTTAGCCATGAATATAACTAAATACATTACACATACTGAAAAAATAAATTGAATTGGCTGATTAATCTCTGAGATATGAGCGTTTAATGTTTTTGGTGGGGATAGAGAGGGGATGCTCTATCCCTTTCTCGCAAAGCGTGTGTTAGTATAGCATTTGTATGGCACGCGCACGGCTTGACGTCATCACGTGCTATGGCGCTGTGTCTAGCATGAAATTAAAATACTTATAACTTATTTATTTTTGCACTAATTTAAATTTTGTTTTCGTTGATAGGCTCTATTGATGATCAGCTTTTGATGAGGTAATAAAAAATATTAGTCATCATACCTATTGCTGAGTTGGTTGAGCCTGGTAAAGCCTTGAGGCGTTCAGATAAAGCGTCCATAAACTACGAGAAATGATTTTGGCGATTCTACTAACATGCTTTAAAATAGCTAATCCTGAAGATCCTGGTAAGGATAATGGGACAAACTGTACAAATTATTGCATTGTCATCGGGCCTTGATAAGTGTGCAAAGTTCAAATTAAGCCATCGTTTTAAAAAGGATGAAAATCACGTTCAAAGATTATGTTACATAGATACATACCAAGCTAATAAAAACGTTTTAAAAACAGATAGACTAGCAACTTTGCGCCGATGCTCAAGACTTAAGTTTACGTGATGTCGGTTGTCAATGTTATAATGATTTGTCCTCACCATAGGCCGCTTTGAGTTTGTGCTGCGCTGGCGGCGCGAATGTCTCCGCCAGTATATCGGCAACCGTCGCGACCGTCGGAGCATATCGCTGTCTCTGTCGTAGCTTGTATAACAGAGCGGCGTGGAGCGTCCATAGTTCTTCCACTCGAGGGAACATTCTAGAGACTTGCGCCGCCGACACGCCGGCGAAACGGGTCATGCCTTCTGCGAACATCTGTGGGAAAATATAACCTCATCATCACCCAGAAGACGTCCACTGCTAAACATAGGCATCCCCCTTTAACCTCCACACTGAACGATATCCTGCCAATAGTGACTTTTTCAACACTACAACAAATACTTATTTCTAAAATACACAATCATGTGGTTACCTTCTGCATGAGTCGTATTGTGAGACAGTGATGTTTCTCCGTCAGTATTAACTCGTAGATGTGTTCTTGCCTCTTCGTCTCCCGATCTCCTAGTTGCCTGAAAGCGTAAATTTTTATTTTATGCATCATGAAATATAGACCTTATATCAATGGCTATAGACAAAAAATGTGACAGCGCAAAAACAATTCTGTATTTCTTTCCTTAAACTTAGACCACTAACACATCTTTTAACAAACTTGCTACCATTATCACAACGAACCATCATTAATCAGACCTGATAAGGCCTTTCGGCGCTTTCATCGCCCAGACACTGTTAGTCCAAGACCGGACGAAGTATGCTTATTAATTCACCACATTTTGTCTTCTTCTTACCACCTATGTTGGAGGAGCGGAACAAACTAGCATCATACTTACTTGGCAAGGCCTTTAGGTGCTCCCGCTGCCCAAGTATCAGACTCTGTTAAGCCAAGACCGAGAAGATTCGCTTCCTCGCCCAATTGATCCGCAGTTAGGTACACTTCAGGCCATTCTGCCACGCCCGCATCGTCTGATGCACTAAAAAGTAGATTAGTTAAGTGGTTAATGTCGGTCGCGACATAAAATAATTATCAATATAAAAACCAACTTCATAAAAATTTCAGAACTGGACCAAATTGAAACTGGCCAGTTTTCAAATAAAAAAAGAATCATCAAAATCGGTTCACCCAGTCGAAAGTTCTGAGGTACCAAACCTAAAAAAAGTCTAATTGAGAACCTCCTCCTTTTTGGAAGTCGGTTAATAACAGGAACCTAACTGTTTCATTTATCTCAAAAAGTGGGCGTTCCCGATAGTTACAATCTGGGTCTCTTCAAGTCATGAGTGAATCGGTTTCTTCTATGCAAGCGTGCTCCATTGTAGACCGCATCATCGCTTAACATCAGGCGAGTTGGCGGTCAAACGCAAGCCTATTACAGAAAAAAAAACATCAGGCAAGGGAGCAGTCAAACGCAAGCCTATTATTTATTTTTATTATGTTCATAAAATGTTCGTTAACACTCCCATGTTCCCAAATATTTTGAACATTCACACGAACATTCATTCCTGGGCAATGTAGCGACAGCCCAGGGCCCCGATTCTACTAAACCAATTGTTTTTAGATTGATAATGAATTGCCTCTTTTCTTTACTTTTGACACTATCTATATACCAAAAGTGTCAAAAGGGTAATTTTTGAGGCAATTCATCAACAATTTAAAAACAATTTGTTTTTCACTTTTGACACTTTATACCAAAAGTGTCAAAAGGGTAATTTTTGAGGCAATTCATTAACAATTTAAAAACAATTTGTTTTTCACTTTTGACACTTTATCTATACCAAAAGTGTCAAAAGGACAATTTTTGAGTCAATTCATTAACAATTTAAAAACAAATGGTTTAGTATTATAGAATCGGGGCCCAGCTCCTTATGAGGTATAACTGCGTGGTAATATATAACACAGACACCCTACTAACATTTCGACGATTTTGCATATTTTATTTTCCTTATTTCTATTATATAAAGTTATATTTTAATCGTCTCATGACAAACCACCTTTGTTCGGCGGAGGGTATTGGTTGTTTTCACGAGTTTTCCTAGTCATAAAATAACATTTTATTAACAAATATATATATATATATATATATATACATAGTTAAAGTCATTTGTTTATAAATTTTATTTTACACATTTATATTTCTTCAATATTTGGGTGTTACTATATATTTATGTATTAAAAAATATTTACGTATGTATATCAGTCTCTGGCAGCCATATTACAGTCTTTTCTTAGTTTGGGGTCAGATGATCGTATATGCAAAAATGTCCCAAATATTTATTTATTTTTAAATCAATTGAAACGATATATGTATACTAAAATATTATACTGGCCGCCCGTTCCGGCTTTGCACGGGTGGAGGTTTTTTTAAACATTCTAGTAATAAATATAGCCTATATATAATTTTCTTATTAAAAGATAAATAGATGAAAAAATATAAATAAAAAAAATTGTTAAAGATATTTTTAAATCGGTTCAGTAGTTTTTGAATTAATTCGTTACAAACATCCAAAAATACATATCTTTCCTCTTTATAATATTAGTGTAGATAATAATGTCAATTGTCATTAATTTAAATTTCACATAATTGTATGCCAATTTTATTATATTTGGCCTATTTTATTTGGCCATCTCACCTCCTGCCTGTCTATTATGCAAGCTAAGTGAACGTGTATTTTCTTATCCATTACTAAAGAGAAATCAAATTATGCATTTGTCAGAACATGGTGGGTACACATACATATAAAATAGCATACAGGGTCGTAAGAATGGAAACGTATCTCATGTCCTTGCCAGGTACGGCGTACAAATGTTAGTTTTTTTTTTTTTAATTAATTTTCATTTATTAGTAAGTAAAAAAGGAATTATGTCCATGTTAGATTATTGTCAAAATTATATTTTAATTTAGTTGTATTTTTTGTCTTAATTACTAAAAGAGACATGTTAATTACTACCTATATTAGTTATTATTAATTTAATTTTTTCTAGTACTAAGTCTCGATCTTATGTCAATTATTTAGATTACATTACATATCAGAACATTTTTATCACTAAGGAATTCTAAAATTTCATCGTAGCATTTTTGTGTTAATACAGTTTTAAGTTTATTTTTAAACATTCCAATACTTAAGTCTCTGATAATTTTAGGAATTTTAGTATATATAAGGTCGGGGAAAAAGTTTCTTCGTATTTTTTAAACAAATTCAAGACATATTTTTTTCAAGTTTAATTACATTTAATTATAATATATATGTGCCATTTTGTTCGATAACTTGTTGCCATCTTGTAGGTAGTGACATGATCCCGTTGCTGTAGAATTTTTGGGACTTCTGATCAAAAAAATGCAACAAGTAGTTTTGACAGTCCTCTCTTGATGTTAATCTAACACTACCCAAAGAATTCTGAAGAGATCGAAACAGGTGGAAATCTGAGGGTGCAAGGTCTGGGCTATATGGTGGATGTATTAACACTTCCCAACCAAGCTCTCTAAATTTTTGCTGAGTGGCCAAAGATGTGTGCGGTCTGGCGTTATCATGATGAAAGACCACACTCTTTCTGTTGATCAATTCCGGCCGTTTTTTCTCAATTTCTTGTTTGAGTCTCATCTGCTGTTGGCAGTAGAGATCCGAATCGATGGTTTTGCCCGGCGGTAAAAGCTCATAATGAACGATGCCCTGCCAATCCCACCATACACACAGCATCACTTTATTACGTGTTAATCCGGGTTTCGCTACAGTCTGTGGTGCTTCACTGCCCTTTGACCATGATCTTTTGCGCACATTCTTGTCGTAGGTGATCCATTTTTCATCACCAGTGATCAATCTTTTCAAAAACGGTTCGGTTTCGTTACGTTTCAATAGAGAATCGCAAATGAGTACACGATTCATTTGGTTTCTTTCAGTGAGCTCGTGTGGCACCCAAATATCGAGTTTTTTGTATACCCAGTTTTTTTCAAATGGGTCAAAACTGTTTTGTGGTCAATCCCCAGTTCTTCAGCTACGTCGTAACTACTAATATGCCGATCTTGGTCCACTTTTTCAGAAATGGCATCGACTTTATCCGTAACAGGGCGACCAGAGCGAGCTGCATCTTTGACATCAAAATTCCCGGACTGAAAACGCTTGAACCAACATTGTGCTACTCTTGATGACACTGCATTAGGTCCATAAACGTCACAAATTTTATTCGCGGCGTGTGTCGCATTTTTCCCTTTTTTGTTATAAAATTTCATAATATATCGAATTTGTTCGTTAGATTCACTCATTTTATCGAACAAAAAAACAATTGAAAAATGGCGGGAAATTGCTTTTTACGTTTTGTATTCCTTTTTTAAAATGTCATATTTTTAATGGTATCAAAACCAGCCAGATACAAACAGTACAACGGATAAGATTTTTACTACAACTTTATACATACAAAATACGAAAAGACTTTTTCCCCGACCTATTATTACAAAAAATTACGAAATGTCAAAAAGTCGAGTGATCACACTTGACTGTAGTCCCTTACGCTTATAATTTGATATTTTGACATTTATCTGCAGAAATAGGCAAGAAAAAATCACATTCACTTAGCTGATCACTTCACTTGCGCGTTCACTTAGCTTGCAGAATAGACCGGCTGAACTCATTAAAGTCAGAACACCTGGTCAGTGTGTTGCCTACCTTTCAGAACTCTTATCCTGGTAAGGGGCCGTCCATTAATCTTGTGATGTTTTTTACCACTTTTAACCCCCCCCCCCCCCCCCTCGGTGATACTTGGTGAGGTTTAAAACTACCCCCGCCCCCCATCCAAAATAACGTGTATTGTTAGTACCTACAAAGTTTTTTTTTTTTTTTTAGAATATTATCTTTAAATACAGGTATAAAAGTATAATCTAATTTTATTCTAGAAAATTAAGGAACATGATAAAAATGTCTAGATGTCTAGAGGTCACCCTACACGCCGCTTTTCGGTTTAAAAATCGCGCGTTTGATGAATAAATAAATACACGTGATATCTTACTTAAACACCTCACCCCACCCCCCTTGTGATATTTCGTGATTTTTGCCGAGCCCCCTTTCAGAGCCTCACGTGATTAATGGACGGCCCCTAAAGGTCAGTGGATGATACTTACTTGCTTTGATCATGTTTGTGATCCGAATCCTTGTCGTCATTGTAAATATGGCCCGTGCTGAAACACAAAAACGATCAGTTTTACCCGTCAGATCGGTAAAATGCGACTCTGGTAACACCACAGAATAACTCTTGGAAATACTTGAAGAATCTAGAAATCATTTTTGTTTTATGATTTTCAAATTTAGTATCAGGACTGGATTTTTGACACATTATTCTGTGTTGCCATAAAATTTAACAAAAAAAAATACGAGGTTTAACGGGGTCAAAAATCATCCGACAAAACAAATGGTTCATATGAAACAGAAAAATTCAACATTTTCTCTACATTAAACCGTTGAAAGTTAAAATTTTGTTTAGTTATTAAATTTAATTGAGCGAAGCCTAAATAATAAGAAGAAGCGATTTGAAATTTGGTAAAGCAGACGTATTCAATAGCTCATGCATTTAAAGTTACTAATTTGAAAAATACTCATGACTATCACAAGACAAGAATTTTGAAAAAAAATTGTCTGTTCAAGGGAATATAAAAACTATTTTTATTATTTAACTTATTACTAACATTGGTTTTCTACTGTATAGCCTTAGAAACTTCGAGTAAGAATGGTTTAAAACTTTTTTTTTGTATACATTTGAGCTGTCTACAGAGTACTCAGAACGGTGGTACTGAGTCAAAAGGAGGTCATTCTACTCATTATGAACCACTTTTACTATGGTACCAAACCTGACATCGCGAAAAATATATCAGCTATTCCATACCTTTCATTGAGTGTGTTGACATTTTTCTATGTAAATGGAATGGAAAAAAATCTTCTGTATAAGTAATAGTCATAATAGTCCAATAGTAAAAGTTGTTCATAATGACGAGTACAATTAGACCTCCATAGCTTTTAGTACAACCGTTCCGCGTAACCCTGTATAACTTAAAAAATATTACCCCCTCAATCACAAACGTTGGATAAGCTAATCACTATAAAGTGCGTTGTCTACTTTTCGCTGACGAGAATTGTCACGTGAGAAAAAGAGACAAAACACATCTTACGTAATTTTTTTTTTCTTAATTCATATATCATCTAATTTAGTTACTAAACCTTGAAGAGACAACCTGAAAACCCAAATTCACAACAGCGGTAACAAACGAAAATGAACCTTATAATTGAACTAATAAATGCTAAGACAACAGTACTCTTAAGAGAAATCTCAAACTACCTCCAATCGAAAGATAGAAAGATACACAAGTAAGGCATCGTGGATGATTCGAGTACAAATCTAGAAGTCATGATGTTACGCGACAAATCATTCAAAAAGAAAACTGACGCGCGCATAAATTAAATAACTCCATTTTTTTTTTTTTTTTTTTTTTAATATCCAAAATTTGAGGCGGAAGCGTAAACAGGACATTGAAATCTGGAACTTATCAGGGTTATTGATAATAAGCAAAAAACCTCTCGCTGGAGTTTTCCCACCTTATACGTTTACTTATATAGTCTAGTCAACAAGTTCAAAAACGTGTTAAATAGAAATAAAGCTCCTAAAAATAAGTGCCATAGCTCATTCGATTCGGAATGACGTCTAGAAAAATGTTTTTTAAGGGTATATTAGCACATAAAAAATTGCAATTGTTATTAACAAAATAAGATAAAAAAAAAGGTCTTTAGTTTTTCGTTAATAACTTTTAAAATAATGATATTTAAGGAATTTTGAAAAAAGATCCTGAAAGACTTCGACCAAAATAAAATGAATGGACGGGCCCTAACCATTGAACTTGATCAGTAAAAACGAGTCAAAATCGTCGGACATATACTTCAACACCTAATTATAAAAATGTACAGTATATTTGTTACAAAAAATAGATATCGGTTTTATTTGTGTATTTACACTTCGGTAAAGCATACGAATTCATAATTTTGTCAGATGTATCGTTATCGCGTATCAATAGACTCGTGTTTCACTTCCTACGGCTAGAGACCGACTGAAACGAAATGAGAGCTGGCGCTCATTTTGTAATCTTCAAAAATGCGCTTCTACTGGGCCCGTCCATTCATTTTATTTTGGTCGAAGCTGAAAGAGGAGGAAATTTCCAATAAAAAAGTCCTAACTCCCGGAACTCTATCTATATTATTTATAATTTTTTTTTAACGCTGGAAGTAGGGCTCCGCGAGGGCGTTACGGCATAGGCGCGCCGTCTAAAAAACCGGTATATAAATAAATAAATAAAATAAATAAATATGTGGGACATTATTGCACACATGGTCATCTGACCCCAAACTAAGCAAAGCTTGTAATATGGCTGCCAGAGACTGATATACATACATATATATTTTTAAATATATTATCACCTAAAATATTTTTTTTTAAATATTAAATAACAATTTAAAAATTTGAATAAATTATAGTGTAATCTAGACACTTGAACGAAAAAAACCTCGGTGAAAAAAAAATTTTTGGACGATTGTTCAAAAAGTTACACCATTATTAATTAACTATTTTTTTTCCAATCTCTGTTTTTATAAATTACATATTTTTAGGAGCTTTATTTCTATTTAACACGTTTTTGAACTTGTTGACTAGACTAATAGGAACTTAACACCATTTATTTCATAACTTAAAAAAAACATCACATTTCGTTTGGCCCGTGTGCTTGTTTGCCACCTATGGCATTAAATAATTATCAATATAAAAAACAGACTTCATAAAAATGACAGAACTGCACCAAGAAATTGGACCACACGAGCAACACCAGTTATCAAATAAAAAAAGAATCATCAAAATCGGTTCACCCGGTCAAACAGACAAGAGGTAACAGACATTAAAAAATAACTCTCGAATTGAGGACCTACTCCTTTTTGGAAGTCGGTAAAAAAAAGGTATTATTAAAAGTCATGGAAACAAAGTCGTTACGTGTGGTGTTGGGAAACTGCGAGGTCAGCTAACTATTCAATAACCATTATAGCGTCGAAAATCAGTTGTACGTACCACGATATAAAGTCTACATTTCAATGCTTATTATTTCTCCTTGGCAACAACTCTTGGTCAAATCGAGACTAACCCGCGTAAGCTTTTAATATTTTGATTTTCTTTATCAACATAATAATTTCAAATGACAACTGCAGTAGCAATGCACTTAATGGTCATCAGCATAAAGCTGTGTTTACAACAACGGCAATTATTATAACATGATTCTCACCTATCATAATTCTCGATAAGATCTAACTGAAAATACCTGACCGCTTCGTATAGGAGTTAGAGAAATTGATAATAATATTACTGTTTTACTGTAATAATATTACTGACTAATCATCAGGAATAGTGTACATTACTGATCAATCAGGATTTTTATTATTGACGAATCATCAGGAATAATGTACAATACAGATCAATCTGGAATAATATTACTGGTTAATCACCAATAACAATGTGCATTACTGATCAACCAGGAATAATACTACTGATTAATTATCAGGAATAATGTACATTACTGATCAATCTGGAATAATATTACTGGTTACTCATCAGGAATAATGTACATTACTGATCAATCAGGAATATTGTTACAGGTTAATCATCGGGAATATACTACTGATTAATCAGGAATTATATAACTGATTAATTATCAGTAATGTATACTACTGATCAATCATGAACAATATCACTTACTGATTAATATAACTAATCGATCAGGAATTGTATTTTTACAGAATTAGGAATAATATTTCAGATCGAAGCCTAAGCGTCTCTAACAAGGCAACTGCGAAGCTGACTTCAACAAACTCTCATCATCTACATGCATCGTAGACCTGACCGTCGGAACATAAACAGAGCGAGACAGAAACACAAATCGATCGATGGATGGAGTGTGTGAATGAGAGAGATAGAGATAGGCAGCGCGTTGCTGCTTTCATTCGCACAACTTACTGCACGCCGAGTTTTGTTGCAACGCGACGCCACGGCGAGTAGCATCCGGACTGCTTCTTGCTGTGTGCGTTACGAACACGAGAACACGTGTACACATGTGTGCGTAAGTTCACTCTCTGTTCGGGGTACGCGGGACCACGTGGAAGTATTACGGTTGACTGATAAACTCTTTCCATAATTATGGTGATAAACAACGAGTCAAGTTTATATACTAATTTCTTCTCCCAGAACTTAAAAGTTAGATCTTAGTTAATATTATTGGGCTATCATTTTAGTTTTAAATAACTAAGGAAACCTTTCAACAATAATAACAGTTTTAATCGCAATTTTTACAAAACAAACCACTTCCGGCAATTCATTTATAAAAAAGTATGCATGTATTTCTCTTCAATTATTGTACGCACACTAGCATATGATGCTTAATAATTACGAATGTGACGCTCAATAGTAAAACATGAGATGCTCAATAGTTGAACCTGTGATGCTCAATAGTTAAAGAGGAGACGCTCAATAGTTAACCTCTTGACGCCCAGAGCTTTTGAGACTCAAGCTAGCATACCGGTAAATAAAATCTATTATTTTGTTCAATAACTTAAACTATTTTGAAAGACCGCGTAATTTAAAAAAGCTAGAGCGGTTTTTCAAAAACGTCTTTTTAAAGGGTCCTTGGGCAGTAATTCAATCTCAGTCTAGAAGCGCTTTGGGCCGTAACGACCATGTCAAATATGGGTTTTGAGTAGACCCGTGGGCGCTACAAGGACATGTGATGATCAATAGTTACGAATGTGACGTTCAATAGAGAAGCATGTGATGCTCAATAGTTAAATATGAGACGCTCAATAGTTAGATGCTTAATATTTACGAATGTGATGCTCAATAGTTAGATGCTTAATATTTACGAATGTGATGCTCAATAGTTGAGACTGTGATGGTTAATATCTGTTAATGTTACGATGCTCAATACTTGCGGATGTCACTATGCTCAATAGTTGATCAATATTGCAGCTAAGCCAGTGGTAGAGCGACCCAAAATCGGAACAAATTGAACTATATTTTTTATCTGCGTATCGAAGACGCGAGATGGACTCGCACACTAGTTTTTAAAATGTTTTTTTTCCTTAGGGATAAGTTTAAACAGACGCCGCAATACTTCCACATAATATTTTATTTTAAGAATAAAAAAGACAAACCGTTCACAAAACCCATACAAACCAAAGAAAAACACCAAAACAACCAAAGAAAGCTCCCAGGACAAATCAAAATGCAGAATATTTGAAGCAAACTCATAATATGTACACAGAAAAAAAACAGCGAATTATAAAGCAAAGTATAGAAGTATATATAAAAAAATCTTATATATTAATAAAAAACGTTTATAATAACTACATACTTGTGTATCCTCTTAACATATATTTTCATTATTTCAGTTATTTTTCCTATTTTTAATGTTTCTTTTCCCACTTAATAAAGTCTACGTAGTATATCTTTATACATACAAATGTTCTAGTTCTTTCAGACTTTTTTAATACAAATAGAAAGAGAGAGAACATTATACATATTCTAAAATTCTAATGTTACTGAAATTACACTGTGGTGATCAAATAGCCCCTTTATATATACCACGTTTATATAAAGGGGCTATTTAATCACCACAGTGTAATTTCAGTAAGGACACTTATGTAAAAAGTTTATTTGTTTCATACTGTACATACATGTTTTATTTAAATGATATTTACACCTACAGATTTATAGGGCCTTGAAATTCATACCCTATTTCTTTCACCCACGGTTAAGTTTCAATTTTGTTATTAAACGCTAAGTGTTGCTGTCCTCGTCTTTATAGGCTGCAACGGGAAAAACAGCAATATCAATGAAGCTTCATTTACATGATTATGCTTGTTTGTGCGTGTGTATTAAACAGATATCCTTTACATAAGATCCTTACTGTCTTCACTGGACATTACTTATCGCTCGCAAATCAAACACAAAATGCATTAGCGTAAAACTGCTTATCGCTTTGGCGTTGTAAACTCTCTTTTGCCAAATACTGCTTCCAGTAAAAAAAAAACAAGCAGCAAAATATTTAGTGCCAAATGTTCTACTTTCAAAACCAATGTTTATGATATTCATTATGATATGTTCATTAATTATTATTTTATTTGAATTTGGAATTGTAAATTTCTATTTTTTTTAGGGTACTTACCTAGTCGAGTTTTGTGATTGGCCGGAGACAGAGCTACGCTTGCTGCTTTTGCCGCTGGCTGCGCTTAGTGACTTTCCAACTGAAGTCTGTAACCAACCAGTTAAGCTAATTTCAGACTACGCTATACTATTGTGCTATATAGTTATAGTAAATGAGGAAATAAGGAAGGAGCCAATAATATATGGTACAGTAAAGCTGATTTCAGACTACGCTATAATATAATAGCATTATATTTCATAGCACAACAATATCGCGCAACATACATTATTATGGACACGTTCACGCTTAACTGTACTATATATTATTGGCTCCTTCCTTATTTGCTATACTATATAGCACAATGGTATAGGGTAGTCTGAAATTAGCCTTAAGTGTGAACGTGTCAATAATAATGCTAATTTCAGACTACGCTATACTATTGTGCTATATAGTATAGTAAATAAGGAAATAGCCAATAATATATAGTACAGTAAACCTGATTTCAGACTACGCTATAATATAATAGCATATAGTTTATAGCACGATATAATTATCAGTACACATAATGTAGCTCTTTCATCATTTTATAACGTTGAAAATAATACCTTTGAAGTTTTCGGCTTGTTACACTCGACGATGTAGTCTTTGCACACATTCTGGTGAACTGTATTCGTACAATCTGAAATGTAATACAATACTGTTAATTGTAATGTATGTCATCGGAAATGTACATAATCCGTCATTATACAGAATCCTTAGGAAAACACGTTTCAAGTCAGAAAACCCGAGAAGAAGAACCGAGTAGACAAACTAAAATTAGAATGACCAAAATTGCTAAAACTGAATGATAATCAATATAAAAAACCGACTTCATAAAAATGACAGAACTGGACCAACTTGAAATGTGACCACACGGAAGCTCCAGCTTTTACATAAAAAAAGAATCATCAAAATCGACCCACCCCAGTCGGAAGTTCAGAGGTAACAAAAATAAATAAAAAATTAGAACCTCCTCCTTTTTGGAAGTTAAAAAGAGAGCCTTAATGCAATTGTAATTTGTTTAGTCATAAAAATACTAACTGTCACAGTAGAGAGAGGGTTTGTCAGTAAGAGCTCGTCCGCACCAGTCGCAGTCACCCCCGCTGCCGGCCGCCTGCCAAGCGTGAGCCGCCTTACGGGACTTGTCCTGTAAGTTCAACACTATCATGTAGTGCATACTAAACTCAATTCACACTGAGATGACAGCAGTGAACAGTACCCTTAGTACAAGATTTGACAGTTTTCGAAAACTTTTTTCGTTTCCGTATTGTCCCATACATTTTAGTAAAGCGCCTCTAGCGGAAACGCGGATGAACTAAAATCGGTAGTAATCGGCAGTATACGTTGCTTCACTCAAATACGAAAAATTGTTTCGTATAGCTTTCAGCCCAGCAATGTATGCATCAAAACGAAAACGAAAAAAGTTTTCGAAAACTGTCAAATCTTGTACTAAGGGTACAGTATGGTTCCCATACCCTAAAAACATTTTAAACTGTTTTTAACTGTTCTGCTGCTGTTGTTTTTTTTTTTGTTTTTGCGTGTATAAGATATCTTATGACATATTATAGTATTGTGATTTGTGGTGTCATACCCGGTCACCTGGACCCGGGTATGTCCTAAAACTGCGACCAAAACCACCGGAGGATGGACAGCAGCGTCCTAATAGTACACGGTGAACGTACTGCGATCCCCAAGCTGCCTGCCAAGCGTGGGGATTATGGCAACACCCCTCTCTATGAGGGAGGCCTTGTCCAACAGTGGACGTTAATTGGCTGATGATGTCATGTGATAATAGTATTAAGTTTTTGTGTGTTTGTGTTGATCTGTTTTGCTGTTATTTTCTGTTGTATTGCTACTGTTCTGTCCGTTATATTAATAGTGTTCTGTTATTGTGTGTTTTTATTGTTCTGTTTTAACTGCTCCTTTCTGTTGTATTGCTAATGTTATGTCCGTTTTATTAATGGTGATCTGTTTTTATGTGTTTGTGTTGTTCTGTCCGTTATATTAATAGTGTTCTGTTATTGTGTGTTTTTGTTGTTCTGTTTTAACTGTTCTTTTCTGTTGTATTGCTAATGTTATGTCCGTTTTATTAATGGTGATCTGTTTTTATGTGTTTGTGTTGTTCTGTCCGTTATATTAATAGTGTTCTGTTATTGTGTGTTTTTGTTGTTCTGTTTTAACTGTTCTTTTCTGTTGAATTGCTAATGTTATGTCCGTTTTATTAATGGTGATCTGGTTTTATGTGGTTCTGTCCGTTATATTAATAGTGTTCTGTTATTGTGTGTTTTTTTTTGTTCTGTTTTAACTGTTCTTTTCTGTTGAATTGCTAATGTTATGTCCGTTTTATGAATGGTGATCTGTTTTTATGTGTTTGTGTTGTTCTGTCCGTTATATTAATAGTGTTCTGTTATTGTGTGTTTTTGTTGTTCTGTTTTAACTGTTCTTTTCGGTGTTTTTTTTTTTTTGTAGATAAAACACATAGTACGTTACATTTCGAGCTAGTAAGTTGTCTTAAAACCTAAGTTAGATTTATACAGACTACTGGTTCTCGGTACAGTATTTCTTTTATTATTACCTTTAAATCTAATTACCTACATTGTAAAAAATGAAGCGCGCGAACACACCAAACTGCTGTTGTAGGCGTATTGCTACTGTTCTGTCCGTTTTTATAAATGTTTTTGTGTTTGTGTGTTTTTGTTGTTCTGTTTTAACTGTTCTTTTATGTTGTATTCCTACTGTTCTGTCCGTTATATTAATAGTATTCTGTTGTTGTGTGTTTGTGTTGTTCTGTTTTAACTGTTTTTTTTCTGTTGAATTGGTACTGTTCTGTCTGTTATATTAATGGTGTTCTGTTTTTGTGTCGTTATGTTTTTACTTTTCTGTTCTGGTACGTGCGTTGCTGCTGTTCTGTTGTTAACTGTACTGTTTGGTTACTATGTTAGATATCAGGCGCTGGCAATTATATGTTAATTAGACCTCAATCATTAAAAAAGTCAATTGATAAAAAAATAGAATGGTATTATGGAAACAGACATGGTTTTCACACTTTTTTGCGTTTGATTAAGCTGATAATATAAACAAGGAACTATTGAGCACCATCCTTCGATAATGCTCAATACTTTTTCTTGCCGAGTAAAGATTTTTACATTATGTGAAAGTGCATACCTTTTTCTTTCTAAAGAATAAGCTTCCACGTTTCCGTCGCTTCTCAGCATGATGGTCGAACGCCGCTCTGTTTGCAATATAAAAAAAATATTAGGGACATGTTTTTTTTGTCGCATTCTTGTTTGGTAATAATTAAAATTGTTCGTAATCATGAGTATCCTTTAACTTTGCATAGCAGTTATGTCTAACCCCGTGTATGAGAAAATAGACATTTGTTGTATTTGACGTGTATACGATAATCAATATCTGTGATGGCCCAGTTTGAAACACATGCAAAAACGCCTAAAGCAAAAACATAACTCAAGAAAGTGTCAAAAATCAAACACAATATAAAGCAAAGCTTGCGTTTAAAGCATGCTTAGTTTTGTAGTGCTATGCTGAATTTAGGTACTTACTTTTGTTTAATGAGGGTTGTACTACTCGGTCTAAGTTTTAGCTCTGTTCAAGGAATGCGAGTCGATGCAATCCGAAGTGGTCTTGGTGTACGTAATTCTGTCTCGCTCGCGGCGCGCTTTGCCAGGCTAACCGAGCGAGATCGACTTAGTATTGTCGTGATTTACTTTGTAACTTACTGTTCTAGAAAAGCGAGGCGGTGCAATCCGAGGTGCTCTTGGTGCGCGTTGTTTCTTCTAGTAGAAGCCACAGCGCCCTCTGTGGCCGCAGACGCGTCTTCGTCGCTTTCCGTCTCGCTCGCGCCGCGCCCTGTCAGGCTGACCGAGCGAGATGGGTATAGGACTGTCATGATCTATTCTTAAAGTGTGCTACACGCGATTTATTTCAAGCAAGCATGATTTTATAGAGTTTTTTTTTTGTTTTGTTTTAGACGTTAATATGAATTTTGGTTTATCATTATATATATTTTTTTAGTTAAGATGTTTTTTAACCGATTTCATGGTTCTAAATTCGGGCCGTTTTTAATGTATTTACACCAATTACTCTGGAAACTTTAACACCAAATAATGGTTTTTTGATTGTTATGTAGTATTTCGTATTTTGAAGTCGGTTTTTGTACATTGATAATTATTATTTTTTACAACTAATTTTGTTATAATTTTACTTACTTACATAATTGAATGATTGATGAAATTGACGTTTTCTGCCATTTTAGTAAACAAATAATTAAAAACAAGCTCTTGAAACTGATGTTTAGTTTAATTAAGTTATTTATTTTCAAATAAACACATTACTTAAAAGTATTTTTTCTGAACAGCACCTTTCCTTGCAACATGGCTTTTAAAATGGTCAAAACATAGCTTTGCACTAAGAGCGAAAAAACTAGACAGAACTCTATATTGTGTTAAATATGGCTGAATTTCAAATGAGGAGTTAAATTAATCCAGGGTTATACAAAACGGCGGTACAAAGCCAAAAGATCAATGCTTTTCATAAAAACAACTTTACTTTGAGACCAACATAGAAATCGCGAAAAAAATCTGCCGTTTCATACGTTAGGTTGAGTGGAGATGTTTTTTTTTTTTTCTCTTTGTCATCACTTCAAAAGATAATACAAAGTTTTTTATTTCTGATCAATATATGAATATCATTTCCTCTGAATTGTCAATCAATTATTTTCTAAATCACGACAGTTCTATACACGAGTGCATAAACAAATAAAAAGTTGATCAGTCTAGTACGATCTGAATCCGGTGCTATAAAATGACAAAACAATTAGAGCAAAGCGTAACAGTGCGTACAAAAAACATCGACTCACACATGCACAGTTTGGAAAAGTTTTTACTACCCTCATTTAGAAAAGAAAAACTAGTACAGTGCGACCAAATGAAGAGTTGGGTGTGAGAGCCGCCAACTAATTTTCTGACCAAAACATACAGCATTCTGTTGAAAATATTTTAAACTTGTAAATGAAGGTAGTTCATAATTCATGCATGATAAAATTCACCTAAAATTATATCACAAAAAAGTTATATTGCGCGCTTTCTTCTTATTCTAAGAACATTTTTAAAGATGACATTTATCATAGCTTTGAAATTATGGTCCTTCGAGCTAAGATTCACATTACTTATCAGAATTAAGTTCGATCTTATTAGCGAGATTATAATTCCCATAAAATAAGATTTTCCCCAAGCAGTAATTCAAAAAAGTTTAACTTTTTCAGTTTAAGCTAAGACTTAAAGGTGAAATTATTTCCCGTGTAGTGTGGAAAGGTTGCTATAGAAAATCCATGTGTGAACTCTTTGTTAAAGAAAATTAAACTTTATCCTTCCCCATTTAAGACTTACATATTGATCGGTGGCTGTGGCTGCGGCGGTTGCACGGCCGCTACAATGCTCGGCGTCGAAACAGACTTCTGTAGGGGGAGCCTGGGAATGAGTCTGGATCCTTCTGTGATGCACGGGGCCCCGACAACAGCCCCCGCTCGAAGGGCAGCTGTCACTTTCTCGAAGTCTTTCTATATTGTGAAAAATAGATTTAGGAGCTGCGGAAATACATTGTGCCACACGGTCCCGCAATTTGGGAAATTGGAAAGTTGATAATCTTAACATTAACAGGAAAAGTGGCCATTTTGGGAATGAAGGATTTTTAGTCAGTGGAAAGTTTATCTCTATGGTTTAACTCCGCTTAGTTAATTTCTTGTCCTCACACTCGTTATGCGTCTACCGACTTTCAGTCCCTCTGTGATGGCCCTAAGTCAATAGTTCCTCACTAGATCATTGACATGTAGAGAATGGTTTAATGCCAAACCACCCTTGGCACATCGTCTTCTGACTCCATTCAATTTAATTCAATTATTTATTTCTTCCTCTTGACATTGTCGCAATGTTCTTAGGTAAGTCAATTAAATACAATAATATTATTTTACAATTAACTATGCAGCTACAAAACGGCTTTGTGGGTCCAGTACAAAATGATAATGACTAACATATTTTAAATAATCAGGTAAGTTGCAGCTGTATAGGGGCTTTGTCAGAGATTATAACTAAAGACTATATAGACAGGTCAAATATAGCCAGGCTTTTTTATCGCTGACGTATTGATTGCACTCATAGTAAGCATTTTGTGTTAGTTTTTTCTTTGGTGACAACAATGGACTGTAACCATTAAATAACGAAGCTATCGTATTAGTTAAAAACTTTCTAACTCCGAGACAACATATCTAAGTAAAAGGTTACTTACAGCGAGATCATTGTCGTTGAGCGAGTGTGTGGAATGCCGGACCGGCCTGGGCACTTCACCTTCTGACTCCATTGAAGACAACGATGCACTGTGACCATTGAGAGTGCTGAAACGTAGAAGATATTGTTCAAACAAAATAGTTGTTTTTACACAAAAAATTGTCCAATATACTCAATTGTCTTACCGTCGCCTTTTCAGTGTGACTCAATTAATGTGCCCAACATGGCGTACTTTTTATACCAGAATATAGGGGGAAATGTAAAACCACGGGAGACATAATTTTCTGTCTTCAATAAAACTTAAAATACTAATAATTGCTAAACATCATATAACTGACTTGCGTTGTCGGTGCTGATCCGGCGGCCTTGCTCCCGGCTCAAGCGCCGCCCAAGAGCTCCTCCGCCCTTCGTCACGCCGATCCCACAGGCCCCATTGCCGAGATTCTCCTAGAAAATAAACACCATAATCAATTCGTCTTTTTTTATACTAGAAGCTGCAAACGGGTAGGCGTTCCGCCGGATAGTAAGCTGTAATCACCGCCTAAGGAACACTGCATGACCCGGATAGATTTTTGTATGTAGCCTTTAACCTCCATGTTGAAGCAAGGCAGGAAGACCTTTGGGAAAGGGTAATCCTACACCTCATCAAAGTAAAAAAAAAGACTCGTCATTATCATCATCATCCAAAAGACGTCCACTGCTGAACATAGGCCTCTCCTCTAGAACTCCACACTGAAGGACATCCTGCCATCTGCATCCACTGGACGCCCGCAACTCTCATTTTTCGTCTTCCATCTAGTGGGAGGCCTACCTACCCTACCCACGACGGAATGAAGGTGTATGGGTTTAGGGTGGGAGGTTGTTGTTTATGAGGCCAAAAAACAAATGTTCCCATTTATCTCCGAAACGGCTGGGCTGATTTTATTTTCGTATTTTTTTGTTTGTTTGAAATGTGACCTTATCGAGTGTGTTCTTAGCTATGATTCAAGAACATCTGTTCAGCTGTTTAAAGATCATTAATTAGCTCTTTAGTTGTACTGATAAGGTGTTCTTTATTGTTTATTGCATTTGACTGCCCCGGTGGCTCGGTAGGTAACCTACCTTCTGCGCTTGGGGGCGTGAGTTCGATTCCTATCTAGGACAAACATTCATGTGATGAACATTTGTATTTGTTCTATGTATGGGTGTTAATATTTATTTAAATACGTATTTAACAATATATATGTACGTCAGCCTTATTACAAGCTTTGCTTAGTTTGGGGTCAGATGACCCTGTGTGCAATAATGTGCCAGATATTTATTATTATTATTGCACTGTAAACTCACCACTGCCTTTCCTGCTCTGTGGATAGAAGTCCAGATGCGTCGGCGATGAACAATCCGGCTCTGTGACCCCATCTTTACAAAGCGACGGGCACGATGTACTGAGGCGACTGTTACCCGTTGCCTATAACAAAAACATCATTACAACACAAAATAAATACGTACAGAAGACCGGCTCCACACAACGAGCGTTAACAGACGCACGCACGCAAAGACGCGTACGTAGTTACCTCGGATCATTCGCGACTGGTATTCGACCAACTGGACTGGCGTTCGCAGTCGCGAGTGCCCGCGCTTTGGCTGTACACGTAATTATCGTTTCGTCTATAAATTGAAAATACTTTTTCCATTGTCAAATTGCAAAAAACTTCATTCAAGAATGAGGCTTTATTATACTATGGTTAAAATATAATCGTGCGTTTTGTAAGTGCCGTATTCGACGAAAGTACTTTTCGTACCTAATAATTATTGTTAATTGAAACTCAGCTCTAAACTTTTTACAATACATTAGTTGCTTTGCCAGCCCTAGCGCTAAGATTGCGCGTAGGTTATTAAAATCGAGGTCAGCCGAAGCCGGCCTTCTGTACATATTTATTTTGTGATTACAATTTCAAAGTCACTTGTGCAATGTGTGACGAAATAATAGCTTTTTTGCAAGTATCAATTTCATCAATTTGTTACTAAACTATTGACCTGTCACAGAGCTAATGCTAGCCGCGTAACCACCCCTGCTGCTGCTCCTTGTCTTCAAGCTCGAAATATGCCTGCCTCGGCCACTGCCAAGACAAAGTTGGCGAAGTATATGGTAACCGGTAATTTATAATATAGTTGTCCCGTATATTGCACAGCGGCGATGTTGCCTTTTATTTAGTTTTTCCCGACCATATAATCTTATTTTTTATTAATTTTGATACTTTAACTTGCCGAGATGTGACAATTGTGACAGTGACGTTTAAAATAGTAACAGAGGTCTGTCAACGTCTAAATCTAAATATGTTTATTTCTTTTTGTTTTCGGCACCACACGTCACGTGTATTTGCAAATATCAATTATAATATTTTTCAACCTTTTCTTTCCTTAGTTCTGTCAGGCCTGGCGCACTCCGCACTTCAGGTACGAAGCTACAAGTAGTCGTCTTGTCGGACTTACCGTGCCCTCTCCCACGCGATAGACAGAGATAACGCGACAAGAGTTACGCGATAGACAGAGAAGCAACTTTTAGGTTAATATAGCTGTAGAAACTTAGCGCTCGCACGTCCTGAATTGCACTTTATTGTGTAGTAGCAAGTGTCGCTACTTAATTAAATGATTTTTGCGGAGTGAATCTTCTGTAATTATACTTATATGTATTCTGTGGTTCTGTTCTTGTCTGGTCAGCTCTCAATATACCAAATTGAATAAAAAGACTTACCAATAAAGGCAGGGGCGCTGCTCGCATACGCTGCACAGCAGCATGAAGCCTCCGCAACTGCTGCAGACTGTCGTCCAGGACACCTGGACTGTGCGGGGTCACGCTTATCGTCGGAACCTGCAACTTCAATGTAAATATACATAACTATCAATATAAAAAAACCGTCTTCATAAAAATGTCAGAACTGTACCAAATTAAAATGGCAAATAAAAGAATCATCAAAATCGGTCCCAGTCGAAAGTTCTGAGGTAACAAACATTAAAAAACAGTCGAATTGAGAACCTCCTCCTTTTTGGAAGTCGGTAAAAAATATTGGAGACGCATATGGAAGGGTTCCTTAGACAAAGCCTTATAATTGTGGTCACAGTCATAGTTGAAAAAGGAGGGAACGATGCTCCAAATTGCTAAATTTCTAAGATTTATCATCCCGACATAATATTTTTGGGCCTTACTTAAAAACGTTACTCAAGTTGACATACGCTTAAATATGCGAGAAGTTGAGAGAGCATTTTAAAACATAGATCAACTTGAGTAACGTTTTTAATTAAGACCCTTTATGGTTAACTGTTTAAAGCTAAGTCAAAGAGAAAATTACTAGGAAAACATTCTTTGTTAAGATCATATTACGAAAATATCAATGTTCTTTGAGCTAGAATGTCTTGAAATGGTTCCAGTCTTATCGCAATAACTCCAAAAATTTATGATTAGTAAATGCTCGAAATTAATCTAAAAACGATGACAAAACTGGATGGATGGATGTTCGTTACTCAATCACGCAGAAACGGCTGGATGGATTTGGATGAAATTTGGAATATACTTTGCTTATGTTCTGGATTAACACATAGGCGACTTATCATCATCACCTCCTCATACGAGTTTTGATGAAGTGACTTCAGGAGTCATCATCATCAGCCAGAAGACGTCCATTGCTGAACATAGGGCTCCCCCTTTAACCTCCACACTGAACGACATCCTGCCATCTGCATCCACTGAATGCCGGCAACTCTCACAATGTCGTCGGTCCATCTAGTGGGAGGTCTACCTACGCTGAGTCTTCCGGTTCGTGGTCTCTACTCAAGAACCTTTCTTCCCCAGCGGTAATCAGTTCTTCGAGCGATGTGGCCTGCCCATTGCCACTTCAACTTGCAGATTTTAATAGCTAGGTCGGTGACTCTGGTTCTTTGGCAGTAGTATTATAATTATATTCAATAAATAAGAGTATATTTAATCAGCTCATCTCGACACATAACTGGGTATACGCTCTTCTCGTACCACGGTTTCAGGCCCTGTGCGATCGTGCCTTCCATGGACATTATGACTGACCTGAGCCCTGGCTGCAGCCATGTCTGCGGGCGGTGTGGAACGCGTCACGTGCTCCGTGACCTCGTCTTCGCTGCTGTCCGTGTGGCAGTCGGAACTGCCGCCGCCCTCGTCTGCAACAAGAACACCACATGTTTTTACACCACTGCTCAAGAAAAGGAATGTATGTGTATAGAATTCATGTGTTATGTACCTATGTGTTTTTTTTTTATGATACTGAGTGACGAGACGAGCGCAGTCGCTCGCCTGATGGCTCTTCACGCTTGCCCATAACAGCTCAACGCCACTCACAATTTTGAACTTCAACAGTTCAAAACCCTGGTTGGCAATGCACTGCGCTCGTCATCCCGAGATATAAGATATCAAATCTCTGTGTGCCCTGTAATTTCGCTGGAAACATTGCCCTTCAACCCAGAACACAGTAATGTTTGCACACTACTGCTTGGCGGTTGAATAACTGGCAAAGGTGTGGTACTTCCCCAGGCGGACCCCTGCAAAAGAGTCCTTCCACTACAAAAAAACAACTCAATTCCATCATAACTTCTGAACGCCTAGCCCGATTATAATGCGAATTGTATCGTTAGAATCCCTGCAGGCTCGGTGCCTAAATTTAATAAAATTTCAAAAATAAATGTCATACTACGGCTATGAGGCATACTTAAATGAAACCAGACTTTTTTCTTCAAATTTAACAATCTCAGTTTTGTCGTCGGGGGCTTAAAAAGATAGTTTCAAGATCAGGATAATTTACAAAAAATACAACTACCTATCCTAATTACACAAATGTTTTCGGACAATGCAACAGGGTAGACACAATCCCACAATATCAATAAAACACGCAATAACAATCAATACAAAATCAATAAAAACAGAACAGCAAATGTATTCCATGTTATTTGTAGTTCCATTCAATTCAAATAGTCGAACAAAGCGTTCCTCAGCATTCCTATAGAAACTGCTAGAACTGGGAACGTCGCTTTTATTGTAATGACTAGTCTTATTTCTTTCTTACAACGGGCAATGGAGAGAGCTATGCTCGGAGTTTCTTTGCACGATAGAATCCGAAACGTGGATATTCGCCAAAGAACCAGAGTCACCGACATAGATATAAAAGTTTGCAAGTTGAAGTGGCACGCCACATCACTCGAAGAACCGATAACCGATGGGGAAGAAAGGTTCTTGAGTGGAGACACGAACCGGAAGACGCAGCGTAGGTAGACCTCCCACTAGATGGACCGACGACATTGTGAGTCGCGGGCATCCAGTGGATGCAGATGGCAGGTTGTCGTTCAGTGTGGAGGATAAAGGGGGAGGCCTATGTTCAGCATTGGACGTCTTATGGCTGATGATGATGATGATGATTTCTTGGCAGACAATGTTTTTACCCGACTGCATCAGAATCGCAGTACACAATTGTTTTAATATTTTTTATAGTTAAGAATCGAAAATATTAGAATAAAATTAGGGCCAAAAACGCAACCTTGTACCACTCCGATCTGGATATTGTTACAATTACTTAACTTGTTAATCTTGAAGCTTAGAAAACAAGTTAATACTTAATTGGGTACTTTCGGATATTTAAAGGCAGTTTATTTTCTAAAAAAGTACTCCGTTGATATACCTACGTAGTATCTACTACATTTTTATAACATATAATCGATAGCTTTACCATATTATTATTTAACAATGATCAAAATTTATCATTGGATATTTTTTCAACTTAATACATCAACTCACATTAACACTTATCCGTTTATGCATAAACGATCGATAACCTGCTTGCTCTGTTTGATAAAAAATTGTCTCCCTTTCGCGCGTGACATTTCGTAGCAGTGTGAAGTTGACAGATCCAAGACAGATCATTTAATGAACAGAATCAGTTATCGATCGTTTATCCATGAGAGCGTAAAAAGCTTATCCCAAAACGTCTCAACCACTCAGACAAAGCCATAGTTAATGCAAACCACCGTAATAAATCAACGCTGATAAATCCATAGCTATTTGCGACAAAGGAAAGGGATATTGGAACTCGGTCGGACGTGAGACGTCCAAATACAACTGGATGAGATGGTTCTATGTAGCATGGTATAAATTTATACATTTTGATAACTGTGTTGATTCCCTGAAACCAATATTTTATCTTGTATTCCATAATTTCAAACCAGTTTTCGACAATGTGGTCGATAATAAAGTGTTCTGGTGTGCAGACAACAAATCTGAAAACGTACTTACCTTTGCCAGTAATTCAAACGCTAAGCATACGTGTGCAAACATCACTGGGTTGCGAGTTGAAGGGCAAGGATTTTAATGAAATTACTTACTGGTCTTAAAGGGTTATTTTTAATTTTTTTATTGTAGGGGCATCTGAACTGCATCAGTCAAGCGTCTTGCTCGTCTGTCACCCAATAGCATAAAATAGTTACGATACAGAATTATAAGGGTACATATACCTATATCTAACAATACTGAAACCATAGCCACAACTAAGTAATCTTAAGTCTTCATTTTCTGCAGCGATATAAGTTTTAACGGATTTCTCTTCAGGATAAGGAGATGTGAACGTAGAGATATAAATAAAGTTCACGTATTGATTTATAAGTGGTCAGTTGTATGCAGAACTGGGTACAATAACGCATTGAAACCTATGAAGGAAACTCTCTAAGAATGAAAATGCTGCCTTTGAAACGGTTTTTTTCGAGAAAATAGTTTATTGATTTATTGCATCTGTATCACACGAACTGGAACTGGGTGATAGAAGTGGAACTGGGCTGTACACATCTACCGCATTTATATAATCAAAGATGCGTGTGGTCAAAACTACAACATTATCGACACTGGACGCGAAAAGGCCCCATGATAGGCCCAAAAAGAAACATGACGAGACAATTTTGTCTGTCAATGTATTTTACTATAATTTCTTCTGTGGTAAAGGCTAGACCACAAAAACTTTCAACTCCGAGGAGTGAAAAGATTGAAACGAAGTTTTTGCCCTGCAGTGGGAAGGCCAATTATTCATATACGAGTAGGTATATCTGAAACCGCTACTTGTTTCAGATATATGATCTAGTTCTCTTCAAAGTTAGTAATTATTCTTTTAGGTGTGAGTGCTCCACCTTTGACCACATCGAAGCTTAATACTAATCAAACGAGTTGGTGATCAAACGCAGACATAATTCCGACTATACATACGAGAAAAAAAATCTAATCATTTCTACAAACCATTATTGAAAACTACATCAAATGAAATAAAAACCAGTGTTAGAAAGAAAATAACACCTCTATATTAACAAAAACAAAGCCTACAACCAATTAATGCAAAAGCTTTCAATTCAAACAATCCGCTGTATACCATCGCAAACTGTATAATTGCTATAGGCGCAGGCCATTTGTACATTTTCTCGATTAGCGGCATACAAAATGCATAATCATTTCGAACCGGGAGCGACCTACTTCGTCCGGGTCAAGGCTGTGATAGAGTTGGTCTTGGTAAAAGTTACCGGGAAACTTTTTCTAAATTCAACTTGTGAGTGTTTTGGCAGAATATGGAATTATAAGGTATTTTTTTTCTGATATTGGGTGACGAGACGAGCAAAATCGCTCGCCTGGTGGCTCTTCACGCTTGCCCATAACAGTTCAACGCCACTCAGAATTTTGAACTTCAACAGTTCAAAACCCTGGATGGCAATGCACTGCGCTCGTCACCCCGAGATATAAGATGTCAAATCTCTGTGTGCCCTGTAATTTCGCTGGAAACATTGCCCTTCAATCCGGAACACAGTAGTGTTTGTACACTACTGCTAGGCGGTTGAATAACTGGCAAAGGTGTGGTACTTCCCCAGGCGGACACCTGCAAAAGAGTCCTACCACTACATAATAATTGAAGTCAATGTCAATTAATTATTGCAAAGTATCGAATATGGTACAACTGTTTAATTTTGCAGCAGTCACCATCCGAAAGCTTCACGTTTGTCCATAAACTACTACCCAGAACTTCAAAATCCCGTTCGGCTACGGCACTGCGTACCACAAGACCCCTATTGTTATGCCTTATAATTTCACTCGATACATTTATCTTCAAATCTGAACACATAGTAAGTAGTAAGAAAATCATATGAGACAAACCAATTTGGTTCCAAAATTGCATAAAACATAACGCAAATTTCAATTCCAGGCAAAACTACTAATATCACAATTCACATCCCTATACAACCCTACGTTAAAATAACCAGAATAAATAGATCTCTCAGAAACCCTGATATCAGAACAAAAGCTTTCGGGGAATGAACCGGGAAAGCTACAAACAGTTCACGCCAACTTGGACGGGTCGCGACATTGTAGCGCCATAGTCAAAAGGCGTCAGATCAGGCAACGGGCCTTGTTTTCAAGCACAATGACTTGTAACAACAATGGAACAAGTCGAGTTTTTGCTACATATCGTTATGAAAATGGCAATGTTGTTTCGTTCTGGCCCTATTCCCTTGCCGTTGACAGTAGAAAGGGCTCTTCAGACTAGGCTATATTATATCACATTATAGTTTATTGAAGTAAAAACTTTAGGCGCGGCGCTTAAAAATCATGGAGCGAGTTCCATGCCATCGTCACGCTGTCACAGAATACATAATACACATTCCGTGTATTTTAAAACAGCGCCATCTCTACTACTTAAGTTTTCACTTCTGAAGTGCAGTCGTATGACTGATGTGGTTTTTTTTTTCGTTACATTAGGTCCTACATTGGAGTTTTCCCTGCATTGCTATCACCCACTTATGTAACACAAAATAACAATACAGGGTTAGACGGAACGGTGGCACTAAGCCGAAACGAGGTTTTTTGATCCTTTGAGTACACTGTATAGTATACAACAATATAGCGTAGTCTGAACAAGCCTTTATGGAAAGATAAAACTCAACTACCTATATCAGCTTTTATGTTTCCGATGTTTGCTGTTCCTTCAGCAGAATAGGTATACATGTTTGTTTTCATACTTGTAGAAATTATGGAATGTACTTTATTCATGAAAGTCCGAAACAACACTTAATAACTTTGACTTGAAGACTTAACGCTGAAGAGTGCTTTTCAGTGTTCCGTGTATTTGTCAGAAAGTTACCGAGTTACACGTTCCATGTCGAAGGAAACGATGCTCACGAAGTATCTATGAAGGAGAAAAGCTTAGTAACTACATTTTATTATTTTAGAACCGAATTTTCGATATTACAAAGTGGAACGCTGAGCGCGTTTTCTTACATGACGACACGATCAAATGAAATTATTTATTTGTCAGAACATGGTAGGTACACATTTTTTTAAATTCTGTAATAGGCTTGCGTTTGACCGCCAACTCGCCTGATGTTAAGCGACGATGCGGTCTACGATGGAGCACGCTTGCCCAGGAGAAACCGATTCACTCGAGATTTGAAGACACCCAGATTGTAACTATCGGGGAACACCCATTCCGGCAGCGCATTCCACAGACTAGCAGTTCGCACAGTAAAAGTGGAACCAAAGCGCTTCGTACGGGTTTTCGGAATATCAACCATATAGCGGTGTCGATTTTTCGTGCCCGCTCTGGCAGTCCGATAGAAAAATGGGGAGGAGGGAATTAGATCATGCAGATCCGATGCACACATACACATACGTATAAAGTAGCACACAGGGTCGTAAGAATGAAACGTATCTCATGTCCTTGCCAGGTACGGCGTACAATTGATAGTTTTTTTTTTTTTTATTAATTAGTAAGTTTTTGTTAAAGTTAAAAAAGGAATTATGTCTATGTTAGAATATTGTCAAAATTACATTTTTGATTTCGATAAAATGAATGTAATCATGTCGAACGACACGAAAAAACTTTATATACACAAAACATCGACACCACATTTTATCGTGCCGTGCAGTGCGGTCGTGTCGTCATGTAAGATAATTATCAATATAAAAAACCGACTTCATCAGAACTGGACCAAATTGAAGTGGCACCAAGCGGGAAGCACCAGCATTCAAATAAAATAACCGGCCAAGTGCAAGTCTGACTCGCGCACAAAGGGTTCCGTAAGTACCATTATGTAAAAAAAAAAAACGGCAAAAAAACACGTTTGTTGTATGGGAGCCCCCCTTAAATATTTGTTTTATTTTAATAATTTATATTTAAAGTGAAGATATAAGTAAATATTCTGTGGATATTTCAAGTGTCTACCTGTTGCCGTTATCAATATCAAGCAAAAACAAGCAAAAAAAAAAAAACACGTTTGTTGTATGGGAGCCCCCTTAAACGTTTATTTTATTCTGTTTTTTGTATTTGTTGTTATAGCCGCAAGAGAAATACATCATCTGTGAAAATTTCAACTGTCTATCACGGTTCCTGAGATACAGCCTGGTGACAGACGGACGGACAGACGGACAGCGGAGCCTTAGTAATAGGGTCCCGTTTTACCTTTTGAGTACGGAACCAAAAAAACCGACTTCATCAGAACTGGACCAAATTGAAATGGAACCAAACGGGAAAAAGAATCATCAAATTCGGTTCACCCAGTCAAAAGTTCTGAGATAACATGTACACATAAAAAAATAATATATATATATATATATATTGTATATAGTCGAATTGATAACCTCCTCCTTTTTGGAATTCGGTTAATAATGATAGACAGTTGTGTGTAGTCTGGATATATCTAGCTAATCTAGGCTAGTCTATATAAAAAGCTAATATTAATTAGGCACTCGAATGTTCTGAAGGTTAACCCTTTATCGGTATTCGGTATGTCCCGGGGACAAATTAAAATTCGCCAACTCAACGTTATGTTAATTTGGCACGAAACAAACAATTAAATTGATAATGCTATTTGTTTTATTCGGTAAGGTCTCACGCGTTAGGTTTTTAATTTGTTGATTAGTACAATTGGGTCATGGGATAGATAATTAACTAGTACTGTTAATTTTATTATTGAAGTGAAAACTTCTTTAGGCGCGTTGAGCACTTTTTTGGGTAAACAAATCATGGAACTCGTTATCGTCACGCTGTACCGTGTATATTAAAACAGCGCCATCTCTTGTATTCTATGTTTTAAAAATAATGGTCCACTCAGAAATATGATCAAAATTAACACATATTTTTGCTGCCTTTAAATCGAATACGTATACTTAGAAAAAAACTGTAGAGCCTTTTTGAGTATTAGAGCTCTTTCAGACCAACTTTTAAAATAGGACCAACACTGCAGCATTTTTTTCGCGATTTCGCGAAAAAAAATGCTGTTCCATACATTTTGCCGAATGTAATAATAAATAATAATAAACTTTTATTTCCGTTTAAGCCTTAAAAAGTAAGTTATCTTAGATCTTAGTTATAATTAATTAGTTTACTGTGATTAAGGCTAAGAAAATGCATGAACTTTTAGCTCCGGGACTAGAAACAAAGCCTGTGTCTTGGGTGCCCAGTGGGACCAGTTAAACATAGTACATATTTAGCACAGCTCGGACATGTTTAAAAGACATAGGACTGAATTGATAGGCAATCCTGCTTTAGTATTTTACAGTACAATATCAAATTTCTGTGGCAATTCAACGTATGCTTAAGGCTCTGTATAAGGGTCGGATGGACAAAGCTTCACACTGCTTGTCTGTAAATGTCAATGGCCGTTTTCTATGGAACAGCAGATATTTTTCGCGATTTTATGTTTGGTCCCATAGTAAAAGTTGTTTATAATGACGAGTACAATGACATGCTTTCGGCTTAGTACAATCTACTCGTATATGCGTAACGTTATATAGAAAATTCAATATCTGTAATAAATAGATCTGTATTTTTTATTCAAAATAACGGCTTCAAATTTTGGAAAAACTTAACATTATCACCGTACCTACCGTGTTACCTTTAATTTACAAAAGTAGTTTTTGTAAAACTCTCGCAGGGAAAGTTTGAGAGTGGATTTTGTTTAATTAAGTACTGATGATAAACAATTTTAATATTACGGTTTACTTGTTTTTCATTAGTCTTGAAAAATACGGCTTTATTAAAAATAAATAAATAAATATCTGGGACATTTTTGTACACACGGTCATCTGACCCCAAAATAAGCAAAGCTTGTAATATGGCTGCCAGAGACTGATATACGTACAAATACATTACTAATAGGAAATATATACTACTATTATAATTATATTCTACAATTTTTTCGTTTTATGCCCAATAATCCAGATACTTAGGTATCTGTATTATTGACGAAGTAGCAAACCAACCACACATCAATTTAACTCCAAATGGTTAACAGCTGGCTGCGCATTTAGTCAGATAAGGCCTACATACCATATAGAATCCTATTCAATCGGCCATAAAATGTAAAATAGACTTGAACTAGATTACGAGTTTCGAAGGACCAAACTGGTTGCGATATTTACGGACAGGTCATGAACTCGACCTTACCTGATGACCTGCATATTTTTGGGAAATGTATTTTAGGTCGAAACAACATTAAAATACAGACACACCAGATAAAGTCGCATTCTTGTCGGTGTTTTACAGGATTTCCCACGAAGAGTGTGCAATGGAAATTCAAGAACTTGTTCCCCCATCCCCTAACATTACCGGACGTCCAGACGAACAGATAATTATCAAAATAAAAAACTTCATAAAAATTTCAGAACTGGACCAAATAAAATGGGACCACACGGGAAGCACCAGCTTTCAAATAAAAAAAGAAACATCAAATCGGTTCACCCAATCGAAAGTTCTGAGGTAACAAACATTAAAAAAACAGTCGAATTGATAACCTCCTTCTTTTTGGAAGTCAGTTAAAAAGGGCCACCCTTACATTGTCCAAATTCCATTCATTTGCACCAAACATATTTGCCTCCTCTTTCTTAATTAGAACGGCGAAACAACGCCTTGCCTCTGTGTGTTTTCACAGCAGTACTATATTGGGGTGTTCAAGTCTAGGGTTAATAGATTATTAGTAGACAAACGTACTCCATCTGCAGCCGCATCATCGCTTTTCATCAGGCGAGATCACGGTCGAAATGTTGGCCTAGTCCAATGTAAAAAAAATACAAAATCATTTGGTTCAGACATAATGCAATATACTGAACATATTGGGACGCATTCTTCGGGTATAGTCTCTCAAGAACCGCAAAAAGAAAACAAAAGGAAGAAAGAGCAAGGAAAATCAAATAATTATCAAAATAAAATACCGACTTCATCAGAACTGGACCAAATGAAATGGGAAGCACCAGCTTTCAAATAAAAGAAGAATCATCAAAATCAGTTCACCCAGTCACAAGTTCTGAGGTAACAAACATTTAAAAAAGCAGTTGAATTGGTAACCTCCTACTTTTTGGAAGTCTGTTAAAAAGGAAGGGAAGGGGAAAGGAGGTTAGGGAAGATGATGGGTGAGGAAGGAGTAGCTAATCGGTTAATCAAAGCAATAGCTCTGGTTGGTAAGCGGAACCTTAATATTTACTTCAATACTTCGAAATAGCTGATAAACCGCTTTTCACCGCTTTATGGTTGACATTCCGTAAACCCTTACGAAGCGCTTTGATTCCACTTTTATTGTGCGAACTGCTAGTATGTGGAATGCGAAGCCTGAATGGGTGTTCCCTGACAATCTGGGTGTTTTCAAGTCAAAGGTGAATCGGTTTCTTCTAGGCAAGCGTGATCCATCGTAGGCCGCATCCTCGCTTAACATCAGGCGAGTTGGCGGCAAGGCGCAAGCCTATTTTACAATTTAAAAAAAAACCAAGCCCTTACAAATTACATAGTTCAAAAACATGAAATTATATAGCTTCAGACTTTCCAATCGAAAAGAATACAAATATCCGCGGAACTTTTACGATGAGAATAATACTGAGAATGCAAGAATAAGATGGAATAAGAATGTAATAATAGTTTTCTTGTGGGAAAGCGTATATATGTCGTATCAGATAACGATGTTCCCAGGTGTAATATTTCAACATGTAATCAGTAAACCGTGATCGCACAAGATAAGCATTATCAGGAACACTCTTTTTTAGGGTTCCGTACCCAAAGGGTGAAACGGGACCCTATTACTAAGGCTCCGCTATCCGTCTGTCTGTCACCAGGCTGTATCTCATGAACCGTGACAGTTAGACAGTTGAAATTTTAACAGATGATGTATTTCCGTTGCCGCTATAACAACAAATACTAAAAATAGAATAAAATAAATATTTAATGGGGCTACCATACAACAAACGTTATTTTTTTGCTCGATATTGATAACGGCAACAGGTAGATGCTTGAAATATTCACAGAATATTTAGTTATACATTGAATTTAAAAATAAATAATTAAATTAAAATAAAATTAATATTTGAGGGGGGCTCCCATACAAAAAACGTGTTTTTTTTGCAGTTTTTATAGATAATGGTACGAAACCCTTCGTGCGCGAGTCCGACTCGCACTTGGCCGGTTTTTATTTTACTTTTTAGGGTTCCGTACCCAAAGGGCAGACAGACAGGCGGACAGCGGAGCCTTAGTAATAGGGCCCCGTTTTACACTTAGGGTACGGAATCCTAAAAATGATCGTCCGATAACCTATTTTCAATTACTCTGTTTGGACGATACAACATTACCCCGATCGCCTAGTAGCACAAAATGTCTACCAAAACAATTCGTGTTCCTGTCCACCCACGTTTATGAAGTGATTTCATCCCTTTCAACCCAGAAGGTATGAATACCAATAAGGAGATTGCTGGCAGGGCGACAGCGATAATACCCTGAGAAGCGACTGTCTTACCCTTGTCTTATCTTACTTCCTTACGCAACCACAAGTCTTTGCCGAGATAGATACCGTAAAACACTGTTTTAAACTATCACGGTTGTTCACTAAAGTTATTTGATTATTTACGGGATATTTACCGTGGTAAGGTTGTGGAAGGACCTCCTTATATTTCGGCGCAGTTACATGCACCATGTTCACGGGAAGTATCCCGTGCATGTAACTGCGCCGAACTATTGGGAGCTCCTTCCACAACCTTACCACGGTAAATATCCCGTAAATAATCATATAACTTTAGATACCGTAAGTTCACCTACTTTGTACGTCAGTGACCACTGAAAAAAGAAGTAAATAGAACGGAAATGAGAACCAAACTCTGTCTCCAGGTATTGTGACAGATATGTGATTGAACATTCTTATTTATGTCAACGCGTCGAACTCCGCGTCACAGTTGCTGTGTGTATATGGGTGCAAGTGGCTACAAAAAATTTCTTACAAAAATGCCTTGACAGCCGTTTTAAATTAAACAAAAAAAAACTTTTCTGTGCCAGTGACCTGTCTTCAGTTGGATCAATTCTCCAATTAGCACGCCACATAATTAAGTTCGATCTTTGTCGTCTTGGTACCAATAGTAAACTGTAAAAACTCTGGAGGCCGATAGGAAGGCGGCCGTAGCGTATAACCGTTGATGGCGCAAGTTTGAATCCTGCTGGTCATAAAAACTTTGAATTGTCTATTTTATTTTATTTTAATTACCACTAAATTGCAATCGCGTCATCATAGTAGGTACAAAAAATGCGGCACGCTGTGTTTCAGACGTGATTACGGGGTCTATAGTTGTAATGGTCTGTGCGGCAATCTGAGACAAGAGTCCGAGAAAACAATAGCATTGCTTGATAAACAATATGTACTCGATGCCTTCCATTACGCGTTTAATTTCTCTTAGAATTTTAGTCCATTATGACTGTCGCGTTAAGAGACGCGTTAGTTTTTCGAGGGTCGGCAACGTATTTGTGATGCCTCTGGTGTTACAAACATCCATAGGCGACGGTGACAGCTAACCATCAGGCGGACCGTCTGCTTCTTTACCACCTATGGCATTTAAAAAATCTTTGGGTCTCTGGCGAATAACGTCATTCCGGATCCCTCAGAGAAACGCCGAGCATAGCTCTCTCCATAGCTCGTTGTACGACATTGAACTCCTGTCCACGTTTCAGCACCGTAAATCAAGACATAGATACGGGGAGTATGTATATACGATCAGTTAATATTTTATTTGCGCTACATAGAATCGCTTCGGTCACTCCGGCATCAGTAAAACTTGAGGCTGGCACAATTTTACATCTGTTCATGGGCTCTATTTTTGAATCACTCGTATATTTATTTCGCACGAAAATATCATGCGAAGTGACTGACTTTCGAACGAAATCCCAAAAAGTCGAATTTTTCAAATAATCTTATCACTTGCTAATTAGCAAGTTGTAGTGTCAGTGAGCAGGGCACATGGCCGCAGAACAGGTGGCCGAGTGAGCCTAAAGGTTCTAGAATGGAGACCACGGACCGGTAAGGGCAGCGTAGGGCGTCCACGCACAAGATGGACAGACGATCTAAAAGAGAACGCAGGAAAATGCTGGATGCAGGCCGCTTCCAACCAGCCCTTTTTGAGGCCTATGTCTAGCAGTGGACGTCCTATGGCTGAATTGATGATAATGATAATTACTAACGCTACGTTTGAGCCATTCTAGTCCCAGGTGGGGCTTAAACTGATCATGCATAGTGGCCTTTACATGTACTACGCATTACTATGGCTTTACTAAGAGTGCAAAAAAATCCGTATCGCATTAGTAAATTGGCATGAAAGTTAAATCTAGCGGGACAAATCAGCAGGTGTATCTCATTTTGTGGCGAGTATCTTAGGGCTGCTGATAAAATTTGGATGCCGCGACTGAAGCTTCTTCAGTCGTTACCCAGACATGGATTTGACTTAAGATAATAATATATAACCACTTGATTGCGCATGAGTCATAATTAGCTTGTGAGTTTTGTAAGCCACGCCGGTCGCGGGGGGAGGGTATGGTATGGCGCTTGTGATTGGAGAAAACAAAAGTCATTCAATTCGCGCCTAGGATTGGCCCGCTCGAAAAAGATCCTGCTGAAAATTCAGTACCTTTTCATCACTGCGGGGTAAAGGATGAGCTGTCAAGTGTCACACTCAACCAACCACATACAACACTACTGTGTTCCAATGCAAGGAGTATAACAATAACTTTAAATATTTTGTATAAATACTTCGCTTTTTCTTTTTTGTTACTTAATATTTATAATCTTAGCCACAGTAAACATGAAAGAGACTAGATCCTGCAACACAGGTTTCACCTAGTGCGGGTCTAGGGCACAACATTTAGTGTTTATAATCTAGACTAAGTTAAATGCATTATTTAAGTAAATATCCTTGTAATATGTAAGTCTTACTGAATAAAGAAATTTACTACTAAAAAAAGTCCTATCGTCATTGGATTCGGCCCTGGATTCGATTGCATGTAGGTGGAAATAAATATACAAGACAGTGAAGAATATACAGAATATATAAGAAGGTGGAGTTTTAGTACAGCTCATCCACGCTAGATAAGAACTTTTCAATCACAATGTTACCCGTTACAAAGGTCAATGGATGATTCTTTCCAGATCCAGATCAGACCAGATCTGATATAAAACCGTACAATGTATGAATATCAATGTTTTGACTCGGCATCAGACGTGAAAAGATGAAAGAACATAGTTACGTATGACAACCCTGTAGCCGAATAAGACAAAGCCGCTCTACTTTGTTCATATTATCAACTGATAGGTATGCATATTTAATTAGCTTATTTGTTTGCGAATACGATTTGGTATGGGTGAGGTGCTGTTTATTGAAAGAGGACCTTGGATTTTGGATCCGCTTCAATTGTTGAACGATTCGCCTCGGGCAAGGTGATGACCTGATGAGTTTAAGGCCTGAAACTAAAATCTATGGACAGGCTTGTGACTAAAACTCATATAAGCGACGTGACACGTAATCTGAAAAAAAAACCTTGCGAGCAACCTGCTACTGGCAAGTAACGCGAGACACACGACTCGAGACATGAGAGTGACACGACGCGCGTGGAAATGCATTGTATGGAGAAATGATTATAGTCTGGAATAGCACATAGGCTACTTTAAAAACGGCTGGATCGATTTGGATGAAATCTTGTGTTTCTGGAGCATAGTAGCGAGGCCGAAGGCCGAGCTAACACCCGTTCGAAGCCGGGGCTGGTCGCTAGTGAATTAAAAGGAGATCGAACGAACGGAGGACAAATTATAAAGACGAGGTAGCTACCGTACACCGTTGAATTCCCTTCAACTGCCTGCCATTTCCATCATCAGATCCGCTCTAGGTGCTACCGTTTGTTATCCAGAAGGTCACAAGTTCAGAAAAACAAACAAATACATTATGCCGTCCTTTGGCAGTCGGGTAAGAAAACCAAGTTCGCGCGTGACATAATATAGCCAGTAAACGCGACATTGTAGGTCAAACTATAATCTTTTAAGAGCCAATAAAAAGATTTACAGAACTAATATGGCAGTAAAGATCAGGGCAGTTCCGAGACTAATGAAAATGTGAATGTTATTTAATAGAGCTAGTTAAGTATGGTCATAACGTCATAAGTCGTGAGGAGCTTAACCACCGGTGATTTTTGGAAGGCCATAGCTAAGATTTGGTATCAAACTGGTCTCAACCTTAAAACAATGTATTGGTATGTTGATAGAAAAAACAATGTTGAAAGCTTACAAGCCCAGATCGGATAGTGTTGCAAAAAAACGGTTTTTTTAATCTTGAAAAAATAAACGAAAATAATACATACGAAAAAAAACTCGTTTTCTCAAATTTATCGTTTAATATGAATATTTAAGAGTTTCCAAAAAAAAAAAACTACTAAGTATATTTTTCTGGTTAAGTAAAACAAAAATTCATGAAAATCTTGATTGAAGTTACCTCTAGGTAACATTTATCGATCATTATGTAAAACGTTGTGTGAATCAATAAGAATGTAAAATGTAAGTTCCATAAATAAAACAATAATTTATAAATGAATATGCTTTTCTGTAAAAAAAAATGGTGCCAGATATTTTTTTTCATGTTTTTTAAGCTTTGTTTTCAAAAAGGGAAAAAGAAAAAACCTTTGCTTTTGCCAAGTTTTTATTTAGTTTCACCTGTTCCGATGTATGTAATCAAATCTTGCAAGTAAATTTGACCCATATCACGGGGTTCGAGCTGAAATTTGGCATACTTGTCAAGTTCCGCTGACAATACAATATTATGGTGACAGCGGGCTGATTTAATGATGGTGACGGTGGACAACGGCACTCCTCGATGGATAATAGTAGACTGACAGTGATTGGACTCATTTTGATCAGCACACGTTCCGATCACGAATTTCATAAAAGATTGATTTGAAAAAAAAAAAATTTGAATAAAAAAAATTGTTTTCGATTTGCAACATTAGATCAGACAAACAAGGGAGATATGGTAAGGTGGAGTTGCAAGTATAAACGCACCTTAGCCTAAAACAGGCTTGATGTCTTTCGTCTAACTCACGCAGCAGACAGCCTTGTCGCCCTCATTAACCGACTTCCAAAAAGGAGAAGGTTCTCAATTCGACTGTTTTTTTCTTCTTTTTTTATGTTTGTTACCTCAGAACTTTCGACTGGGAGAACCGATTTTGATGATTCTGTTTTATTTGAAAGCTGGTGCTTCCCGTGTGGTCCCATTTCAATTTGGTCCAGTTCTGACATTTTTGTGAAGTCGGTTTTTTTGTATTATTTCTGCATGTGGACCGTAATTCTCTACTTTTCTGTAATTATTAACTATTAGCTTATTGGTATCATAATAGTACCTTTGGCTGGCTTAAAAAATATTACCGTCTAATTCAGGAACATCTAATCTAAGTTAAAATGTGATTTGTCTTATTTTCATACGTGACTTTTATCATTGAAGAGAATTTGACAAAGGACTTCATAAAATACGTAAATTCATGACGCATGGACGCAGGTATGTTTTAATTTTTAATCCATACCAACTTCGTACAAAACTGTTTAGCTGTAATGGAGTTGACTGAGAATAAGGACACAATCTTTAGCGTTTAATATTAGTATGATTTGAATGAATTAGCGAATGATTAATGGATTGTTGAGCATACTTAGCGAAAATAATGTTTCATGAAATGTGGCGCCCAACACGGGACCTTCAAGAATGTTTTCTTTCCTCTGACAAAGAGTACGAAGAAAAAGAACTAGTTAATTACAGAGGCTTTTAAGTAACCTACATGATTAAAAACTTATTAATTAAGATATTATAAGCAACAGAGCAGTGTGAAGGTTAGTCGCCCGCGAAAATAAAGACTTTCAAGGATATCACACGCATTAAAACGATTCGGGCGTTAAGAATTAGAAATGGGATAAAAAAAACATCCATTACCACGCTGAAAACATAAGACTCTTTTAAGGCCTTATAAATCGTGTACAAATTAGGGTTCGTCTTTTCCAATGAGCATCAAATCATGTCAAAAATATGACACAGAACTCAATAATTTTAAGAATTCAATGGCATTAATACTTAATGCATGCTCTCTAACTTTATAATGACGCATTACGCAACCAGACTTTAAAATCGAGCGCAACAAGTAACAATCTACAAGTATACATACCTCTCCAATCTTAGACTACATTTTTCCACACCACAAATTCAATTATCACACACAAATTCACACGAGATTCATGGCAAATTAGAAAAAAAATGAAATAAATCTCGATCGATCGAATAGGATCAGTTTACTTCACGACGTTGAGAATTTGGCGATATAGTGTTAAAAAGAGACATGATGGTTAAGGAAGTGTCTTTTGGTGAAAATGAGGTCTTCGGTTGTAAATTTGAGAGACGCGTGTTTAATTCGCGAATACCGTGTATTATTTTGACAGGCCTGGCGTCGAAAAGGCTGGCTGGCCTTTGTACGGGCGAGGGTGTAGGACGCATGCGTGCGATCGATCCTACGAAGCCTTTCATGGAAGCTACTTAGGTAACTCGATGCACTGACGAAGAAAAGCCGAATACGAATTAAAATCGTGTAGAAGATTATCCGGATTGCGCCAATTTTAGAATCATTTGATTGGAATAGGGACTCAAAAGTTTCGTTAACCAACAGTCGTGAAAACTACAGTAGTAACCAAAATTCTTATTTTTCTATGTTTTTTTTCTTGCAGCTTCCTTTCTTTACATCCACCTTTTTCCCTTGTAATGGATTGAGAACTAGACCATCGTCTGTCTTTCCAAACAAATACAATCCAGGTTTGTTCAAGAAAAGAAGTGAATAGGTAGGTATCTAAGCACGCGTGCTCCATAATCAACCATACCATCGCTGGAATTGTGGTCAAACGCATCCCTAGTTCGTTATAAAAAAGACGGACAAATGATATTTTTTTTGGAAAAAGACTGAAATAAAGGGTAAATCCGAAATAGCCTTGTTACAAACTGTAATACCGTTTTAGTCATGGTTTAACCCTGCTCGTACTAGCAATGGTTTATTTAACCTTAGTTGTACTAATAATGGTTTAACCCTACTTGTACTGATAATGGTTAACCCTGCTCGTACTAGCAATGGTTTAACCCTACATGTACTGATAATGGTTTAACCCTACTTGTATTGATAATGGTTTAACCCTGCTCGTACTAGCAATGGTTTAACCATACTTGTACTGATAATAGTTTAACCCTACTTGTCCTAATAATGGTTTAACCCGACTTGTACTAATAATGGTTTAACCCTGCTCGTACTCGCAATGGTTTAAGCCTACTTGTAACCCTACTTGGTGATAAAATTTCAGCATGTTTTTTTTCGAGCGGGCCAATCATAGGCGCAAATTGAATGAATGACTTTTGGCCCAATCCGCGGTAGTCGATACCAGAAAGTTTAAAAAAAAAGTAGCGAATATGTATCCCAAAATAGAAAATGAATAGGCTTTATGTTTTTAATTTTCATAATTGAAAAGAAATTTTTCAATATTTTCGCCAATTTTCGTAATATTTTGTTCAGTCTGCAGAATCCAAAGTCAGTGAAGTAGCGAAGAAAATTACTAAAATGCTAACACGTTTTTTTTAGTCAATTACATTGACAGCCTCTCATTTTTATTTGCTCTCGATGCTGCGACTCATTATTATTTGTTGTAAAAAAGTTGGATTTAATCAGGTAAGTAGTAATAATTTTAGTAATAAAATTGTAGCCGCAAGTATTTGTGTAACGCCCGTCACAAAATGCATAGAAAAGTTAATGCTAAGTGAGCATACTAACTTTTATTTTGTAATGGACCTTGCGAAAGTAAGGGTATGTGATTAAACAATACCTGAAAAGTATTTGTAAGCTTTAAAAATACTTCACATCAAAATATAGGCTGGGTTTATTTGTGTAACACCCGTCACAAGTAACACCCGTCATAATTTTCTTCACTAATATTATACTTTTTTTAGTGCACAATAGTAATGTAATAAGTTCAGATGTGGACAATATTAGGCTTAAACGTTGATGATAATGTCCTCGAGGTGTGCCTTGCCGCAACAATTAATTATTTTTTTGTAAAATGGCTGTGTAGTGCTTGCTTGGCTTGTCAAGAATTTATTTTTGCAGTATGGATGTAGTCGTACTGCAAGTACAGCACTATTTTAGTTATTCAGGAAGAAACTACATTTCATTATGGTATTACATGCAGTTAAAGCACCCAAAAATGCATTTTGTTCAAAGTTAAGTTAAGCTAAGAAATAAAAGAGCAGAGAAAAAAATATAAATTAAAAAAAAACATTATAAAAAACAACGAAAATGATTGGATACGTAAAAAAAATACAGATGAGACAATTACAGAAAATGAAAGTTCATGAAACCAATATTATTAGATAGAGCAAAGAGAGTGTTTATTTTAGAGAAGTAGCCTGTTCCCACTCTATTCACAATAGAGAACATGTTTTTTTTTATAAATTTGTCTCATAAGTTGGTGATAATGGACAAAAGTCATATATAAAAATAGTTATTCCAGTTTTTAATTGTTATAATAATAAATAAGTCTCAAAATGTACTTTTTTTTGTTTAATTTGCACTCGTAACACCCGTCACAAATCTTGTAACTCCCGTCACAATCTTTTCTTGTGAAAAAAGACATGCAAAATAATATATGCACAAAATACTTAGGAGTTATCTTAAAGGAAGATTCTTTAACTCTCTACTTAGCTATAAATTTTGTGACAAAAATTTCTAATTTAGCTGAACTTTTAATGATTGGTCAACAAGGTAGCATATTTTGAAAAGTACTCGTAACACCCGTCACAGGGCTTAAATTTATTATTGCATCTAAACGCTTGAATAATTTCTTATGTTTAATTGTTTTTATTTAAAAAATCATTAAAATTAATTTCACTACTTATATTCATAACGCAGACGTATTTCTTCTTATTTAGGAATTATAACAGTTTGAATGCGTATAAATGTAACACCCGTCACCGCGGACTGGCCCTTTTGTTTTCTCCAATCACAAGCGCCATAGGATACGAAAGAGATTACAAGTATTTTTTTTAAACTATTTTACTAAGTAGTTATCTTTATTTGTATATAGGTAGGTACATTATATAATAATTAAATCATATAAAAATATTTAAATCGGCTAGTAAAGTTATGTGATATTTTACATTAAAAAAACAGCAGAGATAAAAATTAATTATTTTTTTACAGTGTTATTATAGTTGTTTGGGCTAAGAAGTTTAGACTGTGTATAGGCATTTATGAAAGCACATTGTATGTGCCTCGACTTCACCTCTGTCCACATTTTTCCCGTTCATCAATTAACTGTCCACATATCCTAGCCTGTCAACAATTAAAAAAAAAACTACTTTGCTGGGCGGCTGACCGCAACAGTAAAGCGATTGTTTATGAAAGTTGGCAGCCCTGCACTGGTAAGTAAACTTTTTACAATGTAGCACATAACACCTTCATTGTGGTAAAACAGTGTGAACACAGTTTTCCCAGGGTTTTAATGTTGCTTGACCCAGTTTAGTTTGAGACTTGATTACTTGAGAACTTTCTGAAATGTTGTTATTAAAATTAGATTGACTTTATCATACTAGCCGCCCGTCCCGGCTTCGCATGGGTGGAGTTTTTTTTTAAACATTCTCTTATTCTCCTAAAGGACACCTAGTTTGGTGCCTATGGCTGCGTATATAATGTACTGTACTTTAATGCAGTAAATGTTTTTTAATTTATTTTATTTAACATTCGTAGTACTTATGCATTATTAGGAACGATGGAACATTCTAATTCTATGTGTGAGTGATAAGACCTACACTAACCTTCGACCAAAATAAAATTAATGGACAGGCCCTAACCATTGAACTTGATCAGTAAAAACGAGTCAAAACCGTCGGACATATACTTCAACACCTAATTATAAAAATGTACAGTATATTTGTTACAAAAAATAGATATCGTTTTTATTTGTGTATTTACACTTCGGTAAAGCATACGAATTCATAATTTTGTCAGATGTTTCGTTATCGCGTAACAATAGACTCGTGTTTCACTTCCTACGGCTAGAGACCGACTGAAACGAAGTGAGCGCTGGCGCTCATTTTGTAAACTTCTACTGGGCCCGTCCATTCATTTTATTTTGGTCGAAGACACTAGCATCTTGCTTGTGTATTGTGCATTTCTCCCTGCCAGCCTACCCAAACCAACATAGATCCTAAAAATAAGTAAAATCTGCTTTTGATCACTCTCATAGCTTTTCCACTGTTATTTCGTCAGATTTTATTCAGACATGAGGTACTCCCAGAATAATTTTTTTACCTATTTAGTTAAAAAAACTTTTAAACACAAGCTTTTAGGCGTCTTTCATTTAGAAATTAGTATTTTCGTATTTTTTCAGTAAACCCTTTCAATTCATACCCATATCATGGGGGTGCATAAAAAATTACTGGTTCGCCATCTTTGGGAGGTCGCCATATTGGATTTAGAATGACATCATTAAAACGACGTCGTTTTGTTTGCATTGTCATTCAAACTAAACGTAGGTATATATGCAAAATGTCAGCGTAATCGGTTGGGGATAATTGTATATTTTTTTTATGCTATAGGTGGCAAACAAGCAAACGGGTCGCCTGATGGTAAGCGACCACCGTCGCCTATGGATACCTGCAACACCAGGGGCATCACAGATACGTTGCCGACCCTTAAAGACTATTAACAGGCCTTAAAATAAAATAAAATTCAGTAAAAAAAAATACTGTAAAAAAATTATATTAAAAATCTGTTGCAAGGATTGACCCAAACAAACAAGGGAAATTAAATAAAATCTTGTAAAAATGTACCTTAGATCAGATTTCTCCGCAGATAACCTCTAACTGACTATTGAAAAATTCGATATCATGCTATCAATGGAATAAATACGGATTCTTTAACTGAGGATTGAAAAATCAGCCCTAAAAAAACTAGTAGTACTTTTTAGTACTTTTGTAGTGGTAGGGCTCTTTTGCAAGGGTCCGCCTGGGGAAGTACCACACCTTTGCCAGTTATTCAACCGCCAAGCAGAAGTGTGCAGACACTACTGTGTTCCAGATTGAAGGGCTATGTTTCCAGCGAAATTACAGGGCAGACAGAGATTTGACATCTTAATATATCTCAGGGTGATGAGCGCAGTGCATTGTCATCCAGGGTTTTGAGGAGTTGAAGTTCAAAATTCTGAGTGGCGTTGAGCTGTTATGGGCAAGCGTGAAGAGCCATCAGGCGAGCGACTTCGCTCGTGATATTCTTTGAACCTAAAATGCCATACATTTCAAAAGTAGTTAGTCTCACCTGAAGACAAGAGTGCAGCATTCTCCTGGGATGGCACATTCATCATAGCTGCAACAGCTGCCCGCCTGAAACATACAAACCACAAACTTATTGGAATACTTTCAAACATAATGCCTTAAAGCAGCATGATCATTTACATTCATCAGGCGAGTTAGAGGACAAGTGCAAGCCTATTATTTAATAAATAAATAAAAAACATGTAATAAACATGCTTGTGAATGCAAAATAAAAGAATACAAGTGACGATTAAAAGAAAAAAAACTGCAAAATGTTGCCTTAGCCACTCCCGATATGAAGATCAATTAGTACAGGGAGTGCGTGTCTTCAGGTTTGCAAAAACTGCAGATCGCAATCAACCCGCTCCATACTGCACAAGATCCGAGAATCGGAGAAAGGTGCCCTTTATGAGAGGATTATTTTTAGGGTTCACTACTTAGTACTACAGAGTACGATAGTTGCATAAAAGCGTAGCGGAAAACAAAGATCTAATTTATCTATATGTATAAAAATAACCGGCCAAGTGCGAGTCGGACTCGCGTACGAAGGGTTCCGTACCATTATCTATAAAAATAGCAAAAAAATCACTTATGTTGTATGGGAGCACCCATTGAATATTTATTTTAATTTGATTATTTATTTTTAAAGTGAATATACTTATAACTAAATATTCTGTGAATATTTCGAGCGTCTACCTGTTATCGTTATCAATATCCAGCAAAAACAAGCAAAAAAATCAAGTTTGTTGTATGGGAGCCCCCTGAAATATTTATTTTATTCTGTTTTTTAGTATTTGTTGTTATAGCGGCAACAGAAATACATCATCTGTGAAAATTTCAACTATCTAACTATCACGGTTCATGAGATACAGCCTGGTGACAAATGGACAGACAGAGGAGTCTTAGTAAGGTCTAATAGGGTCTTAATAGGGTCCCGTTTTACCCTTTGGGTACGGAACCCTAAAATTGAACCCCTATTTTTCCTGGTCATGCTATAACTTGAGAACCGCTTTACCGATTTCATTTATCTTTTTTTTAAATGTATTCTAATACTTCGTTCTTACATTTAAAACAGCTGGACCGATTTGGATGAAATGTTGTGTTCCTGGAGCAGTTTAGTCATAGTAGCGAGGCCGAAGACCGATCTTACACCTGTGCGAAGCCGGGGCTAGTCGCTAGTTTACAATAATTTTTTAATTGGCTAACTCTGTCCCTAACCTATTCTCATTCGAATCAATACTGCCAATGGCAACCCCAAAAATTAAACTGATTATTGTTAATGAAGGACCTAACATACCTAGATATTTTTGTGACACTGCGCTTGGGTAATGACAACTCACCCCGGACGGTGTAGTGGACAGACAACAACGGTACTATAGATGACGTTGGTACTACCCCGGGTCCTAGGTTTGATTATTATAGATGATCAATGCACGTAGCCACTGTGCTGGTTACACGAATTCAAAAATCAACTTCATTCACCAATGCTTTCAGTCGACAATAAATCATAGAAATACCCCAAGTCTAAATCTGGACCTAGGTAATCTATATTGCAATTTCTTACCATCATCTTACCATCAGGTGAGTTGCGGGCAAACACTAACACTATCGCCACAAATATATATAGTACAAGTACAGAAGATTCACTCCGCAAGAGCATTTAAATAAGTAGTGACTCTTAATACCACACATACATCATCAGCCAATTAACGTCCACTGTTGGACAAGGCCTCCCTCATAGAGAGGGGTGTACTACCACACAATAAAGTCTAATACGTGCGAGCGCTAACTACCTACTGTTATATTAACCTACATGTAGCCTTTCTGTCTATCGCGTAATTCTTGTCGCGTTATCTCTGTCTATCGTGCGGCAGCGGGCACGGCAAGTCCGACAAGTCGGGTACTTGTAGCTTCATACTTAAAGTGTGGAGTGCGCCAGGCCTGCCATTGCTCTCTTGACCAATATCACTCTCTCAGTTATCATCACTCTCTCGGCCACCATCACTCTCTCGGCCACCATCGCTCTCCCTGCCAACATCGCTCTCTTGGCTATTATCGCTATCTCAGCCACCATAGCTCACCTGGCCACCATCACTCTTTTAGCTACCAAAGCTCTTCTCGGCCAACATCGTTCTCTTGGCCAGCATTGCTCTCTCGGCCACCATTGGTTTGGCCACCATTGCTCTCTCGGCTCCTATCGCTCTCTTGGCTCTACTTTTGCATGAAGTACTTGCCTACAAAATTTTGGTAGATGCAGATGGTAGTGATATACAAGTTATCTCAGACAAATGTACAAACAAATCTCAACTTGTTCCGGTAGAATCGAAGACTTCTCTTTGCTGAGTCAACTAATACAAACCATTCATTTACTGACAGAAGACTTAGATGGTCAGATGGTTTAAATATGCAGACAAATTATGATAGAACATAACTCTTAATTAATAACCACAGTTACTATTACGAACAAAAGATACAAAACAATGGTACAAATAAAAATGTTAACTATACTTAGATGATAAAATATTAAGATATTAAACAGGGCAATTTAGCTGTGCCATCCTGCAAATTACTACGGTAAAAGGACTCATTTTACTCCTACTAGTAAAATAAATCCTTACTGTTCACAAATTTAGGTCCCAAACTACGGATACTCCAGATTCCTGGCTTAAAAGTAACGTATGGTTATTTTAGGTAACAATATAACTTACCAAACGCCTACAATCCTAGTTGGTTATTCTCAACACATTGCTAAAGCACCTTACGCAAATATATTCCCAACACAACAGGAAAGAGAACAATGGGATCCGAATTTTATGCGAGAACACTTTCACACGATATTGAGTGTACTCTGAGACACCTACACGATCCCGAACTATACAGTTACACACACAAAAACCATATTCAAAACTTATTTTACACCAATATTTACACTAAAAACAACATTCACCACTTTAGACAATTTTTACAATAAATTAAGTAAGTTTTGGAATAGTTTCGGTATCGAAAAAGTTTATTTTAACTTCTCAAAGTGAGGATGAAGTTCACAAAAAACACGAATTTTTGACTGATACGAAAGAAAGAGATAAAAATAGGCCGCAAAGAAAAGAAGAGATGCAATGCAAGCCGGCTGATTGGCTCCATGAATGACAGAGTAGGAACACAGTGCTAATTTTATTTGACACAAGACTACGTTGACAAATATCTAGGTAGATAATTCTAGGCTTTAAGCTGTTGCAGCAGAGTGCAAAATTGTTTCGCAAAATAAAGTTTTACAACCTGTTTTTATTGAAATTGGAAAACCATCAGTGTTGGATGGTGGAGCGGCATCAAAAAAAAAGTCCCCTACTTTCAGGGACTTTTTCCAATTATTACATGGTGACAAAATGTTTTGTTACTAATATTAAATAACCATTTTATCACGTTTGAACTAAAATAAAAGAATAATGTGAGGTATCTTAAAGTAAACTCTTGCCCAGCCCAGGCCTTTGTTTGTAGAGTTTGTAGTTTATATCAAAGAGTACTTCATTGTATATTGAAAGTTTATATGGGCCTATGCGTCTGGGCGTCAGCAGGGCTAGCATGCAAACCGAGACAAAATGTAGTCGTCACTGTGTCGAGAGAGAACGCAACAAGATGCCTACGGTTTCATATATGCCTCTCTCTTTGGCATGATAAAAAGAGTCGACAAAATTTTGTCGCTGTGCGCTTGCTAGCCCCGCTGGGCGAATGGCGTCAGTAATATTTATTATTTATTAGGCTACGTGCCAAAACATAATAATATGGCCTTTTGCCGAGTGAAATTCATCGCATGAATTTTGGTTTCCAAACTTGCTGCGGGTAATATTCAAATGGGGTGAAATATGTTTTGGGTCAAGGGACTCCATTCTGGCGCGATCGAGATTATTTCTGATTATTTCGGTTATTTTCTCTCGTTGGGAATGTCATGAGTGTAAGAGTGAGCGGGGTTGTCTCGAGCGTGCTAAAATAAGAGCGGGGGAAATTTACTCTAGTCAATTTTCGAAGATTGTAAATGATATAATTGTCATTTTAGCATATCATTATAACTTCAACTGCCTCAAAAAAAAACTGAAACTGTTTACTTGATTACTTTTGTCTATCTTAGCTTTTTTCTGACAATCTATGTTCTCATGGCGGATCAACGGAGAAACAAGTTGTTTCCAATCAATAATTTCGATTCTGACAGCTAGGTGAAATTCAACCCCGATTTATGCAGAGTGATATGTTTCACCTACAAGTTGAATTTTTACTCTCTCGGCGGCGTTCCAAAACACCAGGTGAAAAACCCACAAAGTGTTTTGGAACCAGTATCGGGTAAATTTCACTCTCATCGGGTGAAATTCACCTATTTTGGAACGCAATCTAAATGCCCTAACAGACGTGTCAACTTAGCTGACGGACCACTGTCTGACCAACGGGAGAGAAAGAGAAAACTTTCTCTCCCGTTGGTCACACGGAGGTCCGTCAGCCAAATCCGTCAAGTCTGTTTGTTCGCTACTTTAGAGTGAGTTTTTTTTTTAGAATATTAATTCTCTTTCTTTAGTCAGACGGTGATCCAGCGTACCAAATCCACACGTCGTTTTCACTATTACAGCTACAGCATAATGAACAATATAGCAACACGGTGAACTGACGATCGCTGCAATCAATGCCTATTGTCAAGTTGACATCATATGGGGAGTTTTACATAACTTAATGGCAATACATGATTAAATGTTTCGCTACGACACGATTCATGTAATCGTGAATTCTTTGAGTATACAATATTTTTATTTCTAAGGATGAGTTGATAAAAACATGTATATATTTTTTTTGTACATTATATTAAAATTACATGATCTGCTGTGACTACTTATTATAATAATGTCACTAAATAGAATTTGTGAATTACGAAAGGAACGAAACGTTTTGGGCGCGTTTTTTGAATCAAGTCCACACGCACACGGATTTCCCCCGCATATTATACTGCTCTTTGCACGGATTGCTGGCACATGGCTGGGTACATAAGAACTTATTTTAAACTAAGGACCTAAGTCAAAGCAATAAAGATATCTATTACTTTGACTTAGGTCCTTGGTTTTGATTGACTTTGGTCCTTAGTTCCTACCATAAGTTGAGGACATATGTCGATTGTCCAAGGTCCTAAGCCTGAAGGTATTATATAGGTAAATACTACTGTAGGTATACACAGAAGACATAAATACCTACTTACTAACATAATATTGGGATTTGCGACATTGAGGCCTTGGGGACCGGGAGAACACCTCATTTTCAAAAATCTTTCAGTGGGGCTAGTACGAGAACTTGCGTAAAAGTATTCATTCCGTAAACGATAGCAAATGTATGAAAAATTCAGTTTCTCTTTACGTCCGATAGAGGCGCTGTTCTGTTTTTCATACATTTTGCTATCGTTTACGGAACGAATACTTCTTCGAAGTGCTCGTACTAGGGCCACTGAGCACCTGGTTAATGCGACGCGTGACCAAAATGCTGGCGTGTTTCTGGCTCAACGCATAAGCATTGCCATTCAGCGTGGTAATGGCGCCTGCATGCTGGGTACGCTGCCAACTAATAGTGGGCTTGAGCATTTGGATTGTCAGACCTTCAACGGTCTATGGGCAGTCTAACTGTTTTTGTAGTGTTAGCTTGTATTTTGTTTAGTAATACATACATAATTTGACGTGTATCTACATTCCGAATCAACTTCCACCTTCTAGTCTTTCTGAGCTCCGTAACCAAAATTTAGGGATCTGTGTACGTTCCAAATCATGCCAATGACGCCTTCAGCACCATTGAGAGGCGACAAAGCACAATATATTTTCTTCAAGTCGCGTGTTGATTCCTTTGGTAGTTTTTTTATTGCGTATGAGTCCGCGTTTGACCGCCAACTCGCCTGTTGGTAAGCGACGAAGATGAAGCACGCAGACTTAGAAGATACCTATTCACTCTTGCCTTAAAAAGGTCCAGATTATATATCTCAGGAAACAAGGAAGCTGGCAGGTTGTTCCAATCCAACTTTCACATTTATAATATACTAGCTGTAACCACCACTTCGTCCGCGATCTCTTCAGAAAAAAATTGCCTATGTCCGTCCTCATGCTACATAACTATTACGTTCCAAAAATTTATCGAAATCGGTTAAGCCGTTAAGCCGTGATTATGTAGCAAACAGACAGTTGCTTTCTCATTTATAATATTAGTATGGATGTGGATAGTGGGATATAGGGAGAGCAGGGGGAATAGCGCTCACTGGGTAATGGCGCTCACCTCTGTAACTCTGGCTGTAACTAATTTTTGGCTAAGTGTTATTGTCAGTAAGTCCAAAATTTTAATGCTTATTTAATAATTCATTTTACTTTTCTGACAATAAAACAATTCTATTATGTGATAATGCAATCAATTTTCAATAATTGTGTATGATATTTATTACCCTGAGCGGCTTTACCCAAAGTCCGGGGCAATGCTGCTCAAACATGTTTTTTTTAAATGTTTTCCTACAACTAGCAGGTCAAAGATATATGCTTTTGTTGTTAAATTGTTGATTACTCGATGATTAAAGACTTGGTTATTTTTCTTTATTTCCCATCCCCCCCCCCTTACCCTATATTATGTTACTAGGGCTTAATTATTAAAATAAAATAATTACAAGACAAAGTTTCATAATCTTTATAATATTATAAAAAGTAGTGACTTTTTCTTATAATGTAGACAGTGCTTAACGTATATTTACACCTTTGGTTATTTAGGTAACTACCTTAATTAGGTAACCCCTACCCTATATAAATTAGGTAAGAATTAATGTTTAGATATATATTTATCATATAGGTACATTTAAGTACTTAAATATCTATAATACAATCACTATGAAATAGGCACAATTACCTATTTAAAATTGGACCCGGGTATGTCCTAAAACTGCGACCAGAACCACCGATGGATGGGCGGCAGCGTCCTAATAGTACACGATGAACGTACTGCGATCCCCAAGCCGCCTGCCAAGCGTGGGCACTATGGCAACACCCCTCTCTATGAGGGAGGCTTCTGTCCAACAGTGAACGTTAATTGGCTGGTGATGTGACCTATTTAAAATAGGATAAATTAATCCGAATAATGGCTAGATATCAAAAAATTTGTAAGTTTCAAAATCTTAATTAGTGTATTTTTTTCATACGTAAATCTTATTTGAATAAGCGATCATCCTATAGCGAATGGACTATTATGTATCTAGGTTAGGTAAGTACTTAGCACTAGCACATCTTAAAATTATGGTAAGTACATACTTATTTACTCATCCTACCTACCATATTGTAGGTAAATCAGAGGTTACTGTACGATTATGAATAAATTTTAACAATTGCATAAAAAATATACCTACGTAGTAAAAGAAAAAAGAAACTTATATTTTTCAACTATCATTTCATCAAACCCACAGAAGAGATAAAACGGACGCATTTTTTTTTTAATGTTTTCTATTTGTCGCAATTGTTTCCAAAAAAAGGTCACATTTTTATTATCAATCACTATTGTCAATGTCAAATAAACAAACAAAACAAAACTAAGTTTTTTTTTATTGCTATAGATATTGTATTGTTTTAACTAATGACAAGAGACAAGCGAAGATGTAGGTACAATTAATTAGTTGTACCTACCCTACATATTCCCTTGTCTCTTTTGATAAAATATAAAAATACTCTGGTTTGACTATTTAATTATAATAGCCAAAAAAGGAACTTGAGTTTCCTGGAACTTGTTCCTTTTTTTGTCACTTGCTCTTATGATCATTGTAGCACTTTTTCATCAGTTTTCAAAGTTAAAGAGCCACGTCTTTGTACTTCGTCAAATCATCCGACTCATTACCAACAGACGTGTGACTATTCCTCAAACTATAGAACACTCTTTCTCTCGATCCGAACTGATAATCATGCCTCAACAAATTAACTCCATAAGCCGCATCTTCCCTCTTGAAATCCGGGTAAAATCTCGGATCATAATCTGGTGGATACATCATTCTTGGATCATAAGGATACGGTCTGTAATATGGGTACGCCATCTCACTCTTGCAGTCCATACGATCTTCAAACTCGTAGCCTTTAGGGTACTCGTCTGTGAACGCGCCTACGATAGAATGTCTTCGTTTATAAGGGTTGTCCGGTCCGGTTCTTGGTCCGACCCAGGTTCCGTACATTTGTGGTTGTTGGTACTGTTTAGGGAACCCTCGGAGGCTGGTCGCGTATTGTCTGTCGGCTAGGTGTTGCCAGTAGGCTGGCGGTGGTTGGAGTATTGGAGGGTAGTGGTTGGACTGCCGTGAGGCGAGGTGACGGCGGAGGTCGGGCATTGAGCCGGATTTACCTAAAAAAAAAGAAGAAAATACATGAAAATCATAAGCCTAATAATAATGCTAGAGTAGGTCGCTAGATGAAAGAAAGAAATCATTTATTTTGTGCACAAAACACTACAACATCAACAGAAAAAATAAAAACATATTCAGTTGTCGCTGTAGGATCCAGTGCGACAAAAACGGAGGGGGGAGAAGGATGATCTCTCTTTCTCTGTCTCTTATCACGTCTAAATGGCTGAGCCGATCTTAATAAAAAGCAAGAAGCAGTGTGGCATCACAAGGATGAGCATAGACTACTAACTGAGCTCGTTCATTTTCATACAAATATAGGTATAGTCTGTGCGGAAAGAGAACCGTCATAAAATTTGAGGGCGCCACTGTGTTTTTTTAACGTATTTGCTATGGTGACAACACTGTTACGTCATTATAGCGCGACTATGATTCTTGATATTTCTACACTTTGTCAAATAAATTGATACAAAATTCTGTCTAAATAATACAACCTATTATTGAAAAAGTTGTAAAAATAATTGCAAATAGGTAATGGGTAATAATAATAAGCCAGGGTTTACTCTGAGTTAACACAATATAAGCTATTTTTTATCCCTAGTTACACCATGGGACGCAGCTAGTAAATAAAAGATTTTATTTATATATATTTATTTATTGAGTCACTAATCAGAACCATAGTCAAAGTCTGATTCCAAACATTCAATACCAGACATGACTGATCCATCTTTGGAGCTACCAGAGAGATACAAATTATTAGTATCGTCTTCTGAACTTGATGTACTCGAATCAGTAACATTTATAATAAACTCTTGCATGTTGTCTAATAAATGGTCTTTATCAAGAATGACTTTTTTTGGTCTTCCTTTACGTATTTTCCCCGGTGTGCACCATACGCCGTCATTTGTAGAACCTTCTTTTTTTATTTTAGATACTGTATCTCTACTTAAACCTGAAAAAAAAAAAAAAAAGTTAGTAAAAAAAAAAAGCATCAACACACTTTAAGCCTACTATCAAGAACATTGGTTGAATCAAAACATACAAATATTGTCACATGTTTATATGAAATCCTTTTAGTTAAATACATTTGGAGATATCAGGAACCGGAGGTTATCTAGGAAGGACATAAGTAATAATATAAAACTGTTATTTACCGGACATTGCTGCCACACGCTCCGTTACTTTACTGAGGTCAACAATGGTGTGTTTTGCCACTTTTTCTCGTTGACAAAACTGTATAATATTAAATATTATTGCCCTTGTGGAACTGCGTAACGATTTTCCCCTTTTAGACATAATTTTATGCAAAATTCACTTAAAAACAACACAAAACAAAGCTGTATCCGTCACGTAAATACCACGAAGTATAGTTTGACATTTGACAGATGGCTGGGCTGGGCTGCCATATAATAATCAAAATCATATTGTTTTGTAGTTCCATTTTTCGCCACGACGGTTCTCTTTCCGCACAGACTCTACCTACATTTTTACCTACTAGTAAAAGTTTTCGGCAACTACCTACTCGCCCAATTTTGATTAAACTTTTGGTTAGCAATACCACTCCAAATCGTCAGTTTGTAAAATGTAATCTCTGAAACTACAAAAATGATATCCAATATGCGGGTGTATGTATCTTAATTCCTACAAAAGTTTGTAGGAATTAAAATACATAGCCATCATACCATTGTCTCCCATGAAGCCATCATTGGTGAAGGCACTCGGCGCCTCCGGCACGTAATGGCTGGCATCGAACTCACTACCGCTCACAGGCACCCCAGCGGGATACCCGGCATTTCTGAAATTTTAATCAAGTTATCTGTTTATTCCAGAACTAGAACATTTTAACTAAAGAATTGTTGATACATTGTGCCAAATGTTGTATTTGCCAGGCGTTTTGTGGTTCAACCGCAAAAAGATATACCGTATCAAAAAGATATACCGTATCAAAAAGATATACCGTATCAAAAAGATATACCGTATCAAAAAGATATACCGTATCAAAAAGATATACCGTAGGACAGTGCAGTGGTTACGGAACCCTCATTAGTCAGCCGAGAGGTACTATTCTACCTTACACAAACTGAAGAGCTTGTACGCGAATAGTAACCCAAGTCTACAAACGGCAGGCGCTTTACGGTTCCAAAAGTTCGCTCCCCAAGCTTGAATCATGAAGAATGGACATTGCATCACGAAGAGGTTTTTGTTTTCAGTGTTCTTAAGGTTAGGAAGGTATCTTTAAATACATTGAAAAATTATGTATTTGTGTAAGCATTTTTTTGTGTTACTTATAATGGACAAGCGTTTGACCACGACTGACCTGAAAGAAAGTTACAGTGTAATCAAACAGATAGAGCACGCTTGCCCATGAAATGCATATTCACTCTCGTCTTGAATAGACCCATCAAGTTGTACTTTAATCAGGTTGAACCCAGAAGCAGGGAGGGAGTGCATTCCATTCTCTAGTACCTAGTCCATTTGACAATGAAGCAATTAAGGTAGTGTTGATATACCTCGCCTCTCGTATCGCGTATGCAGACTGCACCAACACCACCCCACAGACGATAGCTGGCAGCCGCGCTACGTAACATGCTAGCTCGGCGCCACCGTACACTCCTTGCAGACCCTGGAATTCAACAAAACAAGGTTTAGGACTTGCACCAGTATACTGAATTTAGTCACTTGACATGCCTTACAACACACAGAGGCGTAACTAATACGTACGTTATAGTAAATTAAAATTTATCGTGTCTTTTTTGGTACTGAGTATAGGATCTCTCCCATAGCCACTGTAGCTTCAAGATTGAGCAGTACGGAAGTACCTACACTTAAATAAATGCGGGCGATTCCCGGGCAGGGAATCAAACCTGATACCTCCGCGCAGTAGGTAGACGCTCTAACTAAGCACGTAGTCGTCTAATCTACTATTCACCCAAACCCTTGAAAGCTTAACGCCCAGATCAGAAGTTGATTCAACTTATTATTAGTGCTGCAATATGACAAAACGTATAAAAAAAAAATAGTCCCATCTAAATGACAATTCCACTTCTTCGGCGGCCTCTTCATCCAATGCTTGAGGTTGGTCGTAAGCTCAGCGAAATTTTTTTCAGTTGGGTTGGGTTGGGACGCTGGCAAAGTTGGTAAATCAACTTACCCAATGATAAATGGACATATAGAACACCAAGGCACACTCCGGTATCAGCACCAGAATCACTGTAATCAGCCAAGCGAGCAGACATCTGTTGTTTTTCTGAAAATTGCAGAAATTTTTCAGTTAGTGAATTCACAAATAATCAATGGTAAGTCATTAGAGAATGATCGGTAAAAGAGATAGAGAGTTCAGCTTCGCAGTGATGATGATGATAAGAACGATGATGCCTTATTGCAGAAGTCAAATCTTCACATCAAAATGATCGGAATTGTAGTTAGATAGCAGTTGTATTTTGAGTTCTATCCACGCTAGTTTAGGGCTACTAGGGTACCAATATTAGGGCATTGAGCTTCAGGGTACGTAGATATCAACCTAGTTCGGGGCTATCAGTTTCATGTCATCATATACTAAATCAAGGCTATACGGTAGCGTAGGAATCACGCACTAGACCAGTTCTATTATGGCCAGGTGACGAGATACACAAATATATTCAAAGATGAGCTATGACGAAGCAGTAGTACGCCAGCAGCATTTACAGTACCGGTAACCCTCTTTGTGCCTTTACCGTACTATTTCGTAGATCAGGACTATCAGAATACTTGCCTGATGTCTAGGTCAGAGCTGTTAGTGATAGGTACTCACAGATATTAGGCCGTGGACTAGCGTGACAGTAGCTGCTATGACGAAGCAGTAGCACGCCATCAGCAGCGCCGACGGCACCGGCAGTCCGCTCTGCGATTCTACTACCCAAACTACCTCGTAGATAAGGGCTATGGCGTACGAAACCTGCAATTTCACAATTGACATTGTTACCTTTTAGTATAGTGAAAAGGTTAAAATCTTGAGACAAATTATACATTTAGACCAAATGTCACCAAGGTCGGAAGTAGCAAACACTTCGACGACATGACAGCACTTCACGCCACGACAAATTGCGGTGACGACACCGAGCTACATTTATTTCTATGGACCGTTTTCTCACTCAATAACACTGCACCGCACGACGTACGTTTTGCGAACGGTTGCTCGTATCGAATCATCGGTACAGCTATCGTGATGATTTTTGCTGTGACGATATAACCGTAGATATCAATATGGACTTTGCTGACGATGCACCGCACGATCACGAGAGGACACGACACGACTCGCACTTCTGTGTCGATTGTAGTGCGGTGCGATGTCATCCCGACTCGGCCCTCTAAGAAAAACGGACGACAAGAGGGTGTCTATTGTGAATTGTGACCGCAAAACGTGACATGCGTCGACTCCTAAACAAAGGGCTTTTTTTATTTAGGTAGGCCAAAAATACGGAGCGTTTGTAATAAAATGATTTGCATATAACGTAGGTAGAACCTAGTAAAAATTCCTACGTCTATGTTACAGACGCAAAAGCCCTTATAAAAGCCGTAACTAACATGTAAACTCTCACTTCTGCACCCAGTTTCGTCATCCTATGAGATAAATGCAAGGTCTCAAGTCACCAGTCAGCCTGACCTCTTAGAATGTAATAAAAAATAGCGTCAGCGGAACCAAACTAGCGGTATGGAAGTTCATTTTAGATTGGTCTTAAGATTTCCGACGTGAATGAATTTGTAAAATGTTTGCATGAGACAGTACAAGTTATGATTCATTGATTTTCCATAGTGTCTCTAGAATTCAGTATTTTTTTTTGTAAACAGATTTTACCTTCAAACTATACTAGTTGAAATCTATTTTCAGTTGAGATACATTTTCCACTTATGGCAGTCGAAAATCTACCCCTAGATAATATTGCCTTATAGTAATTAGGGTTTCTGTCCCGGATTTTCGTGAATTTCCCAGGTACCGGGATAGTAAAATACCTAGCAATTCCGTAACTATACCAAAATTTGTTCTTCTCAGCGCAATCATTCATCAATCTATGATAGGTACTTAGATTTACCTTGTCAAATCAAATCAAATCATTTATTTGCTAGAATACATTACAATAAAGAGGTCTTAAAATTATTTTTGGTGTCATAGTATTCAGTCTGCAAGCAGACGTGCAAATATTCTTAAACTAAATAAATTATACATTGACGACATTGTCATTCCAGGCTAATAGGCATTTGCCCTAAACTTTTATTTAACGCTACATTTATAATTGCAGCCTTAAAAAAGACAAAAGTCTAGAACATGTATACAGGGACGCTACAGAAAATTTCTCTATCTGTATGGAATTTATGTTCCTGTGTGCACAATTATGTTACAGTGTCTAATTTTACTCTGGAAACTGGCGTGGTTTCTACTCATTTTGTTTATATTATAACAGGAATTACTCACGTAAAATTAAGTTGGTTATTCCGTCTAGGTAAGTACATAATTTCAACCGCGCGGCTCCTTATTAAAAGCGAAAAGGCAGCGACATTGCAAGCGCGCGTATAGGTAGGTCTAAGGTACACCTTGAAAAATACCTTCAAATTTAGTTGAAACTATAGACAGAATAACCAGCTTAATAATACGTTAGTAATTTCCGTATAATATAAACAAAAAAATATTTCTATTTATCTATCTAAAAGCTGGCTAAAAATTTGGCGAAAATTTAAATAAAAGTCTTACCAAAGCATAAGCAGCAATGAATCCTGAAGCAGCTGTGACGCTGCAGCAAAATATCCTGCTAACAGCGGGCTTCATGGCTAACTTCGGAGAGTCAATATCGCTCAGTTCGTTGCTGGCTGACATCTTTCCTTCCTTTCGAATTACATCCCTGGGCATACTCCTGGACCTTTCACCGTGTCACTATTGCGTGTCGATAATAACTTCCTTTTTAATCATCACATCCCTGGATAGACCTTGCACTCTTGATGGTGATATTCTTGTTATACCTACGTAGTTATTTTCTTCTTCTGATGGTTCTAGTGTCCATTGTTGGTATAATTCAGAAGTAGTAAACTGAAGTAGTAAACTGAAGTAGAAACTACATCGTCTCAAGTTGTTTGAGAAGATTGTTCTCAATCTCTTCGAATCCTTGGTAATCTGGAAGATGGTGAAAAGTAAGAATTACAAAAAGTGTGCTAACTTTTAATATAATTTCAAGTTTCTGCCATATTAGAAATACAGTAGACGCAATTGTTGTGGTCAGTCTTGTTCCTCAGCTTGGGCGTCGTCGACCAAGTAACCAAATTCCCGGCTAGGCGTGTTTATCATCTTTGACCACCCCGTCACTTAGCACTAGATGAACTGTGGTCAGACGCCTAACTTATCAAGCATATATTTAAGTAAAAACTTAACTTTGTTGGGACAGCGACCTGATACTAATCCAAACATTAAAACCGTCTCAGTCATGGTACCAGGCCTTGACTCTTATAATAATGTACCTACTAGCTGCGCCCCGCAGTTTTGTCCACGTTTTAGCCAGGATGAAACTAACCTCAAGTTACTCCTTATAACAGCTCTGCTATCTGCCAGTGAAAGATGAAAACAATGTAAGCTCCTGGTAACGACAGTAACCTCCTTTGACTTAGGTTTTTAGGGTTCCGTACCCAAAGGGTAAAACGGGACCCTATTACTAAGGCTCCGCTGTCCATCTGTCCGTCCGTCCGTCTGTCCGTCTGTCACCAAGCTGTATCTCATGAACCGTGATAGTTAGACAGTTGAAATTTTCACAGATGTTGTATTTCTGTTGCCGCTATAACAACAAATACTAAAAAACAGAATAAAATAAATATTTGAGGGAGCTCCCATACAACAAACGTGAATTTTTTGCTCGTTTTTGCTCGATATTGATAACTGAACATACCTACATACTCAGTTACATACATATACACACATCGCATTTTACATAGAAGATGAAGAAGATAGAAGATCGATAGATCATAGGCATAGGTATTGATCATGTATTGATGCATTGTTATTGACATTCTTATATGTGCAATACAAACTATTGATTGCTCAGCGAATTGTTTTAAACATTTGCAATAATCAATACAGGGCATTGTTTTGTCGCCAACGCCTTTCCTATCATAAGAAGTTGGTTTACATGCCATTATGAGAACATTCTTTATTGATGGCTAAGCTAATATGCGTAACAATAGCGGATTTTTTAAATAAATGCACCTTCTGGTTTAGTGCATATCAGTAATGGATAAATAAACTTTATTACTGTTTGATTTTTATATTTGTTACCTCAGAACTTTCGACTGGGTGAACCGATTTTGATGATTCTTTTTTTATTTGAAAGCTGGTGCTTCTCGTGTGCATTTCAGTTTGATCCAGTTCTGTCATTTTTATGAAGTTGGTTTTTAATATTTATAATTATTTTGCATGTGGACGAACTAGTGTGCGTGATAAATGAATAAGTGTGCCGTATTTACAGTTTTTACGTTTGTTATCTTATCTTAAAAAACAAACATAGCCAGAGAGCTTCCCCTCATTCACGCCAAACTTTGAGTCCTGTGCGCTGCGACCAAAATAAATATTTATTTTTCTCGAAGCCTGTGCGAGCATCCATTGCCATCCAAGAATCCATCCGCGGAACTAGATAATTATTTCTACACTATGTTAAAAAAACTACCGACTAAACTGTAATCATTTTTACAAGAAAAGTTTATGTCATGGGTCAAGTAGCGACATGGGAACAATTTCTTCAATTCTATGCTGGGAACTGTAGGCAGTTATTATACAAGAACTATTTATTTACTGTATGTAATAGCAAGGAAGATCTAGTCGTGTCTTCCTTGGTAATAGTGATTGTTTATGCAAATATCGAGCACTGACCTTGAGGTATTACGGTCTGATTAGAATATAGTTATAATTACAGTTGTTGTTATGTAGGTCATTGTTAAATTCGATGTAAGAATGTGAGATGTTAATCTAATGTTGAATTATTAGCTTATAAAGGCTTATGAATTACTGACCGTGATGTGAACAAAACAAAGCTTATGTCACTCAGGGATAGTGTAGATTTATACTTACATACAGTCACGCCTATTTTCCATTGGGGTAAGCAGAGACGACATCTGTCCACTTGCTACGATCCTTAGGGTGTATTCACGTAGGAAGCAGGTTACCAACGCCGATCTACCAGCGCTTATCGGTACTAGTCCACGCAGGTAGTCGGCGCAGGCAGTCTCTATACTTTGTGCCGAACTAGCACCGATAAATCCTGAACGGTGCCGACAAATACCGACCTGCTCCTATCAGCGCTGCTAGAACGCCATTTGTTGTTTACTGAGACCCTGCTTATACCCGCTTGCTTTATGTGGCGGTTATCAGCGCGAACCAGTATCTACCGAAAAGCGCTGCGGTAGATCGGTGCTGGTAACCTGCTTTTACGCGCTACGTAAATACGCCCTAACACACATCTTTCGCTTCTTCTACTTTCACGAGTGTTTTCATACAAGCTCGTCGGTTACGGGTATTTATGTTTCTCATAAGGTCTTCAATTTGGTTGTAATATGATCGCCTACGTCGACCCTTACCGGATTGCCCATTAACGCTCGCCACCTAAATTTCTTTCGTTAATCTTCTTTCATACATCATCTCTATTATGTCAGAACTATCTAAGCATCCCTTTCTCTATCTTTGTCACAACATCTTCTACCACACCGCAATGTTCCCTTATCATACTGGTTCTTACTTTGTCCATCAAACTATTATGAGACGTACGACATTCACCAACATGCATTAGGCCACCATGGTGGATTAGGGTCCATTTTATCTCTCTCTCTCTTAGAAAAGGCCTGTCTCAGCAGTAAAAACAATGACTTGATAGGTTGATAAAGATATTAATATAAAACCAATAGGGCAATGTTTCCAGCAAAATTACAGGGCACACAGAGATTTGACATCTTACATCTCGGGGTGACGAGCGCAGTGCATTGCCACCCAAGGTTTTGAACTGTTGAAGTTCAAAATTCTGAGTGGCGTTGAGCTATTATGGGCAAGCGTGAAGAGCCATCAGGCGAACGACTTCGCTAGTCTCGTCACCCAGTATCATAAAAAATTTTTTTTTAATTAAATTTAGTTTGGTTTAGACGATGTATTCTCTGGTCCTAGGATTTTAATGTAGACCGATCTTACAGCTTTTAAACATGTAAAACCACTTTATTGATAGGTTGATATGTAATTTAGTATTTATGAATGAGACGGGGGAAAACAAAGAAACCAAGTTGGTTTGCTATTAAAATAATTTTAGCGTCATTACAAAAGGATTTTATGTAATTACTTACGTGATTAAAAACAATGATCTAACCGACCGTAGGAGTAATTGTACTATTTGAAGGCGATAAACAATAGCTGGCTTCATGTGCTTAACTAATCTACCTACCTACCTATATTTTATAGCGTAGAGGATTGTGAAAAGCCTTGGCCTCCTACATCTACCTACAAGGCATCGTATCATGGAAGCAAGGCATTATGGGTTCTACGTAGTGACGTAGGGATATATAACACAATTTGTACTCAAGTGGACCACATTAAAAACCGACTTCAAATATATATGAAAAACGTAATAAGTGCTGTAAAATATGAGGGTTGCTCTCGGTTTCCCTGGAATCTCATCATCAGATCCTGACTTGATGACAACGGGGCCAAAGTGGAAGTATACCCTACCGAATAAAAGATTTTTTATTGAAATCGGTCAACAGTTGTCGGAGAAACATAAAAAAACGTACATAAAAAAACACAGTGCAACATATATTTAACCGTCCTCCTTTTTTAAAGTCGGTTAAAAACATAGTTTTTATGTTAACACTAGCGGCCCGCCCTGGCTTCGCACGGGTGTAAGCTCTGCCTACGGCCTCGCTACTATGACCCGCTCCAGGAACACAAAATTTCATCCAAATCAGTTCAACCGTTTTTAATTTACCATTTGTTATTCTGCTATTCCGGACGAAGACAAATACAACAAATCAAAAACCATGAAAATCTGTCCAGCCGTTCTCGAGTTCGAAAAAACCCGACTTTGTTTTATATTCATAAATCAGTGGAAATAGCACAGTGTGCGATTCACACGACCTTTCTTGCCTCACACCTGTAAATTGTGGAATGAGCTACCTTCCGCGGTATATCCGAGAAGCTACAACATATGGTTTTTCAAAGGGCAAATTAATAGATTTTTTAAGGGTCGGCAACGTTTTTGTTATGCCTCTGGTGTTACAAGTAACAATAGGCGACTGTGACTGCTGATGAAAAAAAAACATCCAAGTAAACGAAATTGCGTATTTACGAATTTTGAAGCCGGTTTTTTAAATTGACAATTATATTAGTCAGAATCAGAATAGTATAGTAAAGTATTAAGTTTAATGTGACTACTATTAAACACAAGAGCAATTAAATCAAGTCTAGGCACATAGGAAGCGAGCATTGTTCCCCAATACGGCAGAGGCGGAGGCACTGAATCATCGAGACAATGGCTGGGAACAAACCAAGGGCAGAAAGCATCGATTTGTCATGAACTCTTGTACCTCAACTTTTCTAACATCTTAGGAACAGTAGAATGAAGATTTTTCTATTAGCTTTTTTAATTATTATTATAAAATAGGCTTGCGCTTGGCTGCCAACTCTCCTGATGTTAATTGATGATGCGGCCTACGACGGATCACGCTTGCCTAGGAGAAACCGATTCAGTCTTGACTTGAAGACGCCCAGATTGTAACTATCGGGGAACACCCATTCAGGCAGTGCATTCCACAGACTAGCAGTTCGCACAATAAATGTGGAATCAAAGCGCTTCGTACGGGACCCAATGGAAAAAAACTTAAAGCAGAAGCTGTGATAGACTACAGTCAGAAAAGCTAGGATTAGAATGGACACAGAACTGTTAATAAGTGGGTGCCCTCAAGAGGAAATAGGTGGAAAAAGTTAGTGATGATTATGATAAATGTTGAACTAGAATTCTCAATCGATATTACCACATTCCACAAATGAAAATCAATGCCCGCAGTTCAATAAAGTGGTCAGACAAACGTCTAAGGTTCGATTGTAGAGTCCGCACGTCGCAAACACCAAAAATGCATTGCAAAAGTATGCCGACCGGAATTTAAATACTATATCACCATACAAGTAAAGTAAGTCAAAGACTTGAAAATGCTCTCAATTTGGTACAAACATAGTTTCAATCGACGTCAAACTATAATGCGTAACCCAGGCACGTACTACACTAAAGGTCTCCACAGACAACGAACTTTTCATCAACTGGCACGTCATAACACTTTGATTTTCTAGTGAGAGCAAAAGAGAGATACTATCCGCTGATTAAGTCCAACATTTTTTTTAATGCCATAGGTGGCAAACAAGCAGACGGGCCGCCTGATGGTAAGCAGTCACCATCGCCTATGGATAAGTACTTGTAACACCAGGGGCATCACAAATAAGTTGCCGACCCTTTAGAACTCTATTAAATCTCCTTTTGAAGAACTCCACGTTGTAGATGTCTCAGAAACACTGGGGAAGGTAGCTCATTCCACATTTTGCAGATATGAGGCAAGATAGATCGTGTGAATCACACAGTGTGTGATTTCCACTGATCTATGATATGTGGATGAACTTTCAGGCGGTGGCGGCTACTACGATGATAGAACCGTGACGCCGGAATCAGATCAAACAGTTCTTCAGAATCAGGCCCTATCTTTTACACAAAGAGCTATCACAGACAATAGATTGTTGATGGACTATAAAACAGACATTAAGAGCTGACTACTCAACGTATGACCGTAAGAGCAAGAGAGATTTTTTCTACATCACAGTGCGGTGACGGCAGTCTGAAACTGTACGGCGTCGTGCCACTGCACGTTGTCTTCTCGTGTAAATAAACGACGAGTCGCATTTGATGTCAATCTCTGTCACTTCACGGGTTATTACAATGGAAATTGACACGACACGCGCACCATGGAGACGTGGCAAAACCCTTCTTTTACATCAGATACTGGTCTTTGGTCACCATATTGACTGCCCCGGTGGCTCAGTTGGTAGTGAACCTACCTGCTGCGCTTGGGGTCGTGGGTTCGATTCCCAACTAGGGCAAACATTCATGTGATGAACATTTGTGTTTGTCTATGTCTGGGTGTTGATATCTATTTAAGTATGTATTTAAAATTATATATGTATGTATATCAGTCTCTGGCAGCCATATTACAAGCTTTGCTTAGTTTGGGGTCAGATAACCGTGTGTGAAAAATGTCCCAGATATTTATATAAAAATTCAAGCTCAAAAAACTTTTCCCAGACCAAAAATCCCTCGTCTGTGGTCGCCATAACTGGCGCAGAGATCGATTTGTTTCACTTTTCCTCCAAACTCCTTATCAGAGAGCGTTGAACCTGAACGCAGTGAAAACAGTTGTAAACACCCGGAAAATGTTTATGTTTACCGCTTACTGCATAAGTAGAAAGCTGGCTATTTCTAGTGGAATGGAAGTTGCTTTTGCCGTTTTAAATATATCCTTTCACTACAAAGTCCTAGTAGGTACTTATGCAATCTACTGAGGACTGGAAGACATGGATTGACACATTAGAAACTGGTATCCGACTATATAGTAAACTCATTATCATCTAAATCGTCGCGACGACTCAGATGATACGCGTCGGGTTATAATTATATAATTTTTATGACTATCTCGCTCGTACTTACAGGTCTTATGGTATGTATGACGTTTATTGCTCGACGACTTGGGTGATAATGCGTTTACTATAGAGTCTATAATGGTTTAGTTTATAGTCATTTGACTTTTGATGGCAACTCAGCGCTTTAATTACTTTGACACACAAACATTCGAAAATTATCCTTTTTAACCGACTTCAAAACAGGAGGAAGTTCTCAATTTGGTTGCTTTTTAGGGTTCTATACCCAAAGGGTAAAAACGGAATCCTACTACTGAGCCTACGCTGTCTGTCTGTCCGTCCATCCGTTCGTACTTCCTTTAAACGGCTCTATCTTTGAAACCGTTATGGATAGCTAGTAAAAAAAAACGCAGTATATTACGGCGGATTAACTAAGAAATAACGTACATTTACATTTTTTTACATCGTAATGGCTCTAATGTAAAAACGGTAATACGTACAAGCATCATACTTGGCATGATTATAGTACACACTCTAAAGTATAACAACAAATAATAAATGATGGTGAGTCAACAAGTGTGAGTCGGTGACAAATTTCTTTTAATTACCAAATTATAACTGGTAATTTCGTTACTTGGACGACCTTATCATTTCTATCACCACATCGAATGCCACACTAAATAATATATAAGTATATTGTGGTGGTACGGAACCCTCAGAGCCCGACTCGCACTTGGCCTAAATCGGTTTGGTAGTTCCGGAATTTACCTCCTACAAATTTTATCTCTTAATATCAATGTTAGTAGACTGGACTAAACTTCGATGTTACACATTAATGGAACGCTCGAATACGCGCAGTTTACAAAATCACGCGAACGCGAACCTTACGCGCCGAGATGCGGTTTGCACTTGCGAAAACTTATCGCAATCACCTAAACTGAATCGTTTATAACAGGTACCAGTAACTACTTTATCTATATTATAATATATATCATTTGGTAGTATTTATTTAATGGTATCACTAAAAGTTTTTTAGCATCCTTCGTCGATCCTGTTTCGTAAATTCTTTCCAATGGTTGCCTGGAAGAGATCGCGTTTAGCGATAAGGCCGCCACTTGTGGCACTAGCTCGTAAGTGTTTCCTATCTGTATGTAATTTTTATTTCTGGTGTACACGATAAAGAGTTTTTACCTATCTATCTATCTATCTATCTATTTATAAAAATAAAAAATAAAATAAAATAAAATATCTGGGACATTATTGCACACATGGTCATCTGACCCCAAACTAAGCAAAGCTTGTAATATGGCTGCCAGACACTGATATACATACATATATATTTTTAAATACATACTTAAATAAATATTAACACCCAGACATAGAACAAACACAAATGTTCATCACACAAATGTTTGTCCTAGATGGGAATCGAACCCACGCCCCCAAGCACAGAAAGTAGGATCACTACCAACTGAGCCACCGAGGCAGTTATCTATATATCTATCTATCTATCTATATATCTATCTATCTATCTATATATCTATCTATCTATCTACTCTATAACTCAACCTAACCCACGCAAGTCACAAAAACTGAAGGAAAACCTATAATTAATACGCGGAAGGAACGCTTTATTAAATAAGTGATTACACATTTCTTGTTACGTGTTCGACTCTGAACAATTGCACGCAGAACATAGTAAGTACAAATAAGTAAGCAATTGTTTCTTGGTCTGAGAAGATTACGGGGTCACAGCTTTGTCCGCAGTTTTGAAATGCATGACCTGTTGCATCAATCCTCACTAGAAGTAACTCTTGAAGTAGAGAACTTTGAACCTTGCTGCCTGATTCGTTAGCATGTCATGCTAAGCTAAGAGTAGATGTTTAACATGAAAGCCTTGAAACAAAACAAATGCTCAAGCCCAGTACCAGTTCGCAGCTTACCCAGAATTACCTCAGCTGGCGGCAGAGAAGGCAGAATTACCACAATTAATAGTGTATAGTGAGAAGATATTTTGCAGAATCTATCTGGGAAAGTACCACAATTTTGATAGTTATTCAACCGCCAAGCAGTAGTGTGCAAACATTATTGTGTTTTGAATGGATAGGCAATTTGTTTCCAGTGAAATTACAGGACATAAAAAGATATCACAGGATGTTGATATATAATATATCTATCCAAGGCCAATCTACATTGGCGGTTTCGCTTCTAAAATCTGGGTGGCACTTATTAACTTTATGGGTAAGCCTGACGATTACCATCAGGCGAGTGACTGGCTCGTCTCGTCACTCAATTGCATAAAAAATTTCAGCAGCCATGGCCAATTAAACATCTTCAATCACGTATCAAATCTACCTTCGACCTCTTTTCAATCCATTTCGGAAGCAGCATTATACCAGACTACCATCGCCCCCGATTTTCAACCCACATAACAGTTTTTAGAGGCTATTTTTCCGTAAAAGTGCTTCGACAGTTAGGGCCACTTCCGAGGCGTGATAATATGGTATAGTACGTGATTTGGAGACAAAGGAGGTCTGAAGAGTAGGGTTCATTGGAACCATACCTCGGGAGTTGGTGCGTGGTTTGAATGGTAATGAGGTGACCTTTATTGTGGTAGTTTTGAGTCAAGGAGCGGATGACTTTCTATTGTCTGGTGTACAGTCACTTAGTGCCTATAGCTATGGATTTAAGTACCTACAGGAAACATTGACATTTGCTAAAATTTAATCAAATCAATCGTATATAGATATTAATTACCTACTTGCTTTTTGTTTTCCTACATACTATGCGCATCGTCTAAATTGAGAAACAATAAAAGTGGAGTTGAACTCGTCTGCATAATTAATCAGTGTCTAGCCCACAATGATATATGGTGCCTAAATATTACACGAAGACTCTGTGCATAAAATACTTGGTACCTAGAGAGTCATTGATCGCGCCATCCTCGCTTTCAAACACTAACATGACTTGGCAGACAGAGTCATAGATCAGAGTATATATCGGGAAAGACAGAGTGACGGCAGTATACTAAATATAGGAACTTTGATAATATACAGTTTGGATCTGCCTTTAAACTCGAGCTAGTACCGAAAAAAGTCTGCCAAAAACTGAAGGGGGCGAGGTAACACGTATTGCACACACTGACATATTCTAACTTGTTCTACAAACGCATACTTCAATATTGAGCGCACACAACTGCAAATGATGTGATCAAATGGAAGACCAAGGGGGGGTGTAAATGCCAGAGGAGAAACAGTAGGTATAAAGCTTCCATTTATATATTTTTCTGTGTATAGGAAGCACATTCGGTAAGCCATACATGCAGATAAGATCGACTCAGGACCACCACATTCGATGTAAAAGAAGGATTCTTAAAATAATCATTGTGTAGATTTAGAACCTTTAAAATCACGTCACCAGTTACATTGTTTACCGCCATTACACATTCTTGTTACTTCTCACACTTGACGCAATCATACAGTTTGTGACCCAAATAGACGTAGGTACGAACAAAAACAACACGCACGAAGCGCAGTAAAAGTTTAACCACATTTAGCACATAAACTCCTAAGTTTATTGCGCATTTCTCCTTGCAATTTAACGGCTAAATAAATGCCTTCGTTTATAGCGTTCCGCGGAGGTTTCAAAAAATCTTTATTAGGTAGAATCAAACTAGACACTAGAGTATTTAATTGTAAATGCATTGTATGCACTACTGAACATAGGTCTCTCACAAGGCACGCTACTCAGTCCGATCTTTAGCTTTTCTCTTCGAGCTACTGCAGCAGTCTTACATATATATATATCGTCACTCCAACGAGTCTCAGGGTGTCCTACGCTACGTTTGCAGATTGGCGGTCTTCACTCAATAACACGTCTACCCCAATGGTTATCGGTTCTGTGACAGATATGACCGGCCTACTTTAGCGTGCTACTACATTGAGCTATATCAGTGACTTTGGTTCACTGACGAAGAACTTCGTTCCAGATACGTCCTTCAGAGAAACGCCGAGCATAGCTCTCTCTCTCTCTCTTTATCCCGCTGTAAGCTTGTTTTTTAAACATATATAAAACCAGAAAAGCATTGCACAGAACCCTCAATCTTATATCAAACGTATCTCCTTGGCCATTCATGCACCCAGCATACCAAAGGCAGCCGCTTCAATTAATTTAACTTATTTTTTAGTCTTTTAACTCTCGCTTTGGACAGAACGACCTTTACCAAGCAGGTGGTTGCGAGAAACACCTATATTAATCGTCAGTTTAATTTTATTCTGGAATTCTTTTAAGTAATTATAATATTTAATTGGCACTGTCTAGGTTATTATTAACTAAACAAAATACAAGCTAACGCTAACACTAGATAAACAGTTAAACTGTCCATAGACCGTTGAAGGTCTAAAGACAATCCAAATGCTCAAGCCCACTATCAGATGGCAACGTATAGGTTATACCTACTTTGGTAGACATTTTGCGGAGCGTATAGAAATTTTTCTTATGTCAGTAAATCCATAAACTTGTGGTAAGGAATACATACATAAATTAGTACATTTAACTAAATATCTACCGCAACAAGTTAAAATTGTTTTTTTAAACCCTGATTAAAAATCTGATAAACGGCTGAACAGATTTTCTTAACCATTGCTAAGATCGGTCTCGATCAAATCATCTTTTAAGTAAAAAAAACACTAAATCAAAATCGTTTCAGCCGTTCGGAAGCTACGATACCTAAGACAGATACACAGATAGGTGCATACATCAAACTTATAACACCCCTCTTTTTTCGTCCGGGGGTAAAAATCTATTTAATTACTCATCGTCATCATCATCATCAGCCTTTAACAGTCAACTGCTGGACATAGGCATCTCCTAATGCACTCGACTGAGCTCGGTCGGCAGTTCTTTGCATCCAGTTTTTACCCGCCGAACGCAGGTCGTCACTCCACCTGGCCGCAGGGTGTCTCTACGTTTGCCTAAAGCGCGGAGAACATCTACCCCATCGGTTATCGGTTCTTCGGGCAATGGGGCCGGCCTACTGCCACTTCAGCTTACAAATTTTTTGAGCTATGTCGGTAACTTTGGTTCTATGTCGAATCAGTTCGTTCCGAATTTTGTCTCGTTAGAAACTCCGAGCATAGCTCTCTCTATAGCTCGCTGAGCGACTTTAAACTTGTGGACCACCGCGAGTGTCCACGTCTCGGCACCGTAGGTCATAACGGGTAGGACACACTGATTAAAAACCTTTATCTTGAGACACTGTGGATTGGACGACGTGAAGGCTTCACGGACCTTACCAAATGCTGCCCATCCCAGCTGAATTCTTCGAATCTATTGACTTTTTTCTCGAAGTTGTTTTTACTTAACTGCAGGGTTTGTCCTAGGTATGCGTTAGGTTTAAGTAAGTTTTTTATTCAGTGTTGTTTTAAACAAAGCTGTTATATACATTTTCTATGTAAGTATATATAACCAACATATGATACTACTTCTCGTTGTATGCCTTGAATCTTATTCCGTCATCATAAAACCTGTTTTTGTACAACATTTACTTTACATTCAGAGTTCCAACGCCTACAGTTCGCATATTTTCCAACTGACTCACAGTCATTTGCATTTCTGAGCAATATGTGCTTTACAATGCGATAATTTATTTGTACAGGTGGCCGAATGGTAGAACTAAAATAATCTATGGGTGACTATCAGTTTAAATCAGAAAGGTTGATAGTGGCTCCTCGAATAAATTTAGAAATATGTTGGTGGCATCGTACTAACGTGACGACAGATTTGTGAATGGTTTCATTTATAAATGCTAGTTTTTTCTCGGATTTTGTTACCGTAGGAGTGTAACGGTAACAATTGTAGGAGAATCGCGTCTAAAAAGCCTGTATTGAATTCATATTTCGATGCGATGACCATTGGGTTCATTGTTCAGTCAGTTTAGTTTTTTTACGCAGGCAAAGTATTTGAAGCTTGACATAGATCTTCCATGTTATGTTTTACCAAGGATTCATAGATATCGTCCTTGGTTTAATGACTGCCCCTGTGGCCCAGTTGGTAGTGAATCTGCCTTCTGCGCTTGGGGGCGTGGGTTCGATTCCCACCTAGGATATACGAGTACATTCATGTGATGAACATTAAATTTGTGTTTGTTCTATATCTGGGTGTTAATGTGTACTTAAGTATGTATTTAAAAATATGTATATGTAAGTATATCAGTCTCTGGCACCACAGTACAAGGTTTGCTTAGTTTGGTTTGGGGTCAGATGACCATGTGTGCAAAAATTTCCAGAATATTTATATGTTTTACCTATTTCAACCATTTCCACGCACAAGTTGAATCTATTTTTGCAAATGAAGTGACGAGACGAGCAAATCGCTCACCTGACGGTAAGCGTCACGCTTGCCCATAAATTATATTAAATAACTAACTGCGCTCTGCGGTTTAACCCGCGTGGATTACTCCTTATATCATCAGCTATCTGCCAGTAAAAAAATATCAAAATCGGTCCAGCCGTTTTGGAGTCCATAAGGAACATAAATACACCGCCTTTTACATACAGGGTAACTGGTAATCAGTTAGCATCCTCTTCGGGCGGCCCCATTATATACGTCAAAACAAATGACTTTTGTTCAACGACATCAAAATTCTCAATAAATAATTCTCGCACTAAAAAAACACGCTTTAAAATCGCTAATCCTGCAGATCCTGGTAAGGATAATTCAAATTCAAATTCATTTATTTCAGGTTCATAATACCCATAAACACAAGTAAAATATAAAAATTAATACAAATTACAATTAAAGTCATGCTTAGATAAAAATTGCATAAAATAAAAAACTAAAATTAATACATGCTAAATTAAATACCTACTACTAATATGGTCAAAGTTTCTCGCCCATCATTACACGCATCCATTTATTTTGTATGGGACAGTCCATGCGTGCAACAATCATCTTCTGGATAATGGGACAAACTATTTAAATTATTGCATTGTCATCGGTCCTTGCTAAGTGTGCAAAGTTACATATCAATCGGTCGTTGTAAAATGGGTGAAAATCACATTCAAAGATTCCGTTACATAGAGATACATACCAAGCTAATAAAAGCATATATAAAAAAGCTGTTTCGTATATTTTGTCGGGAGTGAATGATTTTCTTGTATGGAACGGCTGCTTTTTTCTTGCAAATGTTGATGAGTAACTGTGCTGTACTTGCAGTTTAGCGGTATAGTGAAAAAATTGTATCAAACACGGAGACATAAACAAAACACGAACAATAATTTTATCTCCCTTGGAGTTTCTTTTCGTGATAAGATCTGGAAAGAGGATATATAAAAAAGAGCCACAGTCACCGACACAGCTGCTTAGATTTGCAAGTTGAAGTGGCAATGGGCAGGCAACTTCGCTCGGAAAACCGATAACCGATGGGGAAGAAAGTTTCTTGTGTGGAGACCACGAACCGGAAAACGCAGCGTTAGTGGGCCTCCCACCAGGTTTATCGACGACATCGTGAGAGTCGCGGGCATCAAATGGTTGCAGATGGCAGCCTGTCTTTCATTGTGGAGTTCCAAGGGAGATGCCTTTGTTCAGCAGTGGATATGTTCGGGCTTATGATGATGATAATATCTCCCTTGTTTATCTGATCTGAGGCGCCACCATCACTCATAAGGACAAACGAGTACATAAGTACATTATTTGTCTTATAGCAAGGTGAAGGTCAAAAAAGCAATGTGGCAATATCCTTTGACACAGGTGTACAGTCAAATATCGCAATAGGTATCGTGTTTACCTGAATTATTTGCAAAACGATGAGTCACGCAAGCTTCATTCACTAAAGTAGGTTTGTATTATAATTGTCAACATTTCGGAAAACCTCTAGATAGACATCTTGCAGAATTTTATTTTATGGTCGCTCTTAACTGAGACCGGTTCATTTCAGGGCGTAGATACCTACGTACTTACTTAGTAAATACTATCTTATTGATATCTTTTCAGGGACCTTGCAGCTAATTCTTAACGCAGGCTCGAAACAGCACTTAAACAGCGCAGTGCGGATAGTCACGCGAACGTAAACCTTAAGATACGGTTTGCGGTCGTGCAACGTTGCGCATCATCCCAGGATTGTATACCCACTTAACTATGAACGCCTAGGATTACCATCTATCCGGATTTTTACCTACCTTTTGTCAAAATACCATTAGCTATGCGAAGCATGTTAATAATTATTTAATTTAATTATTAAAAGCCTGGAAGACCGAACCGTGGCCAGCCACGGTTGCCTGGAAGAGATCACTTTAAGCGAGAAGGCCGCCTGTTAAAAGCCTAGATAATTACTGTAATTTATAATGTTATCCTTGTTTTTGTGGTTTTTAATAAAGAATTATTGTATTGTAATGTATTAAAATATCCTGACCTTTTTTAAATTCCGGTTTTTTATGTCATCGGTTGCAAATAAGCAGACAGCTAGTCATTTTTCCAGAGAATGAAAGAAAAATTACTGTCTGAACTGTAAAATTTGAATGACTAGAAAGCATGAAACAGGTAATTCGCGTTTTTGCGGTGCAAATTGAAATATTAAATGTTTTATGCTTGTATACACGTATTTCCACAGCACACCGACATTCAAATCCGTTGAAATTTGCGGACTGAGAGACTTTTTTGTGAGAATGATGTATTATAACTGTCAGAACTGTCAAACTAGTATGCCTAGAAAGTGCATGGAAGAGTTTGAAATAGTTGCTGAAACTGTACCTATAATCTAGGTAGATGGAATGCCTAGCGGTACATACCGAAGCGTAGAGAAGCTACAGTAAATACTGTTATTTTATCGATAGAACTGCCATATACATTTTATTTCAGTTGATATATTATTCTTATTTTCTGATAAATATGGTTTCGAACCCAGACGCAAAAGAGGGTTTCAAAAATTGATATTTATGTAGGTATGTGTTGGATGTCTGGTCATCGTATCTCGATAACGGGTGGACCGATTTGATATGAATCGCCGAACGGTTTTGATCTAATTCTTTCAACATTTGGCGGTATTGCAATTTTCAATTATTACGTGAAATTCTAATTCAAATCCATTTGCGAACATGGTAGATACACATACATAAAAAGTAGCAAACATGGTCGTACAATATGAAATGTTGTATGTAATTAAACATTTAACGGATTTTATCGCGTATTTTTATGCCATAATAGGTGCCAGCCTACCTGGTGATAAACAGGCACGGTCGTCTATAAATACTTGTAACACCAGAGGCATCACAACTACGTCGCCGACCCTTTAAGAATCTATTAACTCGCCTTTTGAAGAACCCCATGTAGCTAGCTAGTTGAAATTTTCAGATAATAGGTAATTATTATTTCTTAGTTAATCCAATGTGGATTAACTAAGAAATACCGTTTCGGAAACGCCGCAGGGGGTAGTTTATTCCACATTTTGTATATTATACTTAAAAAAATAAAAATAAAGTCTTTGTCAGGTGCGGCGTATAAAGGTGAGGAAACAACGATACGAAATACGATAGGTATGTTGAGCGTAGTTGAGTAGAAAAGTAAACGCTTTTCGCATCTTCCGATTATGTCTAGAAGAACACATTTGCCAATCAATTATTGATATAATTCATTCAAATATCGATATTTGTCTCCTCCCTACTAGTACGTAACATTGCGTGTTGTTGTTAGCCAGTATCAGTCCCGTAATCATCGTTATATCATTATCGGAAGCAAAGGTATTGATGTTTAGAGTTTTTTACCATCTGGAAACACGCGAATCTCTGCAAGTGCCCGTCCGGTCTTACTAAAGCCTAAGACACTCGCAAGATAGGGCCAATGCCGATTTAGCCGTATGCATTGCCGATTTAGAGGTCAGGAGACCTCTGGGCAACAAAGGAGTGGTGGTTTCCTAGTCTTTTTTTTCTTCCGAAGTCTCTATTGTGAGGGCCCCTCTTTTCTGGAGGCCCCGAGGCTTTAGCCCCGGTATCCCTCCCCTAAATCCCTGGATAGGTCGTAAGGCGGGCGCTCTCCTTCAAAACAACTTAGCCTTGGCTTATATCAATCTATAAAAGATGATTTAAGTATCGTCCGAAATAACTCTCTCATAACATCACACTAGTTTAATGATTTCTTAGGTTTTCATGTTTATTACGCACTTTATTACTGTTTAGTGCTGATGCCCGCGACTTCGTATGCGTGGAATTTCATATAAACTTTCAACCCTTTTTTCCTCCCTTAATCCGGCCCTTGCGCAGAATAACATAGCCTATACTTCAATCTGGTCATAGCTTAGCATATTCGTGAAAACCACATTTAAATCCGTCCAGTGGTTTAGGAGATGTGCGTGAACAAACAAACGGAGAAAAATTCTAAAAACTGTCTTAACGTATTCAGCTGCTTATTTTAAGGCTGCGTGTTATTTTTGTTGATATCTCGTAATTACAGTTTTTTTTTATCTCTACGTTTTTATTACATGTATAGATATTCTATCGCGCGTATCTTATTTTTTTTTAATTCCTGACGTTTCGAACACATTGCAGAGTCTGTGGCCTCAAGTAGACTATATAACGGATGCCTGTAGTAATGTTATGAAATTATTTTTGAGATTATGGTAGCCCACCTGGTACAATGATTTTCAATCAAAACGTTCAGTTTTTTTTTTCACCCGGTTTTTTTTCGCGGTTTCAGAGTTGGTCCCATATTAAAAGTTGTTCATAATGATGAGTACAGTTACCTCCTTTTGTCTTAGTACAGGGTATATGCGTAACCCTATATAGTAGTGGGGACCTCCTTCACAACCATCTGTTGCGTTTATCAGATAAGTAACCGTCTAACGTAATGTAATCCGTACAATAATTTTATTACAAGCACGATCACTCTATAAAAATATTTACATAGAAAAGACTTCAACGCGCTCCATAACGCCGTTGGTATGTCGTTATTGTTTTTTACGATTATAAACTTAGTAATTATATTTGTTTGTTTTTGTTTTTATAATAACGAGTAATTTATTGGTGTGTAATTAGTTGTGTGTATTGGTGCCACATAAACGAGAAAAAAAGTTTTTTTTTGTTTGTCATACTTTTTTCTGGACTCCAATATCTCATAAGAAGTACAAATATTTTGCTGAGATCAATGTCAAGAAATAGGAGCTTGTTCTCCGTCTAAGTTTTTTTTTGCTTAGTAATGGGGTCACTACCCTAGGGTAGCGTAGGGTAGGGTACTAAGCCTACGCTGTCGTGTGTAGCGTACGCTGTGTCTGTCCGTCTTATACAGCTAAAGGTATCTTTCTAACCGTAATAGACAGCCAGTTGAAATTTTCCATGAATATGTAACGGAACCCTCAGCTCGCGAGCCCGACTCGTATTTGGCCGGTTTTATTAGTTAATATGAAATTTTAATTCATAAGTGGTTTTTACTAACCTAGGTAGTACTACTTTGTAAATTTTATAAAGAAACAATAATAAAAACTGGCTAATTCAATGCAATAGTATCTATAACAGAAATGTAAAACTTTGTCTAAGCAGCAAGGTAACAAAGCAAAGTCTTAATAGGGCAATAATTTACATGACACTGACTCGTGAGAGAATTATGAAACCTATTCGAGCAAAAACAAGTACAACTAACACTTGGCCCCAGACCGGTCACAACAATATTTCGCAAGATGATTAGTGCGATTTATTTACCCAGCATTACCTCACCGAAGATAACAAAAACAAACCTTCAATCCGAAAACGAAATATCACCTAAAACTGCATAGTATAATATAACACAACCTCTTTCAAAAAATTACAGAAACGTTTTCACAGAACAAAAATTAAAGCGCGATTTTTATAATTTTTCGAGCGCAATTTTTAAAGTGGAATGCGCGCGCGCGCGCGCTCTGACACTTTACGCGATACTGCCTCACGATTGGACGCCAAAGCGCGGGAATGCACATGTCAAAGTGACGTTCGCAAAAAACAGGTTCTATGGGCGTGGAAATATGGCAATGGTGCAACCTAATATTATAATTTATTGAGCACAAGTTGCAATCAAATGGACTGAATTTCCTTTGATCTAATTAGGGTTGGGTGTGGATTATTTTGCAATGACTGTCGCCGACCAACAGCAGTTTGCCGATTTTGTAATCAATATCTAGTCAATCACGAGCACATTAGATAGATAGATAGATAAATATTTATTGTTCACACCAAAAATGACATACGTACTTAGGAAAGTAACATAAACAAAACAACTTAAAAACAAGTGAAACAATTGGCGGCCTTAAAGCAATAAGCAAATTTGGCGCAATAAGCAATCTCTTCCAGGCAACCTTAACATATCCCTTCACACCAACCTTTTCACATTTGACTCTGAAAACGATTGTTCAAAATATTCAATTAAAAACTATGACAAAATTATGTAAATTTTAAGTGATGTAGCTACACCTAGTTAATTATTGCCTGGCTTGTGACAAAAAGCATGGTTCTTCTACTGCTTTTTACAAGCTTTTATTTAACTTATTAACTTAAACTTATTTTAATTTGAATTTTAAAACAGTTTTCCTCAACAGATTGAGCTAAAACTTTGCATACACGTTTAGTTTGGATGACAATACATGACGTCATTCTAAATATAGTATGGCGGACTCCCGAAAGTGGCGGACCAGCATGTCTATTCTGCAAGCTAAGTGAACGCGCAAGTGAAGTGATAAGCTAAGTGAATGTGATTTTTTTCTTGCCTATTTCTGCAGATAAATGTCAAAACATCGAACTATAAGGGTAAGGGACTACAGTCAAGGGTGATCACTCGACATTTTGACATTTTTCTATAGTAATCGACAAGAAAAAAACACGTTCACTTAGCTTATCACCTCACTTACGCGTTCACTTACCTTGCAGAATAGATCGGCAGTTATCAATATATTAAGCCTTATGATCATCGGTAATAACAAGCGTAGCTTAAAAGTGGGTAAACCTCGCCTTAACAACCAGACAAAGACTCAATTTACGAGGGCAACACTGTATGCACACCTGTGAAATATTAAACAGGTGAGTCACTGGTAAAGGTGGAATTCAGGCCTCAGACGTACTGCAGCTGGAGGCCTAGTTTTGGTTTAGATTTTATATTTCTTTGATCAACAAGATTTAGGTCACGTGGATTTAGATTACTTTGATAGGAGAACATGGCGCATGCATCTTTTTAGGGTTCCGTAGCCAAAGGGTAAAACGGGACCCTATCACTAAGGCTCCGCTGTCCTTCCGTCTGTACGTCCGTATGTCCGTTCGTCTGTCACTAAGCTGAATCTCATGAACCGTGACAGTTAGACAGTTGAAATTTTTACAGATGATTTATTTCCGTTGCCGCTATAACACAATACTAAAAAATATAATAAAATAAAGTTAAATGATTATTTACGGGATATTTACCGTGGTAAGGTTGTGGAAGGAGCTCCCGATATTTCGGTAAATACTTACCACGGTAAATATCCCGTAAATAATCATTTAACTTTAGTGAACAACCGTGATAGTTTAAAACAGTGTATAATAAAATAAATATTTAAGGGGCTACCATACAACAAACGCGATTTTTTTGCTCGTTTTCGCTTTATATTGATAACGGCAACAGATACGAGTATACGCTTGAATATGCACAGAATATTAAGTTATAGGTATTATCACTTTAAAAATAAACTATTAAATTAAAATAAAATTAATATTTAAGCGGGGCTCCCATACAAAAAACGTGATTTTTTTGCCGTTTTAATAGAAAATGGTACGGAACCCATCGTGCGCGAGTCCGACTCGCACTTGGCCAGTTATTTTAACACGCTTTTATTAGCTTGGTACGTATGTATGTAACGGAATCTTTGACTTGATTTTCGACTACTTCAAAACGTCGAATTAAATAGAAATTTTGCACACTTGTCAAGGACCGATGACAATGCAATAATTTAAATAGTTTGTACCATTATCCTTAATCAGATGAAGATCTGCTTCAGGATAAGCGATTTTAAAGCGTGTTTTTTAGTTTTTGAAACTGCTAGTAATTTACCATTTATAATATGATTAGGTATGCTTAAAGGCTTCAGCAAATCTGATGGCGGGTAAATAGACCAGCTAGCTACTCGCCACGACTGATTTACGCAGTAGCTACGGACCTTCCAAAAGCAAATATCTTTATTAATTAACAAGTGGATCATGTTAAAAACCGACTTCAAAATATATGAAAAACGTAATAAGTGCCTATAAGTTTGAGGGTTGCTCTAATTTCACTGGGATCCCATCATCAGACCCTAACTTGGTGACAATGGGACCTAATTGGAAGTACATACAGTCAAAATAACGACACGAAGGGACTGCTCATATTCAGTCGTAAAAACCGATAGTCGTAACAACCGGTGATGTTTAATGTGTATAGTGCAAGTACAAACAAATCGATAGGTTATTATAACCGGCATGTTGTTCTAAACGATGTCGCAATAAAAGGTTTTGACTGTATACCCTACCGATCTCTTACCCTAATCCATCAACAGTTGGCGGAGAAATCGGTTACCAACATTTAAAAAAAAATACAGTGGAACAGAGAACCATCATTATCCAAAATATGTATTGTCTAGACCGCCGATCCTTACTCCTTTCACAGTTATGCCCATCCAAAGGTTACCTGGAAGAAATCTCTTAAGGCGATAAGACAGCATTATACTGCTGGATTTTGTATTAATAAGTTACTTTAAATCAAGGCTAGAACAATATAACATTATTTTCAAACCTCTACGAAACAAATCCCACTCTTCAGCCTAACCCAATGCATCTTCAAGGTGCTTAACCAAATAAGTCTTGAAGGTAAGACATTTCCTAGCATCTTCCTACCAGACATGACTAACGTCTTTCCCACGATAAACAATACGTCCTTCGTCTCTTTCTGCTTCGTCGGATTAGAAAGGGATGGTGTTATTGACAAATGAGTAAACCTTGTAGTGCAGGAATACATCAATCTTCTCTTTGTGACCCACTTAGGGTCTAAATGACGCACTTAAAGCTTAGCTACCTCAGGTTAAGAGCATTCTAGCAAGGCACATGGAAAGAACATAATACCAATGAAATTATATGAGAAGAACCACTGAAGTGAGATTTTTTCTGTGAGAAGAACGTATCGATGTCAACTAATGCCGAATCTTAAAATGTCGCTAAAAATAAAAAAACTTTTTTTTTAATCGGTTCACTATTGGCGAAAATATCGATGAACATACAAAAAAAAAAGAAACAGACGAACAGTACCTCCTCTTTTTTGGAAGTCGGTTAAAAACAGAAACCACGCCAATAACACCCCGCAAACGTGTTATAATATAACACAGTAACCATGGTTACAAATGACACGGTAACCATGGTTACTAAATTCAAACGCTTCCTCCGATTGCATACTACATTCTCTTGACAAACTCGCACGAAATGCGCTAGCGCTCTTCACGTTATTTTGACAGTTCAAAACGAGCTAAGAGTTTATGTGGTCATAAAGACAAAGAGCATAGAGTTCATTTTTGGGGTTCCGTAGCCAGACAAGGAACCCTTATAAATTCGTTCTGTCCGTTCGAATTTTTTAGAACCTTCTAACTTCTATAATTATTAAGATAAGTGCATGAAACTTTGCAATATGACGGTTATAATACACTGCACCTTCTCGTGTGGAGTATGGTTGAAAAGATCTTTTAAAATGAAGGTAAGGTTTAATACTTTTTTTTTAAATAAAGTCTATCGGTAGTCCGCCAAAGTGGCAAAAAGTTGGTTCCCCTGCATTTCTAAACTATAAGACATAGAAACTTGTAACTTACAATACAGATGTGTCATATTTAAAACCTTCATTCAAAATTATTTCGAACATTATCTGATTATGACTTTTTGAGGAACAGGGAATAGGGATATAACTGTAGTAAATTCAAGGCGTTCTAGCTCGAAGGTCATTGACCTTTTTGTAAAATGATCTTAGCAAAGAATGTTTCTCAATCAGTTTTCTCTATGGTTAAACCATAAAAACTTTATGCTATGTCGGGATGATACATCTCTGAAATTTGGCTAATTTCACACAGAGCTTCGTTCGTTCGAATTTTTCTATAACTATCAATTTCTTAACTATGACTACAATTATATGGCTTTGTTTATGGAACCATATGTGTATCTCGACACGCTCTTGGCCAGTTATTCAATAAAAAAAATCATATTAAGACATTACGCGTTAATGGCAAGGAATCTCATGTAGTTAAGGGAATAGGGGCCCAGTGGAGCTGGTTCAGGAGCGCTTTAGATCATTCTATTATAATTCTATGTTCAATTAATTATGATTCGAAACAAGCCTATCATCCAAAACCTACGTACTATAATTACATACACAATGATTATATCATAGACACCAACAGACGTAGGTATTTATGTTTAACCTTTACCTACAAATTAATGATATAAGTGGGTGCATAGGAAACTGCCTACATCAAATCATATCTTATTACAATGGAACTTGAAAATATCCTTGATACAAAGCCTCCATCACACAGAAAGCGACGGTCAGAAGCGGTGCTGATTTAACGAAGCCTCTTGTAGGTTGTATACATGGAACCCAGACTTGTAGTTACGATTATTTTCAATGGAAACAATTCAGTTAAATACCTGAGGGGCGGGGTGAGGGGTTACTAAATGCTAATTGGCCCATTCAACGTCAGTTCAAAATGTAAACAAAGTATCGTGATGGCGTACCAACGGTATTGGCCGGAAATGACGTGACAGTGTCCACTGAACCAGTGGAATCAGTGGGCGTGTTTTTTATATCAGTAGTGGTCAACTGATGAAGTGTCTGAACATGGTCATTGTTCGCCCTGCATTAAATGTCTAGTTATAGAACGTTTTTGCATGGAACCCATCGATATTAGGTAAACTCATTGATATAACCAAATATGTTTAAAAACATGAATATTTTTATGTTTGGTCAATTAAAATAGAAAATGCCTGGACCGAGAAAAGCTTGGTAAATCAATGTTTGGACAGTTAATATAAAAAATGCCTTGACCCAGAATAGCTTGTTAATTCAAGTTTGGACAGTTAATATAAAAAATGCCTAGACCGAGAATAACTTGTTAAATCAATGTTTGGACAATCAATATAAAAAATGCCTAGCCCCAGAATAGCTTGTTAAATCAATGTTTGGACAATAAAAATAAATATGCTTGGGCCAAGCATGGGGTCAATTCTGTTGTACCATTCTCTAAACTAAACTTATTTGACAGGGCTAAAATTATCGGCGTTTCTTTTCATTTCAATACATCAGAAAAGGATGGCAACAAATTTAGAGCTGTCAAGTTTAGTTTAGAGAATCGTAAATCAGAATCGACGTCAATAGCTTGTTAAATATTTTATTGGCCAATTAAAATAAATAATGCCTGGACCGAGAATAATATAAATCATATAAAATCTTTGGTTTGGTATATAAAAATAAAAACGCATGTTTACTACACATAAGGATATATTTAGTCGTGAAATAGGTACACATACATAATTTGAAGATCAAGGAATAAATACGCAGAATACAGAAGTTTTCCAATACTATAATAATTACAGGTTTTAAATTCGAAACTTTTGATTTTATGGACTTAAAAACATTTTGATACATATTTGACATGTTTTAGATGGTATTAGGTAAATAAATTGAAAAATATAACTCAATGAAGGAGAAAAGTTATTTAATATAGCGATGATATAAACATAAGCACTACAGACAAATGTTTCGAGTTAGGAGCTCAGTGACTAATTTTCACACTAATTTCCATTCATTTCCTATTATTTTCCCATTGCTGGGACACAGGCCTTCTCTCAGAGAGAGAGGATGGGCCCTAATCTACTATGCTGGAACAGTGCATATTGGTGAATTGTCTTTGATTTTTTTAGGTTCTTGGACATACCGGTTTACTCACGATGTTTTCCTTTACAATTTTTGAGCGATGGCGTTGAATATATAGAAATGGATATATAGATACTAAGTCATTGGTGTTGGGCCGGGGATCAAACTGGGTGACGTCAGATTATAAAGCACACGTGCTACCAGTCGGCTACCATCGCTCACCATACTACGATACTCTGACTCCGCTAAGCTTGATATGTATAGCTCTTAGCTAATACTTCGTAGAATAAAGCTCGAGTCAAGACGGAGGAGTCTTTCGGACTAATTTTAATAATATTTGTTACTGGTAGAACATTAAATTTTGACTTTATTTCAACGCATGCGATGTTGCTTTTTGATTGTTAGGTTTACCAAGACCGATGACGTATTTTTTTTTATAAATCAAATCACTTGCAAATGTAAGAGCTACTGTATTATAACATCGCGTATTTATCCGATCGTATAATAACGATGGAACTAATCGCGAGCAAGTTCGTTAAATCATCAATTACGAGTATATTGCTTAACTTTTTTCTATTCAAATTTGTACATTTTATAAAACTTCGATATTTCACGTTAATATTTCCCTAATTGTTCTTGATTAACATTCTTAGATTGCGATGTAAAAGTACCAAATATGCATCAATATATTGTTTTTTTTTTCTTCTGATATTATAACGATACTATGTTTAATAAAGTCTGTAAACATTTTGTATTTTTTTAATGTCTAAACTACTTTTACTCATAAAAGCAGTTAAAAGGCAAAGGTTGTACATGGGTTTGATTATATCGCCACATAAGAAACATTAGAAAATTTTCAAATGTTTACAAGTCATGCAAAGCCTATTGCATTTACTTATACAATAAAATTTACTTGAAAACATTAATTCATAATATTTATGTATATTTTTAAGACGCAACATCGAAATCTTTCAAAAGGAATAACGTTTAAAGCATTCAAGATCTTATTATTAAAACACAAATAAACTCTCAAAAATATTTTCTTAAGAAATACTTAGATCCACTCACATAATAAACAAGAAACTATTTAGATAATCAACTTTACAATCTTATAATGTTAAAAATATTAGTACTTTCTCGAGTTAAAAATGCGCATGATTATATCAAAAATATGTTGTTATAAATACCCGTAATAACCATCTATTATGGTATTTGTTATTAGCGATCGTCGCGAGAAAAAGCGGTAACCGCAAATTCGACGTCGAATTTTGACAGATGCCATTTTTTTTACAATTTTTGCCGCAGGTCGCTCGTTGCACAGCGTTGGTAAATCTCTCGTTAGTATATGCCAGTTTCATTTGCATTTTTTGCAATTTCAACCGTGCACTTTTTATTTGTTTAACAAAGTTTTGTTAAAAAACGTTTTACACGACAAAGTTTTGCGCGCAAGTTCGCGAGACTTTTTGTGCGGTTAAATAATGCACTTTGTACAAAATAGAACTCTGCGGTGCGCAAGACTAAAAATTCGGGACAGATCTAGCAGACTCAGGCACCAAATCGCCCGCCGAGTTCCGAACATTTTGTCAGTAGAATAAGCCTCTTGTTTATTCATTAAGAGCTTCACGACTTTTAACAACGACAAAGTACTAAAGCAGTAACAGAACGATACACTAGAAACAAAGGTATGCGAGTGAATCCTACGCACAACAGTTGGTATCACGTTCCTTGATCCACTACGATCCGACATTCCCTTTAATTATCACTATTTTGATGGATAAGTACAACAATTTTGATCTAATTCTAGGCAATTTGGCTTGGCAACATTCATGAACGCTCAAAAATCAAAATCAATTTTTATCGGCCGTTTATAGTTTAATATCAGAAGTATAAGTAGCGGCACGTAAGTCTAGCGCTGAACGATATGCGGCGGGGATAGCTGCGCATGGGTACTGTCGCGCACGCGACAGAACGAGACAGAACGCGATGTACACTGGATGTGCGCGGGGCGTCGTATCAGTGCGGGGAACGTAATGCGACTGGAGAGCCAATCGGCGCTACGCACGCCCGCCCTTCATCCCGCTAGCTCCCCTCAGGTACCTTATTTTTTACTTCTGCGCAATATCGGTCAGCGCTAAAGTTTCGTGCCGCTACTTGTAGCAAGTGTGTTATTTTTCTACTGATAATGAAAGATATTATTGAGATACGACCATAAAATATACGGATAAAATAGACCTTAGCAGTTAATTAAGTAGGTCCATGTTCATCAAAACTTAACAAGACGTAAAAATTTTACAAGAAGGTTAAAGTCAAACCAACGCAATGAGGTTAGTATTATTTCGTCATTGAACCAACGTAATTTGTTAAGAATAATGGCGTTTTTTTAGATGACAACACTGGGTCCTGATTCCATAACTAAAACACGCACTTAACAACGCATGTATAGTTGACGTCTAAAAATTTGGCCTCTATTCATTAGGAAATAAAGGCCAACTTAACGCGCCGCGTTACGAGCGTGTCTGTAGTTATAGAATAAGGGCCCTGAATGAAGTCAAACAATTTGACACTTGTTTTCTTTCTTTGTTTTTTTCGTCCATTTCTGGACAAGCTAAAGCCATTAAAGCTAGATCACTTCGTTTTACGTATTTTACTGACATAAACATGGCAAATATGCACTAGAGGCATCATGGAGTTTGGAAACAATAAAATAAAACATACGTTTTTCCTAATTTTACCACTTGCCCACAACGCAGCCTATTCAACACTAAATAAATAATAATCCACCATTATTACATATTAACAGTCGATACTAATACTGAAGTTTAAGAAAATAATACGATGATGTTTCCTTTACGTTAGCGCCAAAACTCGACTTGGTTTGTTTGTTTGATATTAACCATAAATAACATGGGCATTATAAACAAATGCCTTGTTGCAAAATATACTTATTTATATAATGTTATATTTTTTTTTTTCATAAGCACAACGTGATTTTATTACACATTATATGTGAAACACTCACAAATTAGCCTAAAATTCGTCTATAAAACGATTTGTAAACCTAATCACAGCTTTTGATATTTTCCTTTCGAAGAATAGTCAATTGTTAAAATTGGATGAACATTAGCCTTAATTTTTGAAGTACTTATAAAATGCTTCATTAATGTTTGCCAAACCAAATTATAAGTTGTTTCACAGCCTTTTGTCTTGTTTGGTGGTATAAACATTTGTTTCCAACTCTGTCCCAATTCTGTTTCGGGGTAAACAATAATGTTTTACATTATATTTGTAGATTTCATATTTTTGGAAAATTTGCGGGACAGAGTAAAAAAATAATGATATTTTGATAACATTTTAACTTAAGAGGCGGGTGTTATGATCTTTAAATATTTAATACGATGTCATTTTGTTATTATCACATTTAAAAAAAAACAGGAACCGTTAAAATATGACACTTCACGCTATCACCTTGATATTTACAACGCCATTTCTGTTTCAAAATCAAGAAGTATCATATTTTTTTCGATAGCTGCACACATTTTCATAGTTGTCTAGTTTACAGATCTTATAATAATATATGCTGTTGGTTCTTAGCCTCTTCTATTCGCTCAGTCTCAGGGAATGTATGTTGGAAAGTCTCTTCGTTGCCTTACAAAATATAATGTTCTTTCACATCAAACTCTCGTAAAATTTTCATAAAAAATATTTTAATGAAACCATTTTAATCGTTCAATATAATTTTTGTCGAGTATCTGCTTAAAGGAGTACTTATTTTAAATACTAGTTGAAGCAACAATTAACTAAAGATTGGGGCTACGAAATAAGCGACATCAACTTGCTTAAATTTGTGTTGTTTGTCGTTGCCACCATCGTCTATTTCGTAGCGCCATTCTAACGATCCTATATTAGCCTTATACCTATATTGAAAATAATTTGGAACTTCATACTATATTTTGTTCTATATTTTAGTACTATATTCGAAGGCATGCTGTGTGATTTTTAGATTTGATTTACTTATGATCACATTGTTTGTGCGTGACTATACTTTTGAGATATTTGTTATAACATTTATAGCTTTTCCAAACTCTTCAGAGTAATCATTTGCTTTTAAAACCTTTGATTTATAAGCACTTATATTAATGAAAGCATTATAAAAATTCCATTCAGTACACTACTACAGTACTAGATGGCGCTAAACACTATCTCAACTGGGTAAAGTCCAAAAGGAAACTTAGGCCTAAATTTCCTTTTGGTCCATACCTTTTAGTTGCGGTTGAACCGCAAATATTAGTCAGCAGGAACTATTTTTTTTATCGTCACTGGAAGTTAACGAATACAAAATGTATGAAAAAATATGTTTTGGAAGGGTTGAGTGTGTAGAAGTGTTACCACTCTTAATTATTTTTGTAACATAAGTGCATGTTTGGCGAAAGTCAAAGATTTTAAAATTTCAAAGCTGCTAGTTCATAAGAGCTCGAGTGTTAAATTTAATTATACATATCTCGGTATTTTTCTAGATCGTTACCGCTGTATATTTTATACGTTGATAATCGATGCATTTTGCAAAGTCAGTCTATTTTCATCGAAATGCATTTGAGTTTGTTTTGGGGACGGACCACTTTATGTTTAGCGTAACACGCACATAGTATTTTCGATTATTTTAGTTTGTCAACTTCGTTGGCGATAAAAGCTTACATACACAAAATTTGGATAAACTGAACTGTGACATGACGTTTATCCACTCGTTAAAGACAGTGTCAAAAGCTTTTTTTTTTTAAGTTAAAACCTATAGAACTTTTCTGAATAAGACCGCAAGTAAATTGTTGTAAACTCAAGTGAGAGTTACAAGTCACTTTTTTGACATTGATATGCATGACTTGTTCGCGTGAAGATAGGAAAACTATGAAGTGGTTGTACTTATGTGCCCATATACATACTTATGTAATAGGTATCAAATTTACGCGTAAAAAATTGCTGCAAGTCAGTGATGTCCGGATAATTTTCGCCCACTACCCGCGCGTACTCCTAAAATAGCTATAAATAAAATGGCAAAATGGCCACCTTGACAGCTGTCTGAAATCCATTCCAACTTAATGGCACCAGCCGCTCCATAGTGTTCCTACCTACCATACTTGCTCGTTTGTCGTATGACCTATGTGACAATGACAAGCTCTTATGTCAGAGTTTTTGGAGCGCCCAAATGTCTCTGACGTGCTCTAAATATCATTCGAGACTAGTTCATCTATTTACCCCATTCTTAATTCCACTAAATGGAGGCAATGATGTGCTCGAAAAATATTATGCTGGTTTCACGCACTCGTGTCTCTTGTCCGAGAACCTCTCGGCTGAAACCGAGCGGAGTCAGGCGCGAAGGATGCAAGATTAAAAAAGAGGGTCTGATAATTTTTCGCCATGTATCGGGCTGTTAAACATCGCCAACAAAATTGACCAACTTTATGGCTCATGAGTTTTTTTTTTAAGTTCATTTCGTTTTTCTTTCGTTCGTAGAATCGTCTTTACTCTTAATATTATAACATAATTCAGTATCAAATCATATTATCTACTGTAATTTTTTTATTGTTTTTTTTTTTATCAGTTGTATTGTAGAGTATTCCTTGAATTTTACCCCTGATTAATAAAAATGGAGCCTTAATTAGAATCATTAAGCTAGAATACACTACATACAAGTAAAAAGATATCTGTTATCTGAAATTATAAATTGTTAGCGCAGTCAATGTGTCAAAACTTTAAAGCTATCATATAGCTGCAATTATTGCCTATCCTTTACCTATTCGTTCTTGTTCAGGGTGGCACTTGAAAACCATCTGTATTATATACAGTATCGCGATTCTTAAAGCTTTAAGTTGACATTACTTATGTATTTGTAATACTTTTCCCATAGTTTTTGTGCAATGCAAGGATGTGTTGTTAAAACCATTTTTGGTATACTTTAAAACCATATGATGTTGAGACCATTTTTGGTATTCTTTCTTTAATATATTTACAATGGTTTAATGGGTCTCTTGACTAGATAGATGGTCGATTGATATTCGCTTTTTTTGTACACCAAAAGTACTGTACTTCGGGTTTTAAAGCTAACTAAGACTGGAGCAGTCAAGCCAACTTTCGCCGTATTTGATGATGAAAAAGCATATTAGACTAAAATTTTTTTTTTAGTTTCGTTTCGTTTTTGTTTTGTCTTTTATACATAATCAAAAGTCATCATCGTCGGCGGTAAAAAAGTTTCTCCAAGCAAAAAAGTCCAGACTTGTTTAAATTTAACAACGATCACAATAAGTATTATGGTTACTTTTGGTGTACGGTTAAACAACGGTGTTACTAATATTCCATGTGATAAAAATACCTTTTTAACCGACTTCAAAAAAGGAGGACGGTTCTATGTTCCACTGTATTTTTTTGTGTGTTCACCGATAACTCAGCCAACTGTCGACCGATTTCAAAAAAATATTTTTTTGTTCGGTAGGGTATACTTCCAATTTGGTCCAATTATCACCAAGTCAGCATCTGATGATGGGATCCCAGGGAAATCGAGGGCACCTCAATATGTATAGGCACTTATTACGTTTATAATATATTTTTGAAGTCGGTTGGTGTGATTCATTTGTTTTGTTTAAGTTTAATCAGACTAGTTTCACATAATCAATGTATATCATACGTATATCAGTCTCTGGCTGCCATATTACAAGCTTTGCTTAGTTTGGGGTCAGATGATCATGTGTGCAATTATGTCCCGTTATTTATTTAGTTAGTTATTTGGCTACCGAACTGACTATTTTTTATTGTCTCGCAAAAAAACCGACCATAAGTATATAAAATTAAGGAAGATATAAGCATTTTAATATCTTGCTAGAGAGATAGCAGTTATATTTACAAATAACGTCACTAATTGTAAGTACGCCATACAAACTCCATACTGACACTCACTTTGCGGGAAAGGGATAGAGCATCTGTTCCTAATCCGACTAAAAACTTTAAGCACTTACATGACAGAAGTTTATTAGCCGGTTTAAATAATTTCTTGAGTTTTTTTTTTACAGGTCTACGTTTGGCCACCAAGTTGCCTGATGGTAAGCGACGGTGTGGCCGAGGATGGAACACGTTGTTCTAGAAGAGAAGAGAGTGATCTAGATTCACTCTAGCCTTGAAGATGCCTAGATTGTAGTTCTCAGGAAACAAAGAGGACGGCAGGGAAATCCATTCTTGGGCAGTACGTATCATAAATGACGACCCAAATCGTTAATTTTGGGTAGTAAATTTAATTATATTTTTTATTATGCCCGTTATTTTTACCAAATCAAACGTCAGTCCGATAGCATGTTCTGTCATCTAAAACCATCTTAAGTATTAACTTTTTAGTTATAAGAATTTTGTGTATGTATTAGTAACACCGTCGTTTTAAAATAATGATAGTAAACATTGCCATATTACAACTACATGATAAATTCGCGATTTTTGTGAGATGTTGCCATTAAACATATCTTTCGGCCTTTCTCAATGCTTGCTATTACGAAATCGTAATAATTACTAAATAAAAACCTTTTTTGTAACAGGGGAGCGTTTACATTGATCCAGTGTTTGGATTATGGAGCTGTATCGCAAATATGCTGGAAATATCTTGTCAGTCTTTTTGTTGTTGTTAATATCACTTAATTACTGTACGCAACTAATTTCACACACGTATTTTGAAAATATCTGCGTTTTTGAAGTGAAAACTTCTTTAGGCGCGTGTGCACTTTTTGGGTGAACAAAAATCATGGAACTTGGGTCATTGTCACGCTGTATCGTGTATTTGAAAACAGCGCCATCTCTTGTAGAATAGGTGAATTACTACTTAAGTTTTCATTTCTTACGTGCAGTCCTATGACTGATGTTTTTTTTTTTTTCAAGGACGAAACTTTGTGCTAAGGCCGCTGAACTGATACAAACTATATCAGCAGCCTAGTGTTTCAAACAATGAAAATTCGCACGTTCACATGTAAATGAACACATGATAATATCTTATTTTTGTAATATGTGATGTAATATGTTTATTTATCTATCTAAATAAAAACACTTATCGCACGCTATTTGTTATGAGCAAATGTTCGCTAGTGAAAAAGTTAATAAGACTTTCATACTTTTTTTCCAGTCACTGGATCAATGTAAACACACCAATAAAATGTTATGTTTCAACATTTTCCTGAGAACAGGAAAGGTGGGTTTTTAAGTAGTTTTTTATTATATTTTTAATATAATATTCGTACGGATATATGGTTTGTTTTATTTACGAGTATGTATCGATTTTATTAAGATTTTTATACACATAAGGAAATAGCTATTTACACGCGGGTGATTTACATCTATTTAAGGATTATTACATTTTATCGTGCATTAACATTTAGACTTTAAAATGTTTAAAGTTTAATATTAATCATTTTTAAGAACGTTCTTTTAATTATTAATATTCGAATATGGAGGGTAGGTTTATATTTAGATTTTTATACTTTTGTGGTAAAATTTTTTTGTATTAAATATTTCGAATTATTAGAAGTGGTATATATCTTACTTATTAAAAACAAAATAATGTATATATTATTTTGTCCTCCGAAGATTTTAAATAATATAATTTACGGAGTTTTCCCATAAAAATTTAGTTTATACATATTTTTAATACACATAATTGTTATCAGATCATATATAGGCCATACTTATTTGATTTTGCACGTTTTATGTCACATTTTTATTTTATAGAATATTAATTATAATAATTATTTTCCTTTTACCTTACTTATTCAGATTTGGAGATCTGATAAACCCACGCCATTTTCAATTGCATAAAACAAAGCGTCGTATTAACAAAGTTGTAAAACTTTGCTAAGATGGACATTTAAAAGTTTGGATACAAATTGAATTTAATATTTTGATACTAAACGGTCGATTACGTCGTTATTAACGTCGTCTACGCTAATCAACCTAAATATATCTTTTTAATAAACATTTATAATTGAAGGTGGTACAAAGACTTTAAAACGATGGCGTTATGATATCTATTGCGACGATATCAAGATATCACTTTTTAAAACTAATAGAGAAAAATCGTATTCTAAAATAACTAACCTACTAGAAATTTGCTGATTTAGGCAAAAATGTCGCACCTACATTTTGGGACCATATTTTTGCGTAGAACAGCTTGCTTGAAGATCATTTAGCTTCTACCGTCAAAATGTAAAAAAAATTATCGCCTCCTACTAATATAACAACAATTTGTCAATGATTCAAATACGATATGCAACTTACAAAAACAATATAACAAGCTTAAATACACTTAGATTTTGATAGTTGTATAAATTGGAAGATGATTTTAATTTTAATACTTTTGGTATATAAGAATAATAATTATAAATATAATCTGTTCTGAGCATTGAAATGCAACATTAACACGCGTCACATTTTGAATATCACGATTGTATATAAAATTAATTTTAAACCTTTTTACAGTGCGACTCTTTTAATTTGTAATAGAGGGCTGATAGGCCTTTTACACAAACTTTTACCAGGGGCTCGATTTTTGAATCGCTCGTATGTTATTACGCACGTGACTGAGTTTCGAACGAAATCCCAAGCAAAAGTAAGCGCATTTTTAAAGTAATAATATAATTTGCTAAAGCAACGAGTGGTTTAAACCATTCTATGAATAGTTTTTTTTTCATTTCGCATGATATTTTTGTGCGAAATCATACGAGCGATTTAAAAATCGTGCCCCACGATTGACACCGCGAGTTTTCCTACTTTACATATAATTTACTTTTTTTAAGTTGGATCAATGTTCCAACTGGCACACCACATATTTCAATTAGATTCGTCGTCTTAGCACTTTAGGCTACAATACAAAAATGACAACGCCAGAAAAAACAGTAAAAAAATCTTCGAAAGCATTTGGGCGTGCGAGTTATTGATTTATCTGACATTTTACTTATGAAAAAGTTGCCAAAAAACAGTCCATTACAGATATTAATCGCCTTAAGTGTCGGTGAACATTGCCCTAAATTGCTCCCGTGAAATCATAACAGGCATAAAAATTGCGCCACGCTGGGTTTTCGTACAGCATCACGTGGTCGCGGTGTCTATCCTAGTAAAGGTCTGTGGGCACTTACTACATATGTCTCTCTTTAACACTAAAGAGAAAATATGACAGCAATAGTTTCACATTTACCCGCATTTATAAGCTGAGTCGCATCATAGTTCAAAGTCTTTGAGATTATTTGATCATAATGGAGATTGTAAATTCAATAAAGTATCAAATAATCTTATCAACTTTGTTCTAGTTATATCAATAAAAAAAAACAATTCAACAGAATCATTAATTAAAACATTTAAAATAAAACGTTTTTTTTTTAACATTGTGATGAATGTTTAAACATACATAAAAATGTAAAGATAAATTAAACGTGTTTTTGATCAACGTTTTGCTATTGTTACAATTACTATATCAGGTCTTTAGGAACTTGCTTTTCAATGGCCATTTAATTAATTTTTTAAACATCATATTTAATGAATAGTTAAATCCACGAATACGCTCTCGATTCATTTCGTTTTTGTTTACAGTACAAGTGTGAAATGGATGTTTCTGATTAGTCAATCATTTCTATTAATCTTATTTATCTTATTTTTGTTAGAATTTGATCCTAACACGTTTTTCTGACAAAATGAGAGCTTCTCCTAACTGTTTTGATGAACAAAACCACTACATTTTTAACCTAATTCCAAAAAGGAGGAGGTTATCAATTCGAATGTATTTTCAGAACAGAACTGGACCTAATTGAAATGGGACCACACGTTAAGCACCAGCTTTCAAATAAAAAAATTATCCGTCGAAAGTTCTGAGGTAACAAACATAAAAAAAACCTCTTCCTTTTGGAAGTCTCTTAAAAAAAGAATAAAAGAAGCGCGTACGTGGATTTAACTATCTATAGCCTGTTCAAACGCTTTTCTTTTTTGCGAGGTGTTATCATTTCATACATTGTCATGTTTAAATATAGAGTTATAGAGACTAGTATGTTGGCAAATGTTGTAGATGTAATTAATCGTATTTTCCATTGGTATTCAATTTCAGCTGTAAAAAAACTTCCACATTTCTAGCTTAATTAATTTTCATACTCGCTACATGCAAAATCTTCATTATTGCTTTAGTAGTTTGATAATAATTTTATTGCCATTGATTTGAATCTGTCAAAAAGAGCTTTATGTCAATGTCAGTATTTTTGGTCTGTATATGGCAACCAATGTTCGTTCTAAAAATATTTATGATATTTTAAATTTACATTGTGTTCAATCAAATGCCTAATTTTGAAGCAACTATGTTTAGTAAGAACTTGAAACAGAAAAAATAAATGGATGCGTTATACCTACAGTTTCCTCTTTAGCACTTACACCTCCCTCGGTCGTCCATTCAAATACATTTTGAGTACATAGTTTACAGTTGTGTGCGCTCAATATTGAAGTGTGCGTTTGTAGGACTAGTAAGAATATGTCAGTGTGTGCAATACGTGTTTACCTCGCCCCCTTAAATTTTTTGGCAGACATTTTTCGTTACTATTTCGAGTTTAAGTATATCCAAATTATATATGATTGAAGACTTGAGAGTATCAGTAACTTTTTTTATTTTATTTATTGTCCTATTAATTTTATCACGTAAGAGAATACAATTAATACATTTTAAACAAGTGAAATATTAGAAATGGTTGCTTGGAAGTGATCGCTTTTAGCGATAAGACCGCCACTTGTGGCACTAGCTCTAAGTTTCTTTATGTGTAACTTTTATTTCTGGTGTGCAGAATAAAGAGTTTCTATCTACTTATTAGTGCACAAAAAAGAACTGAGAACCTCACTTTTTTCAATCGCTTGAAAACCAACAGTAACATTTTTGTAAAAAATATATTCAGATATGTTTACTGTCATTTTGTTTCATTATTATGAAAAATTAAAAATGTTAGGTCAAGATGTTATGTATAAAATGAGGTAGGTACGTTTTACCGAGGTCTGTGCGATACAAACACAAGTTAGTTAGCTTGACTGAACCCAGTCCGTCCTGTCTGGCAACGACGCAAACGTATGATGCGCGATTTTGGAGTATGAAAAATAATCAAAAATGCCATGCTGTGTGTTTAGAAAGTGAAATACTTACTATTTACTTACTGAGACGGCTGTAAAAAGGCTGTAATGCTGTAAAGTTCTGTGTAGGTAGCTATAATATCGCCTTGATTTTAGTGCTTTTCATAGAGTATGACGACTCTATTGGAAAAACCTAATTTAAAAAGGTATACGTACTTCTTAAGTTCAGAACAAAGTTGCTTGAAAATTATACGCAAAACTATAGACATAAAGCTATTTTCGCTTGCGATTTTTTAATGTGTATTTTGGTGATTTGCATGTTGCGAGCACACGCACACAGCTAGAAACGCGCGCACACTTACGTAACGCCAAGTGGCTTGAGTACCTCCTTGACGATGTAGTTAGCCCTGTTTTCAGGAGAGCTGCGGAATTTGAGCGCGGGGTGGAGCCGACGCCATTGATACGGACGCCACTCGTGATCCGAGAAATCATTCACCTCCTGAAGTATGAACGAATTAATGAATTGACGAACACGCTAGAAAGCATTCTACAAAGTGACCAATAACATAAGTGTAAAATTAAATGGGGCAGCATCGCTTCTCTTAAAGTTATATGATTATTTACGGGATATTTACCGTGGTAAGGTTGTGGAAGGAGCTCCCGATATTTCGGCGCAGTTACATGCACCATGTTCACGGGAAGACAAAATACCCCGTAACGGTAAATATCCCGTAAATAATCATATAACTTTAGTGAACAACCTTGATAGTTTAAAACAGTATCTCTTCTCTACTTTAAATAAGGTGAATAATGATAAGGACGCCACTCGTGGTCCGAGAAATCGTTCACCTCCTGATGTATGAACGAATTAAACGAATGAATGAATTGACGGATACGCTAGAAAGCATTCTACAAAGTGATCAATAATATATCTGTAAAATTAAATGGGGCAGCGTCTCTTCTTTACATAGTAATGATAAGGACGCCACTCGTGTACCGAGAAATCGTTCACCTCCTGAAGTATGAACGAAATTAACGAATTTACGAACACGCTAGAAAGCATACTACAAAGTGACCAATAACATATCTGGAAAATTAAATGGGGCAGCATCTCTTCTCTTCTTTACATAGTAATGATAAGGACGTTACTCGTGGTCCGAGAAATCGTTCACCTTCTGAAGTATGAACGAATCGAACGAATGAATGAATTGACGAACACGCTAGAAAGCATTCTACAAAGTCAAATGACCAATAAAATATCTGTAAAATTAAATGGGGCAGCGTCCAGCGTCTCTTCTCTTCTTTACATAGTAATGATAAGGACGCAACTCGTGGTCCGAGAAATCGTTCACCTCCTGAAGTATGAACGAATTGAACGAATGCATGAATTGACGGACACACTAGAAAGCATTCTACAAAGCGACCAATAACATGTCTGTAGAATTAAATGGGGAAGCATCTCTTCTCTGATGGGGATGATTGAGCAAGTGTGTTGGTTGTACAGCGAAGCAGTAGGAGAAGGTGATATTATCAACAAAAAAAATATTGTTTCTTTATTACCTTATTCTTGTATTTGTGTTGTGTTTAATTCATTACTATTATTATCTTTTGATGTTTTTTTAAAGTAATATTTTTATGCAATGTTTTTTTTCTTCTTCTTACTTTACTATGTTTTTTTTTAATATTTGTAAATAAGATAGTACTAATCTAAATTACCTACCTAGTAATAAGTATAGCGCATTGGATAATTAAATCTGTAATGCTATGTATACGTATTTAATTAAAATAAGTGAATCGGTTTCTTCTAGGCAAGCGTGATCCATCGTAGGCCGCATCATCGCTTAACATCAGGCGAGTTGACGGCCAAGCGCAAGCCTATTTTACAATAAATAAAAAATAAAAAACTCTTCTCTACATAGTATAATATAAAGTCCCTTTCCGCGTCTGTCTGTTTGTATAATCGCTAACTCTTCCTAAACCACGCAACGGATTTTAATGCGGTTTTCACCATCAGTTAAATAATTTTTCACTGAAGGTATATTTACCTGTATATAGTTGGCATCGACTCCGGGAGGTGAGTCATAGTGCATGACTCGTAACACACAGTCGGCGTCTTGAGAACGCGATCCGAATCGATCTTGATTCGCGTACAATGATGACACTTCCAGTTCGAGAGATTTGCGAAGTCGCACAAAGCCAAGCAGATCATACTGCCACACCCAGTAACCTACCAACAAAATATAGATTAGGACACAGATATGGTGGGTCACCATAATCGAGTCGAGTGAATCGGTTTCTTCTAGGCAAGTGTGCTCCATCGTTGAACGCAACTTCGCTTAACATTAGACGAGTTTGCGGTCAAACGCAAGCCTAAATTTTACATTAAAAAAAATAACATTCTTATAATAACCTAACATTGACTTTTGTTTTGTTGTTACATTGTCTCATTAGCTGAGAGAGCAAGACAAAATTCAATTTCTGTTTGTCCAATATCTAGGTGTGAATATCTATTTACGAGTAAGTATGTATTTAAAATGGTGCCAGAAACTGATGTGTAACTATCAGAGACTTAAATTAACTATTAATTTAATTTTTTTATGAATAAATTACTATGACTATGACTATCCCACTCATTGGTCATAGTAGCTCGGCCTACGGCCTCGCTACTATGACCCGTTCCAGGCACACAAAATTTCATCAAAATCGGTCCAGCCGTTTACTCACCGTTTAAACCTTCTCTGGACTACGATAAACATTTCAAAACCAAAATCAGCTAAATCGGCCCAGCCGTTCTCGAGTTTTAGCGAGAGTAACGAACAGCAATTGATTTTTATATTATATCGATTATTGTATTTTGCGGTGGTACGTGTGCTCAGTGCGCGAGTCCGACTCGCACTTGGCCGGTTTTATTTTTCTTAAGCAACACTTGTGCAAATTTCATGTTTCACATAGTTTTAGGCTGTGCATTGTCTGTCAGCGAATGAATAAAGATTTATTGTAAGTACGCTGGTGTTGCAGGTGTCCATAGGCGGCGGTTTTGCTTACCATCAGGCAAACCGCATGCTTGTTTGCCGCTCTCTTTATGTATAAAAAAATAATATATAATAAAAACTATTTTTTTTATGATTCTGAGTGACTTGACGTGCGAAGTCGCTCGCCTGATGGCTCTGCACGCTTGCCCATAACAGCTCAATGCTACGAATGTTGAACTTCAACAGTTCACAACCCTGGATGGCGATGTCACCCCGAGATATAAGATGTCAAATCTCTATGAGCCCTGTAATTTTGCTGGAAACATTGCCCTTCAATCCGGAACACAGTAGTGTTTGCACACTACTGCTTGGCGGTTGAATAACTGGCAAAGGTGTGGTACTTCCCCAGGCGGACCCCTGCAAAAGAGTGCTACCACTACAACTTACCGTGGATAGCGAGTCTGCGTAGATGGACGCATTGCCAGCACAGTAGCACAAACGGGTTCACTTGGTTGTACACTTCAGCCAATAATACCTGCAAAACAATGGCAATCAAAATACAAATATACATAATGATATATATGTCAATTTATGTGTATGTATCTTTGATAACAGTATGTTAATTTGTGTTTATGTATTATGGAAACTGACGTGGTATTCACACATTTTATTTATATTACACGGGAATTACTCCCGTAAGATTAAGCCGGAGTGAAAATCGAGACGCAGCTGCGCGCGCGCATTCACCCGTCGCTTAGTGCATGCAACTATAGTCGGAGTGACCCGCTTAATCTAACGTAAGTAATTCCCGTGTAATAGAAAATAAAATATTATATTTATGTAGTTAAATAATTTTATATATGTGTAGATTGTAGGTATATAGTATAATGGTTATACTTTGTAGTCTCATACAGGAATATAAATTTTTTGTAGTCTATTGATTGTTTGTTGTTTTTTGCATATGTATTTACTTTTGTATTATTTTAGTTAAGGCCACTATTTTTGTTAATGTTATTCCTTTCCGTGCACTGTTGCCTGGAAGGGATCGCTTTAAGCGATAAGGCCGCTTGTTAAAAGCCTAGGTAATAAGTACCTAATTACTGTAATGTATAATGTTCACCTTGTTTTTGTGGTTTTTAATAAAGAGTTATATCTGTATATTTATCAATCATTTATACTGGAGTGATTCATTAATGAAACATTAAAAGATATTAGCGATAAGGCCGCCGATTGTTACACTTATTTTATAAGCAGTTTTATCGTGTATTATTTAATTTGTGGTTTGAACAGTAAAAAAATTATCTATCTATCTAAAAGGGGACATTGTACTGATTGTTATATATTATTTTACTGTGGAAGCAATAAAGTTCATCCACATATAATTATTTTTATCATCGTAGTTTCATCATAGATTACAATCTGACGGTACCCGGTTCTATTCTCGGCCCTGCATTAATGACTTATTTAGTTCTTAAATAAATTATTTGCAGTTTCAATGCCACCTGTCACCAACTGTGAAGAAAACATCGTGAGGAAACCGGTATGTCCAAGAACATCAAAAGGTCGAAATAATTATCAATAAAAAACAGACTTCATAAAATGTCAGAACTGGATCAAATTGAAATGGGACCACACGGGAAGCACCAGCTATCTAATAAAAAAAGCATCATCAAAATCGGTTCACCCAGTTAAAAGAGGTAACAAACATATAAGATACTATAAGATATATAAGATTTGACTGGCTCAGTTGGTAGTGAACCTAACTTCTGTGCTTGGGGGCGTGGGTTCGATTCCCATCTAGGACAAACATTTGTGTTTGTTCTATGTCTGGGTGTTAATATCTACTTAAGTATGTATTTAAAAATATATATGTATGTATATCAGTCTCTGGCAGCCATATTACAAGCTTTGCTTAGTTTGGGGTCAGATGACCATGTGTGCAATAATGTCCCAGATATTTATTTGATTATTATATTTATGACATTCACCAACATGGACTGGGACAGCATGATGTATTGATGTCCATCGTCTCTCTCTCTTTCTTTCTGAGAGAAGGCCTATGTCCCAGTAGTGGGAACATGATAAGGTGATGATGATGATGATCCAGTATGGTGAAGACATTACCTGATCGGGCCTAGATCTGATGGTCCTCGCGTACTCTCCGCCATCAGATGGACTGTCCGACCAGACCAGCTCGCGCAGCGTATTATTGTACAAACAACATACGTGGCTTATCAATGGGATGTATAGCTGAAATGTTACAATAAAACCTTTATATTTTAAAGGTAATACATAGGGAAATATGTAATATGTGGATAACATAGTTAACTACCCTGGTGGTTCAGTTGGTAGTGAACCTACCTTCTGCGCTTGGCAGCGTGGGTTGGATTCCCACCTAGAACAAACATTCATGTGATGAACATTTACGTTTGTTCTATGTCTCGGTGTTAATATCTATTTAAGTATGTATTTAAAAATATATATGCACGTATATCAGTCTCTCAAGCTTTGCTTAGTTTGGGGTCAAATGACCGTGTGTGCAAAAATGTCCCAGATATTTATGTAGTTAAGAAGTTTGGCCCGTGCGCGAAACAGTGACAAAATCTATGCGATCTATGCCTGCAATACGAGTTGACGCACGCCTCAGAACTATATAACGTAAGCAACAAATAATAAAACTCCAGATTACTCAAGAAGAACAGCAAGGTAATCTGCAGGGTGAGTTCGACTAAAGACATCAGCCTGATTTAGGCCAGACGCGCCACGCTACGCCACCTTACTATACCTCCCTTGTTCATCTGATCTGAGGATATTTTATTACTGAAAGGTACTCTTCTTCTTCTTTCGAGTCGTTTTTAAGAAAGGCCATTAAATAAGAGTTGATGTTTCATTTATTATTTTATTTACAAACTACTTTTTTTTGCCCGCGACTTCGTACGCGTAGATTTTCATACAAACCTTCAATCCTTTTTTCTTCCCTTAATCCGGCCTTTGCCCAAAATAACAGCCTATACTTCAATGTGGTCATAGCTAAGCATATTCGTGAAAACAGCATTCAAATCCGTCTGCATTTTCTTCCAGGTTAGGAGACGTGAACAAACAAACAAAAATTCTAAAAACTGCCTTAACATGTTCAACTGGTTATTTTAAGTCGCCCTGTGTGATTTTTTTATCTGTACGTTTTTACTATATGTATAGATTAAATTTTGGACCAAAATTTTGCCACTCCAATGGCACTCTCCGTGGCTTCATTCAGGTCGTTTAGTGTGCAGGTTGTAGGGCACGCTGAACACATCAAGTGTGACATTGTGTGAGGGTTCACACCACAAAGACATTCGGTATCAGAGCCTCCTATATAACCTCACTTTGCCATGTTATCCCCACTTCATTTGGGACCGAAGTCGATTCAGGGTTTTCTAAATGGGCCATGGTTCTTTATGGCCTGGGGGGAGCTCTTCGGCAGGGACAATGTAATTGGGAGGGGGACTGTGTAGTTTTTGCCACACGGCAAGTCGAGCGTCTTGGGGGTGACCTTCTAAAGCTATTGTATGTTTTAAAAAGCATTAGCGGCTTTCGAGACGGCTGTTAGATGTCTGTACGTACTGAAAGCTAGTGAAAGGTACTTACAGTCTTACAAAACATAACTTTGAGCGAAGTGAGCGACATCCCTTCAACAAATACGTTATCCATCACCGCTTTGAACCTCTTGTGTGGCACACTTATCTGAAAACAATCATACAATCATCATCGTGCTTCTTCTTCGACCACATAGTCGATTGCCAACAGGCGAGTTGGAGTTCAAACGCGGACTTATTAGCGATAAAAAAAACTGGCTGCATTTCGCATTAAAAGTGTCCGAGCATGTGCGCTTTACAATCTGACGGCACTTAGTTCGATCTACAGCCCTACACCAACGACTTATTTTTAACCAACTTCCAAAAAGGAAGAGGTTCTCAATTCGACAGTTTTTTTATTTTTATGTTTGTTACCTCAGAACTTTCGACTGGGTGAACCGATTTTGATGATCTTTTATTTATTTGAAAGCTGGTGCTTCCCGTGTGGTCCCATTTCAATTTGGTCCAGTTCTGACATTTTTTATGAAGTTGGTTTTTTATATTGATAATTATGTACTTAAATAAATTAAGTGCAGTGCGATGCCATTGCTCAAAATCCATGTCAAAGTATGTCTAAGTATGTCCAAGAATCTTAAAGTCAAAGATATGCTACATTCACCAACATGCACTGGGCCAGCATGGTGGATTAGGGCCCATCCTCCTCTATCAATGAGAGAAGACCTGTGTCCCAGGTCTGTGTGTCCCCCTTTTGCCGTTTTTATAGATAATGGTACGGAACCCTTCGTGCGCGAGTCCGACTCGCACTTGGCCGGTTATTTATGTATTAAACTTCATCCTAAGCCTTACATAATGTTTGGCATAACATTTTCTCCAGTATACATCATACATCAGCAGTCATTAAACGTCCACTACTGAACAAAGGCCTCCCTCTCAGAGAGGGGTGTTGCCATAATGCCCACGCTTGGCAGGCGGCTTGGGAATCGCAGTACGTTCACCGTGTACTAATAAGATGCTGCTGCCAATCCTCCAGTGGTTCTGAGCGCAGTTTTAGGACATACCTTCCTTGTTTCCTGAGAACTACAACCGATTTCTTCTAGATCAACGTGTTCCGTCCTCGGCCACACCGTCGCTTACCATCAGGCGAGTTAGTGGCCAAAAGTATTCCTATTCTATATAAAAATATATATATATATATATATACCCGGGTATAAAATTTGGAGAATTTATATGTACGCCATCTGTTTTTCAAAGGGCGAAGTAACTCTTAACTTACAATATTGACGGCCACGTTCAAGTCTCTGCTAAAGCACGCGTTAACATGTCGCCAGTCCACAGCTGGTAGGGCCATCTGTCGCTTGAATATCACATTCAGTGTGAGTAGAGTCAGGTTGCTCAGTTGCGAGAGCGTTTCCAAAGTTTCCGTCGATACTAGCTCGTATTCGAATAAAATGTGCTGGAAAATTGTAGTAAAATAAACTTAATTAATTCGCCTCCACCAAAAAATCTGCCAAGGAAAAAGAAAGCTGCCTACCCTTATTTAATAGGCATGTGGCCTAATGTTTAATTTATTACAAATAACAGGCTTAGCGTTGAATATAACTAAATACATTACACATACTGAAAAAATTATTTGAATCGGCTGTTTAATCTCTGAGATATGAGCTTTTAAAATTTTAGGTAGGGATAGAGAGGGGATGATGCTCCATCCCTTTCTCGCAGTGTGTGTTAGTATTGCATTTGGATGCCGCGCTTGAGGCTTGACGTCATAGCTCAGTATAGTGCGCTCTCCGTCTAGCATGAAATTAAAATGCTTATAACTTATTTATTTTTGAACTAATTTAAATTTTGTTTTCGTTGATAGGCTCTTTTGATGATCAGCTTTTTTATGAGGTAATTAAAAAATATTAGTCATCATGCCTATTTTATGTTACCTTCAATGTAGAAAACATCATCATGTCAACATTACACCGCGAGAGCACAGCGTCCGCAGGTGACGTCACACACCCGAACGATAGCGGCTTGGAGTAATACTCCACTTGCTTGTGCTGAAAATAATAAATAGACTATTAATTCTAAACTCTACTCCATTGTCAGATCTAATATGTTAAGTTTAGGGAAACTCTAGTTACTCCGACTACAAGGTATTTTCTCTGATCTGATGTTGAAAGTAAGTATGATCTGATGTTAAAGGATAGTGGTCAAGATAGTAAGCACGCCTAGCCTGATTTTAAGCGATCGACGAAAAAAATATTTTTTCGACTTTAATACATCCGATCAGGGAACACCCATTCAGGCAGCACATTCCAATCTATCGGTTCAAACAATGAAAATGGAATCAAAGCGCTTCATACGTGTTTTTGCAATGCAACCATGAAACGATGTCGCTGTTCTAAATTACAAATAAAATACTCCTCAAAAACCGATGTTTGATGTTATTCCTCATACTTACTACAAATCTATCTTTGTCATCCTTCAAGGAGTTCATTTCACAACCCAAAAAAGCTAGTTTCTGCATAAAATGCGAGTGTTTAAACACCAGGCTCTCGGTTATTATTCTGAAACAAATCAATTATGATATTGTTTTAAATATTTTAATGTTGTAACAACTAACAAAAGGAAATTATCGCAGTATGCTGTGCAGCCGCGAAATCAAATGAAAAAATTCGTTCAAAAAACTAAAAAAACACGCAAGACTTTAATTTTTATAAAATAATAAAGTCTTCCGTTCGTCGGCCAACTCGTTTGATGTTAAGCGATGATGCGGTCTACGATGGAGCAAATTTGCCTAGAAGAAATTATCGGGGAACACCCATCCAGGCAGCGCATTGCACAGACTAGCGGTTTGCTCAATAATAGTGGAATCAAAACGCTCTCATGCAACTCGTAGAAACAAACAAAATTATTTAAACTCGAGGAGTTTAGTGGTAACTATTGAAGAGTTCCACCTCCAAGCTCCATCATCAGATCAGTTCATTGGTATATTTTTTTTTGTAATCATCTAAATTATACACTTCCAAAATTTCGGCAGTTAAAAGTAGGTTAATATCATATTTCAAGATTCTTTTACTGTACAAGTTAGTTATACTTAGCTAAAAGTAAAACTAATATAATTATCTATATAAAAAACCAACTTCATAATAATGTCAGAACTGGACCAAATGGGAATAGGACCACACGGGAAGCCCCATCTTTCAAATAAAAAAAGAACCATCTAAATCGGTTCACCCAGTCGAAAGTTCTGAGGAATAAAACATATAAAAAAAATTACAGTCGAATTGAGAATCTCCTTCTTTTTGGAAGTCGGTTAAAAATCATGTTAAAATTATTTCTTACCTTTTTAACTTAGCAAATGGCACGACTGGATTCTGCTGCATGTATATTGGTCCAATGAATACCATCTCTAGAAGTTGCTTCGTGTCAAGGAATCTGTAAAGAAACATAACAATTATGCCCGTTTTCACTAACCCTAGGAGTAGCCTAAATCAGATGCCTGTATATTTAGGTGTTGCCTAGGGCAAAAAAAAATACACCATACTTAGGTGATATCTAGTGACGTTAGGCGTCACCCATTGAGATGCTATACCTACCTATAGAGTCAGTCTCTAAATGAAAACAGTCAAAAAAACGTCCGAGCATTGTTCATACCCAGTCACCAAATATATAGTGCACGATGCCACATTTACCAATTTAGACGTTACATAGTGTTCAATGACGCTTGTCCGCTATGGCATCTTTGCACTGGCATCGCGCAGCGTTATAGTAGGATCACGGTTGCCTTACAACTAACCAAAAAGTCGGCGCAATGCCTAGCGTGCGCCGACTTTTGGTTCGAACATTTCTTGGCACGATTGTGACTATATAGGTATTGTATGGTGTCACCTAAAGTAACGACACCGGTTCCGGGGTGCCTAAGTAGCAACTAGAATGTGCATCGGAGTTACATGACCTTATCCTACCATCCCCTTTCTACTACAGGACATGTAGGACAACTGCCCATCACCACCCATACATTGTGGACTTTCCTTGAATACGTACCAAACGTTTCGATTCTACGTTTCTAATCCGTACGGCCAAGAATTGGAACAACCTGCCGGCTTCCTTATTCCCTGAGAGATATAATTTGGGCCTTTTCAAGGCGAGAGTGAAGTAAAGTAAAGTAAAGTTTAAAGTAAGTAAGTGAATAGGTAGGATCTTCTAAGTCTGGGTGCTTCATCTTCGACCACATCGTCGCCTACCAACAGGCGAGTTGGTGGTCAAACGCGGACTTATTCGCGTTAAAAAAAACTCTCTAAATCGCGAAGAAAATATCAGCTGCTCCATAGAAAACGATCATTCAGTCTTGACAAAATGTATGGAAATATGTCAATAAAACTGTGTCTATAATTTTATTATTCAATAGCTTCCATACAAAATTAAAATGCTTAATTGAATTATAATCCTTTAGTAAATTTATTTTTAAAGACATGCAATTTTGTATATTTTTATTAATATATTTTATTCGCTCACTATGGGCTTCATAAGCAAGCTCAAAGTCGCACAACGAGCTATGGGCTATGCTCGGGGTTTTTCTGCGAGATCGAATCAGAAATGAGGAGTGCCGTAAACGAACAAAAGATACCGAAATAGCCCACCGGATTAGCAAGTTGAAGTGGCAGCGGGCAGGGCACATAGCACGCAGAACAGATGGCCGATGGGGCGGAAAGAATTCTCGAATGGAGACCACGGACCGGTAAGCGCAACGTAGGACGTCCACCCGCAAGATGGACAGACGACCTAAAAGAGACTGCAGTGGAATGCTGGAAGCAGGCCGCTTTCAACCTGTCTTTTGGAGATCGATGGGGGAGGCCTATGTCCAGCAGCGGACGTCCTATGGCTGAAATGATGATGATGTTTTATTCGTAACAGTATAGGTACCTACAGAATCTTAAAACGAGTTTCGCTGTGTGATTAATTATGTATGTGGTACATTGATTGCACAATATGTTTTAGGATGTTAAGAAATCATAGTGGATGTAAGAATTTGGAGCACTCTTTTGATACTACTTAACTGCACAATGTAACTTTTACACTCAGAGGTAACAGAAATACTTTTACAAAAAAATTATGATGATTAATATTGATTTATTTATAAAATTTTAGAGAAACTAACAATCTTGAAAGAAACAGATAGATATGAAATATAACACAAAAGAGCCAATTATAAGAATATACTAACAGAAATAATTTATATGGTTTATGTTATGCCTTGGTTGACCCATTCCCAAAGGCCTCCCTTCCTTTCTTCCACTCCTCTATTCTGTGCTATGGTGGACCAGTCTTTTTCGTGGGGGGTCAAGCTCGTATCGCCACCTTTTTCTGGGCCTTCCAAGATTCGTTAGTGGTTCTAGCCCACAGCTCATCCGACATTCCACTTACGTGGCCCAGTCCCACTTCAATTTGCCGGCTTTTTAACACGCTTTTATTAGCTTAGTATGTATATAACGGAATCTTTGAACTTTCAACTACATGAAAACGTCGAAATAAATTGAACAACTTATCAAGGACCGATGACAATGCCATAAATCTACAAAAGCGTGTCTTTAAGTTTTTTTACAACTTTTATTATTCACTAGCTGCGCGCCGTGGTTTAACCCGCGTGGTGTTAAAAAATCGGTGATGATGATGATGAAAAGTAGCCTATGTGTTAATCCAGGACATATGCAATGTATATTCCAAAATTCATCCAAATCCATCCAGCCGTTTCTGCGTGATTGAGTAACAAACATCCATCCATCCATCCATACATCCAAACTTTCACATATATGATATTCGTGTGATTAGTGTGATTTATATGGTTGGATCGCTGATATTATCACCGTGCTATTGAAATGGCGAAAATAATTTTAAGATAATTAAAAAACCTCTAACCACTTGTAAACATGCGAAATACCCCTGAAAAGCTAGTAAAATAGGATGTTTTATAAATTTATTTTTTCGCGAATAAGTCCGCGTTTGACCGCCAACTCGCCTGTTGGTAAGCGACGATGTGGTCGAAGATGAAGCACGCAGACTTAAAAAATACCTATTCACTCTTGCCTTGAAAAGGCCCAGATGTCTCTCAGGAAACAAGGAAGCCGGCAGGTTGTTCCAATCCTTGGCCGTACGGATTAGAAACGTAGAATCGAATACGCATCCAAGGAAAGTCCACAATGTATGTTATATAATTTTTTCGGTGTATAATAAAGTGATATTGTATTGTATTGTATAAAGATCTGTGATAACTACGAATTAAGTTGTAATGTCAAGCAAAATACGTGCTTAGTAGCCTTATCTTTAAGTTATACAACCTTCGTTTACGTCAGTGAGTTATTGATTAAACATGTTCTACAGACTTCTAATCTATGATGTAACTTGAATCGATGCTAGTGGCTTTCTTTTGTTACGGGTTAAGCAAGCTAGGGTTGTCACTGGCTTTGAGAAACCTTTGCTTAGGGTTTTATATGTATGAAACCTTCCTACATTTTAGTATACCTATTCAACGATACCAGCCCTGGCGCACTTTGCACTTTAGGTATGATTTATGAAGCTACATGTAGTCGTCTTGTCGGACTTGCCGTGCCCGGCGCCGTGCGATAGACAGAGCAAAATAAAAATAAATGATATTGAATGATTTTCTCCTACGCTAACGTCGGTCACACGTAGCAAAATATGATCGCGCACCATTACAAATTCGCAGGTCGCTGATCACCAGCGTCGCCGTGAGGTGCTTTAAGAACGCATTGTATATTCGTATGCGCGACGTCAGCGACGGAGGTCAACATAGCAGACCACGCAGACTTTTGGGGAGTGTTCTGAAGAACTATTCGTACCGGCGTCGCGGTTTTATCATCGCACTAGCCGCCACCGTTTGAAAGCGCATCCACATATCATAGATCAGTGGCAATCGCATACTGTGCGATTCACACGATCTTTCTTGCCTCACACCTGCAAAATGAGTGACCCTCCGCGGGGTTTCCGAGAAGCTACAACATGGGGTTCTTAAAAAGGCGAGTTACGAGTCTTAAAGGGTCGGCAACGTATTTGTGATGCCTGTGGTGTTACAAGTATCCATAGGCCGGTGACTGCTTACCATCAGTCGGCCCGCCTGCGTGTTTGCCACCAATAGCATAAAAAAAATAACTTACTGTGGCAGCACAAAAGTGAGGAACTTGTCGAGTTGATCCTCATTGCAGTTTATGTATATGTGTAGTTTCCTCGTATGCTTCCTGAACACTCTGCTCAGGAAAAGATTATTTTCAAGATTCTTCACCTTCAGTATTAATGTTTCTCTGTAACAAACAAAAATCGCAATATTTTAACATAGTTTGAGTTTCTATGTTCAAATTTTGTACGGCTTTTTAATTTGTCCGTAGACTTAGTTGGAAAATTCCTGTACAACTTTAAACAAGTGGATCACATTTATTTAATACTTTATTGCACACTTACAAACTAAGTACAATGCACAAATGGAGGACTTAATGCTAAACATTTTCTACCAGTCATCCACCAGGTTGAACAAATGGTATGTAGGCGTACATGAAAAAAAAAAACTGATCAACTAAAGAAAATAAAATAAAAAACAAAACTTTTACAAGAAATAGATACTTAACCAGATACATCAAAAATAAATCAAAATTAAATTAAACCTATATCAATACACAATTATATAAATATATTAATTTACTACATAATTATTATACAAACTTAAATTATACCAATATCACATTAAAAATAATTATCAATAAGTATAAAAAACCGACTTTGTAAAAATGTTAAAACTGCACTAAATTGAAATAGGACCACACGGGAAGCACCAGCTTTCAAATAAAAAAGAATAATCAAAATCGGTTCACCCAGTCGAAAGTTCCGAGGTAACAAATATTTAAAAAAAAAACTGTTGAATTGAGAACTTCCTCCTTTTTGGAAGTCGGTTAAATATATGAAAAACGTATTAAGTGCCTATAGAATTTGAGGATTGCCCTCGATTTTCCTGGGATCCCATCATCAGTTCCTGACTTGGTGATAATGGGACCAAATTGGAAGTATACTCTACCGAACAAAAGATGTTTTTTAAATCGGTCTAGTTGCTGAAGAAATCGGTGAACAAACATAAAAAAAATATACAGTGGAACATAGAACCGTCCTCCTTCCTTGAATTCGGTTAAAAACTAGCTACAAGCTGAGCTCAGAATCAAAAATCTGATCACTTTTGCTAAGCTTTGGAATGTAGGTTGTTGCGGTTACCAAGAACGATTATATTATAATGGATCCTTGCTGATAACCAATACCAGCTACATGCACTGGCAGATCATATTCCGAACAAGAGAGGCATACAACAAGGGGACACCATTTCACCCAAGTTATTTAAATTAGTCTTAAATAATTAAGACTAAATTAATAATTCAATTTTTTATAATTTGATTTAATTAGAAGGATGTCCTTAAGCTACAATAAAATCAAAGAAAAACAATGAAATGATAGAATTCAGTTGTTTAAAATGTTAACTAAGCCGTAAAAGCAATGGTAGCCGAGTGGTAGCATGTGCGCTTTACAGTCTGACAGCACCCGGTTCGATCCTCGGCTCTGCACCAATAACTTATTTAGCACTTAAATAAGTTATGTGCAGTTGCGATGCCATTGTTCAAAAACGGTAAAGGAACATCTTGAGGAAATCGGTATTGTTGCGTTGCAAAAACCTTATCATGTTTTTTGTTGCAAACCTTTGTTTTGTGTTCTTCGACGCTCAGACGTATCCTGTGAGAAACATTTTTGTTGTCATTTGCTTCGTATCTTCAGGAGTCCTTACTCACTGAAGAACGCCGGTGGAACATAATAACTAGTTAAATATGATGTGGATTATCATTTTGTGTGGGATATCACAATGTTTTACACATCTTTTTTATAAAACTTTCGTTTTAGAATCCTTTATGATTTTGTTTACATATCGCTTGACAGTGACTTGACGTTTGAGAGGTTGACATTGACATTTCGTAGATTCCTGTAGTTTTTTCATTGAGAACAGAATTCATTATGGTCTTTCCACACGTCGCCATCGCCGACAGCGTGTAAACAGCCCTTTATTGATTTATCGATTCGGAAAGAAAAGTTATGTTTGTTTTTACGCCGGCAAGTCCTGGCAACATCCTTTTTAACTTTGGTTTTTGATGAAGTGGCCGTGCGAATAATCCGCTCCTGCGAATTAAATACCACACCGCAGAATAGTAAGTTATTTTACTTGGTTTTCAACCTGATTCGTTGCCCGCTGGAGATTGAAGCGAGGATTATAATTTTCACTGATTTCCACAGTACTTGGGATGGTTGCCGTACAGAGAATGATAGCATGGCGGCCAACAATCCCATGAGGTCCAAAGCGGTGGATTGGTAAGAAACCCATCTCGTCTTGTTTCCAAATCCACGTACCTAAATTATAGTAGAATTAGAAGTAACGTCGTTGTCTCATTGTTGCAGATTCCGCCGCTCTTTTGTTTTGGTTTGGTGTTTGTGCTTGTAAAGCGTCCATGTCTGCGAAATGACTCGTAGTCTACCATTTTGATTTCGACGTCGATACGTCGCAATAACATTTAGAAGCAGAAATATGTCTTGGTGAAGCTCAATTAATCAATATTAATGCCACGCGCATTTGGTATGTCAATTTTCTCTTAATTTTCTCACGTCAGTCAAGTGTCTACAACGAAGAAAGAACCTATAATGTTTTTGGACTTTAACTAGAAATTATGTGATCAAGAATTGTAAATTTAACTTCAACGAGCAGAACTGGCCCTTCTGTCTCAATTCTTTGGTGTAACTTTAAAACTTAGAACTACAATATTAAAGGTTTAACTTATCTATACTTAACCTAGTACCTAAGTACTTAATTTTACATTGTTTAACAAATGTACTAACATAATAGAAATATCTTAAAGAATGTACCTATAACTAACAGAACCGTCATTGATGTACAATGGTAAGAAATTGAAGAACATATTTTACAATACATAAGATTTGGACGCTAATTCCTTGTCTCATTTCCCAGCATTATCGTGCTGGTGGCGCCCTTGTTAGAATTAGTAATCTCGGATAGGTAGGTCTAACCCCATCTCACCCGCCAGAGGCAGGCCCGCAGAGCGCACACAGAACCCACTACCCCTCGAGCTAGCCGTTCACCACACCGGTGACCCGGTAAGGTAGCATTTTGGCGCGCCCAACGTGTGACGGGTTCCCTTCGGCCAGTCGACATTCAACGGTGTCATCTCCCTTGATATCGTGGATCGTGTGAGGTTGGTCTTACTTTTCTTGGTTTCATACATTGTTTGTATTTGGTACTTCTTCCATCATGGCGAGCGCTAAGATGAACTTTTACCACCTACTCATGGATGAGCTACGGTATGAGCTACGGATCCGTGGCCATACAAACTTCAGAACGGTCGAGGCAATGAGGACAAAGCTTGCCTCATTATCCAAATCCTCCCGTTTGGAAGAGACCATTGTCCCTTCAGAATTTAACATAGAAACAGAATTAGAAATTTGTGAAAATAAAATTAATGACATTTTCCAAATCATAGAATCAGAATCGATGACAACACCCCGCAGAGAGAGACTCATTTCTAGAAATCTCCATATTCAGTTTAGGCTTAACAGACTTCCACCTTCTGCGGAGGAGTTAACAGAAAAAATTCAAGAACTAAAGAAAGAATGCGAAAGCGCTTTTAAAATTTTGGACATAAACATTCTAGGGGGATCAGAAATCTGTTTCGAGTCTGGAGCATCGGAGCAGCCTGCGACGGCCCGTGCAGCGCCAGTGTCTGCCGTGTGTGCCGAGGCAGTCATGCCGATAACATCAGAATTGCCAGGTGAGCGACAGATCGTCATCGACCCCACGAGAAGCGTTTCCAAATGGAATATTAAATATAGCGGTAGGGAAAGCAAAATTAGTTTGCACTCATTCCTAGAAAGAATAGATGAAGTAAGAAATTATATTATAGGTCCAAATCTTAATAATAGCTTGTAGTTATTAATACCTACTTTAAGAAATATATGTAGTTTTATTGTGTGGTAGTTTAGAAAGGATAAGGATAAAACATCCATTAATTAAATTTAAATAAAATAGAATAATTAAAATAAAAAATTAAGTTTTGTATGTTAGGATTAAAAAATGCATAGGGATGGTGAGTAGAAGGCATGCGAGTGTTTGTATGTGTGTGTGAGTGTATGGTGTGACAGGTGACTTTGGAAGAAATGAAGCACGATAGAATTAGAGTGAGTGTGATCGACCTCTGCTATGAAAGGATCGCCCGTGACAGGATAGTGTGAAAGGTTTATAAGGAACTGTGTAAGGGTGAGTGATTGTTTATGGTGATGGAAACCTACCACTTTTCCTCTGCTTTAGTTTACTTAGATAAGGGATCCCATTAGGACCTAGTTCCGTTAGGTTGTATTATACAATAGGTATTTATCCAATACTCGTAGGAGTTAGCAATGCGACCTCGCATAATAAATGATTAGCATTCGTTATTGTACGAAGAAGCAAACTTTCCAGCGGGGCAAGTTCCCCTATTATTTGGCACCGAAGCAGGTAGCTACGTGCAGTGCTTGGTTAATTTTATACCGGTATTGTATGCAAACAGAACAGAATTACTTTGTTTAGGGTTTCATCCCGTAACTTAGTTAGAAAGAAAGAAAGAATTAACCATTTTAAGAACCTAAGGCAAACATTATTGTCTTAAAATAGAATAGTATAAGTTGTATACTTATAGAATTAGTAGTTATGATATTGTTCATACGCTTAAAATTTAGAAACTTACTTAAGGTAGGATACCTACAGAATAAGAAGGGTTACACAGTGGGATGCTCGTGACGATCTGTTGTTCATTTTGTGTTGTTATAACCTAAGAAAAGAATTAATTCATTTTTAAACCATTGTTTCAAAAAAAACTTTATTAAATTTTGATATTTGGCTAGCACTGCGTTTGCACTGGTTGTCCCAGGATGGTTCCGCTGCTCGCTCCTCGCGAAATGTTGTTGTTTTCACCCACATTTCGCTCTAGAAAGGGGGTGATGTTGCGTTGCAAAAACCTTATCATGTTTTTTGTTGCAAACCTTTGTTTTGTGTTCTTCGACGCTCAGACGTATCCTGTGAGAAACATTTTTGTTGTCATTTGCTTCGTATCTTCAGGAGTCCTTACTCACTGAAGAACGCCGGTGGAACATAATAACTAGTTAAATATGATGTGGATTATCATTTTGTGTGGGATATCACAATGTTTTACACATCTTTTTTATAAAACTTTCGTTTTAGAATCCTTTATGATTTTGTTTACATATCGCTTGACAGTGACTTGACGTTTGAGAGGTTGACATTGACATTTCGTAGATTCCTGTAGTTTTTTCATTGAGAACAGAATTCATTATGGTCTTTCCACACGTCGCCATCGCCGACAGCGTGTAAACAGCCCTTTATTGATTTATCGATTCGGAAAGAAAAGTTATGTTTGTTTTTACGCCGGCAAGTCCTGGCAACATCCTTTTTAACTTTGGTTTTTGATGAAGTGGCCGTGCGAATAATCCGCTCCTGCGAATTAAATACCACACCGCAGAATAGTAAGTTATTTTACTTGGTTTTCAACCTGATTCGTTGCCCGCTGGAGATTGAAGCGAGGATTATAATTTTCACTGATTTCCACAGTACTTGGGATGGTTGCCGTACAGAGAATGATAGCATGGCGGCCAACAATCCCATGAGGTCCAAAGCGGTGGATTGGTAAGAAACCCATCTCGTCTTGTTTCCAAATCCACGTACCTAAATTATAGTAGAATTAGAAGTAACGTCGTTGTCTCATTGTTGCAGATTCCGCCGCTCTTTTGTTTTGGTTTGGTGTTTGTGCTTGTAAAGCGTCCATGTCTGCGAAATGACTCGTAGTCTACCATTTTGATTTCGACGTCGATACGTCGCAATAACATTTAGAAGCAGAAATATGTCTTGGTGAAGCTCAATTAATCAATATTAATGCCACGCGCATTTGGTATGTCAATTTTCTCTTAATTTTCTCACGTCAGTCAAGTGTCTACAACGAAGAAAGAACCTATAATGTTTTTGGACTTTAACTAGAAATTATGTGATCAAGAATTGTAAATTTAACTTCAACGAGCAGAACTGGCCCTTCTGTCTCAATTCTTTGGTGTAACTTTAAAACTTAGAACTACAATATTAAAGGTTTAACTTATCTATACTTAACCTAGTACCTAAGTACTTAATTTTACATTGTTTAACAAATGTACTAACATAATAGAAATATCTTAAAGAATGTACCTATAACTAACAGAACCGTCATTGATGTACAATGGTAAGAAATTGAAGAACATATTTTACAATACATAAGATTTGGACGCTAATTCCTTGTCTCATTTCCCAGCATTATCGTGCTGGTGGCGCCCTTGTTAGAATTAGTAATCTCGGATAGGTAGGTCTAACCCCATCTCACCCGCCAGAGGCAGGCCCGCAGAGCGCACACAGAACCCACTACCCCTCGAGCTAGCCGTTCACCACACCGGTGACCCGGTAAGGTAGCAGTATGTCCGAAAACCTCAAAAGCTCGAACATAATTATATATACACTAGCCGTCCGCTCCGGCTTCGCACGAGTGAAAGCTCGGCCTTCGGCCTCGCTACAAAATATAATATAGCCTATGTCACCCGGGGATAGTGTAGCTTCCCAACAGTGAAAGAATTTTTCAAATCGGTTCAGTAGTTTCGGAGCCTATTCATTACAAACATACAAAAATAGGTACAAATCTTTCCTCTTTATAATATTAGTGTAGATAAACATAATATAATGTAATTATGGATAAATAAATAAATATACACACTTAAATACTATTTTCACATACCTACTCACACAATCTAAACACTGTCTTATACTATCACGGTTGTTCACTAAAGTTATATGATCTCCTCGTCGTTATGGGAGCTCCTTCCACAACCTTACCACGGTAAATATCCAGTAAATAATCATATAACTTTAGTCACACAATCTAATTCACAACACTAACCTCCACACATTAATCAAACTCGCAATACTTATGATCAGATGACATCAATTAGCATTTTATAGTATTTAAGTGCACATTCTCGCATGCACTCCTGAAGAACTGGTTCCCACAAACTCAGGGTATCCTACTGTGGGAGCTAGGGCCTCACATAAGTTAATTTATTTTATTTTATTTGCTTTTATTCAATCTTGATTTAATTGATAATTGTATTAAATTTTAACGTAAATTTAGAATTTAAGTATAATATAATATTGCATGATTTTTTTACTTAATAATCTAATATAATAAGATAGCATAAGCTGCAAATTGTGGTAACAAATAAGTAAATTTATTATTATTATTAATTATGACATCTCTCTTTCTGAGAGGTCTGTGTCCCAGCAGTGAGAACATGTAGGCTGAAATTATGATGATGAAGCCATAAAAACTGACTCTGACTCTACTCTGCTGATATAATATAACTGATACTTATGATATAACTAGCTGTACCCGCGACTTCGTCAGCGATTTCTTCAGAAAATAAATTGCCTATGTCCATCTTCATGATACATACCATGGCCTAGCAAAATTTTATCGTGATCGGTTAAGCCGTTTAGCCGTGATTATGTAGCAAACAGACAGAGTTACTTTCGCATTTATAATATTTGTGTGATAAGATGTTGATTTCATATTGTGTAAAATGCTTATATATGCTTACATTTTCTTCGACCACATCGTCGCTTACCAACAAGCGAGTTGGTGATAAAAATATATCAACAAATTATCAAGTTTCCTAGTACTATCCAACAAGGAAAGGCTTAAAATACAATGCAACTTTGTAGTCCTTCTCAAAAAATATTGTATCAGCTTATTAATTCACAAGAAATTTATCAACATCCTGTACTCAGATAAACATTGATAGCTGTTTCAACACCTGGAGCATAAGGCCTACTTGTTATAAACATAGACATAGACATCATTTATATAAACGATTCAATTTGGGTGATTGCGAAAAGTTGCGACCGCAAACCGTATCTCGGCGCGTTAAGGTTCGCGTTCGCGTGAGTTTACAAATTGCACGTATTCGAGCCCGCGGTTAGAGTTGGACGTAAGGCCCCAGCATTTTATTAATAGCCGTAACAGATGTAGCGAACTTGGCTGACGAACCGCCGTCTGACCAACAGGAGGGAAAGTTTTTTTTTTTTTCTCTTTCACTCCCATTTGTTGTACGGCGGTTCGTCAGCCATGTTGACGTGTCTGTTATGGCTCTAAAAATGAAACCAGTCTGATACAATCGAATTTTTGTAAGGCACCTATAACTACAAACTTCGCCGGTCCGGTCCGGTCGTGGAGCAAGAAGAATTTCGTACAATGATCTGTCATTACCTGTTCTGTCGCTCCTGCGTATAAATAGTCCGTCTCGCTCGCACAGTTGCAATAATACCGGTCATTGCATCTCCGAGACCGGACTTTAGCAGATAGATGGCAAAATAAAGTTTTAGGTGCCTGGTAAAACAAATTGAGGTCAAATGTGTTGCTCCATGGATTTATTTTACATGGATAAATAGCCTTACGCTTGACCGCCACTTCGTCTGATGTTAAGCGATGTTGCGGTCTATGATGGAGCAAGATTGCCTAGAAAAAACTGATTCACTCGCGACTTGAAGACACCCAGATTGTAACTATCAGGGAATACCCATTCAGGCGGCGCATTCCACAGTCTAGCGGTTCGCACAATAAAAGTGGAATCAAAGTAGTTTGATACCTATCATCTTTGGATACCTATATTGCATCTCCTTCGTCTTTCTACCTCATTTTGAGACGAGCTGAGGTTTGAGAGAGTGAATTGGTTTCTTCTAGGCAAGCGTGCTCCATCTTAGACCATATCATGACTAAAATCAGGCAAGGTGGCGGCAAGGATGATTCTATATGATCGTTCTTGGTGGCGGTCAAGCACAATTAATGACTTTGAATTTAAATTACGTTTACGTGACAATAGATAGCAAAAATAGCCATAGAAAATGTACATTTAAATAAAAATATGATATTTGAAATCATATTTACCCTATCGCTGCAGGCACGGTCGAGTTATCCCCAAAGAGCGGGACTGAGCCTGTCCCGCGTGAGACATTTAATATTGATTAAAAAATCGGGACGTCTGGCAACGCTGCCAACAGCTGACCCACAACCGTTGTAACGAAACAAAACGTTACATATTTATATAATTATAAATACATTAAAATTATTAGAATATAAAATATTAAATTAAATTACAATTACATTATTATTTAGAAACATACACAGAACAAATAAAATACTTTAATTTCCTTGGTTTAGTACATCTACCTACAGGCGTTGTTTAATTACATTCAAATCCTAACGTGGCTATGCAATTCGCATGTCACTATTCGCATGTATTACTCACGGCCGGCGGGGCATGACTTGAGGTATGAGGGGAGCAAGACAGCTGACTGCGCGCCTAGCGGCCATTCGAAGCGATTCTGATTCTTGAGACGGTTGACACTTGTTTAGCGTTCTAGCGGACAAGTGATTTTAAATTCACATTAATACCAGCGATCTAGTTGTTATTATTGTGTGCGTCTCCATGAGAGTGATTTCCCGTTATAGGGACCAATTTCACCGAAGGAAACCTTCACACATTGCGTAGTCCGAGTTGGGGGACTACCACCGGTCCGACCCGAGTGCGGCCGATTTTCAAAACCTCACGATTTGGTCATCGTATCTTCGGCTGAACCAACCTCGCTGCGCGTCCTAGTGCCGAGGCCACTTCCCGTGCTGACCCTGAGGCCACCTATCATCTTCGAGCGGACTCACAATATAGGGTAGTACTGCGCTACGGAAGTAGAAACAGGCGAATATCTACTGGTGGAACAACCAATTTAATAATTACTATGTGCCTGGTACATTGGCGCCCCCATACGTGGTTGATTCTGTTTCTGCTTCTAGTAGTAAGTAGTTAGTTTTTGTATGGTGAGTGGTTTAGTTGTTAAACGCTTTTATATTTTTTGGTTTGCAGTAACTGAGGTGACAGTAGTTTTTTTTTTTTGCGTATTTTTTACTGTCTCCAGTGTCATTTTAAATTTGCTAATAAAAAAAATAAAAAATTATCGACAAAAAGTACAATCGATGAAAAAAGTGTTAACGATTTTTTTAATTATTATTATTAAATCATTTTATTATTATAAAACTCGATTGTTTTGATTGTTTTATTAACAATTGAGTATTGTTAAGCTGCTTTCACACCAGTTGCAATAATTTTATATATATTTTTTGGTTTTTATTTTTTGATCCAACGATCTTTAGTCATCAATCTTCTTCAAACCGAAGCGTTCTGTTAGATTTGATTGTAACAGAACGGAGTATTTACACCTTTGATCAAATTGACAAGTTTTGTGTGCCATTTACAACAAACCTTACTTATACACATATTTTTATGATACGTGTGGGAAATATGGAATTTGCTAAGAACTCTGCAAATTTTAATCAACGCAGAAAACAATATGAATTTAATGTAGGAGATATTGTTTACAAACGCGCTTATGTCCTGAGTGATAAGGATAAGTTCTTCAGTAAAAAGTTAGCTCCGAAATACCTAAAGTGCAAAGTTGTCGAGAAACGTTCGCCACTTGTCTACGTTCTAGAGGACATGTCGGGTAAGAACTTAGGCACTTGGCATATTAAAGACTTGAAAATATTAGGTCAAAAGTCTTAGAAGTTTAATTTCATTACGTTACCCACTCCCATTTCAATATTTTTAACATTTCTTACAAGAAGTCATAAGTCGATACTTATGGCCTATGACTTCCTTTATGTAAGGGCGAGTCTTATAATTATTATATTATTCGATTTTAGTTTTGTTGAATATAGAAGAAGTATGAATGAGAAGTATAAGAGGTGCGTAAGAATGTATGAAAGGTAAATTGTAAGAAATTGATACTTAAAAATTGCGGATTTTAATTTTAAATTAAAATCCTTATGAGGGACCGGCGGGTAATGTAACGAAACAAAACGTTACATATTTATATAATTATAAATACATTAAAATTATTAGAATATAAAATATTAAATTAAATTACAATTACATTATTATTTAGAAACATACACAGAACAAATAAAATACTTTAATTTCCTTGGTTTAGTACATCTACCTACAGGCGTTGTTTAATTACATTCAAATCCTAACGTGGCTATGCAATTCGCATGTCACTATTCGCATGTATTACTCACGGCCGGCGGGGCATGACTTGAGGTATGAGGGGAGCAAGACAGCTGACTGCGCGCCTAGCGGCCATTCGAAGCGATTCTGATTCTTGAGACGGTTGACACTTGTTTAGCGTTCTAGCGGACAAGTGATTTTAAATTCACATTAATACCAGCGATCTAGTTGTTATTATTGTGTGCGTCTCCATGAGAGTGATTTCCCGTTATAGGGACCAATTTCACCGAAGGAAACCTTCACACATTGCGTAGTCCGAGTTGGGGGACTACCACCGGTCCGACCCGAGTGCGGCCGATTTTCAAAACCTCACGATTTGGTCATCGTATCTTCGGCTGAACCAACCTCGCTGCGCGTCCTAGTGCCGAGGCCACTTCCCGTGCTGACCCTGAAGCCACCTATCATCTTCGAGCGGACTCACAATATAGGGTAGTACTGCGCTACGGAAGTAGAAACAGGCGAATCTTCAGGTCGAACAACCACGACCCTATAAATTTTATGTGCCTCCTTCTGAGCTATATTCTGGTAAATTCACTTTTCTAAATTTTGATCTATTCTTTTGTTTATAACTTAACTTCATTCGTTTAATAAATCTATCCTTTTGAGTACCTATATATCTTGGTTTCATTTTCTTATTACCATATTAGGTAAAAGTAAATACTAAGGGCCTACTTCTTCCCTATGGTACACCGTTTGCTGTGCTAGAAAGAGTGACTTAACTAAGGCATACCTTCGTCCTTCATAGAGCAGCATCGCTTGCCGCCAGTGACGGCATGTGGAAGTGGCTGCCAGCGCATTCTCTACGCTCAGGTGCTCTAATATACATCTGAGGGGAAGCAGCGGCAAAGTGGACCAATCTGCTGGCATCTGGACGTAACAAAAAACACCTTATGATATTCCTATACAAAAAACAAGATGCCTACTTTTTGGAAACATTTAATTTCATGATTTTTTAGTGCAGCAGATGTCAAGACGAGCAAGTCTCTCTCCTGATGGTGAACGTCAGGTTTGCCCATAACAGGTTAGTTCAGTTTTTTTGTATTTATTTATTTATTGATTATAGGCGAGCAGCATAAGCTGATATGCCTATCACACAGTGTGAAAATTTTGTATTTATCTGTAAAAATTATCTTCTACATTCTTATCCATCTGTCCAGTTTGTTTTTAAATGCATTTATGGTTTCCATGCGACCACATCCTCAGGCAACCTGTTCCAATTGAAAACGACACTGGTCTGTGACGGCGCAGGCCACAGTAGAGATTCAACTTTCTATATGGTTCCCACATTCATCTGTAATTAGTGTGTTGATCATCGCTTAACAACAAACAAGATGGTGGTCACAAGCCTATGTTATCTTATTTATAAAAGGTGATGTGTGTATGTATGTATGTATGTATGTTCCCTATGGAATCCAAAACAGCTGGACAGATTTTGACGGGACTTTCACTGGCAGATAGCTGATGTTATAAGGAGTAATTTATTTGGGTCAAACTGCAGTGCGGGCATTGAATTTACATTAAAAAAATACTCCCAAGTATTTGCTACCTATTTTGTACACTTTGTAAACTTTTGTTTCCATTAAATAACAGATTATTTTTAAAATATAATGTTACATGCAAGGCAACAGTTACTTGTGTAAAGGTGTTGTTTTAACCAACCACTTACTTTTACTGCTTATGGAGACCTTCCTTCCTTTACCTTTTGCATTGATGAGTAAAATGTCACTTCCTCAGTCAATAGGAACCTATGTATTGACCTTCAATGTGTATAGGTATATCAAGTTTTTGAATCTATATATAGATGTGTATTTTAAAAGCTACAGAATTTCTCTGGGTAATAATATTAGCAAGATTAGTGTTATAGTTAGATATCTGTCTATTAGCTTTTTAACCAATCTCGACAAAAATGGACAAAAAAGTAGTTGTGCATGGGTGACCAACTTTAAGATACTTTATCTAAGATTTTTTTTAAATTGCGCGTATGACTGAAGAGCGAAGGTGGTGCGTAATAATTACATAAATAGGTACAGCCATTTATGAGATTGTCGTTGCCTCGTCATCAAAACAGTTTTTTAGCAATCACAAAACATTTTTCCAAGAATAATTATAAGAGCATATCAGACCGGTAATTACCGAGCACGATGGGAAAAACAAACAACAATACTGTTATCAGGAAAAACGACGTCAATTTTAATACGTCTCTCAGCTGCGAGGCGTGACGAAATAACAGCTGTTTTCATAAAAAGTGGGACAACGAAAACATAAACAAAATACGTGCCCTAAAAGCATAACGCACGACCAACTTTTGTTACAATCACGAAGACTTCGTGAAACAGTAGAAATGTAATAAAATATTCATGAAGAGAAAGACAATTTGCTGAATTGCGACGGTAACAAAAGTACAAAGAAAGGTCATGTATTCAATAAAGGTACTTACGATCGTTATTTGCTGGCCCTCAGTTGTTTTCGTTCTTCTATTTCGCTGCAAAGAGCGTCGTTGTTTAAAACGTTGTTATAATTTTAAGAGAAAGTTGCGACGATTCTTTAATACACGTCCATTGTAAATTGTAATGTCGCGCAAAATAACGACATACATGAACGAAACGACTAAGTCGACAAAACAACACAGACGGACACACGGATGACACACGGTTAGACAGCTGAATGGACTGGCTGGATTTAGTCTTGTGTTGTGTACTTGTCTAGTTAGTGAACGAGCTAGATCTTTAGAGCACTACTACACAAGAACACTACGCGAACTAGTTCCCAGATCCGTCGCCTCTTAGTTTGTTCGCGATATGAACGACTTTTAAATACCGAGAGTAAGGGAGAGCGGCGCGTCGCCAAGCTAAGCTAGTCACTACTCCCGCGTACCAGCTGTACCATATTATAGTATAAGTACTGAGTTGGGGTCGGTTTTTGTGACAATGTACCTGTTTACCTACTTCTATTTCAATATTTTATTGATTTGTTGTTTTTTTCATTGTCACAAAATAAACTTTTCTGATTTCTGATTTTTACTTTATGTTGATCATTTTCAAAACTCAATAAATAAATAAGTAAACTACTTTAACAAACAAAAGAACGTGTGCAACACCGCGAGCGAGCAAACGATCTGTTTTTCTCTCGGACGAGACGGGTAATTTGGGCAGTAATAGTCATAACAGACGTATCGAACTTGGATGACGAACCGCCGCCGGCGATGTCTGACCAACATGAGAGAAAGAGAAAATTTTCTCTTTCCCCGTTGGTTGGACAGCGAATCGTCAGCCATGTTGACGTATCTGTTTAAATTATTAATGTGTCTGTTACGGCCTTACGGCTCTAACAATTCGAACTAAAAGAACGATCTAGTTCGCAAAAGAGCTGCAATGCAAACTAAACTGAACAGTGAACTCGGTCGCGAACTACTATGCACAACACTAGCTGTTTTTTTTTTTAAATATCTTTTATGACCATGGAAACTGAGTCCTTCAGTCGGAATAATATTAAGATTTATTTAGATATTAAATAACGTCATAAAAGTACTTCATACTCTTCATAATCACAGTCGAGTGCAAGTCATGCTATAATAAAGTGGTGGATACTTGGTGGATACTTTACTAGAGCTGTGACTAGAGGCTTGTGTGGAGTTATGGAAACATCAAGAAAATACATGTTGATGTGTTTTTTCCCATGACCAACCATGGATACATAGTCTTTCAGTCGTAATATTAATCAGGTTTACATAGCGTCATACAAGTCATAGTCACAGTCAGAGTCAAGCAAAGTCAGCCACGGCCAATTCAAACCCATGCCTCAGTAAAAACGTGTGGTGAATCAGAATCAGGAAGTATTTATTGTATAAACTGTGTACATTGGATGCTTGGAGGCTTCTATGGTGTTTTGGAAACTAGGTACACGAAAAGACATGCTTCACATCGTTATATCGCACACTCAAGCATGTGCGTGATGTGCACTTAATAAATAATCATTTCAGATTATTACAAATTAACATTCGAAAATACACAAGTATAAGGAAATAATCATAGAAAATAATGCAATGAGGCGACATGTTGTTTACATGTAGGAGCCAAAATAAAATAAAAAAGTGAAGTTTGAAAAATCGAGAATAGCTGATAAATGGCGGCCAAAAATCAATTTTATTTTATATACTGATATGATATTGGCTTTAGCTTTGCAGCTGCGTCTCGGTCGGTCGGTCGCATTGTTTCGCGTATAGCGTAATCGCGAATTTTACGATTAAATAAAATATTCGGTAGACGCGCTGGACAAATAAAAAGTTCTTTAATGATTTTGATCTGACTCATTCTTGAACAAAAACAGTAAAGTTGCAGTGCTCGTTTGTATTCCTACAACTATTATTGTTCTCGATGATGTAAGCATTTAAGCAATTGAAGTTATTGAAGGTCTTTGCAGTTTTCACGTTAGTGTTAGTGGTGTAGTTGTTAGTTTTCACCATGGACGGCGAGGAAAGTCCAGGGACTGCTGAGAAAGACGATTGCAGTACCAGCACTCATTCTACGCCGCAAGAGCATAAATCTTTCGCTGAGTTTGCAAAAGATAAATTGGACAGTGGTAAGTACTTAGTACATAGATCCTATGAAGCTTCCATCTAAATAATTTTGTCGGTACGTTTTCATTGTAATGTGATAAACAGCCTAGGTGCATAATTATTTTTTAATTCAATGTTTTGTGATTTTTTGTGATCCCTTTTTAAATGAAGCTAGTTTGCATTTTGCGCCTTTTAGATACAATTTTAAAAGGAAAAATCTTTTGTAAAAAAACTGTTAAGTATATTTTATTTTACATGGAAAACAAACATCTGCTTGCCAACACAGAACATATACAATAAGATAAATATTAATAGAATATAAATATTAAGGGATTTAGTTTACAGCCACAATTAAAACTTGTAGATTATATTCATGAAATGGTGTTCTTATTTAATGTGTTCATTGTAGCTGGCAGGGAGCTTCGCAGACGTCTCCCGATGGCTAGCCAGCTCGGCTCTCACCTGATGCACCCCCGACGTCTGCTCCTGCACTCCACTCCAACTCAGCATACAGATGTTGTCGTTATTTTCCCTAAAGGTATGGTTAAGATCGTTAAGCTTTCCTCTCCATTTTACTCAATATTCATCAGTACCATTAGTGCTAACTGGACTATGCCAACCGAAGCCACAAAGCCAACAGCTGTTCGATCTGATGCCGGCATCCCTGTGTTTTTCATCACAACAGCCGCCATCGCCTGAAAGTTCATCCACATATCATAGATCAATGGAAATTGCAGACTGTGCGTTTTATTTTTCCTCGCACCTGCAATTTGTGGAATAAGCTCACTATATTCCGCTTCTCCTCTCCGTTGAGCTACTCCGCTTGCCAAACAATTTGATAAAATTCTTCTCGTATCTGTTATGACAATTTCCAATGAAGCAGAGAGAGACGTGGTGTGAATTTCAACCTATATGATTGGTCGACTGGTAGAGACATCTCCTCATTGCTCCGCTCTGCCTCAGTGGAAATGAGCTTTTATTTTTAACCAACTTCAAAAAAGGAGGCCATTGTTTTTTTTTCTGAGGACTTGTGCATCTCAAGACCTAGCCTATATTGTGTTCTGTGCTAACACGCCTATATCGCCAAAGTTTCGGTAGTTTGCTAACGTGCAGTCCATGCCCAAAAACCCTGCCAACTACAGGACCATAAAATATTAACCTAGGAACTAATTAGCTTATCAAGACAATTATCAATATATAATACAGACTTCATTAAAATGTCAGAACTGGACCAAATTGAAATGGGACCACACGGGAAGCACCAGCTTTCAAATAAAAAAAGGAATCATCAAAATCGTTTCTTCCAGTCGAAATTCTGAGGTAACGAACAAAAATAAATGAAAAAATTTAGTCGAATTGAGAACCTCCTCCTTTTTGGAAGTCGGTTAAATATGTGAAAATTAGTTGCGCTGAAGCTTCAGGGACCATCCATTATATGCGTGAGCTGTTTTTATTTTAATTTGGAAACCCCCTCATTCCCTCCTTGGGAACAGAATGAGACACTCCAAAAAAGTTTTTATTTATTTATTGTATCTGTATATTCTTTAAAAGTTGATGTGAGATTGTCAATTATGCCACCCTCAGTTTAATTGTTTTTTTTTGTGATTTTACTGCCCCACTACATTTTTTTTATCGCATATAAGTCCGCGTTTGACAACCAACTCCCCAGGAAACTAGGAAGCTGGCTGGTTGTTCCAATCCTTTTCCAAACATAGATGTGACTAAACGTAGATTTGTACTAAAGCCACCCATGGTTAGACTAATCCATCCATACATACTACTCCTATTCTGAGACAGTTCCCAACAGAAAGGTCAACGACATTCATATCTCCAACGTCTAAACAGGAAGAAGAGGCATACATGGTTTGCAAGATTTCAGCTCATTGCATGTTCAATATACTTCTTGGCAGTCTTCCAATGTGTCTGATGCTTGATGTATCACTTAGGACTTAAGGCGACGGACTTTTAGTATTGAATGTCGGTCTCGCTCCAACTCATACGTAATTGTTGTCCCTGTCATTCTAGGAAAGTTTTGAAGCACCCGCTGCCTCAGTGGCCTAAATGTTTCAGTAGGTAGGTCATCTATACATACATATAATAAAAGCGTAGATATAATAAATCTGTAATTACGAGATATCAAAAAAAATATGACACAGGTGTCTTAAAATAAGCAGCTGGAACATGTTAAGACAGTTTTTAGAATATTTGTCTGTTTGTTTGTCAGACACATCTCCTATGTGTCACGCACATCTCCTAAACCACTGGACTGATTTAAATGCGGTTTTCACGGATATGCTTAGATTGAATGACAGGCTATCTTATTTTGCGCAAGGGCCGGATTAAGGGAGGAAAAAAGGGTTGAAAGTTTATATGAAAATCTACGCGTTCGAAGTCGCGGGTAACAGCACTAGTACAAAATAAGGAAGTTAAATTATGTATTTCAATATGTATACATAGGTATGTAATCTACACTAATATTATAAAGAGGAAAGATTTGTACCTATTTTTGTATGTTTGTAATGAATAGGCTCCGAAACTACTGAACCGATTTGAAAAATTCTTTCACTGTTGGGAAGCTACACTATCCCCGGGTGACATAGGCTATATTATATTTTGTAGCGAGGCCAAAGGCCGAGCTTACACTTATATTATAAAGAGGAAAGATTTGTATTTTTGGATGTTTGTTACGAAATAACATAAAAACGACAGAAACGATTTTAAAAATTCTTTCACTGTTGGGAAGCTACACTTTTCCCGGGTGACATAGGCTATATTATATTTTGTAGCGAGGCCGAAGACCGAGCTTACACCCGTGCGAAGCCGGGGCGGGCGGCTAGTATACTATAAAATTTATGGGTTTCCTTGAATGTTTTACCTTGTACCCAATTATTACGTAATTAACACGCTAAAGGCAGAGGGCTAACGAATCATTAATAATTATAAATAAACCGGGCAAGTGCGAGTCGGGCCCGCGCACTGAGGGTTAACAAACAAACTAACATACAATCATTGCAAGTTAATAAAAGCTTGTAAAAAGAACTATTCACCCCATTTCCGATAGTCCAGTACACATAAAGAAATCAAGCACGCGTCGGCGATGGTCGACTATTATCCAATCAGGGTGAATCGGTTTAGTCGGAATTACCATTTCCATTTATTTGATCTTTCCCAGTAAAATTTTCAAGTAGGTTGCTGCAAATTCAACTCTATTCAAAAGGCTTTAGAATCTATTAATCAATCCAACTTTATGTTTCAAACAATAAGTACCTATAAATAAATAAAATAAATATCTGGGACATTATTGCACACATGGTCATCTGACCCCAAACTAAGCAAAACTTGTAATATGGCTGCCAGAGACTGATATACATATATATATTTAAATACATACTTAAATAGATATTAACACCCAGACATAGAACAAACACAAATTTTCATCACACAAATGTTTGTCCTAGATGGGAATCGAACCCACGCCTCCAAGCGCAGAAGGCAGGTTTACTACTAAGCTAACGGAAGAACGGCTAACGAAGCTAACAGAGCGGAAAATATGTACTGAGAGATAAAGGGTTAGTTCAAACGTGTCGATCGTACCTTTGATAATATATAGTTAGGGTCTGCATTTAAACTCGAGCTAGTATCGAAAAAAGTTTGCCAAAAACTGAAGGGGGCGAGGTAAACACGTATTGCACAAACTGACATATTCTTACTAGTTCTACAAACGCACACTGCAATATTGAGCGCACACAACTGCAAACGATGTGCTCAAAATGTATACGAAAGGACGACCGAGGGCGAGAGGGGGGGGGGGGGGGTAAGTGCTAAAGGGGAAACTGTAGGTATAAAAGTGCGTAGGTACTGACTGACCGATGTTACGGGGCGTAATGTTACGTGTTACACAGCGAGCGTTCGTGCAGTCAGTACGGGGAAACAAGGCGCTCGCAACGAGCGGCTCGTTGCTCGAAGCGAGTGTTCCAGCCTATTTTCGGTATTTTTGCGAATCCTTTGAGTGTTACGCGCCTCAGTCAGTATACGTCGCAACTTTCGTCGTCCGACATCTTGACTAAAGATTTTGGACCACGGGCGAGCAACGAGCATGTTATACACGGACACGACGTAACATGCTCGCTGCGAATGGTACATCACGTAACATTACGCCCCGTAACGTCGGTCAGCACGCATCTTAACGCTTCCATTTATTTATTTTTTCTGAGTAGGGTACCAACTGAAGGCACTTTGAAGCTACTTAACAAGTTCAAGGCTCAGTTGCCAAGTTGAGGAAGTATTTATCTTTGTTCAGCTTCCGTAAGAAACGTTTTAGACTGTACTTGGCTATAGCCCACATACAGAGCAGTTTATACGCGATGTATATAAATATAGCAAAAAATATTTCTCACTCATAACTGATTCAGAGTTATTTTCACTGAAAATAAAAAAAGTGCCGGTTTGTCCTGTTATTAGCAAAAATCAATGTAATCTATAGAAATGGCTTTAGGGACATAAATAGATACATCGAATATCGCAAAAAATATTTCTCACTCATAACTGCTCCAGAGATATTTTCACTGAAAATAAAAAAAGTGCCGGTTTGTCCTGTTATTAGCAAAAATCAATGTAATCTATAGAATTGGCTTTAGGGACATAAATAGATACATCAAATATAGCAAAAAATATTTCTCACTCATAACTGCTTCAGAGTTATTTTCACTGAAAATAAAAAAGTGCCGGTTTGTTTTGTTATTAGCAAAAATCTATGTAATCTATAGAAATGGCTTTAGGGACATAAATAGATACATCAAATATAGCGAAAAATATTTCTCACTCATAACTGCTTCAGAGTTATTTTCACTGAAAATAAAAAAAGTGCCGGTTTGTCCTGTTATTAGCAAAAATCAATGTAATCTATAGAAATGGCTTTAGGGACATAAATAGATACATCGAATATCGCAAAAAATATTTCTCACTCATAACTGCTCCAGAGATATTTTCACTGAAAATAAAAAAAGTGCCGGTTTGTCCTGTTATTAGCAAAAATCAATGTAATCTATAGAATTGGCTTTAGGGACATAAATAGATACATCAAATATAGCAAAAAATATTTCTCACTCATAACTGCTTCAGAGTTATTTTCACTGAAAATAAAAAAGTGCCGGTTTGTTTTGTTATTAGCAAAAATCTATGTAATCTATAGAAATGGCTTTAGGGACATAAATAGATACATCAAATATAGCGAAAAATATTTCTCACTCATAACTGCTTCAGAGTTATTTTCACTGAAAATAAAAAAAGTGCCGGTTTGTCCTGTTATTAGCAAAAATCAATGTAATCTATAGAATTGGCTTTAGGAACATAAATAGATACCTACATCAAATATAGCAAAAAATATTTCTCACTCATAACTGCTTCAGAGTTATTTTCACTGAAAATAAAAAAGTGCCGGTTTGTCTTGTTATTAGCAAAAATCAATGTAATCTATAGAAATGGCTTTAGGGACATAAATAAATACATCGAATATAGCAAAAAATATTTCTCACTCATAACTGCTCCAGAGATATTTTCACTGAAAATAAAAAAGTGCCGGTTTGTCTTGTTATTAGCAAAAATCAATGTAATCTATAGAATTGGCTTTAGGGACATAAATAGATACATCGAATATCGCAAAAAATATTTCTCACTCATAACTGCTTCAGAGTTATTTTCACTGAAAATAAAAAAAGTGCCGGTTTGTCCTGTTATTAGCAAAAATCAATGTAATCTATAGAATTGGCTTTAGGGACATAAATAGATACATCAAATATAGCAAAAAATATTTCTCACTCATAACTGCTCCAGAGATATTTTCACTGAAAATAAAAAAAGTGCCGGTTTGTCCTGTTATTAGCAAAAATCAATGTAATCTATAGAATTGGCTTTAGGGACATAAATAGATACATCAAATATAGCAAAAAATATTTCTCACTCATAACTGCTTCAGAGTTATTTTCACTGAAAATAAAAAAGTGCCGGTTTGTTTTGTTATTAGCAAAAATCTATGTAATCTATAGAAATGGCTTTAGGGACATAAATAGATACATCAAATATAGCAAAAAATATTTCTCACTCATAACTGCTTCAGAGTTATTTTCACTGAAAATAAAAAAAGTGCCGGTTTGTCCTGTTATTAGCAAAAATCAATGTAACCTATAGAATTGGCTTTAGGGGCTTAAATAGATACATCGAAAATCGCAACAAAAAAAACTCACTCATAACTGGTCCAGAGTTATTTACACTGAAAATAAAAAAGTGCCGGTTTGTTCTGTTATTAGCAAAAATCAATGTAACTTATAGAATTGGCTTTAGGGGCATAAAAAGATACATCGAATATCGCAACAAAAAAAACTCACTCATAACTACTCCAGAGTTATTTTCACTGAAAATAAAAAAGTGCTGGTTTGTCATGTTATTAGCAAAAATCAATGTAACTTATAGAATTGGCTTTAGGGGCATTAATAGATACATCGAATATCGCAACAAAAAAAACTCACTCATAACTACTCCAGAGTTATTTTCACTGAAAATAAAAAAGTGCCGGTTTGTCCTGTTATTAGCAAAAATCAATGTAACTTATAGAATTGGCTTTAGGGGCATAAATAATAGGTCGGGGAAAAAGTCTTTTCGTATTTTGTATGTATAAGGTTGTAGTAAAAATCTCATCCGTTGTACTGTTTGTATCTGGCTGGTTTTGATACCATTAAAAATATGACATTTTAAAAAAGGAATACAAAAAGTAAAAAGCAATTTCCCGCCATTTTTCAATTGTTTTTTTGTTTGATAAAATGAGTGAATCTAACGAAGAAATTCGATATATTGTGAAATTTTATTACAAAAAAGGGAAAACTGCGACACAAGCCGCAAAAAAAATTTGTGACGTTTATGGACCTAATGCAGTGTCATCAAGAGTAGCACAATGTTGGTTCAAGCGTTTTCAGTCCGGGAATTTTGATGTCAAAGATGCAGCTCGCTCTGGTCGCCCTGTTACGGATAAAGTAGATGCCATTTCTGAAAAAGTGGACCAAGATCGGCATATTAATAGTTAAGACGTAGCTGAAGAACTGGGGATTGACCACAAAACAGTTTTGACCCATTTGAAAAAAACTGGGTATACAAAAAAACTCGATTTTTGGGTGCCACACAAGCTCACTGAAAGAAACCAAATGAATCGTGTACTCATTTGCGACTCTCTATTGAAACGTAAAGAAACCGAACCGTTTTTGAAAAGATTGATCACTGGTGATGAAAAATGGATCACCTACGACAAGAATGTGCGCAAACGATCATGGTCAAAGGGCAGTGAAGCACCACAGACTGTAGCGAAACCCGGATTAACACGTAATAAGGTGATGCTGTGTGTATGGTGGGATTGGCAAGGCATCGTTCATTATGAGCTTTTACCGCCGGGCAAAACCATCGATTCGGATCTCTACTGCCAACAGCAGATGAGACTCAAACAAGAAATTGAGAAAAAACGGCCGGAATTGATCAACAGAAAGAGTGTCGTCTTTCATCATGATAACGCCAGACCGCACACATCTTTGGCCACTCAGCAAAAATTTAGAGAGCTTGGTTGGGAAGTGTTAATGCATCCACCATATAGCCCTGACCTTGCACCCTCAGATTTCCACCTGTTTCGATCTCTTCAGAATTCTTTGGGTAGTGTTAGATTAACATCAAGAGAGGACTGTCAAAACTACTTGTTGCATTTTTTTGATCAGAAGTCCCAAAAATTCTACAGCAACGGGATCATGACACTACCTACAAGATGGCAACAAGTTATCGAACAAAATGGCACATATATATTATAATTAAATGTAATTAAACTTGAAAAAAATATGTCTTGAATTTGTTTAAAAAATACGAAGAAACTTTTTCCCCGACCGATGGGCGAATATCGCAACAAAAAAAACTCACTCATAACTACTCCAGAGTTATTTTCACTGAAAATAAAAAAGTGCTGGTTTGTCCTGTTATTAGCAAAAATCAATGTAACCTATAGAATTGGCTTTAGGGACATAAATAGATACATCGAATATCGCAACAAAAAAAAACTCACTCATAACTACTCCAGAGTTATTTACACTGAAAATAAAAAAGTGCCGGTTTGTTCTGTTATTAGCAAAAATCAATGTAACTTCTAGAATTAGCTTTAGGGGCATAAATAGATACATCGAATATCGCAACAAAAAAACTCACTCATAACTACTCCAGAGTTATTTTCACTGAAAATAAAAAAGTGCCGGTTTGTCCTGTTATTAGCAAAAATCAATGTAACTTATAGAATTGGCTTTAGGGGCATTAATAGATACATCGAATATCGCAACAAAAAAAACTCACTCATAACTACTTCAGAGTTATTTTCACTGAAAATAAAAAAGTGCCGGTTTGTCCTGTTATTAGCAAAAATCAATGTAACTTATAGAATTAGCTTTAGGGGCATTAATAGATACATCGAATATCGCAACAAAAAAATTCTCACTCATAACTACTCCAGAGTTATTTTCACTGAAAATAAAAAATTGCCGGTTTGTCCTGTTATTAGCAAAAATCAATGTAACTTATAGAATTGGCTTTAGAAGCATAAGTAGATACATCGAATATCGCAACAAAAAATACTCACTCATAACTGGTCCAGAGTTATTTACACTGAAAATAAAAAAGTGCCGGTTTGTTGTGTTATTAGCAAAAATCAATGTAACTTATAGAATTAGCTTTAAGGGCATAAATAGATATATCGAATATCGCAACAAAAAAAACTCACCAATAACTGGTCCAGAGTTATTTACACTGAAAATAAAAAAGTGTCGGTTTGTTGTGTTATTAGCGAAAATCAATGTAACTTATAGAATTAGCTTTAGGGGCATAAATAGATACATCGAATATCGCAACAAAAAAAACTCACTCATAACTACTCCAGAGTTATTTTCACTGAAAATAAAAAAGTGCCGGTTTGTCCTGTTATTAGCAAAAATCAATGTAACTTATAGAATTGGCTTTAGGGGCATAAATAGATACATCGAATATCGCAACAAAAAAAACTCACTCATAACTGGTCCAGAGTTATTTACACTGAAAATAAAAAAGTGCCGGTTCGTTGTGTTATTAGCAAAAATCAATGTTACTTATAGAATTAGCTTTAGGGGCATAAATAGATACATCGAATATCGCAACAAAATAAACTCACTCATAACTGGTCCAGAGTTATTTACACCGAAAATAAAAAAGTGCCGGTTTGTCCTGTTATTAGCAAAAATCAATGTAATCCATAGAATTGGCTTTAGAATTGGCCGGACATAAATAGATACATCAAATATAGCAAAAAATATTTCTCACTCATAACTGCTTCAGAGTTATTTTCACTGAAAATAAAAAAGTGCCGGTTTGTCTTGTTATTAGCAAAAATCTATGTAATCTATAGAAATGGCTTTAGGGACATAAATAGATACATCGAATATCGCAAAAAATATTTCTCACTCATAACTGCTCCAGAGATATTTTCACTGAAAATAAAAAAAGTGCCGGTTTGTCCTGTTATTAGCAAAAATCAATGTAATCTATAGAATTAGCTTTAGGGACATAAATAGATACATCGAATATCGCAAAAAATATTTCTCACTCATAACTGCTTCAGAGTTATTTTCACTGAAGATAAAAAAAAGTGCCGGTTTGTCCTGTTATTAGCAAAAATCAATGTCATCTATAGAATTGGCTTTAGGGACATAAATAGATACATCAAATGTAGCAAAAAATATTTCTCACTCATAACTGCTCCAGAGATATTTTCACTGAAAATAAAAAAGTGCCGGTTTGTCTTGTTATCAGCAAAAATCTATGTTATCTATAGAAATGGCTTTAGGAACATAAATAGATACATCGAATATCGCAAAAAATATTTCTCACTCATAACTGCTTCAGAGTTATTTTCACTGAAAATAAAAAAAGTCCCGGTTTGTCCTGTTATTATCAAAAATCAATGTAATCTATAGAATTGGCTTTAGGGACATAAATAGATACATCGAATATCGCAAAAAATATTTCTCACTCATAACTGCTCCAGAGATATTTTCACTGAAAATAAAAAAAGTGCCGGTTTGACCTGTTATTAGCAAAAATAATTGATATCTATAGAATTGGCTTTAGGGACATAAATAGATACATCGAATATCGCAAAAAATATTTCTCACTCATAACTGCTTCAGAGTTATTTTCACTGAAGATAAAAAAAAGTGCCGGTTTGTCCTGTTATTAGCAAAAATCAATGTCATCTATAGAATTGGCTTTAGGGACATAAATAGATACATCAAATGTAGCAAAAAATATTTCTCACTCATAACTGCTCCAGAGATATTTTCACTGAAAATAAAAAAGTGCCGGTTTGTCTTGTTATCAGCAAAAATCTATGTTATCTATAGAAATGGCTTTAGGGACATAAATAGATACATCGAATATCGCAAAAAATATTTCTCACTCATAACTGCTCCAGAGATATTTGCACTGAAAATAAAAAAAGTGCCGGTTTGTCCTGTTATTAGCAAAAATCAATGTTACCTATAGAATTGGCTTTAGGGACATAAATAGATACATCAAATGTAGCAAAAAATATTTCTCACTCATAACTGCTTCAGAGTTATTTTCACTGAAAATAAAAAAAGTGCCGGTTTGTCCTGTTATTATCAAAAATCAATGTAATCTATAGAATTGGCTTTAGGGGCATAAATAGATACATCGAATATCGCAAAAAATATTTCTCACTCATAACTGCTCCAGAGATATTTTCACTGAAAATAAAAAAAGTGCCGGTTTGACCTGTTATTAGCAAAAATAAATGTTACCTATGGAATTGGCTTTAGGGACATAAATAGATACCTACATCAAATATAGCAAAAAATATTTCTCACTCATAACTGCTTCAGAGTTATTTTCACTGAAAATAAAAAAGTGCCGGTTTGTCTTGTTATTAGTAAAAATCTATGTAATCTATAGAAATGGCTTTAGGGACATAAATAGATACATCGAATATCGCAAAAAATATTTCTCACTCATAACTGCTCCAGAGATATTTTCACTGAAAATAAAAAAGTGCCGGTTTGTCCTGTTATTAGCAATAATCCATGATATCTATAGAATTGGCTTTAGGGACATAAATAGATATATCAAAATATTCTAAGATTATGAATAGCAAATGAAAATAAATGAAGTAGTAAATAGTGAAATAATAAATAAATAAATAATTGGCCAAGAGCGTGTCGAGACACGCATATGTTAGGGTTCCGTAACTAAAGCCATATAATTGTAGTCATAGTTTAGGAATTGATAGTTATAGACAAACTAGCTGTACCCGCAACTTCGTGAACTTTTCATTGTCCCAAGAGATGAAGGCGCCGGAAATTGCAGTAATATGTTACTCAGAATATTTTTAGTTAAATTTCCTGGAGCGTACAAAAATAAATTTGTGGCATCGTTCACTCTAGACAGGGCCGTACAGCTGGCCGTGACTGAAGCAACTGGTAGAGAGGTCCACGCCCGCAGTTTGCAGCGTCTGTTCCTGTGGACTGTTGATTGTCATGGCGAAACTAAAGTGCACAGGGAACTGCACATGCTTCAAGCAGAACGGGAAGTTGTTGGGTATTAGCGGTATCCGAGGAATGAGGAGGAATCTGTGGGCTCAGTCAGGTTCGGGTCATCGCTTTATGGTTGACATTCTGAAAACCCGTACGAAACGCTTTGATTCCACTTTTATTGTGCAAACTTTTAGTCTGTGGAATGCGCTGCCTGAATAGTTGTTCCGCGATAGTTACAATCTGGGTGTCTTCGAGTCAAAAGTGAATCGGTTTCTTCTAGGCAAGCGTGATCCATCATAAGCCGCATCATCGCTTAACATCAGGCGAGTGGGCGGCCAAGCGCAACCCTATTTTATAATAATAATAAAAAAAAGTTGCCCAACAGAATGATTGGTACTTCAACTTTTAGTTGTATATTGTGCGCCGTAAGCCCAGAAGCAGACAAAGCGTTTAAAATTTCAACCGGGTAGGTAGTGGCTTCGTCTTGATCCATAACCCAGTTGGAGGTGCTGTACACAATAATTTCGCCAATGACACGCAATAATAAAACTCCGTTAATTTTAGCAGCTTGTTCGTTGCGTGGAGTACATTTATGGCACTCTCACAGAGCCAAGAGTTCTCTCGATTTGTTATTCTTTCTACTTCAACGGAAACACATGAAAGAAGGCCCAGAAGCTGTCAAATAAGAAGCCAGTCTTACTACTACTTCTGGGAACTATTTTTTTGGGATCAAGTCGTCTTCCCCAATTTTGAGTAACAAATCCTATCCTAACAAATCCGCAAACTCTTAGACATTTGAATTACCGCCTTTGTGCCCACCTGTTGATGCACAAAGAGTTTTAATGCAGCCATGTGATGATGGGTCAGAGATTTGAACTTTTGAGACAAGTGTTTACTTCGGCGAGGCAGTGTCTGTCTGAAATCTCTGCTAAACAGCACCGTAATGCCTCCTTTTGGTCGTTTATTTAGCCGTACGTCTTGTATCGTCCTAAATTAGTCCTCTTTCTAGTAGGCATATTGGCAGTTTAAACACCGTTACTATATGATTATTACTTGCATATCATAAAGTAAAACAACAGATAACGCAACACGTTAGACCAATTTGTATTTAACAATGGAAAAACAAAAAAATAACATTGACATTGTTTGACCAACCTCTTTGAGGTTTTATTACTATAATCCCCAAATTATTATCGACCTAAACGTATCGAGTTATATGTTCTACGTAAAGAGCATGCAGAGAACATTCATACAAATTTAGTACGCCATTTCATCATTTTCTGATGCTTAGATTTGCAAAAAAATGCCTATGTCCGTCCTCATGATACATAATATTACCTTAGATAGTTTTATCGAGATGTACCATCCCGACATAGCATATACTTTTTATGGTTCAAACATAGAGAAAACTGATTGAGAAACATTATTTGTCAAGACCATTTTACAAAAAGGTCAATGACCTTTGAGCTAGAATGCTTTGAATTTACTACAGTTTTAACGCAGTTACTCAAAAAGTTATCATCAGATAATGTTCGAAATAATTTTGAATGAAGGTTTTAAATATGACCTGTCTGTATTGTAAGACTCAAGTTTCTATGTCTTATAGTTTAGAAATGCAAGGGGGGGGGAGACCAACTTTTTGCCACTTTGGCGGGCATATTTCGCAAAGTATAGACTTTATATAAAAGTGATGTATCAAACCTTACAGTTACAGTTTTCACGAATATGATTAGCTATGACCAGATTGAAGTATGGGCTATGTTATTTTGCGCAAAAGCCGGATTAAGGAAAAAAGGGTTGAAAGTTTATAATATGAAAATCTACGCTTACGAAGTCACGGGCAACAGCACTAGTTTTATTATATGCTTTTCACCCTGTTTTTTTATATAATTCAAATACTTACTAAATGATGTCCACGATATCTTAATATACAGATTTCATCATTATTGAGGGATCCTTAAATATACATTTTACACTACAGCATTTCGAAAATTATGAGAAAAACGATAAAAATTTTAGCAGCGAAACGTACGACTGTGTGTAAGCGCCATGGTTTTGCTCCACTAAATGCGACTTTAACACAGTATATTAAGCTTTATTGTCATCTGTAGAAACAAGCTTTGCTTAACACGTTCAGCGCTAAGGCTATGTAGCAAATTTTGTGGGAACCGCTGTTTTCTTTTTTTGCATAAATGACATCTCCTGGTCCTAAAATGCTATGCGATTTTGAACGGTGTATATTCACGGATACACCGGCCTTTGAAGTTGATTACTCCAGGTGTATAGCCAGATATACACTGGCCTGTGTATATCTGGCTATACACCTTGATTTGCACAGGGGGCACAGAATACATAAAGTACAAGGACAGAAGGTTCACTCCGCAAAAGCACTTGAATAAGTAGCGACTCTTACTACCACAGAATAAAGTACAATTCCGGACGTGCGAGTGCTAACTACCTACTGCTATATTAGCCAAGAAGTTGCCTCTCTGTCTTTCGCGTAACTCTTGTCGCGTTATCTCTGTCTATCGTGCGGCAGCGGGCACCAGTCGACTATTTTGGGCGACGAGTCGACTATTTGTACCTAAAGTGCGGAGTGCGTCAGGCCTGACTGGGGTGTATAATGACATATACACATGGCGCTGAACCTCGTCTTAATTCTTGACATTTTCCCACAGGTCTCCCAGACGGTATGTTGATATGGTTGCTTCAAAAGCTGCGTGCGAGTCGACCCCGGCTGCGTGTGTGCGTTAGACAACATTCGTCGTCACAATGTTCTGCGTTCTACATCACAGCTGATGATGATGTGTGAGTACTGTACGATCAATTAACATCAATTCCTGCGTCAGTCTTCCACAACCGCACATCCCGACACCGGCAAAAAGCTCACCCCCACATCTTGTAAAGCTGGAAATCCCATACCGTTCGATTTTGCTGCTCCTTCATTCCGCAGACCTGCAAGGTGGGGAATATTCTTCCCAATGGTCTTCCCGTGGAACTTCAACATGAAGCGTTTCATAAAGGGTGTCAACAACTACCTCTCCGGGCTGGCAAAGCACCGTCAACACCGCTAGTGTTGCAGGTGTCCATAGGCGGCGGGTTTGCTTACCATCAGGCGGAATTCATCCTCGCCAACCGATCTTTTTATAAAAAAAAAGACTAAAACAAAATAAGTCTCGCAGCTTAAAAACAAGCTTTAAAATCGCCAATCCTGAATATCCTAGTCAGGATAATGGGACAAACTATTTCATTGTCATCGGTCCTTGATAAGTGTGCAAAAAAAACACAGGCGAACATAGAACCTTCTCCTTTTTGGAAGTCGGTTAATGACGGAGTTCTGAGGTAACAAACATTAAAAAAATAACGTATTGAGAACCCCGTCTTTTTTTTAAGTTGGTAAAAATTAAGAAAATGCAAACAATATCGTGTCGTCCCTGTTTGTGGAAGCTCGCTCCGATGGCTTTGCAGCTATCATGCGCAAAAAGGTCGCCTGACTTTTAACTGGAACACGTTGCGAGTGCCAACAGCATTTTGAAAGCAGTCGCCTATAGGTTTAATAGACATGTCCTATTTATTTATTACCATATAAAAGCTGGTCTGAAATAGTCAAATCGTCAAATCAATATAAAAATTTGTTCAAAAATAAATTAGTTATAAGTATTTTAATTTCACTTTAGACAGCACATTATAGCACGTTATGACGTCAAGCCGTGATGCTTGTGAATCGCGTAAGAGCCGTAACAGACGCGTCGAACTTCGCTGACGAATTCACTTCCCGTGAATGACATTATTATGGAGTCGGTTTTTTATATTAATAATTATATTAGTTTTACTTTTAGCTGTAACTTAACTTGTACAGTAAACGAATCTTGAAAGATTATTTTAACCTACTTTTAACTTTCGAAACTTTGGTTCCTTTGGTTGAAACATAGGGTTCCAGATTTGTGAAGCATATTCTAAATGACTACGTACATACGCACAATAGAGGATTTTAATGGTTTTAATAGATTTGAATTCTGCCGACAAGCGCAAAACAAACCCAAGTGCACTTGATGCCTTATTAAGATTGGGCCTAAAGCAAAATCTTCAATCTTTGATTAGATTTTCACAGTAGTAAATCATGTCCAAAATCGAAAAAAAAAATACGTTAGGAAACTAATATATAAGTAAAGGTCGACCCTGACGAAAACATGGTAGGATAAAATTTTCTCGATAGAAAACCATCACAAAGTTACCTCTAATTTTCAACATTTTTGGTTTGCATTCTGTTTTGGTACATATTATTGAACAATAAATTATGTAAATATTATCACTCATGTATAACCTAGAGCTGACCCTAGCAAATTTGAAAAATATTGTCTATTCTATAAGCTATGAGAGTAGAAAGCACTTGGCGCTTACAACATTTTTAATCCGCGCAATACGCTGTCTTTCGTCTCGCGTGACACAAGCTTGAGGCATCGGTTTGTTGCACCGATCAGTTACCATCGCTCTGTTGAGACGGGTAGTCCATGTCAGTTCAGACGTCGAGTACGCAAGCTTGGTTCCGCGCGTCGTCGCGCTGCCCGTGTTTGTTATCCGTACATGTGCTGGGTGTGGCGAGATGCGCGGGGGAAATCAGAATTTATCCTGCCATTAGGCCCGCTCTTAATGGCGCTATTAATGTGGTCGTCAACACTACCTTTTGACAGTTTGCTGCAAACCGCGGAAGAGATGCACCTGCCAAAGTTACTGAAGCCCGAATTCGGAGGCGGTTACAAGGAGTTCACCGTAAGGGACATGCATTGCTTCCAAAAGGTAAGTTTAGTGGCCCATGCACGAACTTGTATTTTTGTGTCGCAGAAATACCTATGTCTAGTAGACTGATATGGGCTTATAATAATGATGTTCTTTTTAGGGTTCCGTACCCAAAGGGTAAAACGGGACGCTATTACTAAGGCTCCGCTGTCCGTCTGTCCGTCCGTCTGTCACCAGGCTGTATCTCATGAACCGTGATAGTTAGACAGTTGAAATTTTCACAGAAGATGTATTTCCGTTGCCGCTATAACAGCAAATACAAAAAAATAGAATAAAGTAAATATTAAAGGGGGCTCCCATACAACAAACGTGATTTTTTTGCTCGTTATTGCTCGATATTGATAACGGCAACAGGTAGACACTTGAAATATTCACAGAATATTTAGTTATATATTGACTTTAAAAATAAATAATTAAATTAAAATAAATTTAATATTTAAGGGGGGCTCCCATATAAAAACGTGTTTGCCGTTTTTATAGATAATGGTACGGGACCCTTCGTGCGCGAGTCCGACTCGCACTTAGCCGGTTTTATTAACAAATATAAATTGGTTTTTTAAACCCCCGTTTAATGAGCTGGTAAACAGCTGAACTGAACAGATTTTACTTAATCATAGCTAAGAGCACTCTCGTTCAGGTCACGTGGTAAGATAGTTGCGTCGGCGTACGCGACGTTTCAACGGATTGACGGACGACAGACGAAGAGGTAAAGGTAGAGGGTGATGCGCTGCGCTGTCGGAGCTCGTTGCAACGCAGATGTGGCATACAATGCGTTGCGATGACGCAACGTAACGCAACGCACTAATGAGGCCTCTCCCATACATTCAAAAGTGGATCACAATAAAAACCGACTTCAAAAATATATGAAAAAGGTAATAAGTGCCTATAAAATTTGAGGGTTGCCCTCGATTTCCCTGGGATTCTATCATCAGATCCTGACCTGCATGGCTAACATGCACACCGCGACATAATCCTGTCGTCGCCCTGTCGATCGAGAACGCGACAAGGTGCCTACGGTTTTATATACGCCTGTCTCGCTTTGGCACGACAAAAAGAGTCGACAAAACCCTGTCGCGGTGCGCATGTTAGCCGCTTGGTGACAATGGGATTAAATTGGAAGTATAATACCCTACCGAACAAAAGAAAAAAAAAAACGTTCAACAGTTGGCAGAGAAATCAATGAACATACATTAAAAAAAAAACAGACAAACATAGTACCTCCTCCTTTTTTGGAAGTCGGTAAAAAACGGTGGAAAATAGAACCGTTCTCCTTTTTCGTCGGTTAAAAAATTATCTAAATCGGTTCAGCCGTTTGGGAGCTACGGTGTTACATACACACAGATAGACACGTTAAACTTATAACGCCCCTCTTTTTCCGTCGGGGGTTAGTAAGTATCCACTTTGTGAAAAACGTACATAACAATAAATAGCCAAGAAAGAGATTGGGTAGAACGGAAGTTCGTCGGTCGTTTTCGTATAAATAACCGACATTTCTACTATCATTACACCATTTTCGCGGCTTCTAAAGAGATAAGCGTATGGCCATTAAAAAAAGGTTTATACTAAGCCTAGTGGTGTTTATGTAGTGGTAGGACTCTTTTGCAGGGGTCCACCTGGGGAAGTACCACACCTTTGCCAGTTATTCAACCGCCAAGCAGTAGTGTGCAAACACTACTGTGTTCCGGATTGAAGGGCAATGTTTCCAGCGAAATTACAGGGCACACAGAGATTTGACATCTTATATCTCGGGGTGACGAGCGCAGTGCATTGCCTTCCAGGGTTTTGAACTGTTGAAATTCAAAATTCTGAGTGGCGTTGAGCTGTTATGGGCAAGCGTGAAGAGCCATCAGGCGAACGACTTCGCTCGTCTCGTCACTCAGTATCATAAAAAAAAAACATTACACCATTTTCGCGGCTTATAAAGAGATAAGGGTATGGGCATAAAAAAAGGTTTATACTGAGCCAAACAAATGGATCACATTCAAAATCGGCTTCAAAAATATATGAAAAACGTAATAAGTGTCTAAGATAAAATTTGAGGGTTGCCCTCGATTTCTCTGGGATACCATCATCAGATCCAGACTTCGTGAAAAAAAAAAAAAAAGTTTTTTTAAATTTATTATTATTTATCTCAGTTTATAAAATACATGCTATGTATATACAACTCTGCCAAAGCGTCTGCGTAGCAGTTTGTAGGCAGATATCTACTCTCATTATACAACATTGTAGTATATATCAGTCTCTGGCAGCCATATTACAAGCTTTGCTTAGTTTGGGGTCAGATGACCATGTGTAATGTAATAATGTCCCAGATATTTATTTATTTATTGGACCAAATTGGAAGTATGTATACCCTACCGAACAAGTTTTTTTTTTTTATCAGTCAACAGTTGGCAGAGAAATCGGTGAACATACATAAAAAAATACAGTGGAAGATAGAACTGTCCTTCTTTTTTTTAAATTCAGTAATAGGCTTGTGTTTGACCGCCAACTCGCCTGATGTTAAGCGCAATACGGTCACGCTTGCCTAGAAGAAACCGATTCACTCGAGATTCGAAGACAATCAGATTGTAACCATCGGGGAACATCCATGCCGGCAGCGCATTCCACAGACTAGCAGTTCGCACGATAAAAGTGGAATCAAAGCGCTTCGTAAAAAGGTGATTTGTTCAGAGTGTTCTTAGCTAAGTATATGGTTTATTCAAATTCATTTATTTCAGGCTATAACACCCATACCATAATTACTTATTTATACTTAGACACAAAAGAAATAAAATAAAATAAAAACAGACAAATTCTACATAGTATAAAATGAAGTCGCTTTCCGTGTCTGTCTGTCTGTCTGTATATCTGTCCTCCTAAACCACGCAACTGATTTTGATGCAGATTTCACCATCAGTTAGATAATTTTTCACGGAAGGTTTATGTGTATAATAAACCTAATTAAGTTTTTAATTAACTAGAAAAAAACTATATTTTGCAACCAAGTCGTTGAAAAATTTTACTTGAAACTTTAACTTTTAAACATTACACCCGTGAGCCGGAGCGGGTCGCTAATAAAATAAAATGAAATAATGTAAAAAATAAAATAAAATAAGATCTAAATTTTTATGGAAATATGTTCAGCAGGTTGAAGATAATCGGCTCTGTTAATGGGGGTGAGGGGGGAATTAATTTTTTTATTCACATGTTTGTTATTTGGTAAATTAGTACGTGCAATGACGCGCTGACTTATGTCGTGTGATTTCATATACCGTCAACAAAACGGTTGATTGCTCTAACGATACTGCTTTATTCGTCCCAAATAGCCCACCCTATACATCTCTAACAGCTACGTAGCTACATCACATTTGGGGTGGGACAAAGTGCGTTAAGTCATCCATCACAACCTTATTGTGCAAAACTAGAACTCCCACTACGATATGATACAGTGATATGATATTTCTCATAAAACATGAGAGTACGAGGTCAACTCGCAAACTTTTATAGATAGAAAACTCTATAACACACCAGAAATAAAGTTACAGATAAAGAAACTTAAGAGCTATGCCACAAGTGGCGGATTTATCGCTAAAAGCGATAGCTTTATCAAGATAGACACCCCGAATTCGCTTATATTACACGTCTGAAGGTGGACCAATATAACACGCCGCATATTTCAGTTCGATCTCCGTCGCACGTCAGACATCAATACGAAACATGCCAAATTGCGCCATCATCATCAGCCAGAAGACGTCCACTGTTGAACATATGTAGGAGGAAAGAGAGGACCAGGAATACCAAGAAGAGTATTCTTAGACCAAATAAAAGAGAAGGCAAATTTCATGTTGTACAGGGAGGTGAAAACGTTGCCAGAAGACCGCAAGCCTGGCAGTTACTCCACCAACAAGAGCTATGCTCTTAAATGTTGAATGAATGAATGGTACAGCAGATATTTTTTTTCGGGATTTCCGGATTGTTTCGATACACAGACCTATGTTCTGTGGTCCAATAGTTAATGTTGTTCGTAATCATTATTTCCACGGAACTCTGTGTTAGCTACTACATGTCTCAGTCATAGGAAAGACAGAAAAGAAATATAGAGAAGTCGGACCAGGGCCTCACGCCTAACGCCTTATTGTGTATTAATAGGTCGGGGAAAAAGTCTTTTCGTATTTTGTATGTATAAAGTTGTAGTAAAATCTCATCGGTTGTACTGTTTGTATCTGGCTGGTTTTGATACCATTAAAAATATGACATTTTAAAAAAGGAATTCAAAAAGTAAAAAGTTATTTCCCGCCATTTTTCAATTGTTTTTTTTGTTCGATAAAATGAATGAATCTAACGAAGAAATTCGATATATTTTGAAGTTTTATGACAAAAAGGGAAAAATGCGACACAAGCCGCGAATTAAATATGTGACGTTTATGGACCTAATGCAGTGTCATCAAAAGTAGCACAATGTTGGTTCAAGCGTTTTCAGTCCGGAAATTTTGATGTCAAAGATGCAGCTCGCTCTGGTCGCCCTGTTACGGATAAAGTCGTTGCCATTTCTGAAAAAGTGGAGCAAGATCGGCATATTAGTAGTTACGACGTAGCTGAAGAACTGGGGATCGACCACAAAACAGTTTTGACTCATTTGAAAAAGTCTGGGTATAAAAAAAACCTCGATATTTGGGTGCCACACGAGCTCACTGAAAGAAACCAAATGAATCGTGTGCGCATTTGCGATTCTCTGTTAAAACGTAACGAAACCGAACCGTTTTTGAGATTGATCACTGGTGATGAAAAATGGATCACCTACGACAAGAATGTGCGCAAACGATCATGGTCAAAGGGCAGTGAAGCACCACAGACTGTAGCGAAACCCGGATTAACACGTAATAAGGTGATGCTGTGTGTATGGTGGGATTGGAAGGGCATCGTTCATTATGAGCTTTTACCGCCGGGCAAAACCATCGATTCGGATCTCTACTGCCAACAGCTGATGACACTCAAACAAGAAATTGAGTAAAAACGGCCGGTATTGATCAACAGAAAGGGCGTGGTCTTTCATCATGATAATGCCAGACCGCACACATCTTTTGCCACTCAGCAACAATTGAGAGAGCTTGGTTGGGAAGTGTTAATGCATCCACCATATAGCCCTGACCTTGTACCCTCAGATTTCCACCTGTTTCGGTCTCTTCAGAATTTTTTGGGTAGTGTTAGATTAACATCCAGAGAGGACTGTCAAAACTACTTGTTGCATTGTTTTGATCAGAAGTCCCAAAATTTCTACAGCAACGGAATCATGTCACTACCTACAAGATGGCAACAAGTTATCGAACAAAATGGCACATATATATTATAATCAAATGTAATTAAACTTGAAAAAAATATGTCTTGAATTTGTTTATAATATACGAAGAAACTTTTTCCCCGACCTTATATGTATTCTGTAGCCTTACGCATAATCACGGGAACACGAACCTTAACGCGCCGAGATACGGCTTGCGGTCGCGTGATTTTTCAAACTGCACCTATTCGGACCTGCGTTTAGAGTTGGGCGTAAGACCCCAGATGTCTGAGCTTCTTGATACCACCACGGACAGTGACGCTATTCATGACGCTACTGATCGCATCGGTTGGTTGTACAATTTCATCTAAAAAACCGGGTTCATACTTAGGTGCCTATAATTTCTCTTTTCCTTGTCTTTGACAATAATATTAAATGAATCTACTTACAAAGGGTTACCCGGAAAAGGTGTACTATGCCGAAAGGGGTCCATAATCCTCATCATTATGAACAACTTTTACTACGGGGTCAACTCAGAAATCATTAAAACAAAATATACTGTTCCTTATAAAACGGTCATGTACACTCAACAAAAATGCGAAACCCCCCGTTATATAATAGCAGAAAACGGCACTTAGGTATTCATATCATACCGGCCGATTTGAATCAATACGACTATGAATAGTTAATAAGGAATTTGCACAGGAGGCACATCGGAATTGCGTATTAGCCAAGTTACCGATAATCGGTATGCTATGTTTCCGAAATACCATGAATAAACCAGATATTTCCGATACACTCTGTATCATTATCGATTCAAATAGCGGCACAGAATCGTTTGTGTAACTCGTTCAGTTTATGGAGACGAGGCTTTAGGGTGTATACCTCCGAATTTTGAGACTTTATATTAGCCGATACCGACGCGGTTTTGGCAGAGATATTAGTGTGATGTGAAAGTTTGGATGGATGGATGTTTGTTACTCAATAACGCAGAAACGGCTGGATGGATTTCGATGAAATTTGGAATATACATTGCTTATGTCCTGGATTAACACATAGGCTACTTTTCATCATCATCATCACCAATTTTCATCACCACGCGGGTGAAACCGCGGGGCGTAGCTAGTATAATATATGAGAATACTCTCATATATTTTGGTACTAAACGCGTCAACGCCTAGCTTTCGCGACAAAACAATGCGAAGCTAAAACTACCGAGGTTTTTATCATTACCTTTACTTTTCCGTCGAATATCGTTATTTTATAAGGTCAATTTTTGATTCGCTTCTAAATCGCTGGAAAAGTGTAAAAAATATTACTTCTTGTACAAAAACGTTACTTGAATCGGTATCGTATCGGTGTCGTTATCGGACCATGCAAAAAGCGATGCTATTTCGAAACAACCGTCGACGGTCGAGGCTTAGCGTGCTATCATTGTCTATTTTAGGTAGCTCAGTGCTTGGCTAAATTGCTGTCAGAATAGCCTGGTACTAAAATGCTGCTATTAGCCTTCTAAAAAACACATTCATATTGCTCAAAAAACGTAATGGATTCTATGCATGAAACTTACATTTCTATTTCACTAAATATGGCCTGTCTCTTCGTGCATTCACTTCTATATTTGGCAGAGCTGTCGGCTGACACACTATTACAAAAGCGAAAGTAAATTACATAGTTTGATCCTTATGTTTGGCTAGGAAGTATCATGAGAACGGCCTTTCCAAAAATCTCAAGTTAAACTGCTGCCCAGGCGCAGGCTGTGTCAATATTTTTGCTTACCCCGCTGCCGCGGCGGTCCAAAGTGGGCATTGTCTCGTTCTACCGCGGCACAGCCAGTAACTCATACTAATTATGTTTCAGGGTTCCTCAGCAGCTGAACTGCTAAACTCTCAAGAGCGTAGCGCCCTAGTGAAGCACGTGCTAGAGTCTGCGCGAGCGGAGCACGAGGATGAACACGCCTTAGAGCCTGCGCTCACGCTGCGGCCGGGACAGAGCATTGGTAAGGAAAAAACTAATCTTGAACTGCCAAGAGCGTGCCTTTCTACTACCAAGTGCGTGGTACTCAACTGCCAAGAGCGTGGTGTTTTACTACCAAGTGTGTGGACCTCAAATGCCACGAGCGTGGCGTTCTTATGCCAAGAACGTGATTCTCAACTGCGAAGAGCGTAGCGTTCTATTACCAAGTGCGTGGTACTCAACTGGCAGAGTATCAATTTATCAGTATCGGCAATTTATCAATATCAACTGCTTTAAAGACATGACAAACTAACAAATGCCACTAGTTCCAGTGGGCAAAATGTAAACAAACGCCTGGCCAAGGTCAAACGTAAAAACCTTTGAAGGTTAGCCGTTGTCTAAAGTTTAGTAGGCACTGTTTTATCTAGACTCGTTTTATTTAAATCCTCCAGAGACCTAAGTAGCTAAGAGCTTTTGCGTAGGTTTGAATTACAGTTTTTAAACCGCTGCACAATATTTATTTTTGAATTGCCGAGGTAGTTGAATAAAAACCGTAAATTCTGAACACTTTTTAACCGACTTCCATAAAGGAAGAGGTTATCAATTCTACTGTATTTTTTATTTTTATGTTTGTTACCTCAGAACTTTCGACTGGGTGAACCAATTTTAATGATTCTTTTTTTATTTGAAAGCTGGTGCTTTCCGTGTGGTTCTTTATTTGGTCCAGTTCTGTCATTTTTATGAAGTCGGTTTTTTATATTGATAATTATGTTAAAAGTTGTTCACAATGAAGGGTCTATTATGAACACCTTTCGGTTTAGTACACAGTTTCTGTGTGACCCTGTGTAGTAAAAAATATCTGGGACATTATTGCACACATGGTCATCTGACCCCAAACTAAGCAAAGCTTGTAATATGGCTGCCAGAGACTGATATACATACATATATATTTTTAAATACATACTTAAATAGATATGGATGGAACCTTTCTGAAGTCTGTAAAAAATACAGCAACATTGCGTAGCTAGTAGTACAAGAAGATGAACCTTAAGGTAGTCTCCGATTCGGGCGATGCCAATCTGGTCAAGTTCAATGCCGCTAAGACCCAGGCTTGTCTGTTCTCCGCAAAAAGGACGCCATTCCATCTGGCTCCTACTTTCCGGGATATGTCCGTTCCAATATCTGACCAGCTTGAGCTTTTGGGCGTTTCTCTGTCTCCTACACTCAACTTTGGCTCCTATATTGAAAACAAGGCTCAATTGGCTGCCAAAAAGCTTGGCATCCTATCGAAGGTGCGACGGTACTTCACGTCGGAATAGTTGCTTACACTGTACCAAACACAAGTTCGGTCGTGCATGGAATACTGCTCTCACCTTTGGGATGGATCAGCTAATTACCAGCTCGGGGCATTGGAGTCAATAGAGAAGCGTGCCAAGGGGCTCATCAGCAACGAAGCCCTAGTTCAGACTAAGCTTCTTAGTCTCGAGCATCGGCGCAAAGTTGCTTGTCTATCGGTTTTTTATCGGATCCATTTTGGAGAGTGCGCATCAGATCTGCATGATTTAATTCCCTCCTGCCCTTGCTTCTATCGGACTGCCAGAGCGGGCACGAAAAATCGACACCGCTTTATGGTTGACATTCTGAAAACCCGTACGAAGCGCTTTGATTCCACTTTTATTGTGCGAACTGCTAGTATGTGGAACGCGCTGCCTGAATGGGTGTTCCCCGATAATTACAATCTGGGTGTTTTCAAGTCCAAAGTAAATCGGTTTCTTCTAGGCAAGCGTGATCCATCGTAGGCCGCATTATCGCTTAACATCAGGCGAGTTGGCGGCCAAGCGCAAGCCTATTTTACAATAAAAATAAAAATAAAACAGATAGCTTTGTAACTAATGAAGATATAACCATTTGACAGTTCATCCTTTACTCCCCGTGCTGAAAAGATCCTGAATTTTCAGCAGGATCTTTTTCGAGCAGGCCAATCCTGGGCGCGAATTGAATGAATGACTTTTGTTTTCTCTAATCACAAGCGCCATATGATACAAGCCCCCCGCGCCCCGAGCGACGTTGCCAAAACACTCAAGCAAATTATGACTCATGCGCGATCGAGTGGTTACTATTATTTTCGTTTGAAACAATCTACAAAGCATTAAGTTTGCGTGCCTCAAACAAGCAAGGTATTGTGCGTAGGGCCCGTTGATTTATATCACTTACCATGGCTTGTTGTAGACCGTATCGGTGTTAGTTATGGGGTCGTGACATCCGACGAAAACTAAGATGTTTTAAACGGCAAGTTATAAGAACGAATTCCATGTTACGTCACTATTATTAAGGTATTCAATTCATATATTTTTTTCAGAACATTCATTCATAGTTTGATAAATAAATACTAACTTTTTTTTATTTGTAAATTTACATGTAAATTAATTAATTAATAAAAAATAAAAAAAACTCTTTAATGGGACAAACTATTTGAATTATTGCATTGTCATCAGTCCTTAATAAGTGTGCAATATTTTAATTTAATTCGACGTTTTGAAGTAGTTGAAACTCAAGTTTAAAGATTCCATTGCATACATACTTACCAAGCTAATAAAAGCGTGTTAAAAATGTACTAATAGTTTACTTACAAGATATGTAATGTTTTATTTATATTACACGGGAATTACTCACGTAAGATTAAGCCGGTTACACCGACTATAGTTTCAACCTACACCTACTATAGTTTCTGACTATAATTTTCATGTAATGTTCTTATTTCCAGTGCCAGCGTGTATTAGCAGAGGAGTCGTGGCTAGCATGTTTCCCTTACACGAGAGAGCCGCTTTAGAAAACTTAAGAAAGAAATGGGTTAAGTCGCTGTTCTCGCCACAACCTATAGGTATGCTTTACCTTTTTTTTTTCATTTATTTATCATTTAATAAGAAAATTATACAAAAAAGGGTATAATGGCATTTAAAAACCACTAAGGTTTAATAGTAATGCCATATGGAGTATAAGTCTACGTTTACTATAAAAATAATGTCAATATCTAAGTACACAACTGGCAGCGAGCGAGGCAATTACGTCAGGTTGTCAAGAAAGTAAGATTTTAATTTCGTTTTAATATTATATGGAGTAATGTTTTTACATAAATCTGAGGGTAGGTTATTAATTAAACGAGGAACTAAATACATAGCGGTCCGTTCGCCGTAGATATTATTTGTACGTCGAGTAGTGCAAAGCAGGTTTCGAGCGACGGCCTGCGTGTATACAGTATGCTCGTATTTTTTTCTAAAAGTCTCATTAAAAAAGTGTTCTTTAAGTAACATCATTTGAAATTGCGCATTAATAGGTAAAATTTTACAGTGTTTAAAAAGTAAATACCTGTTAAGGGCCTTCAAATAAATAAATATCTGGGACATTTTTGCACACACAGGATTATTAAATAAATAAATATCTTGGACATTTTTGCACAAACAGGATTATTTAAATAAATAAGTATCTGGGACATTTTTGCACACACAGAATTATTTAAATAAATAAATATCTGGGACATTATTGCACACATGGTCACCTGACCCCAAACTAAGCAAAGCTTTTAATAGGTATGGCTGCCAGAGACCGATAAACGTACATATATTTATTTATTTTTTATCCAAATCGTAGTTTTTGTGAGCTACCATGCCATAGACAGACACACACATTAAACTACTCCCCATAACTCCTCTCTTTTTGCGTCGGGGTCATCGAGGTACAATAATGTAGAGTCAAAACTGTGCAAAAAAAATTGTCCGAACCGAAACTCGACGCACGCTACGCATTGCACCGACTTTTTTGGTTAGTTGTAAGGCAACCGCGATCCGACTACAACGCCGCGCGATGCCAGTGCTACGCTGACATAGCGGACAAGCGACGTTGAACACCATGCAAGCGACATAACGTCTAAATTAAAGTAAATGTGGCATTGCGAACTATATAATTGATGTCTAGGTATTAGGTATTAGTAACGTCCCTCGTACGATTTTTGACTGTTTTTACTCAGAGATTGTGACTCTATAGGAATTGTATCTCAATGGTCGGGGTTTGAAAATCCCTTTATCCATTTTCTTTATTCTTTTTTTTTTTTTTTCAGATGAAATAAGTGAATATTTCGGCGTTAAAATAGCAATGTACTTCGCTTGGCTCGGACACTATACTAGGTCGCTGACAGTGCCGGCTTTTGTAGGTTTTATATTTTGGGTAAGTCATATCTATAGTAGTCTTAATAGGCTATCGGACCGTTCCTTCTTATCTATATCTATATATATAATAACCGGCCAAGTGCGAGTCGGACTCGCGCACGAAATGTTCCGTACCATTATCCATAAAAACACCAAAAAAATCACGTTTGTTGTATGGGAGCACCCCTTAAATATTTATTTTATTTTAATTTAATTATTTATTTTTAAAGTGAAATATAACTAAATATTCTGTGAATATTTCAAGCGTCTACATGTTGCCAAAAATCACGTTTGTTGTATGGGAGCCCTCTTAAATATTTATTTTATTCTGTTTTTTAGTATTTGTTGTTATAGCGGCAACAGAAATACATCATTTGTGAAAATTTCAACTGTCTCACTATCACGGTTCATGAGATACAGCCTGGTGACAGACGGACAGCGGAGTCTTAGTAATAGGGTCCCCCTCTACCCTTTGGGTACGGAACCCTAAAAATGAACTCTTATTTCTCCTGGTCACACTATGATTTGAGAACGGCTTTACCGATATCATTCATCTTTTTTTAATGTTTTCTAATTCTTCGTAGAAAGTTCTTACATTTAAAAACGGTTGGATAAAATATTGTGTGCCTGGAGCGGGTCATAGTAGCGAGCCCGAAGGCTAAGCTTACACCCGTGCGAAGCCGGGGCGGGTCGCTAGTATATATATATAAAAATCTCGTGTCACGGTGTTTGTGGTCGCACTCCTCCGTATCGGCTCGACCGATTTTTATGATTTTTTTAAATGTAATTTGGTATGAGAATAGGTCGTAAAATATTTTTCATCAGTTCGTGGGTAAAACAGCGGGGTGCAGCTAGTTATCTTATAAAAAAGCTGACCATAAATAGAGCGGAACACCGAAAAAAAAAAGCAATAGTGTTAAAAAATAAGGAAGATTATAAGCATTTTAAGGTCTTGCTAGATAGAGAGCTATTCTTACATATGACGTAACTTGTAAGTACGCCATACAAACTCCATACTGACACTCACTTTGCAAGAATTTGAGAGAGAGACTTACACATTTTAAACATACATATTTGCAAATGTTTTGTTTGACATTTTGTTTGACAAAATTTGACAAGGAAGTTTGATTAAGAAATTTGTCATAACGTCAGAAATGGGATCTTTTCTATCCAGGAATAATGCAGGACTGCTTAAAAATAGTTGGCTTAAATTAAAAACAGCAGGACAAGGGAACAAACAGTATATATTGTAAATTAAGTGTTTCTTGTTGTTTTTCTATATTATAACTGTATATATATTATTTATTGTTTACAGATATGGCTTGGCACAGCAAATGAAAATTGGAAAGACATAGCTTATGTCTTGTTTTCGCTCTTCAATGTGTTATGGGCGTGTGTTTATCTCGAAACTTGGAAAAGGTACTATAGAATTACCAACAACTATATACAACTATATATATAAAAAAAGATATTTCGTTAACTATAAATACTGAAAAAATATTTTTCAATAGTAACAAAGAGGTACATTGCTAATGCTTCGCAAGCAAATAGCGTTGGCCAGACTAACATTAATCGGTAATCTATATTATATAATTATGTGTAAAAGGTGATGTGTGTATGTATGTTCCCTATGGACTCCGAAACGGCAAGGAGGTTGCTCTCGCTACCGTGTAGGTTGCTTCGAGGAAGCTACCGCTACGCTACGCGGGTGCAGCTACTAGTTAATATCTCCTTCATTTCAGATACTCAAATGCGTTGGCATATAAATGGGGAACATTGGACCAGAGGGACGACTTGCTTGTGGAGCCGAGACCTTTATTTCAGGTAGGTTATTTTATACTAGGTTACGCGGAAAGGGTCTAAGCCGATAGGGGTCCATAGTAGCCATCATCAGGAACATATTTTACTACGGGAGCAACTATGTAATCGCGAGAAATATCAGCTATTCCATAGAAAACGGTCATCCACACTTCAAAATGTATGCAACAGCTGATATTTTTTTCGCTATTTCAGGGTTGGTCCATTTGTAAAAAAAACCATAATGATGGGTACTATGGACATAACAGTTTTGAAGATGAATTTCCGCAAATTAACGCCTATATATCAATCTTATTCCAGCGTTGGACTTCCACTACCACATATCCCGACACCGTTAAAAAGCTCACCCCCATATCTTCCAAAGCTGGAAACCCCACACTGTTCGATTTTTCTGCTCCTTTATTCCGTGTACCTGCAAGGTGTGGAATATTCTTCCCCCAATGGTCTTCCCGCCGAGCTTCAACATGAAGCGTTTCAAAAAGGGTGTCTACAACTACCTCTCCGGGCTGGCAAAGCACCGTCAACACCGCTAGTGTTGCAGGTGTCCATAGGCGGCGGGTTTGCTTTCCATCAGGTGGATCGCATGCTTGTTTGCAGCTCTTTTTTTATAAAAAAAAAACACATCAGTCATAGGACTGCACGTCAGAAGTGAAAACTTAAGTAATATTTCACCTATTCTACAAGAGATGGTGCTGTTTTAAAATACACGGTAGGTACTGTGTATTATGTATTCTGTGACAGCGTGACGATGATGATGAGTTGATTATTGTTCACCCAAAAAGTGCTCAAAGCGCCTAAAAAACGTAGATCTATACTATATAAAAATAAAAAAAAGTTTTCTCTCAAAAAAAATTTATTAAGTCAAGCGCGCGCTCAAGTGGTTGTATTATCTTTGTATGAAACAATTTGTTTTTGTAGGGAGAGATGGGTACGAGCAGTGTGACAGGGAGGCCGGAGCCAAAGTATGCGGCGTGGCGGCGCCGCGTGTGGCGCCACTGCGTCTCTTTTCCTCTCATACTGGCGTGTCTCTCTGTCGCGTGTGGTGCCACGTTCGCGCTACTCAGAGCTCAGGTGAGAACCAATCATCATCAGCCAGAAGACGTCCACTGCTGAACATAGGCCCTTCAAACCTCCACACTGAACAACATTCTGCCATCTGCATTCACTGCGACTCTCACAATGTCGTCGGTTCATCTAGTGGGAGGCCTACCTACGCTGCGTCTTCCAGTTCGTGGTCTCCACTCAAGGACCTTTCTTCCCCATCGGTTATTGGTTCTTCGAGCGATGTGGCCCGCCTATTGCCACTATCCCCAACCGATTCAGTACACGTTAAGTTTGGATGACAATGGTTTAACTAGCTGACGTTATTCTAAATTCAATATGGCGAACTCCCAAAAATGATGGACCAGTTATTTTTTATGAATGAAAGAGTTTGCTGAGAAAAATGCGAAAAATTAATTGACGGCACAATAAATTCAAGATGGCGGACAAAATGTTCTTAGCTATCATCATGATATGTGTATCAAATGAAAGAGTTTGCTGAGAAGAATACGAAAAGGTATGCTTTAGATTTTTTTTAATTAATATTTTTTATTCCAGGACTGGTGGGAAAACAACATAGTGTACATGACTTGGATACCGCGCGCACTACTAGCCATCATCATAGCCATTGAGGAGGAGGTTTACGCCAGGATAGCCAGGTGGCTCAACGACAAAGGTATGCCATGCACTTGGTATGTCCTCTGGGGATATTTAAGTTGTGCGTTAAGATTTAAGACTTGGGCTATTGGTTCTCGGAAATGTAATAAATATTGGCGTCAATGACGATGCCACTTGATAGCTGATCCTTTACGTGATGAAAAGGAACTGAATTTTGAGCAGAATCTTTTTCGAACGGGCCAATCCTAGGCGCGAATTGAATGAATGACTTTTATTTCCTCCAATCACAAGCGCCATACGACTTTGTCGAAATTGATTCAAAGCTTATAAAAAAAAACACAGATGACGTTTTGCTTTGTGGTTCCGCAAAAGTTTTGATGAAGTTTTTTATTTTGAGGAAGGTTTGATGGGGGGGGGGGGGGGGGGTTTCTGTTCTAATTTTTAGTTAAAGTTTTTACATGTAGGTATAGTATTAAAAGTAGATTTATTTTTCTTAATTTTTTATGTCCAGACATTGCATTGACGTCCTCTTAGCTCAAGCGTCATGCTATGAACTGACTATTTTGTCCTACACTTTTCATTTACATTTGAGAACCATTGGCCTAAGTTTAAATACTTGTGAGTGTTGATTGAGTGTGAATTACTATTGTGTCAAGTTTGGATTTATCACTTTTTTCCATACATTTCTGATTAATAGTTTGGAAAGTTTTTAAGCAGAGGTTACTTATTAAAACACTTTTGCATGTCACTTCATAGCGTTGTTTCCCTATAGAAATACCTTTTTAGAATACATTAATTTGATAAAAATTATGATTTTAAATTAAATTGAAATTAATTCCGATATAAATAGAAAAGTCTTCGATTAGTTGTTAGAATTAGACTACACTTTGTAGTTACGATACTATAGTGCATATTTTTTGTCTCTTTTCTGCTTACCAAACGGGACTGGACATCAAAAAAAAAAAAATGACATCAATTATTTTTTTCGGCTACAGAAAACTATCGTCTCGACACAAAATATGAAAACCATCTGATAGTGAAAATTGCATTGGTTTGTATTAAAATGCTATGAAGCTAAACGCTTCCCGCTTTGCTTTTATAACCGTAACTTGCAATATGCAAAATCGAACGATATAAATAACTTAAGGCGAGGTTTTCCCACTTTTAAGCAATGCTTGTTCAGTGCCGTAAATAGGGCTGTGCCAACGGTGCCCAGGCACAGGGCGCAGACTCTGCAGGGGCGCAGAAATGACCACACCAGGACCAAGTTTTGTTTTCAAGGGCGCAGTTATAGGAGCTCGCACCGGGCGCATAAAAGGCTAGTTACGGCACTGTGCTTGTTTTCTACAAGTATAAGGCTTAATATATTGTATTAAAGGCGCATTTAGTGGAGCAAAACCACGGCGCTACACACAGTCTTGCGTTTCGCTAATTCTATTTTTTTTCGAATAGTGTAGCTGTAATGTAAAATGTGCTTTTATGATTCTCTCCGTAATTATGAAATCTGTATATTAAGATATCGTAGACATAATTTAGTAAATAGGTATTTGAATGAATCCAAAAAAAAAAAAACAGAAAAGAGCAAATCAGTGTCACGTTCATATATTTTTTTATCGGGCGAAATATCCTTAATCGTGTTTCGGTCTTTACGGTTTCTATACATATAATAAAAACGTAGAGATAAAAAAATCTCTAATTGCGAGATACAAAAAACTAAAAAAATACACAGTGGGTCTTAAAATAAGCAGCTGAACACGATAAGACAGTTTGTCGAATTTTGTCTGTTTGTTTGTCCACGCTTATCTCCTAAACCACTGGACGGTGTTAAATGCGGTTTATCACGAGTATGCTTAGCTATGACCAGATTAAAGTATAAGATAGATAGATAGAAACTCTTTATTGTGTACACCAGAAATAAAAATTACATACAGATAAGCTAAGCACAAGCTAAGTATAAGCTATGTTATTTTGTTCAAGGGCCGGATTAAGGGAGGAAAAAAGGGTTGAAAGTGTATATGAAAATCAACGCGTGCGAAGTCGCGGGCAACAGCACTAGTCCTAGATAAAACATTCAATTTTGATAATGGAAGTAGACATACTAAAACTAGAATGGGCAAAATTGCTAAAAGTGGGAAAAGAGGGCCTTAAATAATAATTACTGATTCATCCAATATTAGTTTCAACTAGGTTATCAAAATGCCCCAGGTAATATAGGTGTCTATCGGGGACGGGGACCAGTGGCGTAGCTTTCGGAGGGCTAGGCGGTGCCGTGCACCGGGGCCCCCAAGCTCAGGGGGCCCTTGGGCCCTGATCAGCAAGCCTCAAACTGAACTTGCAAAATTCTTGCCCTTCATACACATACTTGTAGTAAGTAGCTTTGAGCACAATAAAGAGCTGATGATAAAGTAGCATTGTACCATTAAATTATTTATATTTTTATTTTTATAAATCCTAACCCAGTTTAGGTAGGGCCCCATTTTTGCACCAGGGCCTTTGGTTACCTAGGTACGCCACTGACGGGGACTATTTACCGTCAGCCCGTAGCTTAATCATTTGACTACTATTTACATAATAAAATTAAGAAGGATGTTTCAGTAATTACTATCTCACCTATTAACTTAGTAATTCCAATAAATTTGTGGAAAGCCTTGCACACTGATTTTTAATGGCTTGCATGTCTTTTTAGAGCATTTGCTAAGCATGGACTGTCAATTTTGTTCACACAGCACTTTTTTAAATCAAAGTAACTCCGATGTGACTACTAAAACTATAAAATATATCTTAAACCTAACTCATGTACTTCTTATTAATGGAGAAATGGTTGTAATTAGTTGTTTAAGTAACTACTTGTATGCTGCAAAAGTGGGGCCTTGCGAACTTATTTTTTTTACTCATATACCAACTTGGTAACCCAGGCTCACGGGCTAAAAAAAAATGGGGATTTAATATTTTATTATGCCCACTTAAAAAACAGAAAATTAATTAAAACTTATATAATAACTAAAAACGAAAACTTAGAATAATTAATCTATACCTACCCATATACAAATAAAAATATTAGAAAACAATATTCACAAAAAAGGACTAATCTAAAAGCCCCTCGGTGGAGGGAAAAGTGACCACGCTGGAGGGCAATGCAAATTTTTTGGCTATAGTAGGCACCAGCATGGTTACCGCCGTTCGGTCGCTTCCACCAAGCGTTTGGTCAAGTTCCTGTACAAAAAAAAAAATGAATTTGAAAAAAAAAAATGAATAGTTTAAACACAAATTCACTTTTTAGAATTTAAACTAAAACTTAAAAAAAAAAAAAAAACTTTATAGATCTTTAAATTCAGGTTTTGAGATAGTATTAACACATTTATTACACTTTAAATATGTCACAAACTAAATCAAATAACCCGCCCCGCACTGTTCCTGGTGCAAAAGTGCCCATAATACTGGCATCATTTCCAAGCTGAATGGTAATGGTCAATATTTGTACCAGGGATGAGCCAGAGAGAGACACCTTCGTTGTCTCATATTCTGCGGCCAACTTCTGAGACCAAGCTCTTCGCATCAGTGCCCCAACTGCCCATAAATCTGTCCACTATGTTAATCGCGTTTTGACAGCTCATACAAAGTTGACAACATAACCTTGAAAAGCGTCTAGCAATTATATTCCATACAAATATATAGTTTTGATCTAGCATTGAGCTGTTGTCCAGTGTGGACGTCTTCTGGCTGATGATGATGACGATCTAGTAATTACCTGTTTACAAGGTTACGTCAACTTGAAATAAATTTATGTTGACGTACTTCGATCAAAAAATACATATTCAAAGTTGACGTAAATCAACTTTGCTATCAAGTGGAAGTATCCTTGTGGAGAGTCAATGCTATTTCAATCAATATATTTGTTTATGGGATATAATTTACTAGACGCTTTACAAAGTGATGTCCTCAACTTTGTATGAGTTGTCATAAAGCGATCAACTTAATGGACAAACTATATAGATGATTAAATAGTAAATCCTAAAGTATGTACTAACTCCCGATAAACATATTTTAGTTGAAATTAGTCCTATCAATATTTTGGTAAAACAAGGCAAAATACACTACGAGCAACACAGCGTTTCGAAAATGGTGTCTTCTACCTCGCCGGGAATTCACAGCTTCGACACAATGAATAGTGTTGCATAGGTGCTGGTTACAGTCACTTATTTATCGCCTATTAAAAAAAAATAAAAAACACTATTATGTATTTATAAAAAAAAATAAAAAAAAATAAAGTAGCGTTATCGGACAGTACTCGTTATCGATAAAAAAAACACATCTCATATATATATACATACTTTTTTTACTGGCTTTTTTTCCTAATTTTTAGAAGAGCTTTCTAGCTTCATAATGTGTTGTGTATTAACCTACACCGTGGTTACATTTGTTGGCTTGTGGCATGCTATAACAGTACAAATGCCACATGACGCAAAGACATTACAACCGTGGGATATGGCAATGTGCGTCATTTTTCAAAAACTACACCTCAACGATCTTGAAAACTAATCAACATCACATCATCATAATTATTATAAACCTGCTTCCTCTGAAATATAACCTCAACTGCTTCAAACGAAGGTGCTAATTCTCAAAGGTAGGCAACGCACTGCCAATGCTCCGGGGAAGTGTGCAAAGATGGTAAATATTTACCATCAGGTGGACCGTTGCATGTTTGTCTACTATTACGTATAAGTCTATAAATGTTTATTCCCACTCTACTCATAATGTCTCTTTTATTATGCGGACTGCTGGTCTGTGGAATGCGCTGCCTGAATGGGTATTCCTCGATCGTTACAATCCGGGTGTCTTCATATCACGAGTGAATCGGTTTATTCTAGGCAAGCGTGCTCCTTCATAGACCGCATCATCGCTTAACATCAGGCGAGTTGGCGGACATATGCAGGCCTATTAATATTTTAAAAAAATGGCAGAACAGGTTAGGTAAAAAAAATATATAGAGATAGTTTATACCCAGAATTAATGCATTTGCTACTTTTTATCCTAGAAAAATCACGATTATACTATAGGATAGCGGGTGAAATCGGTTATTCTTTCTGTACACTAGTTCTTCGCCCCTACTGTGAGTAAACAGTATTTGTTCCTATGTGGTTCCCCAGCGGGCACAATAAGAATAAGCATGATGACTAATATTTTTTATTACCTCATAAAAAAGCTGATCATCAATAGAGCCTATCAACGAAAACAAAATTTAAATTAGTTCAAAAATAAATAAGTTATAAGTATTTAAATTTCATGCTAGACAGAGAGCGCACTATACTGAGCTATGACGTCAAGCCTCAGGCGCGGCATACAAATGCAATACTAACACACACTTTGCAAGAAACGGATGGAGCATCCCCTTTCTATCCCACACTAAAACTTTAAACGCTCATATCTCAGAGATTAATCAGCCAATTCGATTTATTTTTTCAGTATGTGTAATGTATTTAGTTATATTCATCGCTAAGTCTGTTATTTGTAATAAATTAAACATATGTAAGGCCACATGCCTATTTCTATTTTTTTCGATCCCTTTTAAATATAATATATTGCATTTAAAATTACAGTAGCGCAGGTAGGCAACAATAAAACCACACAAAAAAAATGTCATGTCCATATCTACACATAAAGTTTTAAAGATCGTCACATACTCCGCATAATATAGCATGCCACAAAGCCGAATGATATGCCTTGGTGTAACTTCAACTTAAGATTAAATTTTATGGTGACTTTGTCTTTTTTACAGTTCCAATTCCTCAACTCGTTTATGAGTTTGTTCTACATTGCCTTCTATCTTCAGGATATGGATAAATTGAAAGAAGTAAGTATCCGTTTCGTCAATAAAGCCCACAAACACAGACTAGGTATAACTACTACGTAGCCCAGACTTGTAGTTACGATTGTTTTCAATGGAAACAATTCAGTCAAATACCTGAGGGGCGGGGTGAGGGGTTACTAAATACTAATTGGCCCATTCAACATCAGTTCAAAATGTAAATAAAGCATAGTGATTGCATACTTACGGTATTGGTCGGAAATGACGTGAGGTTCAGTGGAATCAGTGGGCGTGTTTTTTATATCAGTAGTGGTCAACTGATGAAGTGTCTGAACATGTTCGCCCTGCATTAAATGTCTAGTTATAGAAAGTTTTTGCCCACAAACAAGGCACACAAGGTTACACGGAGTGTTAGTACTAAGCCGAAAGGGTGTCATTGGTATACTCATATTCAAGGTTACACGGAACTGTGTTACGAAGCCGAAACGGTGATTGTACTTATCATTATAAACAATTTTTGCAATGGGACTAACACTGTAACCCGAAATAAAAATCAGCTGTTCCATACAAAAATGTCATTCGACACATATATTTTTTTAGAATATATCTACATTTGGCCATCAACTCGCCTGATGGTAAGCGACGGTTGGCCGAGGATGGAACACGTGGAAAAGCTAATATTTTCCACTATTTCAGGGATGGTCCCATAGTTATAGTATTTCATTATGATAAGTACAGTTAAATCTTTTCAGCTTAACAGAAACAAAGTTCCGTTTAACCCTATGTAATACTTTTTTTTATTCTTAATTTATATTAGCATGTGTGATTTTTGACATTTATTTTATCCCTAATTATTATTGCCATTATGTGAAAATGATTTCAATGTAGTAAATAATGTAGTTTTATTTTATGTATAATAATAATTTGTGAGATATTTATGTAATTGGTTTGAACGTGTTTTATCTTAATAAATAAAAATAATAATATTAATATCGTTTTAAAAAGTACATTATTGTTATAACTTGGCAAATAAAGCTTTTAATGAACGAACGTGTAAAATTACGGCCATGGCTAAGCCGAGGCACACATAATGTGAGGCCATCAGAGCCTAGTTGCTGTAAATTCTTGTATATTACTGTTGTCATAATTATAGCAAGGTTATTTTCGTAGAAAAAGACTAGTAGCAAACGAATTAAATATTTTACATTCTTTACTCATATGCCAAAATTGTTGTTACAAGAACGAAACATATATTTTTGACAGGACGGCAAATTGCTGGGTTGTGCACTATTTATGTACTAGGGACCTGTAAAAGGCTTCAAAGGCTACATACAATTTTACAGACGACCTTGTACTCTTTGCAAATCACGTGGTGGAGTCTGTGCTCTTTTATTATTCTGTGGTTATTTTTAATCGACTTTCAAAAAGGAGGAGGTTCTCAATTCGACTGGGTGAACTGATTTTGATGTATTTTTTTCTTTATTTGAAAGCTGGTGCTGTGTGGTCCCATTTGGTCCAGTTCTGTATTTTTTATGAAGTCTGTTTTTTATATTGATAATTATATAGAAATGTCAGGACAATTATGTAATTTAAAAAGGTTGCTCACCTGACTTGTCACTGACAATGACATTTCTTTGTTTAACCTTTTCAATGTTTCAGCAATTGGCAGTTTTGCTGATAACGCGTCAGATCATTGGCAACTTGAAGGAATCTGCGCTGCCTTACTTGATCGAAAACCTGAGGCTGGCCAAGATATGCGTCGACGTTTTTGGTGCTTTGAGTCCTAGCAAGGGTAATAATACATGCACTCGTAACCTAGATTAACTATAGGATGGGGGTAAAGAAGGGGTTTAAGGCAAGACAAAATAGGGCGGGCGCGGGAAGTGTGTGGTGGCCCAATACACATTTCTCGTATTACCACACACCTCTGTAGCGTTCTGGAGCCTCACGACTGTTTTTTTTTTATGATACTGAGTGACGAGACGAGCGAAGTCGCTCGCCTGATGGCTCTTCACGCTTGCCCATAACAGCTCAACGCCACTCAGAATTTTGAACTTCAACAGTTCAAAACCCTGGATTGCATTTCACTACGCTCGTCACCCCGAGATATAAGATGTAAAATATCTGTGTACCCTGTATAAGTAAACGAAATTGCGCATTTACTAATTTTGAAGTCGGTTTTTAAAATAATTTTTTTTTAATTGTTAATTATCTTTTTAGTACAAACATCGGAGCAACTCAACGAGTTATTCGAAAAACGCACAAGCTCTTCTGGCGACCCACCAGATAATCTTCTCACTGTTAATGGAGGGACTGAAGATAGAAGAGACTCCGAGGCCTCCTCTGTGGGACAGAAGATCATACACCAGGCAGAGCTAGAATCACAGCTCTTCAAGGTAATCACCGATTTACTTTGATCAGCCCCGTTAGCTTAGTTGATAGTGAACCTGCCTTCTGCGCTTGGGGGCGTGGTTTCGTTTCCCACCTAGGACAAACATTTGTGTGATGAACATTTGTGTTTGTTCTATGTCTGGGTGTTAATATCTATTTAAGTATGTATTTAAAAATATATATGTATGTATATCAGTCTCTGGCAGCCATATTACAAGCTTTGCTTAGTTTGGGGTCAGATGACCGTGTGTGCAATAATGTCCCAGATATTTATTATCATTATATAGTTTGGATTTGCCTTAAAATCGAGCTAGTACTGAAAAAAGTCTGCCGAAACCTGAATGGGGCGAGGTAAACACGTATTGCACACTGACATGTTCTTACTAGGTCTACAAACGCATACTTCAATATTGAGCGGCACACAACTGCATACGAAATGATCAAAATGTCGAATGGATGACCAAGGTACCTTACTAGCATAAAAGGTATCGATTTAGGTACCTTATACAGTACATAAAGAACCTTATGGTATAGCCTTTTTCTGGATTGTTTTTCTGGTGTATGTGTAATTTCACCCAATGAAACCAATTTGGTGGTCTATCTTGATGCTTACGGAATCTTGAACGTCAACAGTCTATTCTAATTTCTTACAAAAACTGGTTCAAATTCTGGAAATACATATCCAGACTTTAATGAAGTTTGTAGGATAACTTTGTTAGTATGCTCATCATTGGAAAGAAAACTCGTGGTAGGATTCCTTGTGTTGGGGATTCCATGGAACTTGCATGGAACACACAAAAAGACTAGGGCAAATAACACCCAGACCCAGATCAGATATTTAACCATAAGACGTTCACTGCTGAACATAGGCCTTCCCCTTAGAACGCCACACTGAACGTCAGTCTGCCGCCTGCATCCACTGGATGCCCGCGACTCTCACGATGTCGTCGGTCCATCTAGTGAAGCCTACCTACGCTGCGGCTTATTTTGTGTGAATTTTGTTTAAAGTCTTAGATAAAGGAAAATTCCTGTCATGTTGCAGTACGACGGCACGTTCGCTGAATACCTCGAAATGCTGACCCAGCTGGGTCACGTGGTGCTATTCTCGAGTGCGTTCCCACTTGCCGCCGTGTGCGCGTTACTTAACAACGCGTTGGAAGTGCGCGCGGACGCATTCAAGCTGTGCCATGTGGCGCAGAGACCTTTCGGAGAGAGGATTAACAGTATTGGCAGTTGGCAGGTGAGTTTATGAACGACGTGAAGTACCGTTGCACCTTTGATAGAATACCCAGCTTTCTGGCAGCCAATTGAGCTTTGTTTTCAATATACGAGCCAAAGTTGAGGGTAGGAGACAGAGTTGAGAAAAGTATTTTTTAATTAATTTTTTTATTTGTGTCCCAGCACGCAATGGAAACGATGGTGGCGGTGGCAGTGTTAGTGAACTGTGCGTTGATTGGTCTCTCCGGGCCCGTTCACCGCTTGTTGCCAGACGCAACTCCCGCGCAGACTATACTAGTTATTGTGGCATTAGAGGTGAGTTACTAAAAATACCATTTGGCGTATTAAGAAATTTGATGTAACCGCGATTGTATGTCATCAAAGGTACATCCCCAAAGTGAATTCAGAATAAAAATTTGTTCACATTTTTCCACTCTTTCATATATACATACTAGACTATTTTTGTTTACAGCACGTGATCCTTGGCATAGTATTGGCTCTGCGGCTCGCTATACCGGAGATCCCGGCGTGGCTCGCCACCGAAATGGCCAAAGTCGAGTTCCAAAGACGGGAGGCGATCAAAAACGCACACGCGCCTCTTCTGGTATGAAACTTCTAATTTCCCGCCGGGCGTCTAAATCTTTAGCAACCTATCAGCAGCATATTAGGCGGTGATGAAAGCGATCAAGCGCTGTTTGCAGTGACATACAGAATAGGCCTGTCCTAATGTTTAACTCGTGGGGTGACAGATTAGAACATAATTTAAAAAATTACAGGGCACACAGAGATTTGACATCTTATATCTCGGGTTGACGAGCGCAGTGCATTGCCATCCAGGGTTTTGAACTGTTGAAGTTCAAAATTCTGAGTGGCGTTGAGCTGTTATGGGCAAGCGTGAAGAGCCATCAGGCGAGCGACGTCGCTGGTCTCGTCACTCAGTATCATAAAAATATAAAATGGCGCGTCGGGCTTGTGTTGCTTAAGTTCAGATTAGAACTTAAGGCACTTGGGAGGTTAATTTATTACAAACTAGTGACCCGGCCCGGCTTCGCCAGGTGTAAGTTTTATTATATTATTCTAGAGTGATATAACATAGCCTGTGATTATACATAGCTAAGCATATTCATAAAAAAACGTATTTAAATCAGTTCAGTGGTTTAGGAGATGTGCGTGCAACAAACAATCCCCAAACGTGCAACAAACAAACAAACAGACAAAAATTATAAAAAAAACTGTCTTAATATGTTCAGCTGTTTCGTATAGACGCCCTGTGTGTTTTTTTTATATCTCAATTATAGATTTTTTTTATCTACGTTTTTATTATATGTATAGGTTACCGAAGCATACACATAACATTTACACATACTGAAAAAAAAACATTTCAATTGGCTGATACATTTCTGAGATATAGGGTTTATAATTATAATATTTAGTGGGAATTGAGAAGGGATCTGTCCCTATCCCGCAAAGCGTGTGTTAGTATAGCATTTCTATGGCGCACGCAAGATTTGACGTCATAACTTCCTATAGTGCGCTCTCTGTCTAGCATGTAAATTACAATACTTTAACCTCATTATTTTTTGGGCAAAAATGTCAACTTTTGTTTTCGTATAGAGCCCCAAAACGAAAACAATTTTTGTGAGTAAAAAAAAAATTGGACACTGGTCTATTGTACAGGATAATAAACATATTTAAACTGCCCAATACTTATTTGCTGACAGTCAAATAAAATTGTCGTGTTAAATAATTGTCGATTTTTCCACAACCTCTTGTATGATTACTCGGGTGGTCAATGTACAGAGCTAAGACAATGTGCGTTTTGTTTGGACGATATCTCTAACTCCATATAATTTCCTCCCTAGTCTGAACACCCGAGCCAAGATGATGTGCGTTCAATTCGCGGTACCCCCCGAACCGCCACCCCCACCACTCCTAAGGATAAACCGGAAAAAGTGGAGAAGAAAGAAGAGAAGAAGAAAATCACTATCGGTTTGATACCGGAAATACCGCCTTTTAGGTGAGTAAGTAGTGTTGTGAAAGTGTCGATGGATTTAAATTATGTTGTCGATGATTCGATGAAAAAAAAAAAAAACTTTATAAATGTAATTTTATATTTGTAGTGGTAGGACTCTTTTGCAGGGGTCCGCCTGGGGAAGTACCACACAATAAATGTAATTTTATATTTGTAGTGGTAGGACTCTTTTGCAGGGGTCCGCCTGGGGAAGTACCACACCTTTGCCAGTTATTCAACCGCCAAGCAGTAGGGTGCAAACGCTATTGTTCAATCTGGATTGAAGGGCAATGTTTCCAGCGAAATTACAGGGCACACAGAGATTTGACATCTTATATCTCGAGGTGACGAGCGCTGTGCAATTTGTGCATTGCCAGTCAGGGTTTTAGAACTGTTGAAGTTCAAAATTCTGAGTGGCGTTGAGCTGTTATGGGCAAGCGTGAAGCGTCATCAGGCGAGCGACATCGCTCGTTTCGTCAAACAGTATCATAAAAAAAAAAGTTTCATTTAAAATTAAAGTATTTCTTGAGTAATCTAGAGATTATCATTTGTCGCTTACGTTATTTAGTTCTGAGGCGTGCGCCGACTCGTACGTATCTCTTCTTGCAGGCGTAGATCTCATAGATATATCACTGTTATGCTCACGTGCAAAACTTGAATTTGATCTGACAACGTATTGACACTTAATCACACTAATATCATACATGTGAAAGTTTGGATGGATGTATGTTTGTTACTTAATCACGCAGAAACGGCTGGATGGATTTGGATGACATTTGGAATATATACATTGCTTATGTCCTGGATTAACACAGGCTACTTTTCATCATCATCACCGATTTTCATCACTACGCGGGTGAAACCGCGGGACGCAGCTAGTATTCATATAAAAGTTTTATTACCCCATTATTTTATTGTATTAGTATGTGTATTAAATAGTAGTTTTATGGTTTTATTCTTTTGGTTTCAGTTAATTTGACACAAGTAAAAGTTAGCCTGGATCGGTGTGTAGTGGCATTGCATTTTTTAATATATTTTTAATTCCATCGCTTCAGTATTAACGCTTTTGTATGAAACTTATTTTTTTTTTAATAAAAATATTTTTTTATTTGTGTTTTATTTTTTCGCCTCACTATCGTTAGAATGAAAGAGTAAGACGACGATGTTTACTCGATAACAGCATAAGGTAATTATTATTTATTTTATCAGCTTAATGACATTAAATTAATAAAAATTTTTTCTCCTGAAATTAATTTATTCACTAACATATCAAATGCACTCAAAAATACGAAAATGTTCTTGTGAATATTAAATATAATATACATAGTTATATCTTTGGTATTATCGATATTATCTTGTCATTTTTGAATGAGCACATCACTTGTAAAAAAACAATCTACTTCAGTTCTATTAATATAAATCTTTTTACAATGGAAACTGACGTGGTTTTCACACATTTTATTTATATTACACGGGAATATTAATAAAATGTGTAAATGTGTGTGTTATTATCTTACTCACGTAAGATTAGGCCGGTTACTCCGACTATAGTTTCAACCGCATTCGGCGATCTTTATCAAGGTGAATGCGCGCGCGCGGCTGCGTCTCGCTTTGCACTGATAAAACTATAAATCTTATTTATACTCTAATAGAACATTCTAACCTTGTGCCTATCAACTGTTACTTTTCTATTTTAAATTGGCACAACTTTTTTTATTTTCTTCTTATGCTTAGTACTATAATAATTATAAAACCGATCCAAGGTCACTGGTTCATAAAACATTAAAAATCGGTGGAAAAAAAAAACAATTCGAATACAATCTAATGTCAATATCTAATTATGACTACAATTAAAATAAATATCTAGATATTTCTGTCTCGCTTTTACGCTACACACTTTTCGTCAGCAGGAAGTAGATAGCCCATGTTATACAATATATTAATTTATCGAGCATTTATTCATAAGAGTTCACTCTAACTTGACAAAGAACAAACAAAATAGGAAATTTTATATCTATGTCGACCAGATTGCAGTTTCTGAATTGTTTATAGAAGAAGAAGAATTAAAATGAACCGCTTAACTGTCCGAGTAATTTATTAATTTTTGCTTAGTCTGTAAACTTATGAAAAAAAAAAGATAAAGAACATAAAAGGAAAACGTGATTACAATTATTTTTTTACCAGTGACCTTAATTTCGGTGTACAAACTTTTTTGAACAATATCTCATAAACTGTCCGAAATATTTCAGACCAAAAGCGGCTTCAGTAACGACATCAACAGTGAACGAGCCCGCAGCGATTACGGGCTCATTGCAGTTGCTCCAAGAACTTAGCCCGACGAAGCCTAGTCTACGACGCAAGGTAACGCATTATATCTACCTATACACTTCATCAGCCAATTAACGTCCACTGTTGGACAAGGCCTCCCTCATTGAGAGGGGTGTTGCCATAATCCCCACGCTTGGCAGGCGGTTTGGGGATCGCAGTATGTTCACCGTGTACTATTAGGACGCTGCTGCCCATCCTCCGGTGGTTCTGGTCGCAGTTTCAGGACATACCCGGGTCCGGGTATATCTACCTATACCCTGATTCATAATTAAAGAACAAGAATATAAACAAAGAAATGTCAACAAATGTTATTGTCAAAGTGACAAGTCAGGTGCGCTCAACCTGTTTTAAACAAAATATTGAAACAAAAGACGGTGTTTGATGCTGTGACCACAGATTTTTGTGACAAGAAATGTTCTAAATTGCCAAATAATTCTTACAAGTAATGATATATCTTAACCACAAATTATTATTACATAAAGAAACCTAAATTACCCTGAGAAGAAGTGTTCTATACATAATGTATCGTGGCAGGAGGGCACGCCCGGAGCCCCGCTGTCCCTGCTAGGGGTGCGCGGGTTGCGGGACGAGCCACTGCACCGCTCCGCGCACTGCATCCCGCATCCCACACAACTCCGACCAAGAGTGAACCCCACACTGCAGGTAGGTATTGAATAAATGCAAAACCTTTCTGCAATTCTGCGAATTAAATTTCAGTTAATATAATAATTACCAATATAAAAAACCGACTTTATAAAAATGTTAAAACAGGACCAAATTGAAACGTGACCACACGTAATCGGTTCACCTAGTCGAAATTTCTGAGGTAACAAACATTTAAAAAAAACTATCGAATTGATAAGCTCTTCCTTTTTGGAAGTCGGTCAAAAATATTAACAAAGCGACCAAAGCGCTGAGCAAAACTTGTTTTGACGGTGCTAAATGAGTAATTAAGATATTGTATTAAATGTGTAATTTACTGTCCCCAGGAACTATCAGGCAATGTGAGTGCTGGTGGTTCAGAGCCGGACCTGAATGCAGTTCCATCCGTCGTACCCTCTATCGACGCCAACGCCACCTCCAGCGAGGACGACAAACCTAAGGATAAAAGCAGTAAGTACTACTAAGGACAAATGCAGCAGGAAAAGCTATAAACATACGAAATACCAAAGTACTATGTAATCGTAAGTTTTTTTGTTTTCAAACTACCCTCAATTTATGACTTAATAGGTATTTTATAATTTGCTAACATCTCGTACAGGGATACGCGGAAGGGTGTAAAGCCGAAAGGAGTCCGTTATACTCATCATTATGTTTCTTTTTCATGGGACCAACCCTGAAATGCAGAAAAAAAACTGCTTTACCATGTTTGTTGGGTGTATATAGGACTAGTTGCGCCCCGCGGTTTCACCCGCGTAGTGATGAAAATCGGTAATGATGATGAAAAGTAGCCTGTGTTAATACAGGATATAAGCAATGTATATTCCAAATTTCATCCAAATTCATCCAGCCGTTGCTGCGTGATTGAGTAACAATCATCCATCCAAACTTTCACTTATATGATTATTATATACTTACTGTTATTACTATTCGCCCGAACTTTTAGACCTTTGTCAGGCTTTGTAATGTTTGGCCTTTTTAGCTTGGGCTATGTAATACGAGTAAATCTTAATTAACAAAAGGCAAACATCTTCATCGTACGCTCCGTCAGTCTTCGATAGCCCGTTACTCGCACCCTCCCATCTTTCCGGAGGGCAGCACTCAGTAATGAGGTTCGTCTTGAAACCGATTCCCTACCACTCCAACCGGAAAGGTTACTAAAAACTAGAGCTGACAAAACATTGTATTGTATTATTTATTGCGTATAAATGGGTTTACAAAAAGGTGGAATGAAAACAATGGTTCGCCATCATTCTGCCTTTCAGCATGCAAAAATTGAACTTACATACTAGGGAAACCAAAAAATTACAATTAATCAATCAAAACATTCCTCACTTAAAATATACATTCACTAATTCATAAATAACACTGTAAACGAAAATAATAATAATAATTAATTGTTACATCCTGACAGCCTATTTGACACATCACAATACACAAAACATAGAAATAGATTATATTACACATACGCACACAAATACAATATCAGAAATGTCATTATAACAAGCTATTCACGGTCAAACTTGTTTGTTGAATACCGTAATGTCTGTTGCATTGTACAAGATAAATTTGTCAGGTCATAAAATAGAATGTCATGATGTAATGTCAAACAATAATAATAACTATGTTGCCACATTGTGTCATGTGGCGTTGTGGTATCCTACATAATGGGATGTGCTCTGTAAGATACAACCACAAATCTTTATCAAGAGAAGTCATCAAATTGTATAAAAACCCAGCGAGCCAAATTTTAAGTATGTGGTGAGAATAATTTACTGGTATACATATTCACAACGTTTATCGCTAACAATATAAGCTTGACTATACCTAGCCTTACCAATGTATGTTTTTCCAGGTCGTTCCCGCGCGCGCGCCTTGTTAGTAAAGCGTGTGCGTTCAGTAGCCGTCTTCTCTCTGGGCTTGCGTAAAGCGCGCGAGGCGCACGCGCATCACACGCCTCTGTCTCCGCACACGCCCACTAATCTCACCACTGTACGTAAACATATACAATATCTAATATTCTGAAATCTGAATCTAATATTCCTAAAACTATCCGTCCTATTTTGATGAAACTTTGTCATCATTATCATTTCAGCTATAGGACGTCCACTGCTGGACATAGGCCAAACTTCAGATCAACCGATTGATCTGAAATTTGGCATATTTATGTAAGTTCCGTGTTCGATGGAGACAGAAGATGGCCATATGAACTTCTAAATGAAACGACGTAGCCCCGTCGAGTTTGTCTTCCCAAGCACTTTGGTCCTAGATGATAAATTCAATATGGTGGACAAAATGATTTTATCTATCATCATGATAATATGGGTATCAAATTCAAATCAAAGGTTTGCTGAAAAGAATACGAAAAGCTTGTAAAAACTACAGAAAAGAAAAAAAATGTTTAAAATAGAACGGCTGTCAAGGCATTTTTGTAAGAAATTTGTTGTAGCCACTTGCACCCATATAAACCCATAGCAACTGTGACGCGGAGTTCGACGCGTTGACATAAATAAGAATGTTCAATCAAGTACCTGTATACACAATACGACAGACACAGAGTTGACGACAGAGTTTCCTTCTCATTTCGGTTCTATTTACTTATCTTTTCTGTGGTAAAAACAAGTTTATCAACTCAACTGGTTTTTCAAAGTTTGTTACCTCAGAACTTTTGACTGGGTGAACCGATTTTAATGATTCTTTTTTTTTAAGCTGGTGCTTCCCATTTGGTTCCATTTCAATTTGGTCCAGTTCTGATAAAGTTGGTTATTTATATTGATAGTTATTTAATTTATCTCCATTCCAGACCCCTCCACCCCCGATGCTAGGCGGCGAGCTATCACTCATACCTATAGAGCAATTGATACAAGTTGAGGACGTGAAGCCACGCCCCTCCAGCGACGACAAACGGCCCTCTTAGATGGGCAGCTTTATTTATACCTACTACAATAACTCGAGTGTCAGTGCTACCGCTGCTAGTTTAAAGAGAGAGAGAGACAAAAAAAAATAACAAGCTATAATTATTAAAAGATAAAAACCCGACCTCAAAATATAGTCCAGGCGGGCTAACATGCGCACCGCGACAGGGTTTTGTCGACTCTTTTTGTCGTGCCAAAGCGAGACATGCGTATATAAAACCGTAGGCACCTTGTCGCGTTCTCGCTCGACAGGGCGACGACAGGATTATGTCGCGGTGTGCATGTTAGCCATGTAGGTGGGTTAACATAATCTCAAAAAGATTCTAAAGCTAATTTCAGACTACGCTATACTATTGTGCTATATAGTATAGCAAATAAGGAAATGAGGAAGGAGCCAATAATATATAGTACAGTTAAGTGTGAACGTGTCCATAATAATGTATGGTGCGCGATAATTGTTGTGCTATGAACTATATGACAGCCCCGTTAGCTTAGTTGGTAGTGAACCTGCCTTCTGCGCTTGGAGGCGTGAGTTCTATTCCCATCTAGGACAAACATTTGTGTTTATTCTATGTCTGGATGTTAATATCTATATTAAAATATATATTTATGTATGTCAGTCTCTGGCAGCCATATTACAAGCTTTGCTTAGTTTGGTGTCAGATGACCATGTGTACCATTATGTCCCAGATATTTATTTATTTATATGCTATATGCTATTATATTAAAGCGTAGTCTGAAATTAGCTTTATAATAACCTTACGTTGATTTTTGTCTCGCTCTCTCCGCTAATGAGAGATCAAGACAAAAGTCAATGTGAGGTGCTAATAATGTTTTTGAGAATATGGTAACCCATCAGGCCCTCAATAAATAGTCTGTTAATTACAGTGGCCCTGCTCCATGCTATGTGCGTATTCTATCTTTCTCCCTCATTTCAACATTTTTGAACAAAAAAAAGATTGAAAGTTCTTGTGTAAATATATAAAAATCACATTAAATAACTATGCTTTGCAAAATTTCCATTTTGGTTCAGTCAAGTTTAGTTTACAGGCATAAAATTGTAATTTTTCCTTTGGATTTTTTATTAGTTAGGTTTAAATTATAAAAAAAAAAAAAACTCAAAATAAAATAAGAAAGTATAAAAATCAGTTTGAATTCTTAAGTGTATTTACACAGATAATAAAATTATACTAAAATGGAATAATGAAGAACTAAAATTAAAGACACTACTTAAAATTAATTTGTCATCATCAGCCAGAAGATGTCCACTGCTGAACATAGGCCTCCCTCTTAGACCTCCACACTGAACGACATCCTGTCATTGGCATCTACAGGATGCCCGCGATTCTCACAATGTCGTCGGTCCATCTAGTGGGAGGCCTACCTACGCTGTGTTTTCCGGTTCGTGGTCTCCACTCAAGAACCTTTCTTCCCCATCGGTTATCAGTTCTTCGAGCGATGTGGTCTGCCCATTGCCACTTCAACTTTATTCTTAGAGCTTATTCTACATAAGTACTTTCAATCAATTTATATCTTCAAAATGTTTAAATGCGCGACCGAGATAGAGAACGCACAGAACATTGGCTAAATTTCCTGTGCAGGCAACACTCACACTCGAGTAAAAGATAAATAAGTTAAGATATTAGCTAGCAACACCGATATAGATAGCGCCTGTTATACTAGAACATAGACCATGGACGATTGAGCCAATAGACACCATATTTAACTACAATAGTTGAAAACTGTTTTTCTGATGAATTTCTAGTGTAATTCCGCTTCTACGTCGCTTCAAGTAAAATAAGAAATTTGTGATAAATTTACCTGGTAAATATTTGTTGATAAAGTTAATTTCATTGAGTTTAATTTTGCCTAACCTGATATAGAATATAAGGCAAAATTAAACTCAATTAAATTCACTTTATCAACAAATATCTGCCAGGTAAATTTATCACAAATTCCTTATTGTACTTGAAGAATTCATCAGAAAAACATGAATTCATTGAAAATGGACTTCCGCAAAGTAACGCCTGATTCAATCAACAACAATGGTTGATTTTATTTGTTTATTTACAAAAACAATCTTTCATAAGTTTTTAAACGATTTCATTTGTGAATGAAATAGAATCGCCATCTTACCGAACTAGTAGCATCACTTCCAAATATCAATTAGAAAGGATAATATACCTGCAGTTAATTTATTACTACGCTTAATTTAAACGCTTATTTATGTGTATGATCAAAAGAAGGTTTACAGTTAGTTTCAAAATTGTACATTTAATGAAGATTACTACTTACGTTAATATCCAACAAATACAACATTCATATCCAGATACAACATTCTTAATTACTACTTATCTTCATTAAATGTACAATATTGAAACTAACCGTAAACCGAATAATTTACTTTTCCACTGCTCTTACGACAAGATTATCGACCTTCCAGTCAGAGTTGAGCCTATTGAAATAAGAATGCTGTAGTTGCAAGCTCTGGGATATTAACGGTTTTAAACACGTTATTTAAGTTCAAAAATACTCAAAATTGTTGTCTCAATTTGCGCGTGTGACAAAATTGTTGTCTCAATTTGCTCGTGTGACAAAATTGTTGTCTCAATTTGCGCGTGTGACAATTTCCGTCAGCAATTTTAACTTGCCGTTTTTATAAACACAAACATGTTTTTGTTATTATAACTAATTTCCTATAATTTCAAGAAATAAAACATAACATTACATCTGTTACCCTTTGCAGTCTATTAGCTCAGTACCCTTAGTACAAGATTTGACAGTTTTCGAATACTTTTTTCGTTTCCGTATTGTCCCATACATTTTAGTAAAACGCCTCTAGCGGAAACGCGGATGAACTAAAATCGGTAGTAATCGGCAGTATAGGTTGCTTCACTCAAATACGAAAAATAGTTTCGAATAGCTTTCAGCCCAGCAATGTATGCATCAAAACGAAAACGAAAAAAGTTTTCGAAAACTATCAAATCTTGTACTAAGGGTACAGTCATCCATGGCATAGACTTAACTATAGAATAGTTTATACGTAAAAACGGTATTACCTAGTTTAATAATACTAGTTTATGTTTATAGATTTATAGCTAGTTGCAGTAATAACTACATTTAGAAGTCAATTTTTGTGAGAAATTGTTGAGTCAATGGAATTTTTGATGTTGATTTTTTATACTGTTTTTTCTATGAATGAGGACGATTAGGGCGTAATTATTGTGCGTTTATTTGCGTCTAGAAGTTTGGTAAAGTTACTAAAAACCAATGATTCTTATCTCCTAAGCTGGGGTTTTATTCACAACTAGCTGCGGATGACTCTTTATAACATCAGCTATCGGCCAGTGAAAGTCCCGTCGAAATCGGTCCAGCCATTTCTGAGAACATACACACATCGCCTTTTATATGTATAGATTTTTGTCATAACGGATTTTGATTACTTTAGTATAAGTACAATGCTATCAAAATTCGTTTCGAAAACGTTGTTACGGTAATCGAAATAAAAACCCTGATTATGAAAATTGTCAAGTTTAATCGCAATGTGATTGATGAGGATACGAGAGGAGATCCACACTAATATTATAAATGCGAAAGTAACTGTGTCTGTTTGCTACATAATCACAGCTTAACCAATCTCGATAAAATTTTGGGAATTTTCTCGATGGAATTTGTATCGTGAGGACGGACATAGGCTATTTTTTTCTGAAGAAGTTGCGGACGCGAAGCGCAAGTGTAAGAGCGCGATTATGCTATCCCGCTTTTGATTCATCATCATCATTTCAGCCGTAGGACTGCTGAACATAGCCCCCCCCCCCCATCGATTCCCAAAAGGGAAATCGCGGCCTGCATCCAGCGTTTCCCTGCGGTCTCTTTTATGTCGTCTGTCCATCTTGTGGTATTCGAGAACTGTATTCTATTTTTAATAGACTTCCAAAAAGAAGGAGGTTCTCAAATTCGACTGTTTTTTCCTAAAGAACTGTCGACTGGGTGAATCGATTTTGATGATTCTTTTTTTTATTTGAAAGCTGGTGCTTCCCGTGTGGTCCCATTTCAATTTGGTCCTGTTTTATCATTTTTATGAAGTCGGTTTTTATATTGATAATTATTTATTCTTTGATGGATAATGTGGATATCCGAAAGGTTGGAGTACTTATTCCTCAATCGCATTGCGATCCGAACTTGACATAAAGCATAATAAACTGCCGTTTGGACACTAAATGTCACGAAGCTTCGTGCAAAATACACCCTTATTCTTTTTGATGTAGAATTCAATCGAAAATAATTTTGGATTGAAATCAAGACCTATTAGGAGATTAGAACCAAGGATTTTAGTAAATTTTGTAAGCATTTTGATTATATATAACGATTATTGATAAATTATATTAACGTTAATTGTTGTTTTGAGAGATTGTAAGAATTGTTTCCTAAGCTTTTTAGATATTTATCGTACGAAAAGCAATTTTATCGACAATAATTTAAAGTTGAATGTTTTTCGTGATCGAAGATGAGAAATTGTAGCGACTAGCCTTTTGCTTGAACTGACTTCAACTTTCACTTGTTCACTTCATTGGACTTCAAGTTTCAACTTGAACTTGACTGAAGCTTAGTCTGAACTAGGGATTCGTTGCTGATGAGCCTCTTGGACCGTTTTTCAATGGACTCTAACGCCCCATGCTTGGTTTGATCATGACCAGGCCCTCTTTTCCAGGGCCCCGCCATCGATGGGGCCCCCTAGTTCCTGCCAGATCAAACGATAACCGATATTTGCATGCGCAAAGCTACTCTACTCTCATCCGAAAATAGTGCTCAGTCAAAGTCATAGAGGTCTCATTTTCCTAATGTGCCCAGAGGGCCTCCAATAGGTTGAAGACGCTCCTGATCATGACTTGTGAGTGATGCGAGTCAGTATAAGGAATTTTGAGACGACGCTAATAAAACAAGAAAGCCTTACTTAAAATTGTTCCGTCTCGTTTTCGCGTGTGATAATTGCCGTCATCAGAAGTTGAGAGAGCAATTTTAAGCATGATTAATTTGAGTAACGTTTTTAAGTAAGGCTCTAAATGTCGGATGAGCATAATGAATTTTTGAGATTTTCGTATAAATGCGGAAGTAACTGTTTTTGTCTTCTTTTCGCGAATAAATGGCTAGATCTTGATGTTCGACAAGACATGCTATCCTTTTTCAGCCCAAAATGCATTAACATAACCATGATAAAATTGGGCAATTTTGCAGGCTACGCTGGTCCCTTACGTTTTCATCTTCGATCAGTGGCCTTAGTACGAGCACTTGCGAAAAAGTTATCGTTACGTAAACGATAGCAAAATGTATGAAAAATTGAGTTTCCTTTCACGTCCGATAGCACGCTGTTAAATTTTTCATACATTTTGCTATCGTTTACATAACGATAACTTTTTCGTAAGTGCTCGTACTAAGGCCACAGATATAAATTATACTCCTTTCTTCTTCCACTCGTGTACATGTTGTTAACTTTTCATAAATGTCGTAGGTACGCTAGATTTAACAAACCACCGCTGAATAAGGCACAAGACACATTTTATAAGATGGCGTTTTGACAGTGCGCTTTATTTCATACGACACCAAGGTTGGAATTGCTTTGAAGAAGAGCGTCCGCATCCCGTCTCGCACCTCAAGATGTTGTTCTTTAACTTGCAAAGTTAAAAAAGGAGCTAAAAAACTTGGACCGATTATGATTATAGTAGTTTCATGAGCAAATTAGACCTACGTACTTTATTATAAGTTCCTACTTAGCACGTTAAAGCTTTTTACACCATGGTGAAGGCGTTTTGGAATGTCTTCATAAATTTTGGTTTTTAACCGACTTCCAAAAAGGATTTTTTTAAATGTTTGTTAACTTTCGACTGGGTGAACCGATTTTGGTGATTTTTATTTTATTTGAAAGGTGGTGCTTCCCGTTTGGTCCCAATTCCCATTTTGGTCCAGTTCTACTATGTTTATTTTTTTACAATATAACAATTAAAGTCATTTCCACACAAAAAATATTATAAGAGACATCTGTCGGAACACCTCAGTACTAAATCAGGCATGCGCTCTCTAAAACCGATTGTGCCTAATTAATGCACACGGTATGGGATAGAGGGCGCATATTTGGTCCTGTTCTGACATTTTTATGAAGTTGGTTTTTTTATATTGATAATTATCTATGTATCTACGGATGTGTAGTAAAAAAGTGTGGAAGTGGGGGTGATAAAAATTATTTCCAAATTATTACAAGCTTTTTGTATTGTTGTATTTATTTTTATACGAGGTATATTGATGAATGTTGCATTTTTTTAAGTAGAAAATAAAATAAAATTTGCAAAATTAATATTTTTTTCATTTACACATTTCCCTACCTAATTCACGAAAGTGGACTGAGATTAGGAGGCCGAGGTAGGTATTTAATATCTTATGGTTAAGAAGTGTGGCTATTGCAGGTTATTGAAGGCAATACTTAACTGCTAACTGCAACCCTTTTCAATCGTTATTTATTTATTTTATTGTATAAGGACTTACAGCTAACATTGCAAAACAATAGTCAAAATAAATCAGGTGAAGTAATTAATTAAAAAATGTAGGATAAATTGTTGTTAAAAAAGTTTTAATAGACTTAAATAATCTACAACCCAAATACATTTATTTATTTTTTAGTATACAAATCATATTTTTAGTATAAAAATTCAAATACATTTATTTATTTTTAGTATATTTCCTTAGATTAAGTATATTACAGTTTTTTGTTTATTCTTTATGTAGGTAATTTATTTCAAAAAATATTATTATAAAATTATATTGTGTAAACGCTTGACTACTTTAATAATGGAAACAAACCATTTTCAATCCCCTAGCTCGTACCAGAAGCTGCAGCCAATGTTTTCTCCTTTAAACGGTGCATAATATGTTTTTCCCATACCTCTGTCTTTATATCGTCACGGGCGTTATCGGTGTTATTCAACCAGCCTATGGTTTTCAATCAATTTTGGTTCAATGATAAGTATTTGACGGACCCGGGTATGTCCTAAAACTGCGACCAGAACCACCTGAGGATGGGCAGCAACGTCCTAATAGTATACGGTGAACGTACTGCGATTCCCAAGCCGCCTGCCAAGCGTGGGGATTATGGCAACACCCCTCTCTATGAGGGAGGCCTTGTCCAACAGTGGACGTTAATTGGCTGATGATGTGTGATAAGTATTTTACGATCACATCATTCATGTTATGTATGTTAGATTGTTAGTTTGGGTTTGGCTTATAAAATCATGCCTGGGTAGTTAGGATCTTGTATTTATGAACTATCAATACCTTTTTTTAGTTAATATAATCCCTTTTCTTGAAATCTGTGTTCACAAATTTTTCATACACATAGAACTGTATCTCTGCATTTTTGTAGGTTTGTATTTTCTTAATTGCACTTATATAAACATCCAAAAAACATCCTTCATATTCTGAGGGTAAAATGTTTAAGGCAAGCATGTATGTTTCAAAGATTTCGTGTTCCAATAATCCCAAGCAAAATAAAATTTGGGCATCAGTCGAAGTAAACAAATCCCATCTCCTGAAATGGCAATGAAAATCTTCAACCATTGTTGTGACAGTGTCTTGAATTTGTTTACAAAACATCCGATAAAACGTTCCTTCATCCACATAATTTTTAATTAACATTCCAATATCTTTGCCTAGTTTTATTCCGGGTCCTTTAATATCGTCATGATTTAAAGTTTCTATGTTCAATTTTAATCCTGTTATTACTGTTTTTGTCACTACGCTTGATCGTAAGTTCCACACAAGCTGATAAATTTCTTTTTCTGGCAAAGATTTCTTTAAATCTTGTTCTATTACTTGTAATAAAGTTACAATATAAGAATAACTTTTTTCGTCATAATCGTAGTTTTTTGTATTAAGATCTGTAATAAACCCGTTCAAGAAATGACGTACAACATATATTTTCCCACTTTCAACTATGCCCCACATTTCGATGCATTTCTTTATTATGTGTTTTGCTAACTTTACATTTTTTTCAAGTTTTTTATCATCTTTCATGTACACAAGGCTGCTTATAATAAGATCCCATTTTGAATTTAACAAGTCATCAAAGCTTTGTGTAAACTTTTTAATTATTTGTCCTTCATCAAGCATGAAATGGACATGATCATTTGTAATTTTATCAACACAATTTTCAGGAACTAACCATAATTTGCTTTCAATGCGTTTTATTATTGCTACCATTCGTGCAAAGTTTTGAGGTTTTTCAGAATATTTGCTTACAGTATACCATGCCGCTTCAAGATAACGACCGGCTAAATGATCCGGTAACTTGTTTGTGTCTATTAGATGTAATTCTTTGTCGTCATCTTCATTCAAATCCAAAGTTAATGTTATCAAAACATCAAACAATTTTAATTGAGTGTCGCCACTTTCAACTGAAATTTTCTTGGAAAGCAGTGTATATATAACCATTCTCAAGGACACATTCTTTGTTTTATTCCATGAATCCAAAATTATCACTTGTAATTTGTCTGCTTCGACACATTCGAAAGCTAATCTCCAGCCATGCTTTTGAATAGATATAGGGCTATTTATCAACATTTGGACAAACTCCAGGCATTGAGGTTGTGGCAAATTCTTTAAAAGCGAATGGAAAAGTACTAAACAGTACTGAACGTAGTCTCCAACCACATATTGGAAAACTGTTGGCAGCGGTAATGGAGGCCGAGAACAAAGCATTTGTCTACATATGGCTCTTTGAATATCCAAAGTGTTTGTACATGTTTTAGCTTTGTCCATTGTTTTGTCTGTAGGAGTATATTTCTCCAGAAACTCGATTTTAGTAGTCCAATCAGCTAAAGTAATTATTCCACGTACTAAGATTTCAACTGTAATATAATTAAACGACTCAGTGGAGAGATATTGATTAAATAAGATTAAATATTTTTCTGATATATCATGTGAGAAGTAAACTTTTAATTTATGTATGAGCCAATTTATATTTCCTCTTGTAGATTCACAATAACTTTTTATTTCAGGAAACTGAGTAACAACTAATGTTGCATCTTTTTTGAGGTAATGTATAATGTCACTTGAAGAAAGCTTATTGCCAGCTAGCAACTTGTGGTGCTCAAAATATGACCAGTCAAGTTTTATATGGGTTAGCACAATTTCTGGAAGATCATCCTTAGTTTTGTCACAGTATTTTGCAATATCTAGAATGTTATTCAAATAGATTCTTTCATTCTTTATATTTTTTTCTTTCGTGCCTTCTTCGCATGGCATTGAACTTATTGTTTCAATTTTCTTAGTGTAAAACTGCAAAATATATTGAAATATCGCTTCTTTTCCATGTTTTAACTTTTTGATATACATTTTTAATGTATAGATAGGTATGAGATCTAGTTCAAGATATTCGTTTAAGACTTCCGGAACTAACTTCTCATTTAAGACATAATACATCAAAGCGATAACTCTATAGTCACCATCACTATTTTGGCATTTAGATTTATCAAACACGTCTATATTATAGAATATTTTTTCCAAGGCCTTCCAACAAATTTCACCAAAACTCCAAACTTCATGATCTGTTATCAATTTGTTCAAAAAGCGTTCAGCTACATAATTCACTTCATTCCTATGCCTGTCACTGAAATAATTCAGTAATTTAGTTAACTCTTCTTCATTTTCAGCTGAGTCCAACAGGACCTTCAATATTTCACAGCGTTTGGTACGGTCGGTAGTTTTCATAATTTCTTTTCTTAAATGATTGAAGGCTTTTTCAAAGTTAACGAATTTATACCACAAGTAATCATTGCCACTACCGAGTAATTCATTTTGGCTTGCTATATTTTGCAGAGCCCAAGATTCTCTTTCATGTTTTGTCATCATTTCAAAGAAGTTGTTTGAGTAAAAGTCGTAAGATGTCTCAAATGGTTCGTCTTTGTACTTTTCACTAAATATTTTCTTGATGAATGTAAATTTTTCTTGTGCTGGGATTAAGTCTAGGGCAAATTTATTTGAGGCATAGTAATTAGTATAAAAAAAACTGGTGGACTTGCTGGGTAGCAAAGCCACAGCGAATATTTTCGCTTCTTCAATTTTGATATTTCTTTTTAAAATGTCTTTGTTCAATGCGTTCGCGTATGTCAATGGTTTTTTCATTACCCTCGCTTTATGATTTTGTATTATATGTTTGGAGAGTCTCCTGCCAAGAACGTGTACACTGACTTCGCATGTCTCCATCATGTCCAAATACTTTTCATTTGACAGCGAATACATATACCTCAATAAATAAATTGCACTACTCTTCGCGCCGGGATAGTCAAAATTCTTGATATAATTTTCAGCTAAATCAAACGATTCTCCAATAAAGTGTTCTAAATAAGCCCCTTCTTTTTGTGAAATCAATTGGAACACTTTTGACTTGTTGCGGATGGCATCAACTTTAAACGATTCTGGCATATGAATGAGAAATTTTAAAGCGACATTGTACAATTTTGTCTTCAAGCAATATGTGTAAAACTGGACGGCTCGTGTGGTGTCGTTTTTCATATTTGTTGCGATTGCAGTTAGCATTTTATTTCTCATTTTTATGGACATCAATGGAAAAATATTCTTAGAGAGATAATCATCATTGACAATATGTTTTAAATCGTCGTCATATAGCCAAGAACATTTATCGAGTGCTCGAGAAATGTAGAGATGGTCTCCACACTTAAATATTTCCAATATATACTCAATGTTTTTATATTTTGCTGCTAAATCAATCTTGAACAGCTTATCCACATCTGACTGTTCACCATGTTCCTTTACTACATTGAAATCAATTTTGTCTTTAACAGCTTCATTAACTTTGTTATTTAACTGCTGCTGCCTCTCCCCCAAGTTTTTTCCATTTAAAATTATCATTTTTAAGTAATGATTTTTAATCTGGAAGGAAGGAAGTTGTGCGAGGTTATTGGTTGTGATTAAGGTTACAAAATAGTTTGGGTTTTTGAGGCCTTTCAAGTATTACGTAAGCAGTATTTTAGTAACTTTATTTTTAGGTCTGAGTTATCTGACTCGAACAGAGTAAAATTCCTCAAGAAGGTATATTTGTACTTCTTCTAATCCGACTTAAAATGTGAATAAAAAATATATTGTATTCTTCATAGTGGCATAACATGTATGTGTTGTTTTTTTTTTGTTTGGTTTTTAGGGTTCCTTACCCAAAGGGTGAAAACGGGACCCTATTAATTACTTCTTTCATAGAACATCAGCATTAAGTCCAAAGAAATAAGTTCATAAAGATCCCTTACATTCAGTATGAATGCAAAATCATCTAATCAAAATTATTCATATTTATACAATTGAATATACATTGCAGCTTTCAATAATCCTACTTAAAACCTATTTGTGTAGGATATCTTGAGTTCTAGACAGCTGAAGGCGCTGGGATTCCTAGCTTTACAAGCTCCATTATAATTAGATTCCTACGTCTGTTAGCTGCCCCTTTGATATTGCTTCTGTAGGAATGTCGCGGGATTAATTGGAGGTGTGGTTTACAAAAAATGTATAAACTATATTTAGATGCAAGTGATAAATATTATAGCTAACCTCAATGAGGCGCTTGGTGCGAGTTGAAGCAGCTTTTTGTTTTATAAAAATTGTTAGGTTTATTTGGCTTGCTTCTTCAAACTACCGCACAGAACAGAATTTATGGCTCATTGATTAGATGTCATTTTTAATTGAGATCGTAAACCACCGAAACATTAATATTACATCTGTCTCAGACCGCCCAATGCAGGGACGTGAAAAAGTGATTCACAGAACTCAGTTGCACAATGATTTTTAATGGTGCAGGTTATTATGACACTTCATATGTTGTATAGTGTTACTTTAATAAGCTATTATGTTACAATAAAATGATAATCATCACATACCGGTACCAGGCGGTACCTACTCGATTAAATAAACGTAGAAAAAAACTTACAGCAATGTTTACATTAACGTTCCTTCTGATAGATTTCTGGTAATCAGCCGAGATTTCATAACCTCTAGTAGCTATAGGTACCTATTGTTTTTCACTGCATCCACATTCCAAAATAAATATACTTAATTAATTAGGTAAACCTCAAACAAATCTACAAAACTATAAAATATAAATAAGTATTTATACTATACACGCACACAACGCTGCTGTACGCTGTCTGTCTTACATTACAACCAAGGAACATATTACAACTGACACTGACTGCCAAATAGTAAGTAGAGCCGTCGTGTCGAACATGGCTGACAACCGCCGGCGCCGTCTGACCAACGGGAGAGAAACATAAAATTTTCTCATTGGTCACAGACGGCTATTATCGGAATGTTTTTGTTATTCGCTCATTGCTGAGCAGGCTAAAGCCATTGATGCCATACCACCTCGTCTTCTGCTGCATTAGATCGACGGACGATCGCTCGATGACGACTATGAACCAACTATAGTAGGTTCATGATGACGACTCACCGGACTCAGCTGTTCAACAAGCCAGTGTGTTTCACACATAGGTTTCACACCACGTCGTTAAAAAAGATCGTCGATTGTCCGCCGGGCGATCGCACTCTGCAAACCGTAAAATCGCAATCACACATCTGTTTGATCATAACTTCAACTCTTAGTCTATTGGCTTTTTAATGACGAAGAATTCTAAAACTCAGTAGGACCAAATTGCGCAACACCGCACACAAGCCTTATGAACGATAAACCGGCCAAATGCGAGTCGGGCTCGCGTACTGAGAGTTCCGTACCAACTCAATTTCCAAAAATCACGTTTGTTGTATGGGAGCCCCCCTTAAATATTTGTTTTATTATAATATAATTATTTATTTTTAAAGTGAATATACCTATAACTAAATATTCTGTGAATATTTCAAGCGTTTACATGTTGCCGTTATCAATATCGAGCAAAAATTAGCAAAAAAAAAAAAAACACTTGTTATTATGGGAGCACTCTTATGGGAGCCCCCTTAAATATTTATTTTATTCTGTTTTTTAGTATTTGTTGATAAAGCGGCAACAGAAATACTATAATCTGTGAAAATTTCAACTGTCTAACTATCGCGGTTCATAAGATACAGCCTGGTGACAGACGGGACAGACAGACGAACGGACAGCGGAGTCTTAGTAATAGGGTCCGTTTTACCCTTTGAGTACGGAACCCTAAAAATTGAAGTAACTTAAGTTTTCGGGCAGGGGGTTGCACACAAAGAAATTCTTGATGGCATTGGGTTTTTATTATTCAGTTGATATCACTATAAATACATAGTATAAAACAAACTCGCTTCCCTCTGTCTGTCTCTAATGTGTCCAAAATTCATCCAAATCCATCCAGCCGTTTCTGCGTGATTTAGTAACAAACATCCATCCATCCATACATCCATCCAAGCTTTCACATATATGATATTAGTGTTATGTGTTATACCTATAAACCTTCCTCTTGAATCACTCTATCTATTAGAATCTATTAAAAAAAACGCATCAAAATCCGTTGCGTAGTTTTAAAGTTCTAAGCATAATATAGGGACAAACAGAGGGAAGGGACTTTGTTTTATACTATGTAGTGATGGTGATAGTGAAGTGTTGATGAAGTGAAGTGATGATAGTGATAGTGATATTAGTACAAAGTAGGTATTTTGCACAGACATTTAAATATGTCTGTGGTATTTTGTTTCTTTTCTGTGGTATTATTATTACTCTAAATAATTATGTAATTTCACCATAGAGAAGACAACACCGTTTTTAATTTTACAATCTTTTTCTTTTTAATCTGTGGGAAACATATCATCAAAGAAAAGAAAATGGATTTGGAAAATGGCGGTTGTTGTCTCGCGTTATTAATTTCTGCTCTACTGCTATCAATTCGACTAGTTTCTCGAAATATGATGTAAAATACTAATAAACGTGATAAATAATACGTTGTTTGTGTAAATTGGTTTTCAAAGTGACATAATAGTATTAATTAATTACAAAGACCATTTGCACGGCGGCCCGCGGCGCGTTTATTTTGTGTCTAATCGCGTGTTTTGTGATGAATTTATTTAGATAACCTAACGAATGGTGTAATTATTGAATTCTGCATATTTTTTTTTTTGGATTTGTTGTTAAGATCATGGTTAGCAACGACGCTATTCTAAACTAAATTTGTTAGCTCCTAAAATGGGGGACACTGAAGAATTCAATACCTTAGCGTTCGAAAAAAAGTTGATGCAGTTGAAAGACACCCAGGAAAGTATACAAGGGCTGTCGTCCTGGTGCCTAAAGCAGCGCTCTCATCATAAGAAGATTGTGTCAAGTTGGTTGAATGTGCTAAAAAGAGTAAAGATTGAGCAGAGATTGGTCCTCTTTTATCTGGCTAATGATGTTGTTCAATACAGCAAGAGAAAGAACTATGAATTCGTTGAGAGCTGGGGGCTTAATCTGCAAAAAGCTACACCTTTGGTCCGGTTAGTTTTGTTTCTAACATACGCTATACTTATCTTATTAAATAGCTTGGTACTTATGGCAGTTCTATAGAATGTAACGTCCTGCCTGATCATCTGTCCAGTCCGCCTATCAGTCGGTTTGGCAGTTTGTTTGCCTCTCCGTCTGTCCATCCGTCTGTTCCGTCCATCTGTCGGCCTTGTCTGTCTGTCTGTCTTTCTGCCCGTCTATCAGTTCGCCCCTTTATCCATCTAACTGTCCGTCCATCTGTTCTGTCGGCCTGTCTGTCCTTCCATCTGTCTTGTCATTCCGCCATGTATCATATCGTCTGTTCCGTCCCCCTGTCTGTCTCTCCGCCCTTTTTTCCATCCATCCATCCTTCCATCTGTCTGCCCATCCAAATAATTTAGAACTTCCATGAAAAACTTCTAAAGGTTCTCAAATGGAGACCACAGACCGGTAAGTGCAGTGTAGGACGTCCATCCTCCCGTAAGATGGATAGGTGACCTATAAGACACTACAATTTTTATTTTATTTTTTAATTAAAATTATAAGACTATAGGACAATGCTGGATACAGGCTGCTTTCAACCGGCCCCAGCCTTCGCGGCTGGAGATCGATGGGGGAGGCTTATGTTCAGCAGTGCTTATTAATTTTCAAAGTCAGTTCTTTAATTCATCATCATCATCATCATCATCATTACAGCCATAAGACGTCCACTGCTGGACATAGGCCTTCCCCATCGATTTCCAAAATGACTGGTTGGAAGCGGCCTGCATCCAGTTTTTTCCTGTGATCTCTTTTAGGTCGTCTATCCATCTTGTGGGTGGACATCCTATGCTGCGCTTACCGGTCCGTGGTCTCCACTCGAGAACCTTTCGGTCCCATCGGCCATCTGTTCCGCGTGCTATGTGCCCTGCCCACTGCCACTTCAACTTTATTTGATAATTATTCATTAATGATCTTCACAAATAGTTTTTAAGAAAAATAATTTAAATATTTCAGAGATGAGAAAGTACGTCCGAAGATTCTGCGCATCTTCAAGATATGGGAGCAGAGATCTGTGTATGATGACGAGTTCCTATCAGATCTGACTGGGTTGCTCAGTGCTGGTGCTGTTAAAAAGACTGATGATGATCCCCTGGATTTTCAAGTGAGCATATTAACATTACCACTGAATACATAGAAGTACAAGTACAAAAGATTCACTCCGCGAAATCATTGGAATTAATAGCGAATCTTGCTACTACACAATAAAGTGCAATTGACATGCGAGCGCTAACTACCTATAGCCATATTAATCTTTGTCGCGTTATATCTGTCTATCGCACGGCAGCGGGCACGGCGAGTCCGACAAGATGACTACTTGTAGCTTTATACATAACGTAGGGAGTGAGCTAGGCCTGACATTGCTAAGAAATGTGGAAAAATGTTTATGAGGTACAAAAACATTTTTTCCGCATATCTTGCTTTTCGACAGATATGACAGCAACATGCAAAATTTTAATAATCCTGTACTTCGGATTTGTATGATCTGATTCCCTCCAGCCATTTTTCAATTAGACAGCTAGGGCGAGCACAAATAGATGACAACTTTTAATGGTTGATATTCCGATTCACCAACATCGACTGGGCCATCATGGTAGATTAGGATCCATCTTCTCTCAGTGGGAACATGATATGATTCCGCTTACTACAATTTACTGCAGCTGTGAAGGCTAAAAATAAGTTGCAAAGAGTGCATCGAGAATTTGAGACACATACTAGGGCTACATAGATATGTTCCAGAAATACTTTAACGAAGCTCATTGGACGTTGCCAAATTTTGGAAATATTTTCCATATTCCAAAATATGGCAAAGTCCAATGAGCGAATAAAAATCTTAATATCACTAATTATAAAATCTTTGGTTTACTTCCAGCCTCAACAATTAGTAAATAAAATCAAGCAATGTCAAGTATTGGAGTCAGATACTGATCAAAGACTGGCCAAGATTCATGAGTATCCACTGGAGTTGAGTGATCCTGAAGTGTTGTGTGCTAATCTGAAGGGTAAGAATACTAAAAAGTAATACAGTATTGTGAAAAAGTAGATATATGGGTCAAAAGGGTTGCTATCATCAAAATTTTTATAATTTTTTACGATACTTCTACGCTGACAACACACTCACGGTGAATCCCAATGACGCAGACAGAAAGAAAGAAAATCAATTTATTCGACATACATAAAAAAATACACCTTATAACACAAATTATTGTCGAATTGGTCCATCTCGGCATTAATGCTGAAAGTCCAAGACTATCAGCGCCGGTACGACGCGCGCGCGACTATCGCCCTGAGCGTACCGTGAAGTAACGTAGCGGGCGGGGGAAGGGGCACTTGTTTGATTGCCTATACTCGATTCGGGATTTTGTTAAAATTCAACCTACTGCTTTAGCTTAATATAAATATCTACTGTGTTGTGATTCCAAGGCCTGACATAATAGGCATGTGGCCTAATGTTTAATTTATTACGAATAACAGGCTTAGTGATGAATATAACTTAATATGTTACACATTCTGAAAAAATAAATTGAATTGGCTGATTAATCTCTGAGATATGAGCATTTAATGTTTTTGGTGGGGATAGAGAGGGGATGCTCCAGCCCTTTTTCGCAAGGCGTGTGTTAGTAAGCATTTGTATGCCGCGCCTGAGGCTTGACGTCATAGCTCAGGATAGTGCGCTCTCTGTCTAGCATGAAATTAAAATACTTATAACTTACTCATTTATGAACTTATTTAAATTTTGTTTTCGTTGATAGGCTCTAATGATGACCAACTTTTTTTATGAGGTAATAAAAAATATTTGTCATGCCTATTATCAATGTGATGTCATTTCGTTATTTCATATGGAAGAAGTTTCATATGGCCTGTCTTTACAAAGCAATATTTAAGTCAATCTTTGTTACAGAGAGATGCCTTAAAGAGGATGTAGACAAGGAGTTAGCGGAAGGAGTGGCTTGCGTAGAGCGATACACACAAGCCCTACAACGGGAGATAGTAGCGAGAGAGACGTTACTAGCACTGCTGTCATCAGCTAACCAGTACTACTCTACGCAAAGAGGGGAAGTAAAAGTTGTGGCCTATGTAAGTATTTCGTATAATACTTTTTATCCCATCTATTCGAAAATTTACGTTTTGTTCGTCAATAAGTGTGAGCATAATTATCAATATAAAAAGCCGACTTCATAAAAATGACAGAACTGGACCTAATTGAAATGGGACCACACGGGAAGCACCAGCTTTCAAATAAAAAAAAGAATCATCAAAATCGGTTCACTCAGTCGCAAGTTCTGAGGTAACCAAAAAAAAACAGTTGAATTGAGAACTTCCTCCTTTTTGGAAGTCGGTAAAAAATTAGGTCTTTTCCAATATGGTTTTAATAAGAGCGAATCAGAATTTTGAAAATACATATTTCTTTAAATGTTCCTCGATGTCCTGAACAATTACACATACAACAATTATTATATGAGTAAATGTAAAATAAAATAAAGTTTTACATCAAACTTTTTGCATTGTTTAACAATACTTCCATTTTTCGCCGCACTTTTTTATTTTTATTTTCGATTGTCTGTACTGGGCGGCGCTATAAATGTGGCCTTAGTACGAGCACTTGCGAAAAAGTTATCATTACGTAAACGATAGCAAAATGTATGAAAAATTCAGTTTCCTTTCACATTGGATAGAGGCGCTGTTAAATTTTTCGTACATTACGCTATCGTTTACGTAACAATAACTTTTTCGCAAGTGCTCGTACTAAGGCCACTGTGATGCGCTGTGAATGTTGTCTTTTATATATTTTTCTAATAGAGGGGCATAAAAAGTAGATTGTATCACGGTTGCTTCTAGTATCCTTCGCTATGTTTTGGATTCAAAATAGCTCCCTCGCCTCAAAATATTGTTTTGCTCCCTAGTCATATAATCTACTATTTTTAGTATAGATTCACATGCAACAGGCACAACATGCCTGAGGTTTTTAATTTTTTCTTAATTTGAAGTACTTTCTAGCCTCATTATTGTAATTGGTGAGGAGTTTTATATCTTTTCTAATATTATAACATAGGTACATGCGTACAATATTTCAACGTGCAAAAAGATTTGGTTACGTTTTTCTCTAGAAAGAGGTGAATAAACAGAGGTTATATTACAATTTACAATGTTTCTATTGCCTGCCGTTTTATGGTCAAGAATTAAGGTCAAATTTTCGTCGAAGTATGTTTTTCTAATAATAGACAGATTAAATACCATGTTTGAAAAAATTATACGAACCTAACGGGTTCGAACCTGACCTCAGATGGATTTTATGACTAGATAGATAGATAGGAACTATTGTGAAATAAAAATTATAAACAGATAGAAAACACTTACGAGCTACTGCCACAAGTGGAGGCCTTATTGTGAATGATATTCCAAACAGGGCCCTTATTCCGTAAAAAAACAATAACACGCTACATACGTGTTATTATAACACAGTAACCATATTTTTTCCTATATTTAATATTGCGCGATAAGTCCCGATAAATATAAAAACAGTAACCATAGTCACTAACGACATCTATTGCCATTTTTCTCCATGGAACCAATTAGAAAGCAGGTTTCCAATTAGCAAGGATAAAAAATCTCTTTTCTTTGTTGTGTGCGTTTTATGTTTCAATTTGGCTTTTTCTTCTATAAACATTCAAATATGTCTCAAATATATTAATACAAAATACAAAATTATTTATTTCACATATATTACAGTTACAATAAAACAATTGCCTGAGGACCTCAAACTAGGCTAGGTCTGTATCTTGTGGTCCGAAAAGGATACACCAATGGAAATATCTGATAATGGAAATATGTCTACAGGCATACAAAAACTTCGGCAGCAGAGTGCGCGCGTTAAAACGTAAACTAGATGAGCTAATACCGACGCTACCGAATGGCGCTCCTTCGCCGCCCGCCCGGGACGAGGACGTGCCCTCCCCTGGACCTGACGAGGATATCGACCTCCCACCCCCCACTGACAATAACGATGTAGAGGATGACAGTAAGTACCTTAGTCAGTCACTAGTGACATAATATGGTAAAAACTTACAAATTTCGAAGCTTCGATAACAAACAAAGATGCCACAATGACGCGCTAATCGCGGCAATACTTAATCTGGCTAAACTCAATACGCAGCCAGATTGGATCCACAGTCACGCGATAGATGCACAAGCCCCAACACACGTAAGAGCCGTAACATACACGTCCACGTCCAGCAGTGAGAACATGATAGGCTGATAATGAGATGTCTCACAATGTCATCGGTCCATCTAGTGGGAGGCGTACCTACGCTGCGTCTTCCGGTTCGCGGTCTCCACTCAATACACATTATTAGTAGTTACTACTTATTAAAATTATTTTTTCCATACTTAATTCTACAAATTTAGTTTAGCTGGTGTTAACCAGCACCAGTTTCAGAATCAGGTTGTCCTCCCTGGACATAGGCCTCCTCTAGAAGTCGCCATTTCTCCCTATCTCTGGCTATTCTGCGCCACCCTTTTGGTAGGTCATACTCCCACCTTCTCTATGGTCGTCCCCTTGATCTCTTCCCATCTCTGGGGTACCAAGATGGTGACCTCTGGTCCATTTTTGTTTTGATTGATTTGTATGAAAAACCATAATTAATTATTTCCTTTTCAGTTGCGTACAACATAGACCGGACATTCAACACATCGTTGGCAGCTGATGGATCTCTATACAACTTTGGTTTGTCGTCTTTTCTCACGTCTGACAACCCTATATCCCTGTTTACTGAGACCAACGATATCAGTAGTGGTGAGTTCTGTTTTGAGACCTAGCTATTGCAGTTTCGTCCACTTTGGCAACTGAGTTTCGCAACTGGTTGTCAACAGAGCAAACTTTTGCTCCATGATAAATTAGACACAGGAAATTATCTTAAAAGGTCATACTGTGATTGATGAATGATTTTCTTATCTGGTAACCAGTTGTCAACTAAATAGAAAAACAAAAAAAATTACATTAATTAAGGCTAGCCTCGAACTTAATTTATCTAAGAAAAACTTGTTAAGTATGGTTGTGATTAAAGAATACTTGGTAGCCAGTTACAAAACTCGGTTGTCCAAATTGGTTAAAATTTGCAATAGTTCTCTGACTATTTATTAATTATTATTAAAATACTTATGAATAAGGGGGTGAGCATGTGTCTGTTGCTATTTCAGCCAATAAAATAGAAGTGATAAATTCAAGGCCAAATGAAAATCAAGATATGAATATGTTAAATGATTTTTTGAAAACATTAACCAATGATAGTAATCCGGCCACATCTGAGAATAATTCTGGTAAGTCTAGACTTTCAATTAATTTTTTGTAGCCATTGCATGAAAGATGTTTTGAGTGCATGTTGGAAGTGGATGTCTGATGCAGTTAAGGTCGACGTGGTAGGTTTATCCCAGGATCTGAAATATTACTACACTCTCGTTAGAAATGACATGAGTACGGCGGGGATATATTTGTCTGCTTCTGGAAATCATGCCAATCAGCTCGATTCTCGGCTTCGCTTTCAGCTTTGAAATCTGTTAATCATTTGTTTCTCACACTTGCACTTAACAAAGTGTAAATTAGGCACAATTCCGGCTAAGTATAAAAAAAAAATCAATCTATTATTGCTAACAATATCCCAACCACGTAACCATGCCATGTCATGCCTAGGAAAAGTGATGTAGCTAAGTATAATATCGTTTGCGACAGTAAGAATGGAAGTGAAAGATCAATAACCCTGCCTGAGATACCCACGATAACGGTTAAAGCCGTAGTTAAATTAGAGACATTACTGGTCTGTAATTTAACTACAGTGCAGCAGCGTCACCAGCTCAAAAGCTTCGCCCCTTCGTGTGTTCCCCACCAACTTCTTTCCATCATCTATAACTATTAGTAGGTTACAGCTGAATTTTTTGACGTAAAAGCATCGAGATACAATACCTAAAGAGTCAAAATCTCGCAAGTGAAAACAGTCAAAAAACGTCCGAGCGTCGTTGAACATACCTAGACATCAATATATAGTTCACAACGCCACATTTACTTCAATTTAGACGTTATGTCGCTTGCATAATGTTCAACGTCGCTTGTCCGATAGGGCATCGTAGCACTGGCATCGCGCGGCGTTGTAGTCGTATCGCGGTTTCCTTACAACTAACCAAAAAGTCTGCACAATACAGTGTGCAGAGTTTGGTTCGGTCATTTTTTCGGGACGATTGTGATTATCTATAGGTATTGTGTCTCGATGCGTAAAAGCAAACAATAAACGATAGAGAAGCATTATCATTAAAAAAAAATATTCACTGATACGCGTCATGCTTAAAATGAGTTTCGGTGTTTTTTTACTTTTGCCACCATATCGTTGTTCTTTTAAAACCTTCCCAATATTACCTAAACGTTTTGGGCCCCGAGCTCTTAAACTTTTCCCTTTCACCTTTTCTGTGAGCTTTTTGAGACTGTTAATCGGTTTTCTAGTGATGTGCCTAAAGTACTGCAAAATTCACTGAAAGGATATGGTGGACAACCTCTGGATTACTGTAATAACTTTAGTCTGATAGTGTGTCTCAGCATCTTGACACCACGGCCAGAGACCCCGCAAAAAAGTTTTTTTTTGTTTATATTAGAACGGCTGTCAAGGCATTTTTGTAAGAAATTTGTTGTAGCCACTTGCACCCATAGCAACTGTGACGCGGAGTTCGACGCGTTGACATAAATAAGAATGTTCAATCAAGTATCTGTCACAATACCTAGCGACAGAGTTTCCTTCTCATTTCCGTTCTATTTACTTCTATTTTCTGTGAGTACAACAGATTTTCCAGATAGTAACTTGTCGCGGTCATCGCGATGCTCAGCGTTGAGTGTAAGGGACTGAAGGAAGAAGATCCCTTCACAAGTCTCAGAATTTAGCCGCAATTTAAATATAGTTTATTTTCCAGTGGCAAGTGGCACTCTGTCCCAAAAGTCTCAAGACGCGCTGCCCGGCTTGGACCTCCTAACGCCAGAGAGCACGGGCAACCCGCCGCCCCCGATCTCATTCTACGGCAGCATAGATCTCAGTAATGGTATGGACTATTTTATATATTTTGCTCATTTATAGTATTGAGAAGATATCTTTTGAAATTTAGTTTAACGTAGAAACAACAGTTTTTTTTTGTTTAAATTAGAACGGCTGTCAAGGATTTTTTGTAAGAAATTTGTTGTAGCCACTTGCACCCATATAAACCCATGACAACTGTGTTAGCAACTGTGACACGGAGTTCGACGCGTTGACATAAATAAGAATATTCAGTCAAGTATGTCAGAATACCTGGCGACAAATTTTCCTTGTCATTTCCGTTCTATTTACTTCTCTTTTCTGTGGTAGAAGCTCAGTGCAGTTGTTAAGTGTTGATACAACAAAGTTGCACGGAGAGCTTAGGCTGCGTTTTCACCGAAGCAGACACAAGCGAAGCGGAGAGATGTGTTGGAATCGACATTCAGAGTAGCATATCGGTTAAAATCCACATCCAGCTACGATTCAATGGCAACTGTCAAAGCGGAGACGAGAAGAATAGGCATGTGTCTTAATGTTTTATCTCTACTGCCATCAACTTACACCCGTGTGAAGCCGGGGCGGGTCACTAGTTTATTACAAATAAGAGGCTTATCGAAGGATATAACTACATACTGAAAAAATAAATTAAATTGGCTGATACATCTCTGAGATATGAGCGTTTAAAGTTTATGGTGGTGATAGAGACCGGATACTCTGTCCTTTTCCGTGTTTTAATATAGTATTTGTATGGCGCGCTTGACGTCATCACCTGTGATAACGCGCTCTTTTTCCAGCATGAAATTGATATAATTTTTTTTGGTTATTGATTATTTTGGTTGATACCGAAACCCCGTACGAAGCGCTTTGATTCCACTTTTATTGTGCAAACTGCTAGTCTGTGGAATGCGCTGCCCGCATGGATGTTCCCCGATAGTTACAATCTGGGTGACTTCAAATCTCGAATGAATCAGTTTCTTTTAGGCAAGCGTGCTCCATCGTAGAACGCATCATCGTTTAACATCAGGCAAGTTGGCTGTCAAACGAAAGAATAATACTAGTAATATGTACAAAATAAAATAAAAAACATTACTTATAGTTAATTTATTTTTGAACAATATTTAATATTGTTTTCGTTGATGGGCTCTATTTATTGATCAGCTTTTATATGAGATACTAGCCGTCCGCCCCGGCTTCGCACGAGTGTAAGCTCGGCCTTCGGCCTCGCTACAAAATATAATATAGCCTATGTCACCTGGGGATAGTGTAGCTTCCCAACAGAGAAAGAATTTTTCAAATCGGTTCAGTAGTTTCGGAGCCTATTCATTACAAACATACAAAAATAGGTACAAATCTTTCCTCTTTATAATATTAGTGTAGATTAAATAATAGTTAGGACCTATTGTAACAAATAATAGTAAGCGGACTATAGCCCCGCGAGGTATAGCGGAGTATAGCGGTGCGTTGCGAGCGGAGAGGGGTGGGGTATATGAAGCTATGGTTCGCGACAGACAATACCTATAGAGTCACAATCTCTAAGTGAAACAGTCATAAAAACGTCCCAGTATCGTGTACAGGTCGCGTCAAGTAAAAAGAACGCTGGCGGTTACGGTTACACTGCGCAGAAGGCGGTTTATCGGTCTATTTGGTGATATGAGGCGCGGCGCCGGGCGGGCGGGTCACGCGCCGCATGCTTGCCGGACCGCTATTGGTTCGTCAGTCTAAAATACAATCGCGCATAAAAGTTTTTAATTAGAAATGGTTTTACATAGAGAAGTGAGAAAAATGATTTATGATGTTTATTGTTTTATGAAGAGAGAGGCTGATAATAATGCAGTTGTTAATTAAAAAAAAAAAAAATGAAACGTGCACTAAGGTAAGGAAAATATAGGTCGATTATTGTAAAAGCGATAACGTGGTTGACACAATGACCGAAACGTTCAAAATTCGCGTAAGGGATAATGATTCTGACTCAAATGATGATGAAGTGACGAAAATGAAATGGCAACCTCTAGCAGTAACACCATTTCATGTCACCCAGGACGACTTAATGGAAGGAGTTTCAACATTACTTAAATTTTTACAAGCTTTTATTAATAAATATTAAACATTCTACACTGAATAAAACATGTTTTAATTATATTTATTATTATTCTATCTAATATATTTTGCCATGTACCTAGCAATAACCAATACGCTGCGAGCAAAAGGCTAATTAATAATTATTTAAAACAATAGGCTTAGTACTTTTGTGCGCAAGTGTACCCATGCGCAAACACACCCCCTCTACTTTCTTCCAGCGTTCTTTTTACATGACGCGACCAACACATACCTAAACATCAATTGTATAGTTCACAATGCCACATTTACTCCAATATTTTATGTCGCTTGCGTAGTATTCAACGTCGGTTGTCCGCTATGGCACTGGCATTGCGCGGCGTTGTAGTCGGATCGCGGTTGCCTTACAAATAACCAAAAAAGTCTGCACAATTCGCGTGCGCCGAGTTTTGGTCCGGACATTTTTTTGCCACGATTGTGACTTTATAGTTATTGTCTCTCGATGGCGACAGTCTCATATCAGTTCGACCGTTCCTCTCTACTGCAGCCCTGGTTCTCGTCCACTACAGTTCTTTGGTCTCCGCTTTGCTAATGAGAGATTTTCTGACAGCTGGGAGAACATAGTTCTGCAACCATCGACAGATGGCGCTGACTAGACATGATTCTCATTTTAACCACAAAATACTATACTACGAAATAAAATAACACAAAAACAAGCATGACTGCCAGTGTCAGACAGACAGATAGATATTGACATCGATTCTGATGTACCATTCTCTAAACTAAATTTGACACCTCTAAAATGGATGCCATCCTTTTCTGCCGTATCGAAATAAAAAAAGACGCCGATAATTTTAGTCCTGTCAGATTAGTTTAGAGAATGGTTTAGAGAATTGATGCCATTGTCTGTCTATAAGAGAAAACAAATTTTTTAATTGACCGTTCTTTGTCCGTGGTTTTGCTTAATTTTCAGATCCATGTCTCGTCAACGCCATCTATTGCATTTTTATGAACAATTTTTTTCCTAATTGCATTTCGGAAAACCTCCCGTTCACTTGTCTCTGCTTTAGTGGAAACACCCACTTCATTCATAGCTCCGCTCATCTCAGTTTTTCCCCTCCACCTCATGGGATCCGCATATCCAAAAAGGAGGAGGTTATCAATTCGACTGTATTTTTAACCGATTTCAAAAAAGGAGGAGTTTAACAATTCGACTGGGTGAACCGATTTTGATGATTATTTTGTTATTTGAAAGCTTGTGCTTCCCGTTTGGTCTCATTTCAATTTGGTCCAGTTTAAAAATATTTTTTTTACAATTAAAAAGTCATTTCCACACAAAAAATATTATAAGAGACATCTGTCGGAACACCTCAGTACTAAATCAGGCATGCGCTCTCTAAAACCGATAGTGCCTAATTAATGCGCGCGCTATGGGATAGAGGCCGCATATTTGGTCCAGTTCTGACATTTTTATGAAGTCGGTTTTTTATATTGATAATTATTACAATGTTATTGCAACTGTCAGCGAGAAAAAAACTTGTACCGAGTATAAATATCCCTTTTTTTTCCCCAATGGCATACTAGGAGTTGAAACACAAACTGCGGAAGCGATCAAAGTACTAGGCAATCATACACCAACAAGCGGTATGTATGGCGATCATGAGGATGAATGATAAATTTATTTATTAGCTGACCGTACAGGCGTTTTCTTGTGATCAGGGGTCTTACGCCCGTCTGCAAACTCACGCGAAACCTTAACGCGCCGAGATACAGTTTGCGGTCGAGTGATTATGCATACTGCGCGTATTTGGGCCCGCGGTTAGAGTTGGGCGTAAGGTTAAGGCCCAGATGGCTACCTGTTTTAAGCGATTCTGTTTAGGTGATGAGAAAAGTTGCGAGACCGCAAACCGTATCTCGGCGCGTTAAGGTTCACGTTCGTGTGATTTTCCGAACTGCGCTGTTTCAGCCTGCGTTAAGAGTTAGCCGTGAAGACCGTACCCATTTCAATTTTGTTTGAGTAAAAAAAAAATGGGAATAAATGTGGTTCATACAAAAATCACTCTCAGTTACTCAAACAAAATTTTTCGATTTTTCTTGCCCTAAAATCCTTGTTATGACAGAACTTTTATAAAAATTAAGATTACGAACATTTATAAAAATAATTTTAGCAGTTTAAAAAACTAAAAAACACGCTTTAAAATCGCTAATCCTGAAGATCCTGGTAATGATAATGGGAGAAACTATTTGAATTATTGCATTGTCATCGGTCCTTGATAAGTGTGCTAAGTTTCAAATCAATCCGACGTTTTGAAAAGGATGATAATCACGTTTAAAGATTCCGTTACATATGTACATACCAAGCTAATAAAAGCGTGTTAAAAAGACGTTGTCCTGTGTCCTGTCCCAATTTCAATAAATTTGTGTGAGATAAAAAAAAAATGTTCATACAAAAATCACTTTCAGTTTTCCCGAATTTTCCGGGCAACTTTTCATATTTTTCTTTCCCTAAAATCTTGTTCGGAATATTACGATAACTTATTAAAAAAAAACGGTCCAGTTTTAAAAAAGAAAAATTATAGGCTTGCGTTTGACCGCCAACTCGCCAGCTGTTCTCAAGAGATGCGCTTACCCGCGAACAGCATAATTTTTTTATTTATATAATTATAGAAGTAAAGTATGTAAAATAGCAGTGCTATAGATGCTAATGCTATTTCATGCGCAAATTTTAAAATAAAATAAAAAAACGAAATCAATGTAGTATTTAAAAATACTTATTGCGCATTATCTTATGAATAATATGGAAAATGTTTCATAGAATGTTGATATGTTTTATTTTATCGAAGGAGAGCGAAAAAAAAGCTTTTCATGTTGATCCTGACTAAACCGAACCTGAGTAACCCCCGTACAATACAAGTATACCTTGATTTTTAGGGTACTGTACCCAAAGGGCAAAAACGGGACCCTATAACTGAGCCTACGCTCCTGTCTGTCTGTCCGTCCTACCTTTAAACGGCTGTATCTTTGGAACCGTAATAGATAGCCAGTTGAAATTTTCACAGAATATGTAATGTTACGGCGGATTAACTAAGAAATAAAAAAGTCAAAAAATAAAAAATAAACATTCAACTAACGTATTTTTTAAACGTATTTTTGTAATTGCTCTAATGTAAAAACGGTAATACGTACAAGCGTCAAACTTAGTATGATTATAGTACATACTATAAAGTTAAGAACAAAATAATAAATACTGGCCAAGTGCGAGTCGGTGACAAATTCTGTTCATTACCAAGTTATAACTGGTAATTTCGTTACTTGGACGACCTTATCATTCTTTCACCAAACTCCAAATGACACATTTTACTAATATTAAAGTCGGTTTTTTAAATTGATATATATTGTATTTTTGTGGTGGTTCGGAACTCTCACTGTGCGAACCCGACTCGCACTTGGCCGATTTTATTTAAACTCATACTATTGGATTTATGGATCTTTGTGCCTGCAGGCCTAGCATGGGCCGTGGAAAAATTATCTTTCCACCGGTTTTATCCGCGCTCAGACGCGACAGAGCTAGAATATGGATACGTTTGTCTCTTTCTAGCGGGATAAAAAAGGTGGAAAGACAATCTATCCACGGCCGTTGCTAGGCCTGCAGATAATAAAATGATTTAGATTTTTTATTATTGTGGTTGTATAAAATATTTATTGTTTTTTAGACGAGCCAGACCAACCATATCGCCCTGAGTCCGCCCCATGGACAACAAATAATTGGTCTGTACCGGTAAGTCTAATCATACTAATAAAAAAAAACGAGAAAGTGTGTTTGTTTGTCTTTCCTTCACGCAACAATAAATTAACGGATCGACGTGTTTTTTTTTTGCTTAGGATAGAGGGCGGTTTTTTTTTAAATTGCAGAATAGGCTTGCGTTTGGCCGCCAACTCGCCTGATGTTAAGCGATGATGCGGCCTACGGTGGATCACGTTCGCTCAGGAAGAAACCGATTCACTCTTGACTTGAAGACACTCAGATTGTAACTATCGGGGAACACCCACTCAGGCAGCGCATGCCACAGACTAGCAGTATGGTACCTGAGGAAACGTCCACGCGAGTAAAACCGTGGGGCGTAGCTATGAGTAATAATATATGAATGTTATCTCTTTCTGTTTATTACGTACTTATTACAAAAAATTGCGTGTTTACTAATTTTGAAGTTGGTTTTATAAATTAATAGTTATACTATATTGAACCCACCTCATATGTATGAGCGCCGATAATCCTAAAGCTCAGCTTAAACTGCTTTATTCACCATTTCAGTGTCATTTAAAGAATTATTTTTTTGGTTTTGTAATAAATTTTGATTATGCATACAGACGGCAGTGCCGCCGCCGCCAGCGCCGCCGATTGGTCTGAATGTGCGTTTCGACACGCCCGAGTCGCCGCCGCACGTCCCTCACACTACTATTGAACCGATAGTCTACCCGCCGCCGGTGAGTGATAATGATGGTGGACTTTCTACCTATGTATATATATATAGAATAGATCTGCGGTAGAAACTATAGTCGGATTAACCGGTTTAATCTTACGTGAGTAATCCCGTGTAATATAAATAAAATGTGTGAAAAGCACGTCAGTGTCCATAGTATATCTGTTTCTTTTACGCGCATCTCAGGATATGTAAATATTAACTACTATCATGTTTTACAGGAAATAGTGCCTGCGGTGGACGTGGACCACAGAGGGACGCTGCCTCCTCCCCCACCACCCCCCATGCTGCCTTTGCTTGGACGTGAGTTCAACTAAGATAACTTTTTTTGTCGTAGAGGAAATCTTTCAAAGATAACCACCCGTCACAGTCGCACAACGAGCTATGGAGAGGGCTATGCTCGGGGTTTCTCTACGAGATCTAATCAGAAATGACGAAATCTGCAGACGAACGAACATACCGACAACAGTTACCGACATAGCTCACCGGATTAGCAAGTTGAAGTGGCAGTGAGCGGGCACATAGCACGTAGAACAGATATTTATAACACCGGACAACTGAGACGAAAAAGTATCATCAGTCTGATCATTGGACTAATTCTCTAATGTTCATGCCATTTCAGATATAGAAGACGTGGACCACAGAATGCTGCCGCTGCCGCCGCTTCCGCCCCCAGCCAACACACCTTTAAGACATCCTTTACATCAGAATCAAGGTACAGTACTATTAGCCACCTGATTCCGGACTCTTTAAATCACATTGGGTAAATAATGTTCCCATTCAAATACTCACCTCACCCACCTCAAGATAAGGTTGATATCTCAAATTCATTCATACATTAGCTCATACTCTTATCATCATCAGCCAGAAGACGTCTACTGATGAACATAGGCCTCCCCCTTAGAACTTCACATTAAATGACAGCCTGCCATCTGCATCCGCTGGATGCCCGTGATTCTCACGATGTCGTCGCTCCATATAGTGGGAGGCCTACCTACGCTGACTTCCGGTTCATGGTCTCCACTCAAAAACCTTTCTTCTTCATCGGTTATAGGTTTTTCACGATGTGAAAAGCTATGTGGCCTGCCCATTAACTTGCAAATCTTAGCAGTTACGTCCGTGATTCTGGTTTTTCTGCGAATATCCACGTTTCGGATTTTATCGCAAAAAATCCGAGCATGGCTCTCTCCATTGCCCGTTGTGCGACTCTTAAGATTTCCCAAGGCTAGCACTTATGGACCACGTCTCAGTCCCATGCCATAACTGGCAACACACCCATGTCTTTATGCACTGTGGAATTTCTGACGAGAAGATATCACGTAATTACCCGAACGCTGCCCATCCGAGTTGGATTTTTCGGATGACCCCTTTGCCTAAATTGGACCTACCTAACTGAACAATCTGTCCAAGATATGTGTAATGGTCAACAACTTCATACTCTATCAACAAAATTTACTCGTAACCGCCGTGACAATCACAAGCTATTAAATCGACGTAGCAAGACACAACTTTTTAGGAATAGTGTGTTTGGAATGGGTCCATTAGTTTATAATAAAATACGACAAGGCCTTTCATACCTTGAGGTCTGTCATACCTCAATACAAACCTCTTTAAAAAGAAGCTTAACCCTTAGCCACCTAACATGTTTTTGAGTTACACTACCACCTAAGGGCGGTCATGGTGACCACTTGCATTATTTTCTGTTTTTACATGAAAAAATATTAATAATGACATAAATGAAAGACAGATCGTAATCTATATTTATTTTTTATTATAATGATATTAATAAACTTACAAAAAGAACACATACATATTATTAATCAATACTTACAATTAACTTGAAAATTTTAGAACAAAATCTGAGATTGAAATTGAGAGAGAAAAAAAAAAAAAAAAAAAAAATATCTGAGATCTGACAAGGAACTATAATTGAAACATAATAAAATCTACTTATTTTTTGGTATTGTGCTTATGTCTATTATATAAAACTATTAATGGCAAAATCAAATCACATTTTTTATAAAATCACAATGGGTAAACAGTTACAATTTTTAACAACAGTCTAAGCACATCTTTTGCGAACACTCAACGCAAATGGGGTTTTTACATTGAAAGCACATGTGATATGTTTTGCGGTTTTTTTTAGCATCACAGGTTGATCAAGTCTTCCTGATTTCAAACTTTTCGACGTTATAGTTGAAGACGTGCTAGGCTCTTGATCCATCTTCAGTATGCAGCGAATAGCGCCTTGAAGTTCTGGTTGCTGGGCTGGGCTTCTTCACACGTCGTTCCAGATGAGGTTTTACAAGATTTTCAGCCAGTTGTTTCATGAAATTGAGTCTACGCACCTTTGTCTGAGCTTGGTTCATGTTATTTACGATGTATGCATTTACAGCAGAAATGTCCAGCATTCTATAAAATATCGCCATAGGCCATTGTTGAGTTCGTCGGGAAGTTGAGTAGATAGCATATTCCTGGTCTAACATATCAACGCCACCTTTGGTGCTGTTATAAAACATGATAATTTCTCATTATTTTCTATTTCTGAGTCAGACTGACACTCGCCTTCAATGACATGATCCACTGAAACATCTTCGATGTTACTGCAGTCTTAATTTGGCAATTCTGGCTCATTTCGTTCATTTTCCGTGTCTGAATCAGAAATCTGATCTCCGATCTGTTCTAACCATCCCAAGATGTTTCGGTCTAGTCGTTCATCAGACATTATAAAGCTAAAAAACAAAAATAATTGATTTTGTAAAAAAAAAACATAACCACCTAACGTCGGTCACCATGACCGCAAACAAAATATATTTACCTGTAACTTTTGAACGAGCGGCCGTGTGGAGCAGTCTAGCGCACAGCGCGTACCGAGGAGCGGGGCGGTAAAGTAGATGAACTCATAGACGCATAGCTCGCGTAATAATGGAATAATTCAAAAAACAAAAACCGCTGGAGTCACTGTGACCGCCGTTAGGTGGTTAAGGGTTAAGGATCTATTGACTGCTAAATGCTACTATAGAATAGATGACTTCCTACAGGATACATTTTGACATAATATTTACATTTTTATTTTATTTTATTTCGATCCTATTTCACTTTAAGCATTGACATCACATAATAAGGAATAGTAGCTTAGACTATTTGACATTATGTAACAATTATTTGCGATTATCTTGAATCTATTGTAATAACTTTATCTGAATTGTGTTTTGAAAATTCCCATTATGTAAATGCAACAGGACTTACGAGCAACTAACTCCCCTCTCGAATTTGTACACGTACTTATCAACACGTTTTTACCACAGAGGGGGTAAAAACATGTTGATAAGTACGTTAAATGTTATAATATCTTTACCTGCTCACATGTTTGGACTAATAAACGAATCTTTATCTATTTGAGCTGTTTTGAGTTTTATGTCACTTTTATTGTGCGAACTGCTAGTATCAGGAATGCGCTGCCTTAATGGGTATTCCGCCGTAGATACAATCTGGGTGTCTTGAAATCACGAGTGAATCTGTTTCTTCTTAGCAAGTATGCTCTATCATAGACCGCATCATCGCTTAACATCAGGCTAGTTGGCAGTCAAACGCAAACCTATTACTGAATTTAAAAAAAAACACAACCCTGTCACGGTCAGAAAGGTTAAACTCGGTACGAACCCGGAATGGTACCACCGCCGTTAGGCGCGGGTTAGGTCCTGAAACCGAGCTGGCATGGTAAATTTGGAACGAACCCGGAATGGTACTACTGTAAGATACGGGTCAGGCCCTGTAACCGACCTGGCACCATACTCCTGTGGCTTCTACCGGTTAAAAAACCAAGATCAGTCGGTAAAATGTTAATTTCTTTATTTGAAGGAAACAGATCCCGGTATCAGTGTATGGATTTTAACGGCTAGTAATGAAATAGTTTCGACTGTATTTACAACGGCTTTTATTTAGTCGAATGATAGCAACAATACAAAATTGATATTTCAAAGATTGCGTGTGCGTGCGAGGGTGAAAGCGACACAGGTCCGATGTGGGAACGCGTCGGAGTGCCACTGCGCCGGCCGACTTGCGAATGAGGCTCGTGGTCCGCGCGCCCCCGCGCGCGTCGCTTGCGTCTCGAGCGCCACAAGTGGATACAACTCGCCGGGATCCGTGGCTAATTCAGTCTGATCCCGGGGTCCGTGGATACATACCTACGTAAAGACAAGTTATATCATGGATAAACTGACCTTTATAAATGTTTTCGTTCCAGATGTGGACCATAGGAATTTAATATCGTTAACGCACCAGCCGTTACCAGTTCCTAGGCCAATGAAGCCACTCAACATTGATCAAGTAAGTAAACAGATATTTTGTAGTTGATTGAATCAGGCGTTACTTTGCGCCAGTCCATTTTCAAAACTGTTCTTCTGATGAATCTCTAGTGTAATTCCGCTTCTACGTCGCTTCAAGTACAATAAGGAATTTGTGATAAATTTTCCTGGTAGATATTTGTTGATAAAGTTAATTTAATTGAGTTTAATTTTGCCTAACCTAAAATTAAATATGTATTACATAAATTGAAAATTAACCTAACTTGAAACAAAAATTAATTAATTCTGAAATATTATTTAAATTTAATAATTATAAACAAAAAAAAAAAAGTAATCTGAAACAAAAATGTATTAATTCTGAAACATAAAATATATATTAATTGAAATGAAATGTAAAAAATTATAAATTACCTAATATCTACCAGGAAAATTTATCACAAATTCCTTATTGTACTTGAAGCGACTTAGAAGCGGAATTACATTAGAAATTCACCAGAAAAACAGTTTTTAGATATTTTGAAGCTGTACAGATCAAAATTGAATGAATTGAATCTAGGAAACCGTAAAGGCCGAAACACGATTAAGGACATTTCGCACTATAGCAAAAAAAAAACACTGATTTGCGCTTTTCTATCTATTTTTTGGATTCAATAAAATACCAATTTATTAAATAGTGTTTACGATATTTATTTATTTATTGAGGTACACAAAACAGAATATAGTCATATTAAAAATAAATTAAGTGTGTTGACAATTTTGAACTAAACCATATCCCAAAACATGCGTACTCATCATGGTTATTATAAAAGCAGTATGATATTACAAATTATAATAATTAAAATTAGGTTATTAATTATAGATTTTCCTTTCAGTTAGCTACATTCATGTGAGCCGTGAATGCAATGTTTTTTTTATATTTCTCTTGAATTTGGCAGACATTGATCAAAAATGTTTATAGAGCTATAATGATTTTTGACGATATCTTAGATCGAATAGAATTTTTATATCTTAATGTACAGGTTTGATAATTCTGGAGGGAACCGTAAAAGTATATTTTTAATTACAGCTAAGTACACTTTTTGATAAATATGAGAAAAAATCCTCAAAAATTGAAGTAGCGAAACGCACGACTTTGTGTAAGCTTCAAGGTGTTGCTCCACTAAACGCGACTTTAATACAATATATTAAGCCCAAAGCCCATCACACACGTACCTATAATATATATTAATATGAATCATAGCTAAACTTATTACGATATATTTTCAATACTTTCTTTGTGTTACCCCACACGCAGATATAATATATGTATATTATAGCTACGTGTGTGATGAGCTTTATGGTCATAATACGTGGTAACATACTTTGTTTAAAAGTGGGAAAACCTCGCCTTTAACCTTATTTCGTTTTGGTATATGTCTGACCTAACATCGTGTATAACCAGGACTATCGAGTGCCGACAATGGTGCCGCCCGTGATGCCGCCCCCGGACATCGTGGAAAGCGTCGATATGGATCTGTCTGAAGATGAGGACCAACGTAAATATTCTTCTACCTACATACTAGGTCCACTCGTTGAAACGCCTCGAGTTTTTTTAACCCACTTTCAAAAAGGAGGATTTAATCAGAAGACGTTCACTGCTGAACATAGGCCTCCCCCTTTAACCTCCACACTGAACGACATCCTGCCATCTGCATCTACTGGATGCCCGCGACTCTCACAATGTCGTCGGTCTATCTAGTGGGAGGCCTACCTACGCTGCGTCTTCCAATTCGTGGTCTCCACTCAAGAACCTTTTTTCCTCATCGGTCATCAGTTCTTTGAGCGATGTGGCCTGCCCATTGCCACTTCAAATTGCAAATTTTAATAACTATGTCGGTGACTCTGTTTCTTTGGCGAATATCTACGTTCTGGATTTTATCGCGCAAAGAAACTCCGACCAATCAATTCATCAATTCAATCATTCAATTTCATTAATTCAATCTTTTTGTTCAAAAATTTTGAAATGAGGGAGAAAGATAGAGGACGCACATAGCATCTCCTCCTTCAAGTAGCATGCTTTTGGGGTACCTTAACACTATTTAGTACTGCATCTTATGTCAAACTGATTTCCCCTGCATTTCAGAAGGTATGTACCAACAGAACCAAGAAACAGCTAGGCGGCCTAGCTTCAACAACAACAAAATCCTCGTCGGTGGTGATAACGGAAAACTACACGAACTGAACCTAGACCGGGAAACCAAGGAACCACAATCGGCTCCAGTGATCTCACAAATGGTCAATCCTTTCGACGCTATGCCACCAAGCTTACAAAGACTCAGCTCTTATTCAGAATCACCCGAGAATGAAGATTCGTACGATGAAGATTTGCGCAGCCGGGGAATTGAGAACGAGAGACATTCCCCGGACGAAGAATGGCAAAACAGACAGAGACAGTTAATGAATCAGAGGTTCCCTAGTAACTGGAGCCCTAGGACGTTTAGGCCTCCGCCTCAGTTCTGGCCCAGGAATGGGCCGAGGCCTCCCAGGTGGGCTGGCCCGAGACCGCAGAGGTTTTGGTGATTGTGATGCGTAATTTAGTGATAGTGACTTTGACACTAGAAATTATATTATAAATGAAGTATGTCTGATTCGAATTTGTTGTTCGGAATTATCTTAGGGTTTGTTGGAGGAAAAGTTGACAAGTGCTAACCATTAGGCGTAATCTGCGGGTCTAGACAAGAACCACTTTCTGTAAGCGTTAAAATAAAATTGCATGAAAATGACATTAGCAGTCACGTGACATCTCTCAAGCTAATGTCATTTTCATACAATTTTATATTTCTGCAGGCGTTAACGTTAACAGAATGTGGTTCGTTTTCTTGCTCAATTGATAAAAAAATCATGTATAAAACACATTGGCAACGTTTATTGCATGTTTTTAACTGGGTGATTTCTAAAATCTGCATGTTTGTCAGATGAATTTAAATAAAGTATTTGAATGAAAAAGTAATAAATAAATAAATATAAATATCTGGGACGTTTTTACAAACACGGTCATCTGACCCCAAACTAAGAAAAGCTTGTAATATGGCTGCCAGAGACATAGGTACATATATATTTTTAAACACCAGACATAGAACAATCACAAATGGGCAAAAGAAAAAAAACAAAACAAAAAAACATAGGTGCCCTAGGTGGGTATCAAACCCACGCCCTCAAGCGCAGAAGATAGGATTACTATCAACTGAGCCACCGGGGCAGTCAAAGTAGGCAAAGTAACTGAAGCTAGAAACAAACGGCCAAAAAGGAAAAAGGAGAGAAAATCAGTAGCAGAGGTGGGATGGACCCGTAACTATTTGTAAAAGTATGGAGAGAGATACTAATGTTTTCTATCAGTGCTAACCACAAAAAAGATTGTTGTTGTTTATATTAGAACGGCTGTCATGGCATTTTTGTAAGAAATTTGAAATTAAAATAAAGAAATAAGAAATAAATAACTGTGACGCGAAGTTCGACGCGTTGACATAAATAAGTATGTTCAATCAAGTATCTGTCACGATACCTGGCGACAAGAGTTTTCTTTTCTGTGGTGATAACTAACAATACATAGTTCAACTTAAACTCTTATTTAATGACCTCTTTTGTGGAGCGGAGCCACCACAATTTCGCCAATACAACGTATTGGGATAAACCATCAAACAAAGAGATTGTCCGGTGAACACAAATTTGGACGGTGTTTTTTTTTTTTTGCTGTGCCTTTGAAGTAAAATATAGCACTATATAGACGGCAAAACATTCGACTTCAACAAACCTCAAGTTTATTCTGAACTCAACTCGAAAATTTATGTAAATAGTATGGTCGCAATTAGTTTCGATTGAAAACAGTTTATTAAAAGATTCAATGTTGCTCTTAAAAAAATGTACAAAAACAAATAGGAAAAGAAGAAAATGCAAGTTTAAAATTTTTGATGGACGGATGTTTTGAAAATGAAATAACAGAACATATGAAAATATGTTTTGAATACAATACTCCAAAAATATATTAATAAATATATATATATATATATATATATATATATATTTCCTTTCAATAGTAATTGAAACATGTATTTTGTTCCTTATTAAATAATGTAGAAATAAGTTTTATGACAGCTCATGTTTTCAATTAATTTATATTGTATGTTATATGTATATCAAATATTTGTTGAAGCCAGAAATACACCAAAAGACCACATAGTCCGAACAATTTACGCAATGCACGCTATTAACATACATTTCAGTATGGCGCGTGCCTTCGTAAACTGTTTGGACTATAATATGATCTGGGGTCTTACGCCCAACTCTTGCGGGCCCGAATACGCGCAGTTTGCAAAATCACGCGAACCTTAACGCAAGAGTGATTTTGCAAACTGCGCGTATTCGGGCCCGCAGTTAGATTTAGGCGTAAGGCCCTAGGCTTGTTTCGCCTTACCATGTATTTAAAATGTATTTGTATATATAAAAAAACCGACTTCAAAATTTGGTCAGCCGTTACTAAAAAAATTATAGCGAAATGAAAGTACAGCTCAGTACAAACGACCTTAACTTAGACCTTTTCTAATCTGAACTTGGCCTGGGGCCAACTGAATCGTTTATAACATATCTGTCTCTCAGGTCATACTACGAAGCCACTGAAGGTGTTACTAGACGGCGTCAGGGTTGAGCAGGTGATGGATTCAACCTTTTTAGGCTTTAATATAGACCGGAGCATGACGTGGGAATGCCATATTGACAAGCTCTGCGGCAGTGTAAGTAGTGCGTGCTTCGCGCTGAGGCGGGTGCCCCGAGTGGTGTCTGCGGAGGTGTCTCGTGCATGCTATTTCGCCACGGTGCACTCTAGATTGCAGTACGGCGCGGAACTGTACGGGCGCGCTGCCGACTGGATGCGCGCCTTCCGATCGCAGAAACGAGATGTACGTGCCATCGTAGGGGTGTCGCGATGCACCTCCGTGAGACCTTACTTTATAAAGCTCGGAATACTCACGTTGCCTGCCATTCTGATATTCCAGGTGGCAGTGTACGTGAGAACTAACTTCCACCTGTACCATAAACTCAGCGACATGCACTCTTGCAACATACGTAATGCCGACAGGCTTGTTGGTATCACGCACTCACTAGCAAAGTCCGGCAAGTCGACGCACGTTATGGGGCCGATGGTGTACAACCGGTTGCCAAAGACAGTGACAGATGCGCTGACTCTGAGCTGTTTTAAATTTAGATTAAAACGCTGGCTTATCGACCAAGCGTTTTCTGATTTTGACCAGTTTCTAAAAACTGATGGCAAAAAAATGTAATATAGGTGTATGTACGGTGTTTTTACTAATTTAATGTTTGATTATTATTAGCTGATATTTCATTTTATTTTATTTTTTATTTTTATTTCATATTATGTTGTATATTTTTTCATATACATCTTCTATGTAAGTGATTATAAGGCCTGACCTGTAAACATATGTTTATCAATAAATAACTTTGACTTTGACTTTATATTCATAAGGCCCCTGGAGTTGAAAATTTTGTAAATTTTGTGTTCAAAATATATTTAATGTTAATTTATGTACCTAATTGTAATGAAAGAACTTTGAATGGAATGCAGTCCAAATCTGTAACTCCAGGCCTAATTCTAAATAGAAAAATTCTTTATGTTTCGCAGACAGACAACTTTCCTACAAGGTGTTGTTTTTTGTATTTCAAGTACTGAGCTGCGAGCTTTTTCATTTTGCTATATTTTTTTGCCGATGGCGTGCTTAGAGCATTTGTCCAACTTAAGGCCCAGAATAAGGCGCGCCGCTATCTCAAACGGGCATTTGAAGTTTAAAAAAGAAATGACTGTCTACTCTTGAAAAATGTCCTTTGGTCATTTTGCGAAATTAACATTCCACAATATTTTGAACAAACTTTTGTTTTTATGTTATGACCATATAAAATGGGATATACAGTATATCCCATTCCATTACTATTCCTATTCATTCTAGTAAATTTGTCCTAAATATTTTGAAATATTAACTTCGCAAAATGACCGAAGCACATTTTTCAACAGTAGACACGAGTCATTTTATATCCTAAGAACATCAAATGCGCGAGTGAGATCGCTGTTATCTGGGACATTTCTGGGACATTCTGGGACATTTTTTGCACACACGGTTATCTGACCCCAAACTAAGCAAAGCTTGTAATATGGCTGCCAGAGACTGATATACGTACATATATATTTTAAATACATATTTAAATAGATATTAACATCCAGACATAGAACAAACACAAATGTTCATCACACAACCTAGATGGGAATCGAACCCACGCCTTGGGGGCGTGGGTTCGATTCCCATCTAGGTAGGCACAGAAGTTAGGTTCACTACCAACTGAGCCACCGGGGCAGTCGAATCAAATCGGGGTATCGACTTTCTGGCACATTATACAAGCCACGACATGCAAAGTAGGTGAACACGCGCTGTCTATCATGTATATGGTTTCAAGACTTATACATTGAAAACGGTTTTTATTGCACATTGTGTTGTGAGGGTTATACAATTCTATGTATGATGACATACATGAGTTATACTGTACAGCATCTTTTACTTCTAGTCTGTAGTCGTCCTGTTTTGTTTTTACTTGACTGTTTTATTAAGACCAGAATGCCTGAGCGCCGCTATCACACACACATTTGGTGTTTTTTTCTTAAATATAAAATTACTTACTACATTTAAAAAAATGTGTTTCGGTCATTTTGCGAAGTTAATATTTTTTTTTTTTTTTTTTTAATATTTTTATAATGACTAGAATGAATGGGAAAACTGTTTAAGTATCCCTTTTTTGTGGTCATGATAAAATAATTATTAAAACAAAAATTAGTTTTAATTATTTTAAAATATTAATTTCGTAAAATGACCGAAGCACATTTTTAAACCGTGGGTTGTAATTTAATATTTTAATATAAAATTATATATATATAAAAATGTGCGGTTGAATGTGTGAGATAGCGGCGGCGCTATATTTTTGACCTTAAGAGAATCAAGGCTTTATGTATATTTGAAAAATTCTAAGGCTCAACGCCTACTGTAGAGACAGCATACAAGCGGCCGCCGAAAAATAGGTTTAAAATTGACGCTCCTCGACTATTATATACTAGTAAATGAAGTACAATTTTGAACCTTACCTGCAGCTTTTTCACGGCCGCTTGCCTCGATTCTCTGGTACCAAATTTGCCTGGATTTAAAAGATATAGACATAGAAATACTTATAAAAATATAGTTAAGTCTAATTCAGATAATGTTACATCTGAGTGCGCGTTCCAAATTAACGTTAACAGCGCTAATTAAAACTTGGTGTCGTATTGGCGTGATTCGGAACGCTATCTGAATTGGCCCCAATATATCTTAAAAACCGGATAATGAATACCATTATTTTACACTTGACTTATTTTTACACTTATTTCATAATAAAAATGTATAAAACAGTCAAGATTATAATATAACTTTTGAATAGATTAATATAAAAATAGAAACTCGCTTTTGTCTCGTCAAGTAATATAGATTGACAGAAATAAAGTTATACATAGGTAGGTTGCTTTTTGCTTATTATAATAAAGCTTAATAATAAGAATGTTATATTATTTTTGTCTATTAATATTACATTTTGCAAATAGTTGACTGAATACATATGATGAATTCACTTAAATCTTCGAAGAAAGCTTGGATATTAAGCGGTCGATTTCTAACCCCTATACTAAGTGTCTTTTAACCGAGGTCGTGTTCCGAATCACGTCAAAGGAACGTATGTCGCAGTGTTTTTTACCGAGGTCGCGTTCCGAATCACGTTAAAAGAACCTATGTCGCCAACAGTTCTAATTAGACCCGTGACTCTACATGGATACAATAATTATCAATTAAAAAAACCGCTTCAAAGTTAGTAAATACGCAATTTCGTTTACTTGGATGACATATTTTTTTCAGTTATTTTGATTTAAAAACCAAACCACTAAACCGATTTTGATGAAATGTATATAGGACCACCTCTGAAGTATGGCCTACCAAACAAAAAAGAATCGTCAAAATCAATTCATAATTGGCGCAAATATCGGTGAATAAACAAAAAATAATAATATATCTGGGACATTATTGCACACATGGTCATCTGACCCCAAACTAAGCAAAGCTTGTAATATGGCTGCCAGAGACTGATACACATACATATATATTTTTAAATACATACTTAAATAGATATTAACATCCAGACAGAACAAACACAAATATTCATCACATAAATATTTTTCCTAGGTGGGAATCGAACCCACGCCCCCAAGCGCAGAAGGCAGGTAAGTACATTACCAACTGAGCTAATAGGGCTGTTCACATTGAAGCATAGATCCTCCTCTTTTTTAAATCGGTTTTTTTTTTTTTTTTTTTTATAATTAAAATATCACTCCACAGACACCGGGGTCCGTGACTTTTAAATCGGTTAAAAATGCCTGACTTCACGGGAACTTTAACGGATTAATTCCCTAATTTTCCATCCATAGTGATTTTGGTGTCACCCTCCAGATCCGAAGGTGATTGACGGCAGCGCCGACCTCGTAGCCCAGAGGTTCCCAGACTTTTTTTCTTATAGACTACTCTAAAATTTTAGCTTTTTCCGGTGGAACCCTTGCAGCTACATTTCTACCATATTCTCAAAACTCTACAAAAAATGTGAAGCCAAATTTTTTTTGTCACGTAGGCCAACGTAGGCCCCCGTAGAGTCTCCCGTAGACCCCTAGGGATCCACCTGGACCACTTAGGGAACCTCTGTTCTAGCCTTTGATCAGGGTTAGAGCGCAACTGTATTTCGTCGCGTTTCATTTCTGAAAACTTACAGGATACGATCATTTTTCTGGAATAAAAAATAGCCCATGTGCTAATCCAGGATGTAAATTTTCAATATAAAAATTTTACGTCGTTAAAAATAACAATGCAAGTGTGCCCCGCCACCCCACCCCGAGGCGCCAATGTTTTTTTTTCTTTTGGCGCCCCTTGCCATCTGGCGTCTAGAGCTACCGTTCTCTCTACCCCAGGGCCGGCACTTTTCAGGGTATCCACTTTCTTTTTGACCGACTTCCAAGAAGGAGGATGTGGAAAAAAAAAACAGGCGAATAGACTGTTTTTTTTTTATTGTTACCTCTGAACTTTCGACTGGGTGAACCGATTTTGATGATTCTTTTTTTATTTGAAAGCTGGTGCTTCTCGTGTCTCATTTCAATATGGTTCAGTTCTGAAATTTTTATGAAGTCGGTTTTTTATATTGATAATTATTTTGAAGTCGGTTTAAAAGTAGGTTGGCGTCGTTGGTGCTATTGACGTGATTTGAAACTCTTTCTAAATAGCCACGTGACTAGCTATGGTCGAAGCACTAAGCACCCGCCAATTTGCACTATTTCGCGAAGCCTCTGATTAAGTTAGGGAGCCTCATTTTAAATTATATTCCTCACCAAATACAAATGTTAAGTACTAAGCCTGTTGCCGATACGTTTTCGTGCCCTATTCCAACCGTAAAGGACGGTGTCCACCAAAGCGCTACGCGTAGAGAACAACTGCTAGTTAGTAAAGCACGACTCATCACGTATATATGTTTGTAAACATATATACGTGATGAGTCGTAAGTTTGGTCGATAAGGTTGGCAATTATCAAAGTGGCGCTAGGATAGCTTGTACTTTTGTCTATATCATCATCAGCCTATAGTTATCCACTGCTGGACATAGGCCTCTCCTAATGTACGCTACTCATCCCAATCCTCGGTTTTTCTCTTCCAGACACTGTCAGCTATCTAAATGACATTATAAAAAAAGGCGCGAGTCGGACTTGCGCACTAAGGTTTCCGTACCATTAACTATAAAAACGGCACAAAAATCATGTCTGTTGTATGGGAGCCCTCTTATATATTTATTTTATTCCTCTTTTTTAGTATTTGTTATTGCGGCAACAGAAATACATCATCTGTGAAAATTTTAACTGTATCACGGTTCATGAGATACAGCCTGGTGACAGACAGACAGACGGATGGACAGACAGACGGACGGACAGCGGAGTCTTAGTAATAGTGTCCCGTTTTACCCTTTGGGTACGGAACCCCTAAAAACACCCTATAAAGAAGGCACAAACTTTACTAGCGCCATCTGTTAAAAGTTTTTACCCGCCAACCCATTTCTTTTATTTAACATCTCGCTGGTCCGCTGCTCGCTGTTGGTGGATACCGGGCTTAACGCTTAGCTTTTCAGGACCACTGATTTGGCCATTTTATCTGTCTTGATTGGTTTCATCCACAGAATAAGGATTAGTAGCATAGAATCCGTAAAGTTATTTACAAAGCGTACAAGGCTTTCTGTCAAATGATATGTAGCCTTTGGAGTATTTTAGAAGTCATGCCCCAATCCCTAGTAGTTAGATATATTTAAAAAAGAACAACCCTACATTTCGCCATCTGTCAAAAAATATGTTTCGTTCTGGTAACAACAATTTTGGCATATGAGTAATAGCCGTAACAGACGTATCGAACTTGGCTGACGAACCGCCGTCTGACCAACGGGAGAGAAAGAGAAAATTTACTCTTTTCCTCCTGTTGGTCAGACGGCGTTTCGTGGTTGACCTCAGCCATGTTCGATACGGCTGTAAATACGAGTAATGTAATATGTTTAATTCGTTTAAGCTAATTTAGCACTACTTCTATGCATTCCTTATTCTGTGGTTACATCCATATAAAAACTTGAAACGCAGAAATTGATTTGATCCTATTCCAGCATAAAGTTTTTAATCTGGATTCCCTATCAAATACTGTTAGTTGACTGAGGCGAACATTGTTCACATTACAGACGCACCCGCACGTGTTTCATGTGAAAACTGATGAGTTAGTTACACCCTCAACAAAATTAAAGTTTTCGTAAAGCAAACATAAAATTGCCAAAAAAATACAGTACCTACGGTCAAAATAAGCAATGTGATTTACAATTAAATAAACGAAATCTTAAGGGCGAGGTTAAAATAAAATCGGTGAGTGGAACGCATGCACTTGCGTTTGTAATGTGAATGGGGCCTTAAGGCTTCTCAAAACTGGAAGTTAGTATTTATTTGATTGGATAATATTTTAGGCACGTTTTTTTTTTTTGAATTGACAGACATAGCGAGTTTCTATTTTAGTTCTTTATTCTCAAGGTATCCAGAAATTTAAATGTGTTGGTAAAGTTTGTCCAAGTGACCATATTCCAGTGCAGAGCTCCAATGTAATTCACACTTGTAGGTATGACATTTAGGCTTGGTTGCACCATATAGTAGTTTTAAAGATTTATGACAAATTTGTCAATTACAGTAACCCTCACTTTAGCAGTTACTGTGAAATGCATTCCACTAGCGTGTTGGGTTGGGTTGCAAGTCAAATGAGACCTTATTTACCCCAGATGCATAGCTGGAATTTATATTTTATGCGTCTGACAGATTTACCAGCAAAGCGTGGGCAGTTACGGTTAACAGTTAAAGTTATGACGTTATTTAAAAATTGATGGTGCAGCTAACTTTTAGCCTAACCGGTACTTTAACTGAAATGTCGATGTTTGTTATTGCTAAAGTAAGATGGTGCAATCCACCCTTAAAAACAAACCATGATAAGTTAGTTCCCAAAAAATCTGCAAGAAAGGGAAATGAGTATAAGGGAAACACTCCCGAAGCCAAAACGACCTTCTTTTGCAACTTTGGCGGACCATATTTCACAAAATATACACTTGATAAAAAAGTGATGTATGAAACTTTAAGTTCATTTTAAAAGACAATTAAAAAAAAAAAACAGGAAAGTTAGTTCCCAAAACGTCCGCGAGAAAGGGAAACGCTCCCGAAGCCAAAACGACCTTTTGCAACTTTGGCGGACCATATTTCACAAAATAGACACTTGATAAAAAAGTGATGTATGAAACCTAAATTCCTTTTAAAAGACCTATTTAACGATACCCCACAATTTTTTTATTGTCATTGGAAAATGTCCCATTAGCTCTACGCTACCAACCACACACAGTCAAAGCATAATAACAAGTTTGCACCTCCAATATAAGTTAGCACACTTTGACCCGTTGCTAAATAACTTGCAAACTATTGCTAAAATAGCATCCGAAGTTTATGCTAAAATAGCTCATGATTAATCGCCGGTGCGCGGGTCGGGCGAAATTACCCCGCGCACCTTCCAATTGTTTCAACTTGTCCAATCAAACTGCAGACACGGTATTCAATAGTTTGCTTTGAAGTTAGGGTTGTAAAGAAACAACCTGAAAATTCCACACCTATTATACTAGATGACTACGAGTATACAGGGTAACGCGGAAAGGGTATAAAGTAAACGCATTATCATCTTAGTTGTATGGGCATAAACCATTTTTATATCTATCTCGCTCGCACTTACAGTGGCCTTAGTACGAGCTCTTGCGAAAAAGTTATCGTTACATAAACTATAGCAAATGTATGAAAAAGTGAACAGCGGAAGCGGACGTGAGAGGAAACTGAATTTTTCACATATTTGCTATCGTTTACGTAACGATAACTTTTTCGCAAGTGCTCGTACTAAGGCCACAGGTCTTACGCTGTGACGTTTATTGCTGGATGACTCAGGTGATAATGCGTTTACTATGAGCCGAATGGCGTCCATGGTATCCATTATTATAAATACTTAACTGTTACTATGAAACTAACCCTGAAATCGCAAAAAAAAAAAACAGCCATGACGCTTCAGCATTGGCAGTTGGCACAATATTATAAAGCGTGTAGCCAAAGACTAAAAACAACTGGCGAGTGCGAGTCGGACTCGCGCACTAAGGGTTCCGTACCATTATTTAAAAAAAAAAAACACGTTTGTTGTATGGGAGACCCACTTAATTTTTTTTTTTTTTTTACCGTGATTATGTATCGAAATATTCTGTGAATATTTCAAGTGTCTACCTGTTGCCGTTATCAATATCGAGCAAAAACGAGCAAAAAAAACACGTTTGTTGTATGGGAGCCCCCTTAAATATTTATTTTATTCTGTTTTTTAGTATTTGTTGTTATAGTGGTTTGTTGTGTAGCGGCAACAGAAATACATCATCTGTGAAAATTTCAACTGTCTAACTATTACGGTTCATGAGATACAGCCTGGTGACAGACGGACAGCGGAGCCTGACTAATAGGGTCCCGTTTTACCCTTTGGGTACGAAACCCCAAAAAAGACGATTTTCGATAAGACATGGCACGATCAATATTATAAAAAAAAAAAAAACTGATGCAGTCATTTGAAGGCAAAAGAAGGTCAATTTTTCAATTTAAAAGTATCCATCATCTACAATTAATTTTAATTAAAAAATTGTTTAATTTAATTTAAATTTAAAATACATAATTAATTATTAATTAATTATGTTACGATAATCACTGATATATTGTGATCATGGAGTCTTCTTACAAATACATTTGTAAATACAATGCATTAAAAATGTACTATTCCCATTTGTAAGAGCAAACAAATGAGTTCTCAGAAATTTACTGGCAACCCTACCTCAAGGTAGCAACTAGCAACTTTACCGTCAAAGTTTGGGGTAATGGACAACTACGCGCAGAACTCGAGTAGGTACAGCCAATTTGAGCGCTATTTCAATAGAGATCGGTTAGTTAGATTGTTAATCGGGATGGTCTTAACACTCGCCAACGGCAAAATCTTCGACCAACAAGTGGATCACTATAAAAACCGACTTCAAAAATATATTAAAAATTTAATAAGTGCCTGTAAAACTTGAGGGTTGTGTGATGTGGGTAGGATCGAATAATTATATTGTGCTAGTGGGTAACTGATTGAATAAAGGGGTTTAACATGGCACTCGGTGGTTTCAGTCAAGCTCCCTCGTAATTTTAAATCGCTAGTTAGTTTCCAGCTAAGTTACCGTTTAATCTAAAAATTATATCAAAATAAAATAACCCTCGGGTTAACCTCAAAGCCCCACGTAATGCTAACACCAAAATTTCCCGGGAATCGCTGACCGTAACGTTACTTAAACAAGAAACCTGGCCCAAAAAAACACGGAGGCAAAATACGGCTTAATTAGGCAAGCGTTTGTGTTGTAATTAGGCCTGTTGAAAAACACTAAAATTTTGTGTTTTTGCGACAACCTTAACGACCTTAGAGTAGGGGTGCTGTTCTTTCGTTTTTTTTTGACGTGTTATATAGAAAACTAACTGTTGTCTGCTGTTTTGCATGCGTAGACTCTATGCATACCCAGGGGGTTAAACCGGGGGGGTATTTTATTTTCATCATCGTCATACCCAGAAGACGTATCAGATCGGGCGGGGAAGGCGCGCTCGTTTGATTACGTCACTTGATTCCCAACATACTGCTTTAGAGTACATACATATATCTATATACTGGTTTTTTTATACACGCTCGCCTGATGGCTCTTCACGCTTGCCCATAACAGCTCAACGCCACTCATAATTTTGAACTTCAACAATTTAAAACCCTGGATGGCAATGCACTGCGCTCGTCACCCCGAGATATAAGATGTCTCTGTGTGCCCTGTAATTTCGCTGGAAACATTGCCCTTCAATCCGGAACACAGTAGTGTTTGCACTGCTGTTTTGCTACTGCTTGGCGGTTGAATAACTGGCAAAGGTGTGGTACTTCCCAGTTCCCCAGGCGGACTCTGCAAGAGTCCTACCACTACAAAGGGTACCGTACCGTTTGAAAGGGTGAAAGGTGTAGGTAAGCAAGCTTTCAATGAAAGGTGAAGCGTGAAACATGTTTTGCGCGCTCGTGTACTAATACTAACTGACGGCAGGGTCGGATGTATCTGGCCCTAGGGTACTTTTAGTACCTTTCCGAGCTCCTTAGGGAAGACGTTAAACTAACTTGTATCAAGGATTCATCGTTCTTGCTTGTACGTTTATTTTCTCGGTTTTTTTTTAACTGAAAAGCCATTTTAGGCGATATTCATTTAGTTTGGTAGCTATTAATAAGAAAAACAAGGAGGACCTCACGCCCAACTCTAAACGCGGGCCCGAATAGGTGCAGTTTACAAAATCACGCGAACACGAACCTTAACGCGCAGTGATACGGTTTGCGGTCACGTGATTTTACAAAAAAAGATAAAAATTACAAAAAAAAAAAAAAGGAAACCTAAAAAAGTACTGGAAATCACATATGTTTGTTTTATATTTCATTAATTTCCATTTCAAGTTAGGTTAAATTAGCATCATTGACTTTCTGTAGAGTAAAACATAGGTACCTAAATAATTGATTCCTAATTCCTTATTGTTAAAAGTGTTCATATCAGACGCATGTCTAAATAAATGAAATTTTTAGGAATTTGTCATATGTTCACTGTTGGCGTATCTTAATAAATAAAAAAAAGTGTGTGTGTGTCAGCTACGACGCACGATTGGAGTTTACTCGGCAGCAGAAGAATGAGATAGAATACATGTGTTGCGCGCCATGTATTCCATCTCATTCTTTTACACGTTCAATCCTACAGATATATATGTTTGTCTCTTTCTACGTAACGCCTCAACTTTTCGTGTTACACTTGATTTTACTCCTCATAAAATTTCCGTACCGGGCCTTATAACTCAAATCGTTTCTTAAGGAGTAAACTCCAATAAATAAGTACCTACAATGCAAAAACGCACTACCCAAAACTAAAACCGCTGCCGCCGTATACCTAATTGATACGACGTTAAAAACCGGAAACATACCTACCTACTATAGATTTGTCAAAGAAACGGTTTTGAAGACGATCTGCGCAAAGTAACGCCAAATTCAATCAACTAAACCAAGAAACAATGAAGTGTGATTACGTGCCTAAGTACTATTATTTATGGAGAGCAGTAAATTTTATTGTTAATTCGCCTCTCTTGAAAACTCTCGACCGTTACGGACTGACGCAGTCCGCCTATATTTTCCATCGGAAATGGTTTATTGTGGAATTCCTTTGAGCGCACCTGTGACCGGATTTCAGCAATTCAAAACACTCTAATTTAGAAGTCGGGCTTTGCCACAAAGAAAAATGAAATGAATACAATCAGGGACGCATTCAGGATTAATGTTTTGGGGCTGTTAATAAGGTGACGCTCCACGGAAAAGGTGCGGATCTAGGTTGAAATGCCTCATTCTTATAGAAAAATGCAGTTCGTTTGTCGTTAATTTTGCACTAGCAACGCTCGATAGTTGTACCTGTTATCTTACAGGAATCGTATTATATCGATAATATTTTACGGATAAAAATAGACTACGTATGTGTTAGTCTAAGGTATATACCTAATTATACGCCATTCCAAATTCATCCCAATTAGTTCCGCCATTACGAGTGGAAGCAAACATAACCCTATAATGTTGATGGAATGTGCGTATGTTGATGAATTGTCCATAGTAATGTTGATGAAATGTGCGACTAAGGTTGCCTTGGGAAGTGTAAAGAGCTACTTAAAATAAAAGTTAAATGATTATTTACGGGATATTTTCCGTGGTAAGGGTCCTTCCACAACCTTACCACGGTAAATATCCCGTAAATAATCATTTAACTTTAGTGAACAACCGTGATAGTTTAAAACAGTGTTTTTTACTTAAAATAAGTTGTTAGCTGAGACTTTTTCGCAACTGCGCTCTCTACACAGCATTTGTGGAAAAGAGGAAAGCTTATTGCCCCTCTCCTAGATCCGTCCCTGACGCAGTCGTGACGCGGCTTAGTATTCGCAGGTTTTGTCCCCGTCGTTTTTATTTATATTTTCATAACGCAGCTTTTTTCGCGGGGAATGATTAAACTCTGGTTTCACTTCAGCTGATAAAGTAACAGTAGGATATATTGCCTTCCGACCTCACAGCCACTACCATTATACTCGGTCCAAGTTTTTCAGCTCCGACAGTTGCAGTAGATAAAAAACAGAATGAAAACTGTAAACTCTGATCACTTTTGTTAGGATTTTGTAGCTGTAATGTAGCTGGCGGGTACCTGATTATACTACACTGAAATAGGCATGTGGCCTAATGTTTATTTTTTTAGATACAAATAACAGGCTTAGCGATGAATACAACTAAATACATTACACATACTGAAAAAATAAATTGAATTGGCTGATTAATCTCTGAGATATGAGCGTTTAAAGTTTTGGGTGGAGATAGAGAGAGGGTGCTCCATCCCTTTCTCGCAAAGTGTGTGTTAGTGTAGCATTTAATTTTGTATGCCGCGCCTGAGGCTTGACGTCATAGCTCAGTATAGTGCGCTCTCTGTCTAGCATGACATGAAAATACTTATAACTTATTTATTTTTGAACTAATTTAAATTTTGTTTTCGTTGATAGGTTCTATTGATGATCAGCTTTTTTATGAGATAATAAAGAAAATATTAGTCATCATGCCTATAAGAGAATGAAATTTAAACACTTTATCGCGTTTTTGTCATCATTATCATCTCCAACCAGAAAACGTCTACTGTTGAACATATAGGCCTCCCCCTTAGTCCTCCACACTGTACGACTGCCATCTACATCCACTATATACAGAAATTTATATTATTTCGGCTATGTTATAGTCACGCTTAGTCTGGACATCTGGTAATAGAATGGTTATGGGGGAACAACCTACATAATACGTACCCACATAATATTTCTCTAGCCGATTGTTTTGAGTGCTCCAAATTGTCTATTTATAAATATTAACGACCCGAAAGACGTCCTGTCAAAATTTCACTTGTTAAAGTTAGGTATTGGTCTTGAGTTCATACAAAAATCCCATAGAAAAAAAGACGTTCAGCCTTTTCAGCATTTCCGGGAACCTTTTAAAAAATTTCTTTCCATAAAATCTTAGACTTAGACCAGGGTTTCTTAAAGTGGGTCCATGAACCCCAAATGGGTCCATGACGCGAGTGCCAGAGGTCCGTAGTCCTAAGGTTTATTTATTAGAACTCGTTTGATTAACAAAATAAAATTAACAAAACCGAAAATAAAGTAATTTTCAAAAAACACTTCTTATTCGAAAATTCTCGTCACCAGAGGGGTCCGTAGTATTTCTGAAATTATGAAAGTGGTCCGTGATTACAAAAAGTTTAAGAATCAGTGACTTAGACTGTGAACAACTTTACTATGGAACCAACTATGAAATCGCAAAAAACAGTTGTTCCATACATTTAGTCGCGTGTCATTGACCGTTTTCTATGGAACAGCTTTTTTTTTCGTGATTTCAGGGTTGATTCCATAGTAAAAGTTGTTCATAATTATGATTATAATGACTTCCTTTCAGCTTAGTACAGTCTGTATGCGTAACCCTGTATAGATGTACCTACCATCACGAATAAGATACTCGTAAAATTAGTCAGTTTCCGAATTTAGAATTTAGAATCGTCTCGCTTTGCAATTAAGGCTGTACTTACGTGTACAGAATTAAAACATTTCTTTTTATTTTCTCCAGAAAATTCTAAAGATGCTCTCAAACGGCCTGCCAAGATACTAACGAAATAATTAAGAATTTCCCCAAACTCTTTGTTCATTAAATTCTTCCGAAGTTGCGAATATTTTTACCCAACTTTTAAATAGAGTTTGTTCTTTTCAAATGGGCTTTTGGAAAATGGTTCAATATGAGTTTTTTCTCATATCTATTACAGAGTGATTGTTTGGGGGATTTTAGAATTGTAAATTAGTAGGTACTTATGTTTGTATGAGTAAATCTATGGAATTACTGTACCGATTCTAAAAATAATTTCAGGAAACATTTTATCAATAAATAAATCATCTGTACAACACCTATTATTTTGACATAATATTACAGAAAACATTACAAAATCAGATTAAAGAAAATTTAATAACCAGAATAATATATTTCGGCTATTTAATGTTCGTTGCAAACTTTAATGAAATATATGGGAATTTAAGACATTATTGTATGCTTTCCCATATATTATTTCACCAACTTGTAAAACTTGAAGAAGAAAAAACATCGACTCGAAAGAAGAAGGAAAGGAAAACTTAAGGAAAACTCTTAAGTACTTGTTTTATTTATAAGTACTACCTGACGAACAGGTCGTACTTGCATCAACTGGGATAAGAACGCGTTATGGCTTTTCATCATTGCCACAACGCGTTGTGATCGAATATCATGAATACCACGTAACGAATTAGGCGATCGCGGGTATGGTCGTTCTGTCTTCACAAAGCGTCGCGTTATAGGCGTGTTTGTCCCCTCGTGAGGTCAGAAGGGGCCGACAGGAATAACTCTTTTTTGGTGATGCCATAACGCGAGTTTTGCGTTGTGGCTGTTTTGAAAATACCATGGGAAAATACCGTGGGATATTTTTCGCTCCATGAGCGTTTTCGGTACTTGATAATGATAACTTTATTCATAATAATAATTACATCAAAAGAAATTAAAAAATATGTTAGTTTAAAATTATAATTATACCATAAAAAATTATCAATTTAAATAATAAAACAATGTCATTTTAATTTTAATTAGGCTATTTAATCCAGTTTTGGAACGAATTCCTCTACGTTATACGGCGCCATATCATTCAGAAAAACCTTTTTTAAGCTTATTTTTATAAAAATAAAGCGACTTGGCGTCCTTTAGGTATTTTGGCAAGGCGTTAAACAATTTTATGCCAAATATTCGGGTACATTTGTAAGTTTGTTGAGTCTAACATCTATAAAAATGTTGAATACGCTGGCAAGACAGTACAAGAATCGCCTTGAATAGCAGAAACCGCGTATAATTACTCTTACAAAAGACAATTAAGCTATACAAGACCGCCCTTCGTCACTTGAAGAGTTATAATTATTTATTGTGCCAAAGGAAATTCTGTTTCATAAATTATTCCGCCTAATTTTCACAATAATAACCCTTCCCAGGGATTCCTTGATCACTCGAGACATTTAAACTTTGTTTTTGGGAGTTTTCATCATTAAATATTGAAATGACTGAGATTTAAAATGCTCTGGAGCCCAAGTTTTAAAATGGAGGAAAAGAAAAGTTTTTCAAGATTAAAAAGGCTTATTCAAGTAGGTGCTTACCAGCCCTACCTACTCAAGGAAGGAATGTCCAAAAAGGAGTGTCATGTTTTTAGGGTCCTTGTATGTAGGTTTCTTGATTACACCATAACTAGAACGCCTGGACCGATTTTGATGCGAGTGGATTGTTAGAATCTTTCATTATCCCAAGTGTCATTAGCTACCAATAATCGTCTCCAATTTAAAAAGACAATGGGACATAAATTAAACCTGAATCAAATACAATAGTGGATTGTATAGCGAGTGCATCAAAAAAATGAAAACGTATTTGTGATACCTCTGATGTTACAAGTATCCATAGGCGACGACGACTGCTTACCATCAGGCGGCCCATCTGCTTGTTTGCCACCTGTGACATAAAAAACCTATTTAACAAAAACCATGCCAAGACGTTTATCAGCCGAAAGGGCTGCAGGCGAGAGTGGATATTTAAGTTGATGATAGACGACATACAAAAAATACGGCAACATGAGTTTTCATAAAACTTGAAAAGCACGCGGTGTCTATCTAAAGGTCTGTGAATATCTAAGTATAGTCCGGTTGCTGAGAGAAAGCGTCTGACAGTTGCAATAACATTGTAAACATTTAAATGAACTGTATAATCTTACGTTCAAAAGGAAGAATGGATCAGAATTTACTGTTTTCAATCAGCTTTTTACTTACTTACGGCAGGTTATGTTATGTCAGGCGCATTCCTTCAGCGGTTGCATTATAGGCGCTTAGTTCTGGAACGGTGTTAGTCAGAAATCGCTCTAGATAATTGGTGTTTAAAATCTGAGCCAAGTAGTTTGAACTATTCATTTAAATTATTACTTAGGAGCAGGGTTTGACAGCAGGCAAACGTGCCTGCTTTTTGCGGCTAAAACTCATCTAAAACTAAGCTTAACTATTTGGTCCCAAAACCTCAGTGTTGAAATACATTTTAGAATGGTACCTACTTTTAACCCGATGCGCCTTACCGAAAAACCTTAAAACTGTTTCATTTACAACACTGCTTTAGATTTGGATAATTTATTATTTCAATACAAACTAGTGTATACCTTTTACGTACTTCCAGCACAAGATAGTATATAGACATGGATTTTGTATAATAGGCCAAAAATATCCATACATAAAAAACCCGTACGAAGCGCTTTGATTCCACTTTTATTGTGTGAACTGCTAGTCATGGAATGCGCTGCCTGAATGGGTGTTCCCTGATAGTTACAATCTAGGTGTCTTCAAATCACGAGTGAATCGGTGCAAGCGTGCTCCATCGTAGACTGCATCATCGCTTAACATCAGGCGAGTTGGCGATCAAACGCGGCCGATTGATACATTTAAAAAAAACTTTAGGTTTTTAGTGTTAGCTTGTAATTTGTTTCGTTAATAATGACACTTTCAGTTTAAAATACAGGTGGTAAAAATAACCCATTGCATTTTCTAGCCCTTGTTTCCGGGGAATGCTCAAAAGCGCTTTTTGATCATATTTCTGCGTCAGACTACTACAACCGCACACATCCCCACATCTTGCAAAGCTGGAAATCCCACACCGTCCGATTTTACCGCTCCTTTATTCCGCGGACCTGCAAGGTGTAGAATGTCCTTCCCCCAAAGGTCTTCCCGCCGTGCTTCAATATGAAGTGTTTCAAAAAGGGTGTCTACAACTACCTCTCCGCGCCAGCAAAGAACCGACATCACCGCTAGTGTTGCAGGTGTCCATAGCAGCGCTTTCTGCTTACCATCAAGCAGACGACAAGCTAGTTTGCTGCTTTTAATAAAAAAATAAATTAAATTAACTTCATAGTTTTTCGCTGGAGTGCGGTGACTCTTGCTATGTCGTCCAGTGTTTAGCTGCATCAAGGTGACGTGGAAGTGGGCCGGATGCCGAAATAGTTACGTCTAACTATATTCTAGAATAGAGATCACGAATCGGCAAACGTAGCGCCTGGCAAACTGGCAGTGCCTGGAAGCGGATAGTCGAAGATCAGGCTGAGCTTAGAGGCCTAAATTCCAGAAATCCATCAGTGGTCTTAGAGGAACCCGACTGCCTGAAACAAAAATTAATAACCTAAATCTGAGAAAAGTACACATCAGTCATAGGACTGCACGTCAGAAGTGAAAACTAAAGTAGTAATTCACCTATTCTACAAGAGATGGCGCTGTTTTAAAATACACGGTACAGCGTTCGGTGACGATGACGCGATTCCATGATTTTTGTTCACCCAAAAAGTGATCAACGCGCCTAAAGAAGTTTTTTTTTTTTTTTAACTGTCATGAAACAAGAATGAACTATGGTTAGGTAAATTGTTTTTGATGTGTAACATCTATTGGCGCGCCTTGGCAGTAAAACCGTCACGTATGCCGTGACGGAAAACAACATGACGCTTTCTTATGCCGTCATGTTGTACATTTGCTGTGACGACCAACTTTTTTAACCAGATTTAATGTTGTTTCAGGTTAGGTTAGGTTAGAAATAATTGATCCCTAACTCCTTATCTAGGAAATTAAAGCGGAAACACACTAGAGATTCAGAAACAGTTTAGTTTAAATCCTATGTGTTCATAAGAACAATAAAATTAAATATCTATTTATATTCTCAACTAAAGTAAAGTACAAACACAAAAGATACGTGCTCGTCGTTACATGAAAGTTTTAGAGCAAAGGTGGTAGGTACAAAGCGAAGTTTGGGCACACCACTCGAGTAACAACAACACTAAGTACAAAGACTTGCTCGGCTCTAGTCTATGGTAAGAATAGAATAGGTAAAGCACTCAGATGAAATATCGGTAAGCTAGGAAAATAATTAGGTACCTAAGTAGGTATTGTTTGCTTGCTTGCCTTGCTAAGGCCTTGCCACATAATGGTATATAAATATAAAACAGTTACGTTACGAGCTAGTGCCACAAGTAGGTACCTTTTTTTTTGTTTTCGAGGGGGAAATCTTCCAGAGATTGGGGTGGGGGACCCGGCTGCATTGGGGTGCAGTCAGGTTATGTGGGATTATACCCACTAAAACCCCCCCGATGACCAGCCTTAGTGCTTGACAAGAGGGCTCCGGGATCTCCAGAGGAACGCACCGGAGCCCTCAGCACTGCGCTATGGCTCCTCCCGAGACAACTGCGTGTTGTCTCAGTTCCTCCACTCGCGACAACGTTGGTCACACAACGTTGTCGTTCTCTCCCTGGGCACGCTTACGTGGATGGCCAGAGCCCCAACTTTGACCATGCCGAACCCATAGGTCCCCTTTTAGTAGGCTCTTACTACAGGCAGGGGGTACCGGTGCCGTATTCTATTGCCCCGGCACCAGGGCTAACAAGTAGGTACAAAGTGAGTGCCTTATCGCTAAAAGCTATCTCTTCCAGACAACCATTATAGAACCATTATTAAAACCACCATTATTGGAATTGTTTAAAACATTTAAATACAGTCTTCTTCAAATCGAGAGGAAACTGGTTTTAGTTAAAGAATTAAAAAAACATAGTTATTTTTATCGTGACCCGAAACGTAAATAGGGGATCGTCATCAAGCCGAAAGCAAGGAGAATGTAGCAAAGAGTTTAGGAAGGAAAAGAATCTAGACAAAGAAAGCTGTCGATAAAAAAATAATACTGCACTGGTAGTATGTAGTACTCCTATAATCGACTATAATGTACCTTCAAGCTGCAATAAATGATTTGATTTATCACTACATATCACAGTAATGCATCGTGTTAGCCTAAAGGTTTCATAGACACTCCCATCATAAAGGAATAAACCTGCTACACCATGACTTTGTATTTTTACTTATATAAAAGCGAAATACTTTCAGATGGATCAGTTTCGTAACATCATTCTGTTCCTCTACTCCATGAGCTAACACATGGAACAAACTAATCTAGGAATTCTAGCTGCGTACTGGCGACGACGAAAGTCTTTTCGGGAATATAGGGCCGATTTTTCAATCCTGAGTTAAATAATAAGATTTATTCCATTGATAGCATGATTTCGTATTTTCAATAGTCAGAGGTTATCTGCGGAGTAAAACCTGTAAACTTATTGGACAGATAAATTTATTGATTTGTTAACTGTCCGTTTAACTGCGGATTGCAAAATCACCCTTGGTAATATAAAATTTAGAATATTATTTTTTTCTTTGAAAGTGCCTTCATTAACTAAACAAAATACAACTACCACAAAATACCTAAATTGTAAGTAGTATATTACAGTAGAACCTCGTTAAGTCGAACCTCGATAAATTTAAAACCTCCAAATCTCAAAAAAAATTGTTCTTTTCCCTTCAACAAAGGTATCTTAAAAAACAGAAAATTAACATAAACTTAGTTAAATATTAACTAAAAACTAAAACTTAAAATAATAAAGTAGCTAAATAAATACCTAAATTAAATCTAAATTAAACTGAATACCTATCCAAAACTATAAACTACAGGTAAAAAACTGCATTAAGGTCACTGTCTTCGGGTAGGGTACCTAAAAAGCTAGCGACATTACCACGTTGAATGGCCAAACTTATTCTTATTAACTTATTCCCTTCAAACACCAAAACCTCCATTACTTGAAATCTCGACCCTCTACTAGTCGAAATAATCAGTGAGTCCTTCCAAGCCATTTTAGTACATATTTTCCCTCCATAACTCGAAAAATTTAATTTTACCTCTTTATCTCGAACTTGGCAATGTTTATTTTACAACATTTACAACTCGATTATTTGAGACTTTTAAGACCTTTAAGAAGTCGCCGACAGTGTAAGTACACCATTGTTTCTTAGAATGTTTAATTGAGGAGTATACAATGAATAGAATTACCACGAATTTATGACTCACGATAACACGTGTTTGCTTGCTTGGTGTCAGGTGCTTATTTTTATTAGTTTAGAATTCATTCGAGTTTTAGCTAAGCAAATCATTTGTTTCGAGTGAAATATTGTCAGAAGCCATTTTATTGTTTTTTTCATGCCATATTTTATTTTTATTTTAAGGATGTTTCGATTGATGTAGATAAATAATAAACTAGTCCACCGTCCCAGCTTCGCACGGGTGTAAGCTCGGCCTTCGGCATCGCTACAAAATATAATATGGCCTATGTCACCCGGAGAGAGTGTAGCTTCCCAACAGTGAAAAATTTTTTCATATCGGTTTAGTAGTTTCGGAGCCTATTCAATGCAAACAAACAATCAAATCTTTCCTCTTTATAATAATAGTATAGATAAAAATATGTGTTTAAATCAAAATTTATAAGAATGAATCTCAACCTCTTTATGTCGAATCAAAATCCGCCTAAGTCGAAATCCTCTATAAGTCGAAAACTCTACAACTCGTTTCTATTAGGTATTTCATTTGATAGCGTTTGACCGCCACTTCGTCTGACGATGCCTTCAAGTTCCATTGCCATAATTATCAATATAAAAAACAGAACTGGCCCAAATTGAAAAGGGACGAAACGGGAAGCACCAGCTTTCAAATAAAAAAAGAATCATCAAAATCGGTTCACCCCGTCAAAAGTTCTGAGGAAACAAACAAAAACAAAATACAGTCGAATTGATAACCTCCTCCTTTTTGGAAGTTGGTTAAATAGTTCAGTTTTGAAATTTTTTTGCCTAACAGTACTCCATTAGGTCACTATGCTATAAGTTTTACATACTTTCATTTTATTTACAGAAGTTCATATAGATTGCGACTATAATATTATAAGATTAGATCAGCAATTCTGACTTGGTTATGAGGACTCGTATAGTTTTATGGAGGTTGTCAAAGTGTTTTAAGATAAGCTTATTCTGCTTTCACTGAGTTTTTCCGAAAGTACAAAGTGAAAACTGAATATTTTTCCTCTTACCTACCTACTATATTTTTAGTAGTGCCTACAAGACTGTGCCAGACTAGGTTTTAGGCTAGGTCTATCTTTGTAACTCTTAGGAATTCATGCTGTCAATTTTTTTTATTTTTTTTATGATACTGAGTGAGACAAGCGAAGTCGCTCGCTTGATGGCTCTTCACGCTTGCCCATAACAGCCCAATGCCACTCAGAATTTTGAACTTCAACAGTTCAAAACCCTCGTTGGCAATGCACTGCGCTCGTCACCCCGAGATATAAGATGTGAAATCTCTGTGAGCCCTGTAATTTCGCTGGAAACATTGCCTTTCAATCCGGAACACAGTAGTGTTTGCACACTACTGCTTGGCGGTTGAATAACTGGCAAAGGTGTGGTACTTCCCCAGGCGAATCCCTGCAAAAGAGTCCTACCATAACATAACACTTAGAGCTGTCATACTCGCCTTCGCTAATTTAGGCTTAGTTTCACCGTAGTGGTTAAAGTTAAGGTTTATGACAAATTTGACAATAACATAAAACTAACGAACATTACCATCTAAAAGCTTGTAAAAATATCATAGTTTTTGACTGTACATAAGCCAGAAAATATGCTAAAAGGATTCTTTTCAGGCAGTAAGATTTTCACTTTTGCCCTCACCAGTACAATAGGTACGAACAAGTCGAAAGCGAATAGAACTTAATTAAGCCCAGTGCAAGATGCAAACATAATAAAGTAAGGTTTATATTCGTTAGTGCTTGAAGCTCGGACGCGGATGTGTTTACTTTACTTATCTCATGATTATGCGGACATGAAGAGGACGAGAGAGAGCAAGGGTTTAACTCGCGTTGTATGCAACTTTGTAATTAATTATATTTTCTTCTAGCTGCGCGATTTCACTCGTGTGGACATTCCCACAGAAACCGGAGATATTTTTTCAAGATAAAGAGTATTTTGTCATTTTCCAGACCACTATCTCTATGCAAAAAATCACGACAAACCGTTGCTCTGTTGCTGGGCAAAATAGCAACAAACATACGAGTAATGACTTATTTATTTATATAAATAAAAACTTGTTTTTAAATATGATTTTTAAACAAAAGCTTGTTTCAATTGACACAAACGAAAAGCAACGAATCGAATAAATTATCACTTTTTTGCTTATAACTTCTTTAATTTATAATTTAGGGCAAAAAGTTATAAACATATTTGTAGGCAAAATAATTTGCTACAAATTATGTCTAAACAATTTTTTTGTAAGACGCATAGTTTTCACCCCTTTTTCCAAGATGGCGGCCAGGGGACAAGAGTCGCGACCTCACAAACTTGAGGTTAAGCTTCTATTGACCCCCCAAACATGTCCCAAAAATAAAACTGCGTCCTCTAAAAAATGCAATATTCGGTCCTTAAATTGTAACATTTCAATGGACTAAATTTGTTGTAAAGAAGTCAGATAAGAAGGGTCGTTAAACTTTCTAAGCTCTGTCTAGGAAATTCGAGTCGCTGCCGCCTAATACCGTCACCAAAACGAATTATGCCGCTTTGAATATCAAATGAACTGAGGACCTATTTGAAGTATTCCTTTGATAGACCCCGTTTCTACTTCAGGGGTTTCGAACGCCAATACCACCTTAATGAAATCACCACCTGTTTATTGGGCCCTTGATTCAATTATATTTGTTTTGAGCATCTCACGTGTTAATCAAAGGCATCCCTATCGGTTTGCATTTTCTTTAAGAGCCAATACGGAGGTAATAAGCTTAATGTGAGTGGTATTTGAACATAGATAAGGTCATCTGGCTGAGCTATGGTGGCCGAGCGGTAGTATGTGCGCTTTACAATCTGACGGCTCCCGGTTTAATCCTCGGCCGTGCACTAATGATTTATTTAGTACCTACCTAAAAAAAAAATGAGCAGTTTCAGTGCCATCGCGCAAGAACGGCGAAGGAACATATCGTGAGGAAACTTGTATGTCCAAGATCTTCAAAAATTCAAAGACATATTATGACATTCTCAAACATGCACTGGGCCAGTGTGGTGGATTAGTGGCATTAGTAAATATTATGAACACTTTTTTAGTGGACAATCCGATGTATTTAATTATTGTTAGCATTCAAAACACAAAATATCACTGCATTATATTTATTTACTGATTTTACTCTGACATTTGACAAATATAAAGGGTTCCCCTTTCAGAGTAAAATCAGTAATTAAATATAATGCAGTGATATTTTGTGTTTTGAATGCTAACAATAATTAAGTTTTAGGACTTTTTCGCCATGATATAAGTTGTCAAATTACAGCTTCAAAACAGATCTCTTCAAATCTTAGAAGAAGGATTATTATCTGGTCTTGGCACAGACATTTAATACAGAACAGACTGAACATGTTTTTTACAACTACATTCGCAAAAACAGTTATGTTTGCATCTCTCTCGATTACACAAAAATCATATATTCGTATCTCATTTTGTCGTAACGTTGCAACATAATAGAAAAAAATGAGCATGTGGTACGATGTTCCAAGTTGCCATTTTGGTAAGCATCAATATTCTGACAGAAGGCCGACAGCGAAAACCACGGCTTGCAAAAATTACCTAAAATAAAAGTTATTTTTACATATTTGGTTTAAAAGATATGAAAATACTATGGTGAAGTGCAGTGTCCTCATGTGTTTTAATTCATCTCATAAGATGCCACCCGGTATAACGTTTCACACGTAAGTTTCGTGTGTTATAATAGAGATTATTTTGAATTGCTATTTTTTCTTGTTATTTTTCATAAACTTTACAATTTGAAGGCTTGTGAAGGTTGTGTTTCTTTCAATTTCATATATGTACAAGTTTGGTGGGTGTAATAAAAGTTAATAAGTAGTTTTCTTTAAAAAAATATTGATTCGATCATTGTTTGGCATTTGAGGTACTTAGACATTGTCCAGGGAACGTATTCAGTAGCCAAGAGAATGTAATACTCCTTTCAGTAGTATAATTAAAATAGTATAAGTTATTTTCTTTAAAAATTCATTGTATCGATCATTGTTTTACGTTTACGGTATTTAGACATTGTCCAGGGAATTTATTTCAGAATCAGAATTCATATTTCAGAAGTATAATTAAAATAGATGATTCAGCTTGATGTGATTATGATGACATGAACCTTTTTCATTAATTACTAGCTGCTTTTCTTAAGTAATGTAAATAAAGTACCTACCTACCTATTGTGGTTCATGTCATATATATACGTAGTGATCTAGATAGTGCAATTAAAGGGTTATTTAGACATATGTCAAGTAACAAACATTTTTATTACATTTTAGATTTTCCCAAGGATGAAGAGTTGAGAAACGCATGGTTGAAGAATTTGAATCTAGAAAATTGGCAGCCCAGTGCGACAAGTTTGGTGTGCTCAAAGCATTTAGAGGCACATTTGTTCGACCGGACTGGTTTCCGTACAATCCTTAGAGAGTACGAGGTGAAATGCTTATTGGAACAACAGTTTTCAATGAACAGTCGCTATCACTATCATGAATCTCAAGTTGTACTAACTACATTATGATAACTTGCATGTAATAATTTTCAGAGCGATAACATACCAAGTTAAAAGAAAGCCACAAAAAGAGGTGTTACTGGCAAAAATGTTCTGCGGGAGCTGCAGAATACCTCATTTCCATCAAATTCAGATCCTGCAACCACATGACACATCTGGTAAATTGTTTTATACAAAAATAAATGATTTGACTTGGTCTGGTGTGTTTGAATATTAATACCCAATGGGAACATCCATAAATTCCATCACATAAAGAGGAGGGGAGGAGGGGTCGACGAAGTGTGACTGACAAGGGGAAGGGAGGGGTCGTAATTTTTGTGACGTTACATTTCAGATACAATCTAATAGTATCTGTTAGCACTATTATAAAAGAATGTCCTTGAGTCCGGCCCGCGTTTTGCAAATGTTTGCGTGTAATGTATATGTAGTTTATTTTGCATCAATATTTTTGTGGCTTGTTGGTTCTGCTTGGTATTATATGTCTGTGGGTCTTGGCACAGACATTTAATACAGAACAGACTGAACATGTTTTTTACAACTACATTCGCAAAAACAGTTATGTTTGCATCTCTCTCGATTACACAAAAATCATATATTCGTATCTCATTTTGTCGTAACGTTGCAACATAATAGAAAAAAATGAGCATGTGGTACGATGTTCCAAGTTGCCATTTTGGTAAGCATCAATATTCTGACAGAAGGCCGACAGCGAAAACCACGGCTTGCAAAAATTACCTAAAATAAAAGTTATTTTTACATATTTGGTTTAAAAGATATGAAAATACTATGGTGAAGTGCAGTGTCCTCATGTGTTTTAATTCATCTCATAAGATGCCACCCGGTATAACGTTTCACACGTAAGTTTCGTGTGTTATAATAGAGATTATTTTGAATTGCTATTTTTTCTTGTTATTTTTCATAAACTTTACAATTTGAAGGCTTGTGAAGGTTGTGTTTCTTTCAATTTCATATATGTACAAGTTTGGTGGGTGTAATAAAAGTTAATAAGTAGTTTTCTTTAAAAAAATATTGATTCGATCATTGTTTGGCATTTGAGGTACTTAGACATTGTCCAGGGAACGTATTCAGTAGCCAAGAGAATGTAATACTCCTTTCAGTAGTATAATTAAAATAGTATAAGTTATTTTCTTTAAAAATTCATTGTATCGATCATTGTTTTACGTTTACGGTATTTAGACATTGTCCAGGGAATTTATTTCAGAATCAGAATTCATATTTCAGAAGTATAATTAAAATAGATGATTCAGCTTGATGTGATTATGATGACATGAACCTTTTTCATTAATTACTAGCTGCTTTTCTTAAGTAATGTAAATAAAGTACCTACCTACCTATTGTGGTTCATGTCATATATATACGTAGTGATCTAGATAGTGCAATTAAAGGGTTATTTAGACATATGTCAAGTAACAAACATTTTTATTACATTTTAGATTTTCCCAAGGATGAAGAGTTGAGAAACGCATGGTTGAAGAATTTGAATCTAGAAAATTGGCAGCCCAGTGCGACAAGTTTGGTGTGCTCAAAGCATTTAGAGGCACATTTGTTCGACCGGACTGGTTTCCGTACAATCCTTAGAGAGTACGAGGTGAAATGCTTATTGGAACAACAGTTTTCAATGAACAGTCGCTATCACTATCATGAATCTCAAGTTGTACTAACTACATTATGATAACTTGCATGTAATAATTTTCAGAGCGATAACATACCAAGTTAAAAGAAAGCCACAAAAAGAGGTGTTACTGGCAAAAATGTTCTGCGGGAGCTGCAGAATACCTCATTTCCATCAAATTCAGATCCTGCAACCACATGACACATCTGGTAAATTGTTTTATACAAAAATAAATGATTTGACTTGGTCTGGTGTGTTTGAATATTAATACCCAATGGGAACATCCATAAATTCCATCACATAAAGAGGAGGGGAGGAGGGGTCGACGAAGTGTGACTGACAAGGGGAAGGGAGGGGTCGTAATTTTTGTGACGTTACATTTCAGATACAATCTAATAGTATCTGTTAGCACTATTATAAAAGAATGTCCTTGAGTCCGGCCCGCGTTTTGCAAATGTTTGCGTGTAATGTATATGTAGTGTATTTTGCATCAATATTTTTGTGGCTTGTTGGTTCTGCTTGGTATTATATGTCTGTGGGTCTTGGATGAACGAAGGTTGGGCCAAGCATCTGATTGTTTCTGGTTTCACATAAAATAACTGACATGACAAGGTCATTGTTACAATAGCAAATCTGCCCAGAAAAGGTTGCAGCGAAACAAGGTTCGTACCTAGTTCCAGTCACCCACAAATCATTTGACTGAATAAAATAGTGAAATACTCCTACATTTTTCCATGCGGGAATATACTCGTATCTGCAGTATAGCTACGGTAGTGCGTGCTGGTGCCATAAATAAAAATGATATTTTATCTCCCTCTGTGGATAGAATTTGATTTTCGCGTTTTACCTCATATCCAACGATTTGAATATCAAATGGAATACCTACGTGACGAACAACGATATTTATACGGCTTATACGGGTAGGGTACTGTTTCTGAGTAAACTTTCCGGAAGGGTTTGGAATAACTTTTGTTCTATGATTTTGGGATTGCAATGTGTTCTTATAGCTATGGAGCTTGATAAATCTCATATGAGGTTTGCTGAGACCGTATGGAAGATTTATTGAGATTATTATTTCGGGAATTTTGGGGTTTGTCCCTTTAACTTTTCCGAGTCCAGTGTGTTTTTGTGAAGAGTTTTTATAACGAAGGATGAGGGCATATTTATACGCTGAGAGTATTTCTGACCTACGTAAGAAACAATCATGTTATTTCTGTTGTGCAGTCTACACTTCTCTCTAACTCAACTAATTAACTGACTTCAGGAGAAGTAAAACACTGTTTTAAACAGTGTTTCAAACTATCACGGTTGTTTATTATAGTTATACAGGGTTATGCATATAGACTGTAGGTACTAAGCCGAAAGCAGGTCATTTTACTCATCATTATGAACAATTTTATTAAGGTGGAACGTTTTACGCATGGCGGGAAATTCAAATTTCAAACAGTTTTGTTCTTGTACCTAGGCGGGGTAATTATTGTAAACGATCATGATGTTTGCGAAAATTGATTATTATTCTTTACAAACTCACGTAAACCTATTTATCTTTAATGTACATTATTACATACATTTTGTCAATAAACAAATTTTTGCGTTTTCAAACAGTTTATTGACAAATATAAGTAATATCGTGAGTTACTGATTAATAGCTGTACATGATAATGTAAAGAACAACCAACAATTTTCGCAAACACTGTGTTATTTCACAATAATTACCTGGCCTAGCTACAAGGTCAAAAAAACTGTTTGAAATTTGAATTTCCCGCCAAACATGAAACGTATCATGTTAAGGGACCAACCCTGCTCGAAAAAAATATCAGCTGTTCCATAGAAAACGGTCTTGACACTTGACATAACGTATGGAGCAATGACGAAATAACTTTTTTTACTTGTTTAGGGTTGGTCTTATAGTAAAAATTGTACATAATGATAAGTACAGTGACCTCTTTTCCGATTAGTACAGTCTATATGCGTGACCCTGTATGATTATTAATGGGATATTTACCGTGATAATGTAAGATCAAAGTATTATAAAAATTTGCGAAAAAATAAAAAAATATTGAGTGGAGACCGTGGGCAAATAACAGACCACCAAGCTGCTTAGTGTCCACCGAAACGTTGGGTTGATGATATCTGAAGATACGCATTTCGTGACTCGCGATGCTCAAGGCAGAAGATCGCAGGTTGTGGAGAAAATTGGGAGTGGCCTATATCCAGAAATGGACGAAGAAAAGCTGAAGAAGAAGAGATTAGAAAAAAAATATTGAAATAGTATTAAAAAAGTACATTACGCTTATGTTTTGCATTCAATGAACTCCTTGAAATTGTAAAAAGTCTATCAACAAGCCAGCGCTTTAGGCAATATTTAAACCAGATTACGGGCAAAGACTAAAGTCTCAAGAAAGTCATCAGCGTAAAGTCTTGTTGGCAACTCCAAGATCTATTCTCATCTACAGAGTCAGGAACATAACAGATGTCCGTAAAAATAAGCTCCAATCCAAAACACACTCCACCAGATTGCCAACATCATAAAAACAACATATAAGTTGTTCCAATAACTACTGATTTACTAACACTAGTACAGTTCTTTCTACTCCAATACATAAGAAATACGTACAATTCTAAACCTTATTGCGTTTTGATAAAACTGTACTGTCAAAAAGTGAGGTTGGTACAGTAGGTTTCCAGCTATATAGGGATCAATTTTATGGGCAAACACAGTGTGGCCTCCGGTTTATGGTGCCCTTAGCTCGATGCCGATACTGGCTGTGGCTATGAAATGTGCGAATAGATGGGCAATCCGAACTATGTGATATCCTAGACTAGGACACGCTCTAGCCATTCTCAAATAGCTGAGGGGATTGTCACGGCATGGATCGCTTTAATTCAACAAATTTGCACAAAAATTCGCTCCGCTCCGCTCACCCATGGCTCTCCTCAGATAAGACAAACAAGGAAGATATGGTTAGGTGATCTAAATCAGGCTTAATGCCTTTATTCACCTTGCAGATGGCCTTGCGACTCTATTTTGCATGTGGACTATTAGATACTTTAATGGTGTCGATGCCGATTTCTGAAGTGTCTGAAGAGTCATCCTGCTTGATGGGTCATCAAGCAAATGGTGTGTTCTATGGCACCGCTGAAAATAGGAAACCACTGGGAGGTAGGTATGTATTTGATAATACATAATATGTCATTAATTAATAACTAAAAGAAACGATGTATTGGAGGATTAAAAGGAAAATCGCCAACTCTGTAGCCCACCCTCGTGTCACAGGCTCGATGGCTGTACTTACGAAGATGGTGACATTTTATGACACCAATCTTTGGTGGAACTCGTCTAATCGGGCCGGAGTAGCTCCTATCGCACATACAACTTTTACCTCTATTTACATAGCGGTTGAGGCTGTTTTTTAATGTAATTTCCTAGTAATTTGCTGATTGAATTGGTAATTAATATAAATGGACAGATATCACTTTATACACGGAAACTATCCATTTGGTTCGATTTGATTGAATTAACCGAAACATGGCAACGCTCCGATGTGTATGTTGTGATATAATAGATTAATTAACTATCCTACAGTATACTGCGTTGCATTGGAACTTTTACCATCATTATCAATTATTTGAGGCCTGGACGCTGACCCTTAAAGAGGAAGAAAACTCGTAGGGCAGAGAGGAAAATTATGCGCATGATTCTGTCCAGTACGAAGAGAAGACGGGAGTTGGAGAGTCCAAAAAACGTGGAGATTGAAGAACTTATTGCCGAGTCAAACATCATGGGAGAGACCAAAGCCCAGAGACTCCGCTGGGCAGGCCATCTGCTGAGAATGGGAGAGGATCGCAATGTCAATAAAGCGTCCCAACGTTCAACATCAATTCAACCAGTTCAACAATCTTGGAGTTCCCAACGGCCGCCGACCCGTCGGCCGGCCTATATATCGCTGGAAAGATGCCGTAGAGTTGGACTAGCGCGAGCTCGAAGTAGCTGACTGGCGAGAGACAGCGCGAGACATGGACCGATGGCGTTCTCTTGTGTCGCAGGCCAAGACCCACTTAAGGTCGTTGCGCCAGCGGAGTAAGTAACTATTAATTAATTATTTTTGTTATCACACTATAATAATCACACCAATATTATAAATGCGGAAGTAACTCTCTCCGCCTGTCTGTTTGCTACATAATTACGGCTAAACGGCTTAACCGATGTCGATAAAATTTTGGAAGGTTATAGTATGTATTATGAGGACGGACATAGCCTATTTTTTTCTGAAGAAATCTCGGACAAAGTTGCGGGTATAGCTAGTATCATATATGTGAAAGTTAGGATGGATAGATAGATGTGTGTTGCTCAATCACGCAAAAACGGCTGGATGGATTTGGATGACATTTTGAATATACATTGCTTATGTCCTGGATTAACATATAAAAAACTTTTCATCATCATCATCATCACAGATTTTCATCACCACGCGGGTGAAACCGCGGACCGCAGCTAGTTTTAAATAAATAATAACAGGTGAGTTGTCATCAAATACGTAGCATTTAGAAGTTAGAAGGTTCTAAATAATAAAGACGGGCAGACGGATGGACAGAACGAACATAATAGACCCCTGCAAAACCATAAAAAGTTCTATGTCTCACTTCCGCGTGTAAAGAAAGGACTTTATAGTCAAGATTAGTTTATTGAACGTTGCTATAACAACAAAACTACCTAAATATCCCCACTTATTGCCCTCACGCTATCACTTAAGGGATAGGGGAAGTGCAACTTAAACGCCACTAAGTGCGGAAAAGAAAACACTAATTCCAAGAGAAGTGGTACTTTACTGGCATTGTACCCCTGGCGGTCGTTTTGTCAGCTCGTTGGTTTTAATGTCGCCTTTATAACACGCGATTTAGTGCTGAGTAGATAGTTTTTTTTATATATTTAATGAATAGGATAACAATACTTACATCAGTAGTACCGCCTTACATTTTGAATCAAAAGAAAGAAATACAGTTTTATTTTGTAACATTAATCAATGTAGGCAGGTGAGCAATATTATCTTATATCTTTATCTAAACTATAGCTTAATAAACGTCCTGTGTTATAAAAATGGCCTCAAATCAATGCTGTTCACCAAACAGCGCTGATCTTCCATTACGTTGCCCTTCAGCCAATCAGTACTTACTAACTTAAGGTCCTCTTTTCCCACTTTTAGCAATTTTAGTCATTCTATAGCTTTAGGTTGTTTACTTCAATGGTTAGCTTAAAAATTGTGTCGTATCAAAAATGTTTTATCTAGGAAACCGTAAAGGACGAAACACGATTAAGGACATTTAGCTCAACAGAAAAAGTATATGAAATTAACACAGATTTGCGCTTTTCTCCCTGTTTTTTTTTGGATTCATTTAAACACCTATATAGATATTAAGATTTCATAATTATGGAGGGCATCGTAAAGGTATATTTTATATTAAAGCTATACTTTTAGAAAAAAAATGAGAGAAAAACCTCAAAAATAAAAGTGGTGAAACGCACGACTGTGTGTAAGCGCCATGGTTTTGCTCCACTAAATGCAACTTTAATAAAATATCTTAAGCTCTATGGTCATCTGTAGTAACAAGCGTTGCTTCACCGTGCATAAACCTCGCTATAATTATACCCAATTAACTTCTAAGCTACTTAAAATCATTTAAAACAGTATCTACATTTGTGAGGATGTCTTTTACCTGCGTCATTGTAGGTGATGTCAGAAGGCTGTTTGTTTTTAGATATTTCGAAGATTTATTGATTTTTTCAGTAGAGTGATGAGACGATCAAGTCGCTCTGATGGTAAGCGCATTTGTAGAGTCACGGTCACAAGAATAGGCATGTGGCCTAATGTTTAATTTATTATAAATAACAGGCTTAGCGATGAATATAACTAAATACATTACACATACTGAAAAAATAAATTGAATCGGCTGATTAATCTCTGAGATATGAGCGTTCAAAGGGTTAGGTTTTTTTTGTGATACTGGGTGACGAGACGAGCAAAGTCGCTCGCCTGATGACTCTTCACGCTTGCCCATAACAGCACAAAGCCACTCAGAATTTTGAACTTCAACAGTTCAAAACCCTGGATGGCAATGCATTGCGCTCGTCACCCCGAGATATAAGATGTCAAATCTCTGTGTGCACTGTAATTTCACTGGAAACATTGCCCTTCAATCCGGAACACAGTAGTGTTTACACACTACTGCTTGGTGGTTGAATAACTGGCAAAGGTGTGGTACTTCCCCAGGCAGACCCTTGCAAAAGAGTCCTACCACTACAAAAGGTGGGGATAGAGAGAGGGTGCTTCATCCCTTTCTCACAAAGCGTGTGTTAGTATAGCATTTGTATACCGCGCCTGAGGCTTGACGTCATAGCTCAGTATAGTGCGCTCTTTGTATAGCATGAAATTAAAATGCTTATGATTTATTTATTTTTGAACTAATTTAAATTTTGTTTTCGTTGATAGGCTCTTTTGATGATCAGCTGTTTTATGAGGTAATAAATAATATTAGTCATTATGCCTATTCTGCAACATCGTATCGCCTAGTCTAAACACCCCTTAACAGCTTCCGTGTATAGCTTATTTAGTGAGATGTTATGCAAACGAGAAATGGGCGTAAACTTAAACTCAAGTTTCCGGTGGCGACGGTCTAGCTTTGAATTATGTGTTTGTCTTAATGTAGCTTTAATGTAAGAAACATTCGCGTGAACATGACGGGGGAAGTAGTACATGAAGAAATGTACAATATCCCGTTTTTATATTACCAGTAACTTCGCTACAACTACTTTACTTTTTGAAGCGTAGTTAGTATTCAATACAGTAATTTTTACTTTTTCTTTGATTCAAGCTTTGCGGATATTACAAAAAAACATTACTAAAAATGTTTAATTTGCTTTAATGTTTTATTAATTTATTTAAAAAAACCTTTATAGTTTCCTTTTTGGTTAATGTTCTTGAATTATGGACAATTCACCCCAATGTTTCGCGATAAAGAAGTGGAGTGAAGCTCATTCATAAGGATGACAAAAGTGACCTTTCGGCTTTATATCACCATTTCGTGTAACCCTTTATAAATGAAATGCAATGCAATGCAATGTAGTGCTGTTAGCAAATATAATCTACAATTACTTTAGTAATTAATTAACATCCACAGAAGTTTAAGTTCGATGTCACATACAAATGCTCCTACGAGTTCACTTGAAAACTTGTGAGGTACAGGCAGAAACATAACTCTCCAGACCAAGTGCCTTTTATTTACTTTACAAAATAGTCATCATTATCAGCCTATCATATTCCCGAGATTCTGCTGGGACATAGGCCTTCTCTCGGAGAAAGAGGATGGGCCCTAATGCGTTTCTCACGCTCCATTTCTCGCTGGGACCAGTCACGCCAAAACGCCCTAAAGTCGTTCCGCCAAAGCTTTCACAATAATTTGAATAATTAATTAATAATTATTTTAATAATCTGACAATAGTTTGTGTTTTTTAGATATAAGGTGTTTTATTTAATGTCGAATAAATTGATTTTTTTCTTTCTCTCTTTCTTTCTTTCTTTCGGGGTCCTCCTGGGGGTCTATGCCCGTCGTTAGGCAACCAATGCGTGAGAATCTTTGTCCGTCTTTCCAGGTGCATTGACGTGACCCACCCAATCCCACTTCAGCCTGTCTTGCATCAGTTGCAGCTTGGAATGCAGCTTGTTATAGCGTATTCGGTTCGTTCTTTGCACTCCAAGTATACTGCGTTCGATTGCTCTCTGACATACCTTGAGTTTGGACTTCTGGGCCTCAGTCAAAGGTTATGTTTGTGCACCATAAGGGCCGCTGAAAGAATGCGTGTGACAATTGCCATAAATTTGTAAAAAGCAGAACGAAAACAGTAAATTCTGATCACTGTGGCCGATGAGAAATGTGTAGAAATGTTTACAGCGGTCTGTACCCTGAATAAGGGGTTTTCGCACCTGTGACTATGATTTATTCAAAACTAATAACGAGCAATATATTGCTTTTTGCCCTGAAGCAAATCTGGAGAAAGTCTGTGTTCAATAGTAAAGTTAGTTTAACGTTATTTCGAAGACAAAAACAGATTTGTTCTGTAAAATACACAAGATAAAATCCGTGTGATAATACTTCTTTTTGATAATTTGTTTTTTCTGAGTTCACAATGCACCTTCAAATTCCATCGTCTTTCCGTCGACGTCGTAGAGAAAATCCGACCAAAACAAATTGCACATTATGTTTTACGTGAAACAATTTCTGTGAGCCCAGTGGGTGAGCTCAAAGTTTGACCGACGCCAAGCTCGTAAAATCAAGATCGCCCATAAAACCCACCAGTTACAGTTGAATTTAACTGCTTCGCGGTCTTGCTCTTCATCTGTTTAACAACCAGAATTGATATTCATATTTGAGGAATTCAAATCGTATTTGGAAGCTTAACATTTGTGAATTCAAAGAGATAATTTGTAAGCACCTGTAAATTTGCTCGATAAATTATGTGGAGATTAATCAGACTCAAGGTCGTTTGCTTTAATAATGTTGGATGTTTAGTAGGACGAGTATAATATTTTGAACACATTTAGTGCGTGTTTGTTAAAACATGATGAGTGATGGTAGCTGACTGGTAGCATGTGCGCTTTACAATCTGACGGCTTCCGGTTCGATCCTCGGACCTGCATGTCGGTAAAATTGTTATAGACATGTTTAGTTTAACCAGTATTACACCAGTAGCTTTTAAACTTTCGCGATTCAAACACAGCTAATATCTACGATATTTCCGAGCAGGGGCAAAATTTGACATATTCGCCCCTCACCAAACGCATTAGAGGTTAATGATTTAAATAATTCACGCAGTTTAAAAAACACGCTTTCAAATCGCTAAACCTGAAGATCCTGGTAAGGATAATGCGACAAACTATACAAATTATTATGCATCAGTCCTTGATAAGTTTGCAAAGTTTCAAATCAATCCGTCGTTTCGAAAAAGTGTAATTTGGCACCCCTTAAGTTGCCGCTCGGGGCAGGTGCCCCTGTTTGCCACCCCCCTAGATCTGGGCCTATTTGAACACATGTTTTAAATGTTATCCGGCACTTATCGCACATTATTTTATTTAGGTAAAAATAGGTACCTTTCGATTGACTGCCATTGTAACATGGTCGACCATGTTGCAATGGCTGTTAAAACATTGTTACACCCACAAAATATTTAGGCAAATGTGTGAATTTTTTATCATTATTATCAGCCTATCATGTTCCTACTGCTGGAACACAAGCCTCCTCTCAGAGAGAGATAGAGAGAGAGAGGCCCCCCTCCCTCTCTCTCTCTCTCTCTCTCTATCTCTCGCTCTGAGCTCTAATCCACCATGGTGATTCAGGCCATGTTTGTGAATATCATAATTATTCTCTATGAACTTGAGATTCTTAGATATACCGTTTTTTTCACGATATTTTCCTTCACTGTTTTAAATGACAGCATCAAAACTGCACATAATTTACTTAAGTACTCAATAAGGCATTGGTGCACGGTCGATGCTTGAATTTAGTGCCGTCAGATTGTAAAGCGCACCAGCTACCGCTCGGCCATCATTGCTAACAAAATAACATCTCGACTGATAACTAAAGCATTAAATAAGTATACCTACTGAATTATACCCACCTCAAACGAGCTTCAAGCATTTACGACTCCCTTAAGTGCCGGTCAGTTAGTATTGGCCTTACATTTATGTCCTTAAGGAATGACGCCGGCTCTTTAATGTTAACTTACGACCCTCGTTAACTTGAGGTCAACTGAACGTCTTTGAATGTTTTGATCATTTCTTTAAAACACATATACTGGGTAATATTGTTTTCTCAAATATGGTATTTAATGTGTTTATTTTTTGAAGAAAACACTTTACTGACGTCAAATTAATAGCAATTAAAAATAAATAAATATCTAGGACATTATTGCACACACGGTCATCTGACGCCAAATTAAGCAAAGCTTGTAAGCAAATATTATTATTATTATTAAAAAGTAACACCCAGACATAGAACAAACACAATTAATGTTCATCACACAAATGTTTGTCCTATAGGTGGGAATCGAACCCACGCCCCCAAGCGCAGAAGGCAGGTACACTACCAACTGAGCTAACGGGGCTGTAAATTAATTAAGTTTTTTTCTCTCTTCTAATAGCATATCACTGCAGCGGCAGGCAACGGAAATGGCCGAGGCCAACATACAGGAGTCCATAATTGCTTTAGCCGCCAAGGCTAGTATAAATACCTTTTTTGAAATATCGCGTTGATATTTACGTAAAAATAAGCACTTATTTTGGTGTAACTTTCATATTTCATTGAAACGATGAATAGCAATCAAATCTCGGAAAAAAACATACTAAAATAACTACATCTTTCAGGACACTAGAACACAAGGAAGCCGCCAGATTAACTTGTAATTAATTCAATAATAGAAACTACAAATTACCGACTTTAAAAACTTCCATTATTGAAGAAAACTTTACTTTATGACATGGTGGCAAACAAGCAGAATGCCTAATAAGCAGCCTCCGCCACCTATGGGTTCCTGTGACACCAGAAGCATCACAAGTACATCGTCGACTTTTTAAGATTCTATTAAGGCGCGGTACAATCGCAAAAAAAACAAAGATAAGAGTTTTTAAACGCTTAGTGTGATGTGACGAAATTTTGATCAAATATAAAAAAACCTACAAGAAGGAAAAAACCTGTAAATAATCCTAACCAAATAACATTTTGCTAAATTATCTGGATTCCAAAATAATTATATTGTGAATTGCACAACGAAAAAAGCTTTTTAATTAATACTCTGAATTTTCAGCGATAACAACATATTTTTTTTTACGAAATGTATAATAACTTGTGTTTTAAAACTTTAACCAGATAATTGTTAAAATTATTTTTTATATTTCTATTAATAAATAAAACATAAAACCCTCATAATAATGTAACCTAAACACAAAATCATCATCATCACCAAATATGATGATATGCGATTTTCGAATTTAAGCAAAGCCGTTTTAGATAGCAAATAGCATGATGTGAGTGGGTGAATAACTAATAAAAAAATCGTGATCAGAACGCGTCTTAACTAGTTTTTGAATGAGATTCCACATTCTGCTCATTCTTCATTCAACTGTCCAGTACAAAGTAGAAGAACACAATATATGTAGTAGTATGGTTTTAAACTCCATACAATTCTGTGTAGTATAAAAACCTTTTGCACCCGAAAATTGGTTAACAATCACATAAATAAGACATTAACTCCAAACCTTCAATAGAGCCCTATTAAGTACGTTATTCCTGACCATTTCAGGCGTTCAATTAGGCCAGAATAGTAAAATGGCGTGTTTCCAGACACTTACACTGGCCAGATTGCGCGTAACGTGCAATTTGCTATATCGGAGCGGTATCGCAACGAGATCAAGATTATATCAGGGGCTTACAGAATAGGCTTGCGACAAGGAGCAGATACATTGAAGAGATGGCATTTTTTTTCCTGTAGTTGAAGAATGGAAAATAAATTGCTCAATGACGCGCAATACGTGACATCACGCGGGGTGAAGAGATAATAACATCCTGATTTTTACTTTGCAATGATGGGCGCTAATACCTTACAGTTTTTTTTTAATTTATTTAAAACACATAGTACGTTACATTTCGAGCTAGTAAGTTGTCTTAAAACCTATGTTAGATTTATCCAGACAACTGGTTCTCGGTACAATATTTTAACTACATATTTTTAGTTAAAATATTGTAAGCATCTATATATATATATAAAAAAAATTATTTGTGGTACAATAGGTCTTTAAACAATATTAGTAACATCGTATTATGTTTTGCCTAGTTAGTAGGCATACAAATCAAATCACACATTCTGATGACATCTATTTTCAGCAGTAAGAAAACTAGCTACAATTAAAGGTGGTGGTTTTTTCTAAATGATGTGGTGTCATATTTTGTTGAATTACGAAAAGTGATCGACCAAAAGAAAGGGATCGTTGACCTAGAATCAGGAATATTATCAATGGAGCGTTTTATCGTAGACCGTATCATCGCTTAAAATCATGCAAGAAGGTGGTCAAACGAAAGCCTATTAATGAAAAAAACCAACATAACTGAATTTGGCATCCAAATGTCAACAGCAGAAATTAGCGAAATAAACAAATATAAATAAACGTATACTAAGTTATAGACAATATTACCCCGTTGTCAGAATTATGGGTTCTTTAGAGTAGTGGGATATAGTAAAGCCTAGCTGGGCTCAACTATTCATAAATAGAAAAAATCGAAAGAAAGAAAAAAATATAAAATAAGATTGATTGTTTGTTGATTTATCAATACAAAGTATGAAAGATTTCCAATTAGTTTTGTGTTTAAGTTTTGTTTCGTTTATAGTTATTATTTATTATAGTCAGGTAATTATTTTGTGTTAGTTTTTATTTTCTTGTACATATTTAAAAGTCAAATACATGTTACTATTTTTCTTTCTCAAATACGACAAACTTATTTAATAAAATCTTGTTTTTTTTACTATTTATTTTATAATTTTAAAAGTGATTATACCCAAAAGACATATTATATGTGGCATTAGGCCAGAACGAACGAAATTTGATATTCTAACCCACTAGCAGCGTTTCGTGGTTAAACCTGCTATCCTTCAGAAACCGTATATTTTTAGGAATAAAAAGTTAACGTATGTGCTTTAAGCTGAACGTGTCTTCAAAATCGAACCTAGGACATCCAGCGCAGATGACAGAAAGACTACCAACTACGCCATTTCAAACAAGCTATGCCACCTCCTCTTTGTAATATCTCCATGTATTGCGGTGTGGGGTATTGTTAATTAGTTTTAAGAGTTTAATGTTGCTTGATTGGTGATAGTGGTGTGAATTGGTGATAGTGTTCAGTGGTTAGGAACTGTTTCGATAAGGGACAATGAAATGTTAAGAGACTTTGTATATTTAAACTTGTATTATGGTGCTATAGTTGCGAAACCAAATAAAATAAAATATTTTTTTTAATACAAAATGTAATAGTGTAATAAATAATAAATAAAATAAATAAATATCTGGGAAATTTTGCACACATGGTCATCTGACCCCAAAGTAAGCAAAGCTTGTAATATGGCTGCCAGACACTGATATACGTACATATATATTTTTAAACACATACTTAAATAGATATTAACACCCAGACATAGAACAAACACAAATGTTCATCACACAAATGTTTGTCCTAGATGGGAATCGAACCCACGCCCCCAAGCACAGAAGTTAGGTTCACTACCAACTGAGCCACCGGGGCAGTCGGTAATGATATATTAGTTGGTCCAATGTATACCGGGTGTAAAACGCTTACGATAAAAATGTCAGAACTGGACCAAATTGAAAAGAGACAACACGTTCCCGTGTTGTTTGCTCACTTTCCCAGTTTTGAAAAAAAAATGAATCATCAAACACTCAGTTCACTCAATCGAAAGTTCTGAGGTAACAAACATTTAAAAAAAAACAGTCGAATTGAAAACCTCCTCCTTTTTGGAAGTTTGTTAAAAACTGGTGATAGTGCTGGTAATTAATGACAAGATAATAAATACATAAACCGCGATTTTTTGCTTACATTTGTAATTTTTTGGGAAGAATTTAGTAATTTTATTACCAACATTATTTTATTCTGCAGATACTGTGTAAAGCGGTAACAAACATATCTATGCACCTGCGCTTATCCATGCTAACACTCTTACAGAAAAAAACCGCATTTATATTGTTGAGCGCGGCGCTCTGTTATATTGTACGAAAGGCGCCGCCTCCTTTGTGCGGACCGAGAAGGGTCGAGGAGACCGAGACTACGTGTGTATCCTCCGTCTCGCTCGGGCGCTGGTGTCGGTCCGCTCGTGTGCGTCAGCGCATGTAGGGTGCCTGCCGCTCCGGTGGGATTATTCAGTGATGACAAAAACCAAATTCTACTGCAGGTCGGATGATCGAAATAAAACTCTTGATTTTGAGGAGGTTCGCAAGAGGAGCTTGGGACGTCTACGCAGTTCTATCTTGTTTGCCGTTAGTTAGTTAGACGTCTTTTCAATTCCGATGTTGCTCTTAGACTAACTCTAAATCTAAAAATCTCAGCAAACCCGCGGCCATTGTCGTCCCGGTGGAACCATTTTGTTTCCCACCCGCTGTTTGGGGCGGTCCCTAGCTCCTCGCTCATTTATTAAATCTAAGCTAACAAGAGGGACAGAGATGGGTAGGTTTTGATGACCTCTACCTCACATATGCAAACGCCTTCATTATACGTTTACTTTTTGCTTAAATTATTGTAGTGACGAACCCCGACCTTTTTTATTTAAGTTGAAAGTTAAGCTAAAATTTACACAAACTATGAAAGTATTCTACATCCTTAAAAATTATGACTTAACTACTTATGAATTATCGCTAACATCCTCCCCCTCGTGCGCAGCATCGACTCCTGGTCTAGCGATGTCCTCCTCGTTCTCTCGTTATCTGATGACCTGAAGCTCGTTGACTGGTTACTTAGCATTCTGGCGCTCGGAGTTTTCCGCAGGAACGGGTTGCTCGTTATCTTTCACAGGAACCAGCAGTACTATCTTAGAGCTCGGTCGTCTCAAGGTGCCTCCAGTCGTACGCACCTCGACGATTCTCGTACGGCCATCTGGTCCGGGATAGGTACGGACCACTTCTCCTCGGGGCCAAGTGTTCCTCGGCAGTGTGGAATCCACTATGAGGACCGTGTCTCCACATCGAAGGTCTCTAGTATCTCTGGCCTTTCCGTCGACTTTTCTCGGGATCAGAGTTGGTAGGTACTCTTTCACCCATCTGCTCCAGAAGTGGTCGGCTAGTCGTTGAGTCATCTTCCACGTTCGTCGCCCCTTGAGGTCGCAGTCGGTAAAGGTTCCCAATCTTGGAGCACCACACGACCTCCCGATGAGAAAGTGGTTGGGCGTGAGCGCTTCTCCTCCATCATCTATAGCCTCCACCAGGGGTCTTGAGTTGACGATGTGTTCCGCTTCTAATAGGAGCGTGTGAAGGACTTCTTCCCTCGGATATCTCTCTCGGAGAGTTACAGCCAGTGCCGCTTTAATAGAGCGCACCAGACGTTCCCACGCTCCCCCCATGTTCGGGGCTCCTGGTGGTATGAACTTCCACCGGACTCCCATCTTCTCGGCTTCTACGATGACGTCTTCTTTCTTCATATCTTCTAAGGCTTCTTGAAGTTCCTTGTTGGCTTTGACAAAGTTCGTGCCATTATCGCTGAAGAGCCCCTTCGGCATTCCTCTTCTGGCCGCCATCCTTCTAAGTGCCAGGATCATGGAGTCCGATGAAAGTGACGATGCAAGCTCGACGCTGACGGCTCTGGTGGAAAGACAGGTGAACAGAGCTCCCCATCTCTTTTCGTGTCGTCGGCCCACTGTGACTATCATCGGCCCAAAAAAGTCCACGCCAGAAAAAGTGAAAGGTGGCTCGCCGACTTGCAGTCTCTCCTTCGGCAGGTCTCCGGTCGGTGGTACATATGGTTTGTTTCGGTGAACTCGGCACCACTGGCACCTATGTGTGGCAAGTCGAACCGCAGATCGCAGCCCCAGTACCCAGTAGCGCTGCCTCAACTCGTTGATTACAGTCGCGTGGTTTCCGTGATTGAAGATCTTGTGATAGTGTTCGATAAGCAGCTTCGTTATGTACTGCTTGCTATCTAGTACCACGGGTCGCCTGAAGTTCTTATCGAAACTCGTAGCTACGTCGATTCTTCCTTGGATTCGTAGCACGCCATCATCGTTTTCCAAAACGAGTTTTCCCAGTTTACTTGCTCGACTCAGAGGCTTCTTCTTCTTGATGAAAGTAATGTCTTCCCCGAAGCTTTCTTCTTGGCTTCGTTTCAATAAGAGTTTCTCGGCTCTCTCTAAGTATGATGGCTCAAGTGCTATGAACTTTCGGTCTCGGTTCTTCGTTTTGATCGGCTCCAACTTCGTTCTCTTTTTCTGAGAGACTTTTTTCCACGTTGGATCTTCCTTTTCTTGTTTTCTAGTGGCATTTACGAGCTGATTCTGTCCTTTACATATCTCAACGAATTGAAGTACTCTCGCGGTTGCCCTTAGCAGTCGGCTCCATTGCGAAAATCTTTCCGGGTTTGGAGTCGGATGTTTGTCCGTTATCTTCATAGTGGCAACTGGGAACTTTTCCTTTTCTTCACCAGTTTGTTCGGCTTTGAATGAACGGGGTTCTGGCCAGCGTTCTTTAACTTCGCTCAGGAATGAAGGACCGGTAAACCATCTGTGATCTCTGCCAAATTCCTCCGGAATGTTTCTCGTAGCGTCATCTGCCGGGTTCTGAGTCGTTGGTACCCAGCGCCATTCTTGAGGTTTCGACGTATCCTCAATCTCAGCGAGTCGATGAGCCACAAAGGGTTTGAAGGTTCTTGGATCAGACTTGATCCAGGACAAAACGGTGCTCGAGTCAGTCCAGTAAGTCTTCTTCTCTGGCTTGATATCTAACTCTTCTTCTACTGATCGTGCCAACCTGGTTCCCAGCAGTGCGGCCTGTAATTCTAGCCGTGGGATGGAAACTGGTTTCAGTGGCGTGACTCTTGCCTTTCCAGCCAGGAGGGTAACTCTGTACTGTCCTTCGTTGACCTCTTGTCTCCAATAGATCGCGCAAGCATAGGCGACTTCACTGGCATCGGTGAAAACGTGCATTTCTCCCCCAGTGCTGGAGTGAGTAATGAGTCTGGGGACGCGTAGGTCTCTCAGCAGTTGCAAGCTATCAAGGTAGTTCCTCCACGCTTCCTTATTCTCTTGCGTGATCTTGTCGTCCCATCCTATGCCACTTCTCCAGATGTCTTGCAGAAGCCGCTTTCCTTGGATGAGTACTGGTGACGCCAACCCCATCGGGTCGAAGGTTGACATCACAGCGCTTGTAACCACTCTCTTTGTTGGAGTCTTTAGCTGGTTTATGACATCTTCGTCGACGTTATGAAGACTCGTTCTGAAGCCCAGTTCATCTTCTTGTGTGAACCATCGTAAACCCAAGGTTTTTTCTTCTTTGGACCCCAGTTCGACTTCGTTGCTACTCTTGTCTTCTTTAGTGAGCCTTTTCAGAACCCCAGGTTGGTTGGAAACCCACCCCCGGAGGTGAAACCCGGCCCTTTGGTGAATGGTGTCCACCTGGCTGGCTATCTTGACAGCTTTTTCTTCGGTCTCGAAACTTTGCAGGTAATCATCCATATAGTGGTTACGCACCACTGCATGCGCTGCCTCAGGGTACTGATCTTTGAACTCAGCAGCATTTCTATTCATCACGTATATTGCTGTGCTTGGAGAACAGGCAGCTCCAAAAATTACTGATGTCATCCGATACTCCTTAGGAGACCCAGTTCGCTGATTTCCTCGCCATAAGAATCGCAGGCTATCTCTGTCCTCTGCCCGGATCTTGACTGAAGAAACATCTCTTTTATATCCGCTACCACAGCAATTGGATGTTGACGGAACCGAAGAAGGACCCCAAAAAGTGATTGAAGCAGGTCAGGTCCTGTCAGAAGTACGTCGTTAAGGCTCTTTCCCCCAAACTTGGCAGCCGCGTCGAACACCACTCTGATCTTCTTCTTGGTCGGGTGTGTGACCGCAAAGTGAGGAAGATACCATTTCCTCTCAGATGTCGACGCTTGCTGTACCTCTTCGGCGTAATCGCTGTCCAGGAGATTCTGAATTTGCTTCTCGTACTCAATTTTCAGATTGGTGTCTCTGTCCAACTTCTTTTCTATGTTCTTCAGCCTGTTTTCTGCTGATTTGTAGTTGTTCGGCATTTTCTCATTGTCGTTCTTCCATAGAAGGCCTGCTTCAAAGTGACCATCTTCCAATCTTCGAGTGGTTTTCTCTAAGATTTTTCGAGATATTTCTTCTGCATCAGTACTTGGTCGTCTAGGCTGAACTCCCAGTGACTCTACAGCGAAGTGATCTCGAATGAGCTTTTCCATCTGGTCTTCGCTGGTGGAGACGTGCGCGCAGGTGACAAAATTAACTTGTATCGATGCTCCCCCGTCGGATCCATGTAGCACCCACCCCAGACGTGTAAGAGAAGCTACGGGCTGATCTTTCTTCCCTTTACGTGTAGACCTCGATACAATGAGCTCCCAATTATCTTGTCCGATCAGCAGTTTGGGGCACTCTCCTTCGTAATACAGCTGATCGGCCAACTTGCTAAGATGAGCGCATTCCTCGATTCTGTTTTTATCCACTCTCTGAGGCGTTAGGTGTAGGTCGTCAATAGTGCGTGCCCCAGTGACGTCTCTCTTTGTTTTCTGGTGGATCCCTCGAATCATCGTGTTGAGCCTCATGGAGTCCTTCTTTGTGATAGTCTTTCCACCCACGGTCTCAAGTGACAGAGATTCTGTGGGTCCCTCGAGTCCAACTTGTTCAGCCAGTGAAGAATCCAGAAGGGTTACTGTGGAGCCTTCATCCAAGAGAGCCAATACTTTGGCCGATCCTTTTGGCCCGTAAATCTCCACGGGCACCATTTTCAAATACGCTCTTCCAGTCTTCGTAGCGTTTACTGAGAGTCTTATGTTGTTGGTAACTTCTTTCTTCTCCTCCTGCTTCGGTATGTTCTGTTCTGATGACTTATCTTCGTGAAGCAGGTTATGGTGCCAACGCTTGCAGATCTTGCATGGAGGTTTTCTGCAGCTCTCTTTTCGGTGACGACTTCGCAGGCATTTGAAGCAAGTTTTCGATTTCATGGCGATTTCCCATCTTTCTTGGGTCGAAGCTTTCAGGAACTTGCTACATTCGAAGAGCTGATGACTATCTTGGCAGTGAGGGCACGTCGACTTATCTTTACCTTGGTCGGTCGCGGTATGAACAGCTTGCTTTTGGGGAAGCTGCTTTTTCGTGACTTCTTCTTGTAGCGCGTATGGACCACATCGATCAGCTTCTCGGTTCAAAAACTTTGCCATTAGTAGCAAGTCCACATCATCTTCTGTAGTGGCAAAATCGTACCACCTGAATTTCAGCACCGCCGGCATCTTCTCAACGATACTCTTCAGCATCTCCGGCGAGTACAGGTACTGAGGTTTCTTCAGCCCCCGAACCGTTGCGACAGTGTTGTTCACGGCGCTCGCGAATACGCATATGTCACGTGCGCTTTCAGTTATCTTCGGTAGATTCTTGATCTTCTCAAGTTCTGCGAGTATCAGAGCATCTGGCCGACCGAAGCGACGTCGCAAAGCTTCCATGACGTCTTCTGGTAAGCACTCGGAATACAGAAGGCTCTTGACTGCCTCTCTCGCTGTTCCCTTGATCGCCCTCCTCAACCGCGCCATGTTCTGTACGGTTGAGAAGAGTGGAGCAGTATCTTCATACACCGTCTTGAAGGCCAGCCATTCCCCACTGGTGCCGTCGAAGTGTGGCAGCTCATGTAAATACGCAGGTGGCGCTGCTGTCGTCTTCGGCACGGTGCTAATGGCCTTCATAATGGCTTCGGCAAGATCTTTGGTTCCGCTGTGAGGTTCTTTCTCATGTTCTTTGTTGACGCGGCGCTCTGGAGAATGTTCTGGAAACCGCCCCTTCCCGGACGCCTTCCTTATCAGTCCTTCCGCGGACTTCTCCGTATGTCCCTCCCCGGACATCCTAACCATCGTCGACTGAACCCATTCCTGGACATCCTCTTCACGGTTCTCAGGATCTTCTATAATGGAATCTCCTTCATCATCATCATCGAGTTGTGCCAGTTCGAGTTGAATCTTGGCTAACTCCAGTTCTCGGCGTGCCAACTCGGCACGTGCTTCTAGTTCTTGTCGCCTCTTCATCTTCATCGATGCTGATGAAGGACAACGAACTTTTCCTCTTGCCGCTGAATGTCTTCCGTCTGAGTCCAACTGGCTAGAAGCTCCCTTGACGGACTTCTCCGAAGGCGGCTTCTCTGCGGTTTTCCTCGCCGCAGTATCTACCATAGACTCTTCTTCAGTAGCTCCATTACCTCGCAGTGTTATGTCAGTCGTGGATGAAGCAGATCGACCGGTCCTGGAGCTGGTGGCACTCGGCGTAGCAGCCGAAGTCGGCATTACGTCGGGTGTAGACTCGTTCCGCAGCTCCTTGTCGTTCTTCAAACCTTTCTGACTTCTGGTAAGTGGCATCGTGGTCCTCTTGATGGAGCAGCAGTCAGCTCCGGATCCCCAGCAAGGTGATGGCAAGGATCCGGCTCGAAGGACCAGCTGTTGAGCGCGGCGCTCTGTTATATTGTACGAAAGGCGCCGCCTCCTTTGTGCGGACCGAGAAGGGTCGAGGAGACCGAGACTACGTGTGTATCCTCCGTCTCGCTCGGGCGCTGGTGTCGGTCCGCTCGTGTGCGTCAGCGCATGTAGGGTGCCTGCCGCTCTGGTGGGATTATTCAGTGATGACAAAAACCAAATTCTACTGCAGGTCGGATGATCGAAATAAAACTCTTGATTTTGAGGAGGTTCGCAAGAGGAGCTTGGGACGTCTACGCAGTTCTATCTTGTTTGCCGTTAGTTAGTTAGACGTCTTTTCAATTCCGATGTTGCTCTTAGACTAACTCTAAATCTAAAAATCTCAGCAAACCCGCGGCCATTGTCGTCCCGGTGGAACCATTTTGTTTCCCACCCGCTGTTTGGGGCGGTCCCTAGCTCCTCGCTCATTTATTAAATCTAAGCTAACAAGAGGGACAGAGATGGGTAGGTTTTGATGACCTCTACCTCACATATGCAAACGCCTTCATTCTACGTTTACTTTTTGCTTAAATTATTGTAGTGACGAACCCCGACCTTTTTTATTTAAGTTGAAAGTTAAGCTAAAATTTACACAAACTATGAAAGTATTCTACATCCTTAAAAATTATGACTTAACTACTTATGAATTATCGCTAACATATATTATAAGTGCGAAAGTAAACGGTTTGATTCTGATGTAACAGAGCTTACGAAGCGACACGTCTCATCTGTAGAGTTGGCTAAATGATGAAACGAACGTTTTCCATGAGTATGTTACTAGTTTTATAAAAAAATACAATTGTAGCCCCCTCTCTTAGATTTTAAGATCAAATTGGTCTCAATGTAGTATTTTTCATTATGTAGACTTCATGAAAACATGCATGATTTATGTAGGCGCTTGCTACGGATGTCGTAGAGCGTCTACGCCGTAGGCGGTCTACGACGTAGAATATTAATTTAACAGTTTGTTTTGTCAGACACGCTACGATTCTCTATATCTATTAACTTTGAATATTATCATTTTGTATCGGTAGGAGATTGTTATTTGATAAGTATGTGAAGTTATAAAATATTTAAGATCAGTGTAAAACCGGTGTGTAGTTAATACATTAAAATTCATTTTATCTCATTTTAGCGCCGCGTAGTCAGTGCGTATGCACTGGGTGGATGGCAAACTTTTGAGATTGTGCTGATCGGAAGCTGGTAAACCGACATATGTACGGTGACTTTATATTAGAATGTCACTTGTAAAACCATGAGTGCAGCAATTACCAAGAAATGATTTTTGTCGAGTGTAAATTGAACGTAATCATAGAAACTGAAAACCCTACTATACGTGATAGTTTAAAATTAAAACAGTGTTTATTAATTATCTTATCCTGTCAATCTCATTGAGTATGGGAGTACGGGAACAGAAACATTACAATTTGTCATGTTTTTTGTTGGTGTTCTAGACTAGACTGAGTCCACTGTACCGTCTACTGTAGCTTAAATCAGTACATCTATATCTAGACGTTGTTCTCAGGTAGTTAATCCTTAATCGAGGGTATCTGAGATGGGCCTGTGTATGTAACAGGCCTTTAATCATTTGATGGTGGACTATGGTATAAGCGAATGACGTTTTAGAATAAAAATTATGACATTATGACACTTGTTCCCTGAAAATTGGAGCGGCCCCTTGAATGGGACGCAACTTGTGTCGATACTTTGGCACCGTCACATCTTCCTGAGTCACAAGGTAGGGCTAATGCAACTGCTAATTTGGCAGAGCAGCACAAACGGCGCAAATATGCTAATCTCGGCAGTGGTTACATATTTGAGGCGTTTGGGGTCGAGACATTGAGCCCTAATAAAGGCACTTAAGAAAATAATACGATGAAGCAACATTTTTTTTCTCACGATGGCGTCAAAACTACAGACTATCCAAAAATTTGACGACTGGCAAGACGTCAAACGGACGGACGTCAGACGGAAGGCTAAACGTTAAACTAAAGTACTTTTCATGAAAGAAGTCCCCCAGACTCGGCGCAACATAGCGTATCAATCATTATCAGTATAATTTCATTTCAGGTATCGTACTCGATTCTTTAACGATGGCAAATTATGAAACACAGAAACAACATCAGACAACTACAATATGGAAATTTAGTTCCGCTGTTTGTCGTGGGATTTCTTTCATGAAAAGCACTCTAAGTGCTGCAAAAACATAACTGACTTGAGTACCTTATCCTAAATAATCGATTTGGTGTTCTTAATTTTGTAACCGTATGCATAAGACATGATTTATCTACTATGATAATGATTATATCAATTATCTTACGTGTTTGAAACCACCATCGCGTTTACCTTGAATAACTTCGTTAAGACACAGTTTAAAATCTAATCCAGGAGCACACGTCACGCAATCTTAGTCGAGGCAAACTTAATTCCGTACTAATTTCGAGTTGGTTCTGCGTATTGGATCGAAGAAGCGACGTGTTCGACATACCCTTACTCAATGATGATAAACGTAAACTTTAACTTAGTTTAAGCAAGTTTTCTTACAATTCCGTGAACCCGAACACAGCGAAATTAATGAAATTTTGTGGCTATACAGGGTTTCCCAGAACGGAAGTAATAAGTTGAAAGGAGACCATTGTATTCATCATTAGAAACAACTCTACCATGGGACCAACCCTGAAGTCATAAAAATATCAGCTGCGTTCCATTTCCTCCTGCGGCATTTCCGAGTAACTATAATATTCTTCAAAAGGCTATTAATAGAGTCTATAAGGATCGGCAACATATCTGTGATGCCCCTGGTGTTGCAGGTATCCATAGGCGACATCGATCGTTTACCATCAGGCGGCCCGTAAGCTTGTTTGCCACCTATGGCATAAAAAATATATTCTTATTTTTTCAAATATAAATGCTATTTTACTATGGAAAGATTAGCGGTTTTTTCTCGACGTCATTGTTGGTACATGTCTTCGACGACCTCTTTCAAGCTTAGTACCATCATTCCGTAATCCTGTATATCAACAAAGAAAAGATAGATAGATAGAAAACTCTTTATTGTTCACACCAAAAATTACTAACTTATATAGTAGGTAACATAAAAAACAACTTAAAAACTAGTGAAACAATTGGCGGCATTATCGCTATAAGCGATTTCTTCCAGGCAACCTTAGTATGGAGAGGACATACAGAAGAGGTAAGGGACGGGGTGTGATGTAATAATGGAATAACTGGTGCCTATAAAAAAACATAGACATACATTATAATAATACACTAATACCTACTGAAACAATATATGCAATAATACACATACATAAAAATATTAAATACATAGTTATAAACATAAAGCGAGATAATAACGATACAGTAGCTACTCCGAGATATAGTACAGTTTCACACGACGCTTGAAGACTTCCTGTGAGGAGGAGAAAAAATACAGTAGATTCGCTTTTTTCATAAAACATGTATTTCTAGAACTTACAAGTATATATAAGGTCTATGGGCAGTCAAACTTGTTATTGTAATAAACCAAGTAGTTCAAGTTCTTTAACGTTAGATTGTATTTTGTTTACTTAATAAAAGTACTTGCCAGAAAAAAGTTTCTCTTAAATATAGGTATAAAGAATGCAAAGTACGAAAAATAATCTTAATGATTACACTTTCCTTACACGATTAAAAAAACAAAAGTCCGGTAAACATATAGCTGTGGTCAGTCGTTAGGGCTGTCAGCCAGATACATTAGGATGGAAAAAATGTTTGCTCAGACCCCTAATTACCTACTGGACCTCAGCGCCGTATTAAGGTACACAATGGGGCAGAATTTACATGGTAAATACAGTTAGTTGGTGTACATTGTTATCGATACTATATATAATATTATAAAGAGAAAAGATTTGATTGTTTGTTTGCATTGAATAGGCTCCGAAACTACTGAATCGATTTGAAAAATTCTTTCACTGTTGGGAAGCTACACTATCCCCGGGTGACATAGGCTATATTATATTTTGTAGCGAGGCCAAAGGCCGAGCTTACACCCGTGCGAAGCCGGGACGGTCGGCTAGTATTAAATATTTATGTAATGTAAAAGTTTTTGTTTTTTATTTGGAATTGCATATTTGAGGATTAACGTACATAATTGTACCTGTTACAGTTTTATTATAAGTATATATAGATAGACAAGAAGGAAGTACAATTGCGTACACGAATGAATATTTAATTTGGAATTGAAGGATTAACTATTTAAATGTTATACCTAGACAATTACGACCGAAACAAAATAATTTCGAGTCTGTAAAAAAGGCGTCTTCTCTCAGTCAGCTTTGGGGCCTGTAAAGCTTGTAGCTAAGTAGTTACTTGCAAGTAACAATAATAAATAATTAGATGGCGTTACTAACACCACCGATTGGTTGCAATGACAGCTCAAGAATTTGAAGGCTGATAGGCAGGAGCTTATTAGATAGAACGCCCGGTGCTCGGTGATAGAGCTAGCTTAACATCAGGCGAGTTGGCGGTCAAACACAAGTCTAGTACTGAATATAAAAAAAAGGTTCGGACACAGCCAGTCATAACTTATTTTAATTGTGTTTAATATTTTAATATGTAATTAAAGTATTAAATAAGCACATGACCGCTGTCAAAGGCATGTAACATGTCTTACGAAAAAGAACAAAAATAGTGAAATTTAAAAACATTTTCCGTCACGTTAATTCTTCCTGTTCCAAATAGTACCCCAAACTTCTTCCCTACTCCGTCTGTGAGCATTTTCTTTTTGCATCTAATGTCATAGTCAGTAATTAGGTCAGACGTCCAATAGATCAATGGCCGACAGAGCTTTATAAATGAATCCGTAAGCTCATTAGATGGCCATTTGGGCGATTTACAAATTGTCAGGGGTCCGGAAATTACTGTTTATACTCGCACGTAGGAAAATAGGAAGTTATGTGTAGCAGATAATTAAGTGTTGGCATTAAATACTGAAGGACCTTTGGCCGTGCATGGGATTGAAAAACCTAATTTAGGCTTAGTGACGCGGTTTGCCATTAAAAGAGCCCTAGACCTTATGTCCATGAGCTTCTGGACATTGGGAGCGACTACTGCGTACATAGGGAAAGGTTTGATTAAAAATCATTGGCGGATATCCGATATCTAGTCTACCTGTGACCACGGACACTGTGCAAAGTGTTTGAAACGTCAGGAATTTAAATTATGTGAAATACACGCGATAAAGACTTTGAATGTGTTTAATTTTAGACCCCTATTAGTTTGCCTGGAGTGGACTAGATAATAGTAAAAATACTTTTTTAATTTGAAGCATTCAATAATTTATTTGCTAGAATATAGGTGCAGGATAGGTCTTAAGTAAGTTTTGTAGTGGTAGGACTCTTTTGCAGGGGTCCGGCTGGGGAAGTACCACACCTTTGCCAGTTATTCAACCGCCAAGCAGTAGTGTGCAAACACTACTGTGTTCCGGATTGAAGGGCAATGTTTCCAGCGAAATTACAGGGCACACAGGGATTTGACATCTTATATCTCGGGGTGACGAGCGCAGTGCATTAATAATAATAATAATAAAAACGCAGGGGCGGCTTTATGGCGAGCCGTCGGTGAGTGGCGACACCGCGTACCCCGATTCCATGGGGCTAAATGAGACCCCTGACCCCTGGCTTGCCTTAACCGGCCGTCCAGGGGTGGAAACCGCAAGAGCTAAGAATCTAAGCTCCAGGGTGGAAGTGTTAAAGGGCATAACGCCGCGAGTAGCTCTTAGTGAAAGTGCAGCACACCTCTCTACACCCTAAGCCACCCACGCCGATCTTGCCCCTCCGGTGCCAAGATACGGCAGCCTTTATGGGGGGCCCATTCAGTGGGTGGCTAGTCATCACCTGCCTAAATATATTTTGAGATGAGACAGGATAAGGCAGGTGCCGTTTCTCATTCTATAGATCTGTTATTCCATCCACAAGTTGTTCACCTCAATAGCCCAGACTTTTTTAATCCTATACTGTACAATAGTTTCATATTCCTGTTTATACATAATCCATAATTGTATTTTTTATATTCAAAAGGGCCTCTTGGTGTTGGCTTTGGCTCCACCAATGCCTACCAAATGTCCGGGCTAGACCCGAGAATCTCATTAAATAAAGTGATATAATAATAATAATAAATATCTGGGACATTATTGCACACATGGTCATCTGACCCCAAACTAAGCAAAGCTTGTAATATGGCTGCCAGAGACTGATATACATACATATATATTTTTAAATACATACTTAAATAGATATTAACACCCAGACATAGAACAAACACAAATGTTCATCACACAAATGTTTGTCCTAGATGGGAATCGAACCCACGCCCCCAAGCACAGAAAGTAGGGTCACTACCAACTGAGCCACCGAGGCATTGCCATCCAGGATTTTGAACTGTTAAAGTTCAAAATTCTAATTGGCGTTGAGCTGTTATGGGCAAGCGTGAAGAGCCATCAGGCAAGCGACTTCGCTAGTCTCGTCACTCAGTATCATAGAAAAAGTAAAAAAATTTTTTTTGCTCTATATCCAATATTTAAGGCGTGCAAATTACAATAGGTATAAAGTTAACATAATTTTCATCATACTACAACAGTCAAATTATTAATGTCTATTAACATCTGCATTACATTTCATAATTTATCTTTGAGATACTCGTCTATGGTGTAATATGCTTTGTCAAACAGAAGCTTCTTATTCATACCCGAAATTGCATATATTTGAAAGAACGGCATAAAACTTACTGTACCAACGGGTGGCCTTATCACTAAGAATGTCTCTTCCAGCCATGAAGAAAATGGGATGGAGAGAAATCATCGAGATCTGGCTTAGATAAAAAAGTTGCAAAAAAATACAAATGAATTCCAAGACGATTAGAATAATTAAACGTATACCAATCTGCTGAGAGAAAAAGTAAGTAACAAAGACATGTATAATAAAAAAATGAGGTTTTTTTTATCGGTAAGATACCTGAAAATCTTTTAAATACTAACACAATATGCCAAAAATTTCGCCCAGAAAGTAAACACACACGTATTTACATAAATCTTATGTTAAAAACGTTGAATGACACTATCTGAACCGGAAAAGGTCGTCGCTAACCACATGGCTGTGATTTAGGATTTTATGCTGCAAAATTTCTTAAAGGCATTTGTTTATTTCTATGTTGGTATTGGTGTGGATGGGAAATGTTGTAGACTCTTCTGAGTAACCTACGACCTCATTGTTTTTTATTATTTGAAAATTTTAAAATATGTATTGTGTCTATCATTGATTGTCAATGATTTTTATTTGACCAAAATGTAACGAAATTAATAGTTAAAAGTAATAGAAATTACATGAATTCTTTAAAACATCCTATAATATAGTTATTATAACAGGAAAATAATACTAGAATCAATTTTGAGCTTAGCTTCTTAACAAATAGGTGAGTAATAGAAAAAAGATTACTAGCTACACTACGCGTCTTCATCCGCGTGGATAATCCTTCAAAAATTTTACTTTTTCCCGGGATAAAAGTAACTTACGTCACTCTTCGGTCCTTCAACTCGTATACTCTTGAAAAAATCACGTCAATCATTTGTTTTGTTGCTACGTGAGATAGGAACAAACAATGAAACACACTTTAGCATTCGCAATATTAATAGCCCAGTCATATTAGGTAAAAAAAGGGGTCAACCTCGGAATGAAAGATAATAAGCTGCAAATTGGTATGAACCTTTGTTTTGTCATTCTAAATGTTGTCTCAAAAGTCACAATCGTTATCGTGTCCGCGTCTCAAGATATTCAAGGTCAAAGGTCACAAAAATCGGTTTTTCGCGAATATCTGGCTTCCTATCGGTTAAATGAGATTTGCATTTATTATAAAAGTTGTAGGCTATAAAATTCCCTACAACTTTTGTTTAAACTTTTTTTTCATACGACTAACCGTTTTGAAGGTAGAGCGCGAAGAGTGCACATCGTACAGTCATATACGGCCTAATGCAAGGTCAAGCGTGAGTTATGGTTATCAGTACGTTATAAAGTCAATTATTTACTTGGAAATATGCTTCCATTTCCAATTTCATTACAATTAAAATCAACAAAGATACTTTTGATATTTGAACTCACATTTTGATAAATGTATATTATGCCGTATTTAATAATAAATAAAAATATGTGTAAAATATATACTCTTACTATCATTTTAACTTAAAATAAAACTAAAATATATAATCCAGAATTAATAATATTTTATACTTAAATAGTTAAATATGAATAATTATATATAAATAATCAAGTTACTTACTTTAATTAAATATAAATAATTAATAGTTAGTACATAAATAATAGGCATTGTTTAATCATTATAATTTCCAAGTAAATAATTGACTTTATAACGTACTGATAACCATAACTCACGCTTGACCTTGCATTAGGCCGTATATGACTGTACGATGTGCACTCTTCGCGCTCTACCTTCAAAACGGTTAGTCGTATGAAAAAAAAGTTTAAACAAAAGTTGTAGGGAATTTTATAGCCTACAACTTTTATAATAAATGCAAATCTCATTTAACCGATAGGAAGCCAGATATTCGCGAAAAACCGATTTTTGTGACCTTTGACCTTGAATATCTTGAGACGCGGACACGATAACGATTGTGACTTTTGAGACAACATTTAGAATGACAAAACAAAGGTTCATACCAATTTGCAGCTTATTATCTTTCATTCCGAGGTGAAAGCCCTAATATGACTGGGCTATAAGCGGGATAAGCTTGCTTCAGCTTTGACCTTTCATGCTGGACAACGAACGATTATTTCGTTACAAAAATGGACATAATATGTGCGTGAAACTTATTTTTACCACATTGTTTCTTATTGAAGATTTTCTTCTACCCAGACTTCTATGAGAGCGGCATTAATATTTAAAGCATATTATTGTTGATCATAAAAACATATCTTCTTATGCAATGTTCTAGACTTTGGTCTAGAAAATATTCCAAAGGTTATTTTTACTAGAAAACAAAAAAATATAGTGCAGTAACTGTATATTATGACAGCTATTTCGTTTCGGCTATGAATCTGAATAGGGTTTGCAAAATTATCTAAAGACTGCATAACTCTTTATGCATTTTTTAAGTGTTTTGTGGATTGTGATAAGTAATGTAAAATTGTAAACTGAATATTTGAGTCATTTAAAACTTTAGGACCACTAAAAATAATGAATCCTTAGGTTTGTTTTAACAATTCAACTCAGTATATTATTACACTATATTTCGTACAATTCTCGGGTCTAGCCCGGACATTTGGTGGGCATTGCTGGAGCCGAAGCCAACACCAAGAGGCCCTTTTGAATATAAAAATACATGCAATTATGGAATATATATAAAAAAGGAATATAAAACTATTGTATAGTATAGGATTAAAAAAAAAAACTGGGCTATTGAGGTGAATAACTTGTAAATAAATAAATATCTGAGACATTATTGCACATATGGTCATCTGACCCCAAACTAAGCAAAGCTTGTTATATGGCTGCCAGAGACTGATATACATACATATATATTTTTAAATACATACTTACATAGATATTAACACCCAGACATAGAACAAACACAGATGTTCATCACACAAATGTTTGTCCTAGGTGGGAATCGAACCCACGCCCCCAAGCGCAGAAGGCAGGTACACTACCAACTAAGCTAACGGGGCTGTCAAAATGTGTTTTGGATGGGATAAGAGATCTATTGGATACGGCACCTGCCTTATCCTGTCTCATCTCAAAACTCAACTAAGTATATTATTATTATTCCTACGTTCCGTTTATTCCGGTTCAACTCGGGAGTTCCGCAGTTGCATTTTGTAACATGTGCTCAAAGACTCATTTTAGATAGCGTCTGTCAGACGTCCGCCGTGCTTACCAGACCTAATGCGGGAACACTCTTTTCTTTTAGCGAGTTTGGTTTGAAAAAGAATTCCACCACGGAAATAATACAGTTTCTAGTTTAAAAACTAAGAAACACGCTTAAATAAACCCAAAGAAGGCCAAAGTCGGGAGGTTTACTGTTAGAGCTTTTTTATACAAATATTTTTTTATATATTTGGTTCACTAAACTGGCCGTAATATCTTCAGATACGTTTTCTTAAGTAGATACATTTAAATATGGCAATGCACGACCTCCTAGAACTGAACACTGCATGCACGAGAATGAATATAATATCTACGGTCCTGGAAGACATCGCTTTAAGCGATAAGGCCGCCTGTTAAAAACCTAGATAATTACTTTAGTTTATAATGTTATCCTTGTTTTTGTGGTTTTTAATAAAGAGTTATTGTATTGTATTGTGATATAATAGTAATAACACCTATAAATACACTATACTTAAATTAAAGATAGGAATTACAATGTTTTTTGATTTTACTTGATGTAGTATTAAAAATATCCAAATTTTTACAAATAGAGCTAGGGCTAGTCTGGTTAGGCTGTGGAAATATTTGGGGATAATGTTCTCATCTTTATCAATTCCTTTTACTATGGGGAAAAAAGTCTGCTGTTGTTTATACAAATGTCATTGACACTCTTCAAATGTATGGAATTGCTGATTTTCTTTCATGTTTTCAGGGTTGATCCCTTAGTAAAAGTTATTCATAAAGATTTATTTATTTATTTATTTAATAACAATAAGAACGGCTAATGCCACTTACACTTATTATTTATTTTACATTATAAAAAAAATAGTTTAGTATTAGTCATAAATTATAAAATTAGTCCAAAATATACAATATTAGATGTCAATTATGAATATAACAATAAATTTAAAATAGTAAGTAAGATGAGTATAATGATATCCCCGAATACTGTCTAACCAGATATCCAGTAGAAGAGTTTCACTATTTACCTCCTGGTTCCTTCATTAGATTAGTTAGATGGTACCAAATTATAGTATTGTCAACAGAATTTCGTATACTTCAAATATTTCAAATTGGTACGATAATTAAAAATAGCCAATCCGCCATCCCATTCATTCCTGCCCATTTTTTTTTCTTCTTTTGGACTGCCGGAGTGGGCATGTAAAGGTCATGCCGATTGATGGTTGATACTCAGAAAACCCGTACGAAACGCTTTGATTTGACTTTTAACTGTTAGTATGTGGAATGCGATGCCTGAATGTTCCCCGATAGCTACAGTCTTGGTGACTTCAAATCACGAGTGAATCGGTTTCTTCTAGGCATTTGCGTACTTTTCATTGACCGCATCATCGCTGTGAAAGGCAAGTCTATTATGTAATGAATAAAAGATACACCAAAAATTAATTAAAATCTACTACTTAGATTTGTTTGCAATTTTACATGGTTCGTTAGTTAGTTCGTAAGTTTTGGAGGGACAAAGATGTGTGAAAATTTTGCGCTGAGCTACCACCATAACGAGCGAATTAATTTGTGTAATATTTTAAAAACCTGAAATATAATTCCGCAGTATACATTTAACTGTATTGGATTTCCATGAATTGACTACCGTCTAATATTAAACAGATATTTCTGTGCGCATACAAGGCCAATTGTAAACCGTATTGCTTTGTAATAAAAGCTATGGAATGTGCCTATTATGTCCGTATTGCAAAGGCTTTGGGCATACAGATTTCGATTTCTCCCCAAATTAAAAGGGGACCCACGAATCCCTGAAGGTCGGGCGTGGTGTTGCCAGCTAAGGTTAACTTATCCTCCAGAAATATTTTAAGAATATCCAGTGGTTCGTTTTTTATTTCATGGTTGACAGGCAAAACTTTTACCACAACGTTGCACGTGCACATGGCACGTACGATCGCATCCATGCAGTCTAAATGAGTCTGGATGCCTTTAGTTGAACTCACCCTGCAGACGAACTTGCCGTCCTTTTTATTGCATGTGGACTGTTAGTTACTTCATTGGCGTCTCTGCAAGTTTCTTAGTGTGTGTGAAAAATTAGTATGTGAGCCATACTTACCGTTTTTGCGGTGAAAATAATGTATGAAATTTTTTACACATTTGAACACGAATTATAATTATACTAAGGAATATCTGCCTTGATTGGCTGATCTGAGCACATCCTCTTTATTAAATACAGATCTAATAACAGTTTCTTGTAGGCAAGCGTTCTCCATCGTAGACTGCATCAGATGGCGGTCAAGCCTATCTTTAAATAAAATAGAGAAATATATGAGCATACACAGTCTAAATAATAGCTAGAACAGAATAGAAAAGAACATTGCACACTTTCACTGTGAGTGATTAGTCGAAAAGGGTTAAAATTTTCATAGAATGATCTATCTGTTTCTATCATAAATATGCTTAAGGTGATACGTTTCATGTTTGGCGGGAAATTCAAATTTCGAGCAGTTTTTTTGTCCTTGTAGCTAGGCCAGGTAATTATTATAAAATGACACAGTGTTTGCGAAAATTGTTGGTTGTTCTTTCCATTATCGTGTAGAAGTATTAATCAGTAACTCACCATATTCCTTACATTTGTCAATAAACCGTTTGATACAGCAAAATTTTGTTTATTGACAAATGTATGTAATAATGTGCATTAGAGATAAATAGCTTTACGTGAGTTTGTAAAGAATAATAATCAATTTTCGCAAATATTATGATCGTTTACAATAATTACCCGACCTAGCTACAAGATCAAAAAAACTGTTTGAAATTTGAACTTCCTGCCATACGTGAAACGTATCACCTTATAGGAAAATTACCCGTACTTTTACCCCAACTTTGAGTTTTTTTTTTCCAATATGACAACACTCCCTGGGCAAATTTCGATTCAGATATTATACTCATGTTTGTGCAAATGGACGAGAGCCTGTTATTATAACGTCGCTATATTTGTACGTCTGACGTAACGTGGCGTACAATAGGCAATGTTTGGTAAACGTTTGACTAGACGTTATGAAACTAGACGTGTATACTAGTTTCTTATTGCGTATAAGTTTTACTACCAACTTGCCTGTTGTTAAGCGACGAAGATGAAACACGCAGAGCTAGATGGATAATAGTTTATATCAGTAATGTAACGAAATTCACTCAAATTTTTTATCTCGTAGAGTTTTACGTAAAACTACTTTTGTAATAAGTTAATAATAATAATGTTAAGTTTTTCCAAAATTTGAAGCCATTATTATCAATAATAAATACAGATCAATTTACTACAAAAATAAAAATATAGATTTTTATATTTGGTAGAAATATAAAGCCAAAAATACAGTTCTCATTCAAATCGTTGCTTTTACTTCAAAAATGTAGGAGGCTCTTAACTATTCGCATCATTGATGCAATTAAACAAACCCAACAAGTTTGTATAGATAAAAAATATTACAATTAACACGTCGTTTCTCATTTGCGACAACTCGTAAACAATCTTAAAATTTCTCTCAGATATGCATTAAAATAGCGTGTCAGCTCCCTTGCGACGCATTTTAATATTGTAGCCGCATAGAAATAATAATTCCCGACGAGACACTTGCAGGGCTTTGGCCGGACCTTTGAAATGAAAGGCGTGCATTTCATGCTGTGGGGTCATTGTACAGCTTCGTTGCTTTGGATTTTAAAGTTGAATGAAACTCTATTTAGATAGTTATTATATTAGTTAAGTAACATCGGTAGGTACACAAAGTCTTTAACCAGCAGTGTCTGTGCCAGTGGTGACATGATTATGGTAATGAGACATGGTCCTTAATTGCTGGACTTTTGGAAAAACTCAGAGGCACAAAGCGGGCAATGAAGAGAGCTATGTTCGGAATTTCTTTGCGCGATGGAATCCGGACATTCACCGAAGAACTACAGTCAACGACAAAGATATTGAAATTTGCAAGTTGAAATCGCAATGGACAGGCCACATTGATTGAAGAACGAAGAAAGGTTCTTGAGTGGAGACCACGAAACGGAAGACGCATCGTAGGTATAGGTTTTCTACTAGGTGGAGGAGAGACGTCGTGAGAATCGCGGAGATCCAGTGGATGCAGGTGGCAGGCAGTTGTTCAGTGTGGAATTCTAAGGGGGAGGCCTATGTTCAGCAGCGGACGTCTTATGGTTGATAATAAAGTACTGTATAATCTACACATCAAACATATTATTTTGCCCTAAGTGATAAGAGATGCGTGTTACAATATGTGATGATATGACCGGTCTACTGATACTTAAGCTTACTAATACACAGAGCTGTGTCGGTGACTTTGTTTTTCTCAGAAAAACGCCGAGCAAAACTCCTTCCATTGTACTGAATCACTGGTGGCACTGTGGTAGACTGAGAGGAGCGATTGCTCTATGCGCCAAATAGCAAGGGGCGCCAAAAAACCATAAGCGAAAAAAAAACTATTTATTTATGGCACCTCGCGCCTCGCGGCGTGGCAAGGGGCGGGCAAGCTCGTGTTGTTTGTAGACAGCATAATTGTTGATGTAGAAATAGTTTATCTCTTGGAATAACACATGAAATACTTTTTTCCCGGAGTCGGTTCCTGTAAGATAGTTTTCAGAAATGAAACGCGCTGAAAGGCAATGCCGCTCCACCCTGATCAAAGGTTAGGGACGTTAATTACTTACTTATTTACTTTACTACTAAGGATGATAATTTAGCGCCTAAATTACCATCTTATTTCAAACACAACATAATTCTATCTCGTGTGTTTTACTAACATTTTGTATTCTCTCTAATTGCAAGGTGACGGTTTTAAAATACGTTTTACAAGCGTTTTAACGTCGCCATGTGTCGTTAGCGCAAATGTTTGTACAGTAAACACCCCGATGTTAGGATGAGTACATATAGAATTAGATATTGTGTGATATTATGATTTATTAGGGTTTAGGAATTATTACACTTTGAAATTCGTCACCTGTAACATATTTATTCGCGTGTATTTTTAATTATTTTTTTTAACACTATCCGTCCGTAAAAACATATGTATAGCTGAAATGAATAATAGACATTGAGTAAAAAAAATTATACAGATTACATTGCGTGTATTTTTTAAATTCCTGATGTTTCGAAAACTTTGCAGTGTCCGTCACAGTCACAGGTAGAATAGATGACGGATGTCTTTAGAAATGTTATGAAATTAGTTACAAGAAGGACCGCCAATTCAAGGAAGTTCATCCCCACTTTTTAAGTTACCGTCTTGTATTTATGATGACGTAACTTACTCAGTAACCATCTCGTACCTACACAAATATCGACACATAATTAATCATAATTATCAATACAAAAACCGACCTCAAAATTTAAAATAAATATTATTTTAATTTAGAGCATGTACCTACTATAAACATGCCAAGTTACAAGCTTGGACGTATTACCGTTTTTACATGAGACCATATACAAAAATACCCAAAAAAACGTCTGTTGTATAGGGCCCTTTCAGTTTTACTTTTTATTATTCAAATTAAATTATTAATTTCTTTGTTCATTTGTTAGTTAATCCGCCGTAACATTACATATTCCCTGAAAGTTTCAACTTGCTATCTATGACGGTTCGAAAGATACAACCGTTAAAAGGTAGGACGAATAGACAAATAGCGCAGGCTTAGTAATAGGCATTTACACCCTTTGGGTGCGGAACCCTAAAAAGAACCATGTTACTTGTTTCACAAATGTCTGAGTAATATGTGTACATATATAAAAATATTTGTTATAGCTGGGAACAAACGAATGTACAAATAACTACAACATCCTCCTTTTGACTGCGTAGTTGGGTAAAAATAACAAATAAGTATCTCATGTGAACCAGTCTTAAGAAGGGTGGAGCTACAAACTGTTGTTTTCCGACATTAAACGTGTAAAGGAAATTAGATGTTTAGCTGGAATTCAGGGTGGGCTTTGTAATTTTTATATGAATATAAACATTTTTGAAAGCTGCTTTAATGTAATGTAGATAAAAATATAATTGGTACTAGTGGACACACCATAACACACACACTCGCGCGCACAAAGAGAAAGAGGGGGGGGGGGGAGATAGAAATTTTAATCTTAACAAATGTACAATCACTATCTCCCCTCTCTCTCTCTCACTCACACACACACACACGCACAGAGAGAGAGAGAGAGAAAGAGAGAGAAAGAGAGAGAGAGAGACAGAGAGATATAGATATTGTAATCTGAACAAATGTAGTCTCAAATCTTAACAATGGTAATAACTTTTTCTTTATATTACACGGGAATTACTCACGTTAGATTAGGCCGGATACTCCGACCGAAAAGACCGCCGAATGCGGTTGAAACTATAGTAGTATCCATAATGGTAATAACTATTATCACATCGAGAAAATCGGTCAGGTGGTATCGTAATCGGGCGATACGGTACAGGTGTCGTAAAGTGCCCCATAGTTGCATAACTTGAGAGTCAGTTCCCATTTCAGTCTAAGCGTGTTTGTAATTTTTAACCAACTTCCAAAAAGGAGGAGGTTATATGTTCGTCTATATGTATTTATTTTTTGTGTATGTTGATCGATATTTCGATCGATTGTGAACCGATAAAAAAAATTATTTTTTGACATTACTTTAACACCGGTAGCTATCAAACGCTTTGCCTATCAGAAATAAATAATGCTGGTTTTTTGTATTTCATAGTAATATACAGATAAGTACATTTCGTTAAGCTTTTAAATCACTTGCCGTAATTATATTCAATACTAGCCGTCCGCCCCGGCTTCGCACGAGTGTAAGCTCGGCCTTCGGCCTCGCTACAAAATATAATATAGCCTATGTCACCCGGGGATAGTGTAGCTTCCCAACAGTGAAAGAATTTTTCAAATCGATTCAGTAGTTTCGGAGCCTATTCATTACAAACATACAAAAATAGGTACAAATCTTTCCTCTTTATAATATTAGTGTAGATTTGATATTAATAAATTTGAAAACACAAAAGAAACTCCCTTGAAATCATACTCAGAATTTGATATTACATACTACTTGGAAACTGTTTGATTAACATTATTTTGTGTTATGAAAATAAATAGAATTGGAACAAAGGCACAAACTGAAACTGTTTCTAACTAATGAACGTACTGAGAAACTCGGTTACGCGATGGAGAGTATTTAGAAAAATAATGATTTAAAACTTTGTACTGGAACAATTAATAATAATAAAATTCAAACTAAAATAGACAATATATTTATATTTACACGAAAAATATTTAAAGCCTTAACTATTACTACGTATTAAATATTATATTATGTACCTACCTATAAACGGCATCACCGCTTAACATCAGGCGGGTTGGCGACCAAGCGCAAGCCTGTTATTTAATAATAATAAAAACGATGGGGTGGCTTTATGGCGAGCCGTCGGTGGGTGGCGACACCGCGTACTCCTATTCCATGGGGTTAAAACCCCAGTTACCCCGACTCCTGGCTTGCCTTAACCACACGTCTGGGCCCTGGGGGTGGAAGACGCAAGAGCTAAGAACCCAAGCTCTAGGGTGGAAGTGTTAAAGGGCATAACGCGGCGTGTAGCTCTTAGTGAAAGTGCAGCACACCTCTCGACACCCTAAGCCACCCACGCCAATATTGCCACTTCGGTGCCAAGATACGGCAGCCTTTATGGGTTGCAAGTCATCACCTGCCTATAAATATTTTGAGATGACACAATGATAATGCAGTTGCCGTTTGTTGGAATGTTTTTTTTTGTTTGTAAGATAAACTATACCTAGTTATGTCAGTGTCAAGCTGACAGTGAACTGTCACTTTTGTTTTTTCAATCTCTCTTGTGTGTGTGCGGAACGAATCTACCATGTTGTTAAAATATCCCATTATAAATCCGTGACCAAGACAATAATCTGAGTTTAATTATAACCTAAAACCATCACAGTTTCTCATCTCATAGATCTGTTGTCCCATCCACAAGTTGTTCACCTCAATAGCCCAGTTTTTTATATCATATACTGTACAATAGTTTCATATTCCTCTTGGTATTGGTTTCGGCTCCACTAATGCCTACCAAATGTCCGGGCTACACCCAAGATTAGAAATAAATAAGGTGAAATAATAATAATAAAGCATGCACCGGGTGAGCATGATTAGGGCCCATCCTCTCTATCTGAAAGAAGGCATGTATCCCAGCAGTTGGAACATGATATGATGATGTAAATGATGAATTATATTTCTATTATTGTGTAGTATTAATATGGACTTGTAATTATATAATTATCAATACAGTATGAATATGACTTCTACAGTAAAATATGAAAAGAAAATGTTTAATTTTAGATGTTAACAACATTATTGCAGCTGTCAGATACATTCTCTCATCTGCCTGTACTGTAGCATGAGTTATCCTGAAGCTATAAGGCTACCTATACATATATAGAGAAATGCATATTACCCTGTAGCATTAATATAGCAGTTGGCGCCGTCGGGTAAGATACACACAAAACTAATTTGGCAACGTCGAGGAGTTCATATCTCAGCCTGAATTTATTGAAACTTTGATTATGGTTGGCGTAGCATTCGTGTTTATACTGAAAGGATGTGTTGTGGCAATCAACATAATCAGCCTATACCATGTGCAAATTGTCCAATGGAAACATACTATCTAAAGAGAATTGAATACCAATAACCATTTGCCTTAATAGTTGTCGTGTTGTCCTATGTTGTTTTTGTTGTTTATAATTTTTCATTACTCATACTCGGAAACTAGGTCTGAAGTTAGCCTTAGGAGCGGGTCGAAAGTATTACTTTTCATCCCTAGGGAGAATCACTTTCAACTGACAGTGACAGTTGACAACTGACAGACAGTCAAAATTAAATAAAAACTAGTTCTATTTTCATATTTGTATTGAACCATTTCCAACTTTTTTTTCTCCGCAGAGGATTATAGTCCCGCACTTCTCGTGCATTTGCCACATATTTTCTTTAGTCAGTTCATGTTATTATTTTTAGTTTCCTTTTATTCGTGTTCCTTGTAATGAAAAGCACAGTGTTTACCTCGGGTTAAAAGACTTATTTAGTCCCTAAGTTTTATTAGCGCCGTCTCGGGACTAAATAAGTTTTTTTCACCCCTAGGATAACAATGTACTATTGCCAGCCAGCAATGTAAAGCGTACAAGTGTGATGCAGCGCAGCGCATGTCGTTTGACCTCTAGCGTTAGCTGATATTTCATTTGAAGTTTGTTTTAAATAAAACGTTTTTTTTTGTGGTATCGTATCAGTGATCTCCAGCACCACCAGTCTTCGTTTTCGGGAGTTTTTCCCCTACACCGTATATACTAGTCCACTACTGGGCTCTCCCAAAGAACGCCACTCTGCCTGATCTTTGGGTTTTCTTCTTCCAGCCATTACTAGCTGCTTTTAATATATCGTCACCCCAACGAGTCACTGGGTGTCCTACACTAAGTTTGCCGATTCGTAGTCTCCACTCTAGAACACGTCTATCCCAACGGTTTCCGTGATAATAGAAGTACCTAAACAAATCATTCACCCCGAAGTATCGCGTGTTGAAGAGTCAGTGTGACCTCACTAACCTCTATAACCAGAGACTTTTATACGACACGAGAGTTCACGGTGAGACAGGAAATCAAGAAAATGTCCTGTTGACAACCAGTTCAAGATATAACATCTAGATTCCTAACAGATAACCTTCAAAAAGTCCTAACCAAACACATTTGTCAGGAGACTTAAATCCACATTTTCAGACCATAAAAAGTAACGACACAAGAAATATCCGGACAAAAGGTGGGTAAATAAAAGAAAAATTGCTGACATCAAAGGAATCCAAAAGATTCGGCCGGGAGGCCCCGGCATTTGAAATTAAATCATGGACGACGCGCGTCCTAAATAATAACAAAACCGTCGCTCGTGAAAACTGCTTCGTAAATACAAGGATGCGTGAATCAATGGAAAAGTAAAAATATATGAAATCTGTCTACAATAATATGCTTATTTTAATATGGAAATTGACGCAGTTTTTAAACGTTTCACACAGATATGACCCGCGAATTACTCACGTACGATTAAGCTGGTTATTCTGACCGCATTCGACGGTCTTTTTCAAGGTATGTGCGTACGTGCGGCTCCGTTTCGCTTTGCACTGCGGGCCGCTTTCATCACGTGCAAGTTTTTTAAATTACAATATACTGGGCTGCTTACCATCAGGCGGCCCGTCTGCTTGTTACCATCTATGGCATTAAAAAAGACTGGGTAATTATTACAATATTTATTTGGTGCAACACTTAAAAATCAGTAAGCTTAATCAAACAATTGTTACAAGTAAATTTTCGTAACCGTTGCAAATAGTCAGTTATTTTTCCCATAATGCAGGTTCTTACTATTTCTTTTCCACTCCAAGAATTTCGCCCAATTCTAAACGCGGGCTCGAATAGGTGAAGTTTGCAAAATCTCGTAAACGCGAACCTTGACGCGCCGAGATACGGTTTGAGAGTACGAGATATGAGTCTAGTAGCTATGTTAATTGTAAAACATTTCACTGATGCTGCTGAGTTCTGTTTTAGACTATTACGGTTGTTCACTACATTTATATGATTATATACGGGATATTTACCGCGGTAAGATTGTGCAAGGAGCTTCCGATATTTCGGCGCAGTTACATGCACCATGTTCACGGGAAGACTGAAGAACCTTCCACAATCTTACCACGGTAAATATCCCGTAAAAAATCATAAAACTGCTGAGTTCTGTTATACCTACTGTAAAATTTCTCCAGATTGTTACACGTCACTTCCAGCAGTACCTCCAGCAGGCAACGGCGGGATTCATTAGTAAACAGCGCGCACGGATTGTTTCGTCCGGGGAAGGTTCGGGCCTAATTCCCCCTCGGTTGTACAAACAGGTGTAGGGATGCGGTGAAAGGCGCTGGTAGAAAGGTACAATATATTGACTGACCTTCATAAGAGGTACCTATTTCATACGTAATTTTACCTTCAGTTATGTCTCATTTCTTGTCAGTTTAAATGCACCTTGGTACATAAGAAATAGTGATCTCTATCGGGACCTTTGATAATATACAAATGTGAGACTGATAATAAACGATATTCTATTTTATACAGTTTGGATCTGCCTTTAAACTCGAGCTAGTAGCGAAAAAATTCTGCCAAAAACTGAAGGGAGCGAGGTAAATACGTATTGCACACATTGACATATTTTTACTAGTTCTAAAAACACACAATTATTATTATTTATTTATTATTAAATTAAATTAAGGGGTGCTATTTACAAGCGCCACTTAAAAAATAAATAGGGTATTTTACTACCAAGGCAAGTAGTTCGCAAACAATACTGTTTGCACAACTGATGACCGATGGGGAAGAAAGGTTCTTGAGTGGAGACCAGGATCTGGAAGACGCATCGTAGGTAGGCCTCTCACTAGATGGACCGACGATATTGTTAGAGTCGCGGGCATCCAGTAGATGCGGATGGCAGGATATTGTTCAGTGTGGTGGTTAATGGGGAGGCCAATGTTCAGCAGTGGACGTCTTCTGGCTGATGATGATGATTGTTTGCATATATATTCTTTGATTTGGATTGATGGGCAGCGACCCTCCAACACATACACATTCCACAGTCTAACGAGACTGTGGAATGTGCTGCGTGAATGGGTGTTCCCCGATATTTGCAATCCATAGATCAGAGAAACAATGGAGATATTGTAAGGGGGCGTGGTGGGCGCGATCTAATCTGAATCAGGCTGGATGTCTTTAGTTGAACTTACCCAGCAGACAACTTTGTCACGCATTTTTTAACGACTTCAAAAACGAGGGGGTTTTCAATTAGTTTTTTTATGATGGTGGGTGACGAGACGAGCGAAGTCGCTCGCCTGATGGCTCTTCACGCTTGCCCATAACAGCTCAACGCCACTCAGAATTTTCAACTTTAATAGTTCAAAACCCTGGAGGGCAATACACTGCGCTCGTCACCCCGAGATATAAGATGTCAAATCTCTGTGTGCAAAACAAACTGCTGTATGTTACCTCAGAACTCCGTAATCTATGAACCGATTTGGAAAATCCTTTCAGATTGGTCCCATAGAAATGTCATGAAAATCGGGTCAGTAAATCAAGGCTTTAAATCAAAATAAATTGTAATATTTTGTTATTCGAATGACAATAATTATGATCATCCAAGTAACCGAATTTGCCCATTTTATACTAGCTTTGAGAAGTCGTTTTTTTTTTAAATTGGAAATTAATTTGCATGTCAACTGTTTTTCGTAGCCGAATTTTAAATATCTGTACAAAATATTTATACAAAGTACAATTTTATTTTAAGCCTTTACGTCCCAACGTCCAATGATACAAAAAAAGTGTGGAGTATAAAAACTCATTTCGCGTGGATTTCTGCGACAATGGATTAGGATGTCGGCTGGCAGGTGTTGTATTCATCTGCAAACATCAGCTGCCTCAAACCAAAACACAGTAAGCCATGTTTGACAAGTTTTACTCACGTGTAATTTTCAATATCATCATCAACATCATTATCAGCCTATCTTAGTCCATTATGACAAAGAGCTCTCCCAGGGCACGCCAATTAGCACGATACTTGCCTTTTTATATATATAGACTAGTGCTGTTGTCCGCGACTTCGTACGCGTAGATTGTCCTATAAACTTTCAACCCCTTTTCCTCCCTTAATCCGGCCCTTGTGCAAAATAACACAGCCTATACATTAATCTGGTCATAGTCATATATTAGTGAAAACCGCATTTAAATCCGTCCAGTGGTTTTGGAGATGGCCATGGACAAACAAACTAACAGACAAAAATTGTAAAAACTGTTCTTTTTACTTTAACATGTTCAGATAATTATTTTAAGACGCCCTGTGTGTTTTTTTTTTGGGGAAGAAAGGTTCTTGAGTGGAGACCGCGAACCGGAAGACGCAGCGTAGGTAGGCCTCCCACTAGATGGACCGACGACATTGTGAGAGTCGCGGGCATCCAATGGATGCAGATGGCAGGATGTCGTTCAGTATGGAGTTAAAGGGGGAGGCCTATGTTCAGCAGTGGACGTCTTCTGGCTGATGATGATGTGTGTGTTTTTTTATATCTCGCAATTACAGTTTTTTTTATTTCTACTTTTTTATTATATGTATAGATAGATAGATCTACATTGGCCTCCAACTTGCCTGATTGTATGCGACGGTGTGGCAGAGGATGCATGTAAACCATACCTAACAATAGAAAAGGAAAATAGGAATGTTTGTGGAGTTCACAATCCAAGTTTTTTAGGACTGACAGATGCAAAAAAAGCTTTAATAATAAATAAAATAACTGAATGAAAACCGTAAATTCAACCCCTTTTACATGTTTTTTTTTTCTAGTAGCCTTATATACTTCAATAAAATGTGAACAAAAAAGTTTTTTATTCAGGTTTTTACAATGTAATTCCAGATATGAGAACAAAAAACTTAGACCTTCATTTACTGTGTAGAGTCTTCATAATGTTATGGTCGTTCTACGTCTTTAAGAAACTGAAATATGTGAAACGTTCTACTACTACAAAAAAAAAATCTCCTAAATTTTTTATTTCGGTTTTTTGCCGTTGAATAGCCGACATGTCGGTACTACGTGACGTCAGGATTTATAATAGGTCGGGGAAAAAGTCTTTTCGTATTTTGTATGTATAAAGTTGTAGTAAAATCTCATCGGTTGTATTGTTTGTATCTGGCTGATTTTGATATCATTAAAAATATGACATTTTAAAAAAGGAATACAAAAAGTAAAAAGCAATTTCCCGCCATTTTTCAATTGTTTTTTTGTTCGATAAAATGAGTGAATCTGACGAAGAAATTCGATATATTTTGAAGTTTTATTACAAAAAAGGGGAAAAATGCGACACAAGCCGCGAATAAAATATGTGACGTTTATGGACCTAATGCAGTGTCATCAAGAGTAGCACAATGTTGGTTCAAGCATTTTCAGCCCGGGAATTTTGATGTCAAAGATGCAGCTCGCTCTGGTCGCCCTGTTACGGATAAAGTCGATACCATTTCTGAAAAAGTGGAGCAAGATCGGCATATTAGTAGTTACGACGTAGCTGAAGAACTGGGGATCGACCACAAAACAGTTTTGACCCATTTGAAAAAGTCTGGGTATAAAAAAAAACACGATATTTGGATGCCACACGAGCTCACTGAAAGAAACCAAATGAACCGTGTGCTCATTTGCGATTCTCTGTTAAAACGTAACGAAACCGAACCGTTTTTGAAAAGATTGATCACTGGTGATGAAAAATGGATCACCTACGACAAGAATGTGCGCAAACGATCATGGTCAAAGGGCAGTGAAGCACCACAGACTGTAGCGAAACCCGGATTAACACGTAATAAGGTGATGCTGTGTGTATGGTGGGATTGGAAGGGCATCGTTCATTATGAGCTTTTACCGCCGGGCAAAACCATCGATTCGGATCTCTACTGCCAACAGCTGATGAGACTCAAACAAGAAATTGAGAAAAAACGGCCGGAATTGATCAACAGAAAGGGCGTGGTCTTTCATCATGATAACGCCAGACCGCACACATCTTTGGCCACTCAGCAACAATTGAGAGAGCTTGGTTGGGAAGTGTTAATCCATCCACTTTATAGCCCTGACCTTGCACCCTCAGATTTCCACCTGTTTCGGTCTCTTCAGAATTCTTTGGGTGGTGTTAGATTAACATCCAGAGAGGACTGTCAAAACTACTTGTTGCATTTTTTTGATCAGAATTCCCAAAATTTCTACAGCAACGGGATCATGTCACTACCTACAAGATGGCAACAAGTTATCGAACAAAATGGCACATATATATTATAATTAAATGTAATTAAGCTTGAAAAAAAAAATGTCTTGAATTTGTTTATAAAATACGAAGAAACTTTTTCCCCGACCTTATATGAACCGTTTGCATCCGGTTTTGTATGGTCCTGAAAATTGAAAATATGTATACGGAACGATTGACAGGATGATCGCATAAATGATAAATGTTTGGCTCGATTGACACGTGCAATGTGATGTTTTTGTATTATCAACCTCAAAAATGGAGTTTCCTAATTCGACTGTTTTTAGGGTTCTGTACCCAAAGGGTGTAAATGTAAAGACCCTATTATTAAACCTATCTTTGGCATCATAATAGATAGCCAGTTGAAATTTTCACAAAATATGTAATGATACGGCGGCTATAATACAGTCAAAACGTAAAAACTAATAGATCCCCATACAACATACGTTTTTTTAAACGTATTTATATATTTACTCTAGTGTGAAAACGGTAATACGTACAAGCATCAAACTTGGCATGATTATAGTACACACTAAAGTAAAATAAGAAGTAATAAATACCAAGTGTGAGTCAGCGACTTTCTGTTCACCGAAGTTAAGCAACGTCGGGCGCGCTCGGTACTTGGATGGGTGACCGCCTGGGCGTGATGTTGCCTTGTTACACTACCTTTTTTGTACTTTCATCAGCATCATTTCAGCCATAGGACGTCCACTGCTGGACATAGGCTTCCCCCATTGATCACCAAAAAGGCCGATTGGAAGCGGCCTGCATCCAGGGTTGCTCATTTGGGTTTGATGAAAATATTCAACCTTTAGGCTAGGAACAGACACGTCAACATAGCTGATGAACCGCCGTCCAACCAACGGGAAAAATGGAGAATTAAAAATATAACAATTGTAGAACTACTTAAACTTTCAGTTTAACATATGCTTAACACGTCATCATCAGCCAGAAGACGTCCAATGCTGAACATACGATAGGCCTCCCCCTTTAACCTCCATACTGAACGACATCCTGCCATCTGCATCCACTGGATGCCCGCGACTCTCACAATGTCGTCGGTCCATCTAGTGGGAGGCCTACCTACGCTGCGCTTTAACACGTCAGCACTTAGTAATTTCAGTTTACCTACATTAAACACAAAACAAATCCCATAAACAATTAATTAAATTGTCCCCAAAGTATATCCTGGAAACGGCCGCCTTAATTCTGTTCCTTTATCATCAGCTTAATGGGGATCGAGAAAATAAGGATATAAGATATTCCCAGATTTTATACTTCAGAAGGATTTGGATGAAAGACCCAGTTTTGGATATAATCACTTACTGGCTATTAAGCTTACTGCATGGATTACTGAAAGTAACAAGCTACGCCACGCGATTTTACATATTATCTTACAGAAACCGTATATACCTTATACGAGTATGTTTAGGTTTTAGTTATTTTAGGTAGCTTGTGTTTTGTTTATTTAGGCTTTATTTGTTGTTTATTTTTCAATCCTCAGTTAAAGAATCAAATAGAATTTATTCCATTGATACCATGATTTCGAATTTTTCAATAGTCAGGTTATCTGTGGAGTAAAACCTGGGTCTTTACGCCCATACAACAAACGTATTTTTGTATTTGTTCTAATGTAAAAACGGTAATACACAAAAGGGTGAAACTTGGCATGATAATAGTACACATTCTAACGTAAAACAACACATAATAATCAATGGCCAAGTGCGAGTCTGTGACAAATTTATATTCATTACCAAGTTAGGCAACGTAATTCGGTTACTTGTAGGTACGACCTCATCATTTCTTTCACCTAATCTAAAATGCATATTTTTACTAATTTTGAAGTTTTGAAGTTTTTACCTTGGCCAAAGAATAAGTTTGGCCATTCAACGTGGTAATGTCGCTAGCTTTTTAGGTACCCTACCCGAAGACAGTGACCTTAATGCAGTTTTTTACCTGTAGTTTATAGTTTTGGATAGGTATTCAGTTTAATTTAGATTTAATTTAGGTATTTATTTAGCTACTTTATTATTTTAAGTTTTAGTGTTTAGTTAATATTTAAGTTTATGTTAATTTTTTGTTTTTTAAGTTACCTTTGTTTCAATAAATCCATAAAGAATTTTGAAGTCAGTTTATTAAATTGATAATTATTGTATTTTGTGGTGGTACGGAACCCTCGGTGCGCAAGCCCGACTTGCACTTCGCCGGTTTTTTTCGCGATTTCTGTATTGGTCCCAAAGTATAAGTTATTTATAATAATATGTACAATCCAAAAACTTTCTATAACTAGACATTTAATGCAGGGCGAACATGTTCAGACACTTCATCAGTTGACCACTACTGATATAAAAACACGCCCACTGATTCCACTGAACCTCACGTCATTTCCGACCAATACCGTAGGTACGCCATCACTATGCTTTGTTTACATTTGGAACTGACGTTGAATGGGCCAGTTAGAATTTTAGTAACCCCTCACCCCGCCCCTCAGGTATTTGACTGAATTGTTTCCATTGAAAATAATCTTAACTACAAGTCTGGGCTACGTAGTAGTTATACCTAGTCTGTGGTACAATGATATCCTCGAATATATCCGTCGTCGAAAAGAACACCCCGTTTACTAGTTGAAATTTAGATTCAATACAGGGCACAAGAAGAAAGCCGTGCCAAGCACATGTATGTCCACAGAGTATGTCACAATTTCAGTTTGTAAAGGTGAAACAAAACAAAGCATGTCAAACAAAGCAAGTCAAGGCTTAAGTACTGTACGAAAACCTATTTGAATTAAAGGGACTTAGACCTAGCGAAAGGTTTTTAAGGGTTTAGGGAATTTCCCGAGGGAATATTAACTTTTCCTTATATTGCGACGTGTTTGAATTTAGGGATAAGTGGTTATGAGATCCCGTTTTATATTTAAGGGAAAGTCGCTAAGCCCAGCTGCTCTCGTTCTCGTAGCTGACTCAATGCAACTGAGTAAAATGATCCAAGCCGCCTGCCAAGCGTGGGGATTATGGCAAGACTCTCTGAGAGGGAGGCCTTGTCCAACACTGGACGTTAATTGGCTGATGATGTGAGTAAAATGATGTACAAGTCGCTCGTATGATATTATCAGGTCCATAACAGTTCAATTACAATTAAAAATCCTACGTGACAAAGCGTTGCGCTCGTCTCAGACCAGACAAATAATCGAGATATGCCTTGTTACAATTATCGTTCGTGTGTCTTCGTGTTTTACTACTTTTTAGGCTATATATGGTCACTTGATGGACCGACGAGATCGTGAGAGTCGCGGGCATCCAGTGGATTCAGATGGCACGGTGACGTTCAGTGTGGAGGTTAAAGGGGGAGGCCTATGTTCAGCAGTGGACGTCTTCTGGCTGATGATGATGATCCTTAGATCAGACAAACAAGGGAAATATGCCATACTTAACGTTTGTTTTGATCCTTTTGGGTACGGAACCCTGGGTGTAAATGGAGCCCTATTTCTAAGCATACACTTTCTATCCACCCATTCTACTTTTTAACGGCTGTATCTTTCGAACCGTATTAGATAGCTAGTTGAAATTTTCACAGAATATATGATGATTCGGCGGATTAACAAAAAATAAAATAAAAAATTGTTAAAACTAAGTTATTTTTTTATATGCTTTTTTAAGGGATAAAAACAAACAATCCTTTTTTTTAACGTATTTTTTTATTTGCTGTTACGTAAAAACGGTAATACGTACAAGTGTCGAACTTGGCAAGTCGAACAAATAATAAATAGAGGTCAAGTGCGAGACTGTGACAAATTTCTGTTCACCACCATTTTAAGCAACGTCGGGCGCGGTCGGTATCTGGATGGGTGACCGCCTGGGCGTGAAGTTGTCTTTTTGCACTACTTGTATTTTGTGGTGTTACGGAACCCTCAGTGCGTGAGCCTGACTCGATTTCAACTAAAGGCATCAAGACAAGCAGTAGTGTGCAGACACTACTGTGTTCCGGATTGAAGGGCAATGTTTCCAGCGAAATTACAGAGCACACAGAGATTTGACATGTTATATCTCGGGGTGACGAGCGCAGTGCATTGCCATCCAGGGCTTTGAACTGTTGAAGTTCAAAATTCTGAGTGGCGTTGAGCTGTTATGGGCAAGCGTGAAGAGCCATCAGGCGAGCGACTTCACTCGTCTCGTCACCCAGTATCATAAAAAATGCCTGATTTAGGCCTGATGAGTTCGTACCTGACACCACCACCTTACTCTATTTCCCTTTTTTTTGATATTAGACGTAAAATCATTTATGCCCTGTTGTATGTACTAAATTATTTTTCTGGCAATTTTGCCCTTCAACTTTTCCCCTCAGACCTTCAACTTTTTCTAGAATGTTTTGCAGCTGTCTTAGCACAATGTTTGCTTGGATCGAGTACTCACAGAGGCACTCTATATAAGAAGGAAGACGAGGGGGGTTGCATTTTTAACTAGAAAAGATTGTGCCTTCAAAATTAGCTTTGATAAAAAAACCTTAAAGCCTTACAATGCGAAGTCCCGGGCGATGGGTTATCAGATTACGACGTGATCTAAGAATTGTATTCGCGGACATTTAATCTGCTTCCTTTGTGCTCGTTATAGGACTGAATGCTGGTGCAAACGTTATTACGTCGAAAACAATGTTTTCATGTTTCGTTTAGAGAAGAATTTAATTCTCTGATAGTACCTTAGGTACATAATACCACAATTTTTATTTCCCTCTGACACTAGAACAAAATCTTAACATACGTTTAAACAAATATTTTGTTGGAAATACTGAGTAGGTAAGGGTTATAAAATGTGAAAAACGATACTGCAGTGCAAGTAAAGTTTTTTATCGATCGACAAATTTGACAGTTAAATCAACAAATTCAATAAATAGCCATATAATCAATCATAGCGAGTACGGATCAAATGCCATTTTATCGAATTTAACTGTCAAATTTGTCGATCGATAAAGAACTTTACTTGCACTGCTGTTCTAGTACCTTATTATCACAAAATGCTTACGCTCCACAAACGCGAAGCGCCATCAATATTTAAAATTTCGTTGCTCGCGTCATGCTTTGCGATCCCTAAGTTAGCAGATTACAATCATCATCATCAGCCAGAAGACGTCCACTTCTGAACATAGGCCATCAGTCCCCATCAGTCATCAGATGCAGTGGATGCAGATGGAAGGATGTCGTTCAGTGTGGAGGTTAAAGGGGGAGGCCTATGTTCAGCAGTGGACGTCTTCTGGCTGATGATGATTATGAAATGTGTCACTACATCGCTACCGGTACATTTTTAACTCGCTTCACTTCCTAATTTATTTATATTATATTATTATTTATTATATTTACATACATATAACAAATCTTGGAAATGGATTTCGTAATTCAAATTGTCGCATCGATTGGAAATTTTGCAAGTAAATTTAAGCCCAGATAATAAAACAATAATTTGGTATCATTGAAGTGATATGATGATGGAGCCAGGAGGTGATCATTGTGAAACTCTTCAGTGGCTTTTGGTTTTGTTGGTTTTGGTTTTGTTTTAAAGTCCCATATCATTCAAGTAGAATTAATATATCCAGACATCTTACAAACTATCTATCTATACATCTATACTTTTAATAAAAATGTAATGATAAAAAAAACTGTAATTGCTAGATATAAAAAAAAGGCGTCTTAAATCTTAAAATAAGTATCGAAGCACGTTGAGACAGTTTTTAGAATTTTTGAGTTTATTTGTTTGCCAACGCACATCTAAACCACTTGACGGATTTAATAGGTATTTAGCGAAAGGGAGAAAAAAAGGGTTGAAAGTTTATATGAAAATCTACTCGTTCTAAGTCGTGGGCAACATCACTAATACTAAAATAAAGAGCAAAACATTTCGTTATTAAGTTCTTTGAATCCCTCACAAAAACTTTAAGCTTACTCATAAGAAAAGCTATTCAAACAGATATGTAAATTAGGGCTTAGATTTTAAATTTTATTAGCTAGGTTTAGAAACTTAAGTTTAACAGACCATTTAAGCGTCTTATTTAGATTCGTTGCTGCTTGGGGTGAAATGACCGTATTTGAATGTTTATTACTAAAATAAAAATTTACAGTCACAATCTCACGTGTGAGATAGTAGATAGTATAGTGATATCTTGATTGAATATATCTCTGATCTATTGAGACTGGCAAATTGAGCTGCATCTTGAGCGCTAGAAGAATGCCATCTACGTAAAATAAATTAAATTACTCATTAACATTTCGCATGTAGAATTCTAATAAATCAATAAAAACAGACTTCAAAATTAGTAAGCGCACCAAAATTATTGATTAGCCAAATCAACAGGTGCTGGAAAAAAATTATTCATATTACTTTAGAGCTCGTTCAAAAACGACTGAGCCGAAAAGAATGTAATTTTTTTGAGACCATCTCAAGAGGGTTTTCTTTATAATAAAATCACGTACCTAAATTAAACGTAATTGAGAACTCAACGTGAGGATTCGAGGTACCTATTACGTTTATAAATATGAGGATTAGACCCAGTAAGAAGTTAAGAATGTCAAGTTTCTTTCATGTAAAAGTAATCCGACAACGGTTCTTTTAGCGGATAATATTTGTAAACGGTACAAGATAACAAAAAATTATGTGCTAATCTCACTATAATTTTAAAACACCTATTCAAAGATACAACACATGAGGGGCTGTCAAATTTATCTCTTCATCCCCACTTTACATGTCGCCATTTCTTATGATTGATGATGTCACGTACTCAGTGATCATCCTTGAACTTGGAGAAATCTATCGACACATCATTTATCAAATACATTTTTTTATTTGCGTCGTTGGATATAAACCAGCCTTAGTCCGCCCATACCCAATAACGTAGATTAGAAACCTCCACACAGGGGCGAAAAAAGGGCGTAAAGAGGCGTTAACTAAACGAGTATCCGGACACGCAATAAGCCCAAATAGATTGCAATTCCATTCCTTTTTCCATTTGCGATTGTCGGTTATTTCGCATAATCACCAGGCTTTGGCCGGGAGTGGGCTGGGTGTGAATGTCTTTTTAAATACGAAGTTTTGATTGGAAACGTTGTAGTATTTTAACATTTTTTTACCATGCAAACATTCAGCAAGAAAGCAAAAAGTTGCGCATCTGCAAACCGTATTTCGAAGCGCTAAGGTTCACGTTCACGTGATTTTCCGCAGTGACCAAAACTGAATTGCTTATAATCATCAATTAAATAACAATTTAGAAATATTAATAAAAATTTAGAATATTAACAACAATTTAGATATTATCGCTAATCCTGAAGATGATATCTGGTAAGGATAATGGAATAAACTATTTAAATTATTGCATTGTCATTGGTCCTTGATATGAATGCAAAATTTCAATTTAATTCGAAGTTTTGAAGTAGTTGAAAATCAAGTTCAAAGTTTCACACACACATACATGCATACACACACGCACGCACGCATACATACCAAGTTAATACAAGCGTGTTAAAAACAAGCTTACCCGCTCCTCCGTAGCACGTAGCCCTCTCCCGCCGACCTAAATCGAGCGTCTCTTCGCGCTATGTCAGAACTGTTAACGCTTACGTATTCGCTTTAAGGATTTTGTTCTAAGAAAAGTGCGATTTGCCGCGTCTACACGCGCCATTGGCATGCTGGGCTTCATGTCGGACAGAAAATACCGCTTAGGGTTTATATATTTACAGCCCGTTAGCGTAGTTGGTAGAGAACCTGCCTTCTGCGCTTGGGGGCGTGGGTTCGATTCCCATCTAGGACAAACATTTGTGTGATGAACGTTTGTGTTTCTTCTATTTAAGTATGTATTTAAAAACATATATATATGTATATCAGTCTCTGGCAGCCATATTACAAGATTTGCTTTGTTTGTGGTCAGATGACCGTGTGTGCAATAATGTCCCAGATATTAATTAATTTATTATCATTTATTATTTCAGTTGCTTGAAAAATATTGTTTATCGAACAGTTACTTCACTTCATCAAAACTCGCGACTGGGTTCATTATTAATTACTATAAAAACAATTATAACTTATTAAATAATAATTTATGAACAGTTCTTATCATGTGTTTCGCCATTTGAACACCAATTTATTTTTATTTTTAACCGACTTCCAAAAAGGAGGAGGTTATCAATTCGACTGTATGTTTTTTTACCTTAGAACTTTCGGGGGAACCGATTTTGAAAGCTGGTGTTTCCAGTGTGGTCCCATTTCAATTTGGTCCATTTATGTCATTTTTATGAAGTATTTTATATTGATAATTATTTTTTAAATAATAATAACCATGGTTGAAACATCGAGCAGGAGGTACATACTTCAAAAGGTGGCAAACAAGCAGACGGGCCGCCTGATGGTAAGCAGTCACCGTCGCCTATGGATACTTGTAACATCACAATTACGTTGCCGACCCTTTAAGTCTAGGTACTTATATCGGATAGCTTTTTTTGAGTGTAATTTTTATCACGTAATTGGTATCGTTATACAAACGTAGGTATCTATAGTTGTTTTTATTATGAATTCGGTGTCAAAATATATAAGAATACAAGGTCCGGTCACTGTTGGAGGAGGGTAAGGAGCGCATTTTGACACTTTTGTTCCAAAAAGGGCGAACCAAACACGAGCCGTTTTAATTTGCTGCCCGGACTGCCCCGGTGGCTCAGTTGGTAGTGAACCTACTTTCTGCGCTTGGGGGCGTGGGCTCGATTCCCATCTAGGACAAACATTTGTGTGATGAACATTTGTGTTTGTTCTATGTCTGGGTGTTAATATCTATTTAAGTATGTATTTAAAAATATATATGTATGTATATCAGTCTCTGGCAGCCATATTACAAGCTTTGCTTAGTTTGGGGTCAGATGACCGTGTGTGCAAAAATGTCTCAGATATTTATTTATATTTTATTTTATTTCAATGAGTTTGTCATATAATTAAGCAACATTTACTTTTTTTTTATTAAAAAAAGGCTTACCTTTGACCGCTGGCTCGACTGATGTTAAGCGATGATGAGGTCTACGATGGAGCACGCTTGCCTAGAAGGAACCGATTCACTCGTGATTTGAAGACACCCAGATTGTAACTACCGGGGAACACCCATTCAGGTAGCGCATTCCACAGACTAGCAGTTACTCCTCTAATTCCTCTATTATTATTCTGAGAATAACTGTGTAGGTAATAATAATACGCTGTGTAGATAATAATGATTAGTCCTGATTGACATAAAATAGTTCTTATGACATGTCATTGGAGAAAAATCATTGGAGATCTACATATTGTATCCAGTTCCCATTTGAACTGGTAAACCGACTTAACAGCAGATGATTTTTTGGATTTTATGATTGTAGCAGATTCCGTTTACATCAAAAAGTATTTTGATGAAACAAACTTAGTTATTTTAAAGTTAATTTCATAATTTCCAATTAATTGACTCCTAAAAAGGAGGTGATTGAATTTTTATTGTTACCTCAGAAATTTTGACTAGGTGAACCAATTTTGATGATTCCTTTTTAAATTTGAAAGCTGTTGCTTCCCGTTTGGTCCCATTTCAATTTGGTTCAGTTCTGATGAAGTCGGTTTTTTTATATTGATAATTATTGATCTATGTTTTTGCTTCAGACTTCCTGTCACATAGTAGATCTGTGCTTCCTGTCTATTTAATAATTTAACCAGTGTCACTGTCACGTATAGAAGTAGGTATCAAGTCACCTGCCAACACAGACCAAAAAAACTTTTGCTACGCAAATGATTTTTTGTCCTATATATTATTACCTGTGAAATCGTTTCTGACATAACATGGCATATACGCGCGACATGTCAAATTGAACGCTCCTTAGCGGGTGCCAGATTTGCCCGAAGAAATTTTCCGAATATCATACTTTATTGCGGAAAATGACGTAAAAACTTTTATTATGGAGAGTTAAATCTCTTTGATACGGCAATTTATAATCGTCTTGTAAATGATGTTGAATGAGAGTTTATGGCTCGTTTATGAGAATGGTGCAAGAGGGACTGAAGGGTAAGTGATACTGCTTTTTGAGTAGGGAAAAGTTTTATGACTCAACAAATAATCTCCTTGGTAAACACAGTTTTTGTTTGGGAATTATTCTTTAAATTTAAATATTTTGGATCGTAACCAGACCTAGAATAGATATTTGAATTTATTATTTAAATATAGGTGGGGGCCGGCCGCTATAGGTCTTTATCGGGACTTGGCCTGGCGATTGGTGGAGGCGTCAGGTGTTCAGAATGCTGGATTCTATTTCGGTCAGAAATTGAGCAATGCTATTCAACGTGGCAATGCCGCCAGCAATCTGGGGACCTTTCCCTCCACTAATGGTCTTTTACTTTAAGTTTTATATAGTTATTTTAAGTTTTAGTTAGTATTTTAAGTTTTCTTTTATTTTCTGTTTTTTAAGTTGTGCATAAGAAATTATCGTTTTGATACCTAAAAAAAATATATATATTTAAATATCGAAGTTAATTTTTGTAAGGATAATAGCTATTTGAATTCGGTCCAACCATTTTTTTGCCCCGACAGCTGCATTATAATAAGCTGAATGAACCCACGAAATCTTATCACTTTTGCTAGGGTTTTGAACACAGAAAAGTGAAGTAAATAGAACGGAAATGAGAAGGAAAGTCTGTCGCTAGGCATTATGACAGAACCTTGATTGAACATTCTTATTTATGTCAACGCGTCGAACTCAGCATCACAGTTGCTAACTGATTTCGAATGACTGACGTTTCGTTTATATGGGTGCAACTGGCTACAACAAATTTTTACATAAATGCCTTGATAGCCGTTCTAATTTAAACAAAAAAAAAGTCTTTGGTTTTGAACGTAACACTGTAGTTGGTATATACCCGATATATTTCAGAGGAAAATCAAAAGATTTTTTAAAAATTTTGATTATATTATTGGAGCTATCAGAGCAAATGAATGCCTGGACCGATCATAATTGGTTGGCCCGTTCGAATTCCATACCGTAGGGTGCCCATACCCTTCAAATTCCAACAATGAGCAATGCCGGTGATGGAAAACATCGTGAGGTAACCACAGCATGGTGGTAGGGCATTTTCTAATGCCCGCCAGCCAGTGGCGTACCTAGGTAACCAAAGGCCCTGGTGCAAAAAAATGGGGCCCTACCTAAACTGGGTTAGGATTTATCAAGTAATAATATAAATAATTTAAAGGTACAAAGCTACTTTATCATCAGCTCTTTATTGTGCTCAAAGCCAGTTTGAGGTTTGCTGATCAGGGCCCAAGGGCCCCCTGAGCTTAGGCCCCGGTGCACGGCACCGCCTAGCCTTCCGATAGCTACGCCACTACCGCCAGCCTCACTTGAGATTTAAGAGCCAGTTCCCATTCCAGGGGCCTTACGCCCAACTCTAAACGTAGCCCGAATAGGTGCAGTTTGCAAAATCACGCGAACGCAAACCGTATCATTAAGGTCCGCGTTTAGAGTTGGCGCAAGGCCCCTGGCCTGCATACCAACTTCGACTACACTAATAATAAAAACTTTATTTCCATTTAAGCCTTAAAAAGTAAGTTATCTTAGATCTAAGTTGCAATTAATGTGGTTAAGTTTACTGTGGTTAAGGCTAAGAAAATGCATAAACTTTAAGGGGCCCCAAACTAGACAACAAAGCCTGTGTCTTGGGTGCCCAGTGAAACCAGTTAAACATAGTATTTGGTGTGCCAAATACTATGTTTAAATGCTCGTAAATGTTTAAAAAATAGGACTGGATTCAATGGCGATCCTGCTTTAGTATATTACAGTGAAACATCGAGTTTCTGTGGCAAGTCAACGTATGCTTGAGAGGTTATGTAGGGGGAGGGGGTGTAGATATGGACGAAGCATCACACTGCTTGTCTGGAAAAAAGTGACTTACTTAACATGAGCGGTAAGCTGCGATCTAACGTTTCAATCTATCAAACATAAAAAATCTGTTCAGTCGGAAATTGAAACCAGGACCTCCAGCACAGAAGAAAGGCGCGTCTACCTACTGATCCAATCCAGTCATCTTTTAAATGTTAACAAGAAAACAAACGTGAGTGAAATGGAATAACTTTACCTATTGAAGCGTGCTGCTATTCGATAGCTTACTAAACGTACCTCGTGAAATACTTTCCTAGCTCTTGCGGAGTCGAAGGATTCTAGAATACTAAAGACGCGTCCATCACAGGTTTTTTTTTAGAAAATTCTGGAATATGTTGGAAGGAGGATCTACAAGAACGTGGGATGGGATTATTTTTATTTTATTTATTTGAGTCCACCTTGACTGTGCACATCACAGAAAAGAGAAGTAAATAGAACGGAAACGAGAAGAAAACTCTGTTGCCAGGTATTGTGACAGATACTTGATTGAACATTCTTATTTATGTCAACGCGTCGAACTCCGCGTCACAGTTGCTAACACAGTTGCTATGGGTGTATATGGGTGCAAGTGGCTACAACAAATTTCTTACAAAAATGCCTTGACAGCTATTCTAATTTAAACAAAAAAAAAACTTTTCTGTCTTGAACAAATTATCAAAACGTTAAACACAAACAAAAATATGACTAAATGTCACAATAATTACAGGTGCAGATAGCATGCATTAATATTGAGCGAAAAAATCAAATAAATATTAAAAATAAACATACCTGAGACATAAAATGAAAAAATTAAAAGTAAATGTCAAAGTTTTGTCAAAATTCAAAAGTCAAGTAATAAACGTCAATTTTTTTTAGTAAAATACAATAAGTAATTTTAGAATAGACTTCACTAATAAAAAAAAAATGGTTGACAAGCTAGGCGATGGTGGTCAAGCGGTAGCATGAGCGCTTTACAATCTGACGGCACGCGGTTCTATTCTCGACCCTTAACCCATGACTTATTTAGTACTTAAATAAGGACATTTACTTGGCTTTTTTAAATTGAATAACCTATATCTATGCGGAAAAAACTTATAACTGTGCATCAGATCCGCATGATTTAATTCCCTCCTGCCCTTTTTTCTTTCGAATTGCCAGAGCGGGCACGAAAAATCAACACCGTTTTATGGTTACATTCCGAAAACCCGTACGAAGCGCTTTTATTCCACTTTTATTATGCAAACTGCTAGTCTGTGGAATGCGCTGCCTGAGTGGGTGTTCCCCGTTAGTTACAATCTGGGTGTCTTTAAGTCAAGAGTGAATCGGTTTCTTCTAGGCAAATGTGATCCATCGTAGGCCGCATCATCGCTTAGCATCAGGCGGGTTGAAGACCAAGCGCAAGCCTATAAAAAAAAACTTCACTTAGTTCCACATATCTCAAAAAACATAATTCTCCTTCTTGGGCGGTCTGGTCAAATGTCATGTTCATAAAATGATTGCAAGTGTAAACTTAGCCTAAGGAAAGCTTAGGTTCTGGCGAGTCAGTGACTCCTCCAATACGGGGCTTCAAGTCCGTAGTTCGGGTACACAGATCAATTTCATGCTACGAACAGGGAAATGTGCGGAGTAGATTATATAATAATGAAGTAGTAACTGGCTTTTTTTTCTCTCTAGCAAGATTTATTAAGTAAACAAAATACAAGGTAAGTAACGCTCAATCCTTAAACTACTTCGCTTATTAAAAAAACTGTAACAGCCAGTAAACGATCACTGCTGAACAAAGAACCCTCTTTGAGAGGGGTGTTGCCATCCTCATCCTGCGATCCTCAAACCGCCTTTCAAGCGTGGAGATTAACGCTTGAAAGGCGGTTTGAGGATCGCAGTACGTTCACCGTGTACTGAATAGGACGCTGCTGCCCATCCTCTTGTGGTTCTGGTCGCAGTTTTAGGACTCACCCGGGTCCGGGAAATCTAACTTATATGAGCCTATAACATAGTCCTAAATTTTTTGTTTGTTTCAGTACTAGCTCGAGTTTACGACAAATCCAAGCTATATATGATCAGAGGTGTAAACATTACTGTGTTCCAGATTGAAGGGCAGTGTTTCCAGTGAAGTTACTGGGTATAAAGAGATTTAACATCTTACATTTAAGGGTGGGGAGCGCATTGCATTGTCGCGCTGGGTTTTGAACTGTTGAATCTGAATGGTACTGAACAATATGAGCATGTATGATGCCTACCATCAAGCGAGCAACTTGCTTTTATACTCAAGGTGATTTACGCTGTGCGGTCCATACTCCATACATTTACCTGTGCCGATAGCATCCACGTGTCCCGCAGAGTAGTAAATCTTCGTTTTGGCGGCGAGCACCACGCCATCTGTCTGTCGCGCGCGAGCCGCGAGGAAACTCCTGTATTTTTGCCGCTGCCGGAATATGTCTTTCGAGATTTATTGGTGATTATGAGCTTATGGGACTTGTACTGACTGATAACTATTCTGTATGTGTGGTGTTTGAAAATCCTTTCGTGAAATTATACTATACATACTAGTTGTTACCCGCGTCTTCGTACGCGTACACTCAGCACCGGCCCTGGGGTAGAGCGAAAGGAGCGGTCTCTCTGGGCATCAGATAGCAAGGGGCGCTAAAATGACAAAAGCAAAACAAAAATACCAGCGGTTTTTTTTTGGTGGCACCTCTTGCCTCGTTGGGGGCGGTGGGATACAATTGAATTGTTTTGTAACCAGCTTCAGCAAATAGTTTACTTCCAGGATTAGCACATGCTATTGACTGACGGAATGTGTAAAATCCACAAGTTACTCCGCGGGCGTTTGATATTTCAGCCCTGTGTCATACGCAATGAGACAAAAACTATATATGTCCAGTGTGTTATTACTGCTCTTAATTAAGGTAATTTGTAGTCATGACTACAAATTAACTCTCGTTAACAGGTCCCGGGGCTGTGCCCCACCCCTCTCCATTCTGATAGCACCGCTATTATACACCAACTAGTTCCGCACCCTAAAATCAGCTGTTCGTTGCCGCGTTACTTCGCTTGCAATTGGATACAATTCTTCTTGGCTTCGCTATATGAATGTTTCCATTAAAGCGGAGCGGAGACGAGATGTGGATTTCAACCAATGTTATTGGTTGATTGCGGCACGCTTAATCTCCGCTCCGCTCGTCTCCACCTCAGTGTAAACGCAGCCTAAAGCATGAATTTAGGTACTGACTGATAAAAATCCCTCGGCATCACGTAAACCAGGAACAAAATCACCCAGAACATTATAATTCGTTATTATCAGAGATTACATTCTGTTACGGCGTTATAACGCTCATTACGAATATAATGGCCGTTTCCGTCCAACAACGGATAGCGCGTGACTGGCGTTACAATAGCAAAGGTAGCGTTATCAAAAAGAAAGCCCCTTTGTTTGAGATATTTTTGAAATATACGGGTTAGGAAATGAAAGGCTTGTGAGTAATCAAATCAAGTCCTTAGGAACATGACGCACATGCAGAACCTAATGACAAAGGAAAATTCCAGGATTTTGTCAAATTTTGCCAGATAACGTGACAAGTCATGCAAGTCACGGTCACAGAGTAAAGCAAAGTAATTAAAATTGGTGATAATATATATTAAATTTTAATTATTTGGTTCTTTTTTTACATATATTGAAAATGTATTACTTGAAAATGTTGTTATAATTGTTTATTCTTAAAATTAATTTTGCATAGGTACGGTCTAAAATGGAGCACTCTTGCTTAGAAGAAACCGATTCACTCGCGACTTGAAGACACCCTGATTTTAATTATTGGAGAACACCTAATCAGCCAGTGCAATACACAGTCTTGTTGTTCGCATAGTAAAAGTGGTATCAAAGCACTTCGTACGGTTGTTAGAAATATCAACCATGTAGCTAAAAAATGGGCAGGAGGAAGGGAATTAAATCATGCAGATCCAATACACGCTCTCCGAAATGTATCCGATAAAAAACCGATAGACTAACAAACTTTGCGCCGATGTTCAAGACTTTGAAGCTTAATATGTACAAGTGATTTGCTGCTGATGAACTTCTTGGTACGTTTCTCAATGGACTCTAATGCCTCAAAGCTGGTAATTGGTGGTATTTGGATGGTAATTAAAGGGAAAAAAAACAAGATTTAAAAAAAGCTTAGGCAGAAAGAATTATCCATTGAACTGGCAACTGTTTGAAAACTGCTTGTGTGTGTGTATAAAACAATAAAATATCTCCTCAGCCACAGGCTTATTTCCATTTCAGTATTTAAACTTCATAAAATCATCAATATCCTTTCAATAAGTAGATAATTTCCTGAGTGCTTTTCCAGCACACTGCAAATACATGTCGAGGTCACAAACTAGAATAAAACCAAGGGACAACTTTAAAGAAATCGTAGAAATAGAATATTAGCTGTTCGCCCCAAGCTGTGTCCTACCGACCCCTATGTCTTCACAACACCTGGAAACACACGAACGCAGTATCAAAAAAACAAAATGATAACATGTTAGAGTTAAATATATTTTTTGACAGCTGCTCTCATGACACAGCTACATTGCAAAATGCTGCACATGTTCTACTTTTAGTCAGTACTTACTGTTCTGTTCAGTTGAGGTCACTTCAACTCTGGTCAATTCAGAAAGTTCAGTTTAGTTAAGTTTGTTCTGTTCTTTTTTAACCTTCCTCAAAGGAGGAGGTCACCAATTCAACTGTTTTTTTTAATGTTTGTAACCTCATAAATTTCTACTGAGTGGACCGATATTGATGATTCTTTTTTTATTTGAAAGCTGGTGCTTTTGGTCTGTGTATTTGGTCCAGTTCTGACATTTTTATAAGGCGGTTTTTTGTTTTGATAATTATCAACTGTAAATAGACTCTTTGTTTCCGTAATCTGCTCTTGGTTCACGCGATGCGCATCGTAGTTGCATGCGCGTTTCGTACGGATGCTGGGAGTACGATTTCATCGCAAACGTTAGGATGGCTCGTCGGCAAACAGGGAAACGGGATTCTGCATCGCATTTGAGGCACCACGCTAACGGAGATTGGATTCGACTAGAAATGCCTGTTTGTGTTTGCAGTATCTATATGGGACTTCATGAGCTTTAGGTGATCTAGAAATGAACTTGCCAGTGAATAGCATAAAATGTCAAATTATAATTATATCTACTAATTAATTCTAATTTAAAATAAATAAATAAATAAAAACTAGCCTAATCAAACAGCCCGCCCCGGACTAGCATAAAATTGCATTATTATACTAAAGATATATGATTATTTACGCGATATTTACCGTGGTAAGGTTGTGGAAGGAGGCTCTTTCCACAACCTTACCACGGTAAATATCCCGTAAATAATTATATAACTTTAGTGAACAACCGTGATAATTAAAAACAGTGTTATACTGAAGATAATGTCCAAAACATTATTTGTTTATATAACTGAATTTTCTTTAACTTAAATATCATTCCATCTTCGTAATATAAAAAAAAAATACTGTAAATTAATACCTAATTACTAAACTAATATATTAAACCGCTACCAGTGGGAATTGTCCCCAAAAAGCTGGCCCCATTACCACGTTGTATGGTAATGCTCACTCTTTGAGCAAAGTAGAGGCCGGCTTTTCCGGCTAGCATTCTGGTCACGAGTTGCATCGACCAGAAGTGATGACAAACGTTTGAACAAAAAAAAAATAGCAAGCTTTTTTAAAATTCTTTATCAGAGATTTTTGTATTTAAAAATGTTAAACACGGAGCTCACGGTACAGTCTCTGATAAACTTAAATTAATTCCATTCCATAGTCTGCGATAATAATGTAAGCCTGTCTTAAAACGGGATTAACAATTAAATAAGTTTACTTAGATTTACTTAGATTTTAAGTTGTTGTTTAAGTTCTATGAGAAAGCTTAAGATAAAAAGATGCGTTACGTAAAACTGCGCAATAGGCCATTGAACAAGCTGTTAATTTTCTAAAATAACATGTTTAATGGAAAATTTGTTTATATTTTATAAATTTACTGAAGAAACTATTTAAATCGGCTAGTAAATTTCAGAGATATAAACGTTTATATTTTTTGGTCCCCTTTTTTAGGGTTCCGTAGCCCAACCAGTGACCCTTATAAATTCGTTCTGTCCGTCCGTCACGTCTGTCTGTCCGTCCGCCCGAATTTTTTAGAACCTTCTAACTTCTGTTATTATTAAGATAATTATATGAAAATGTTCAAAATTACAGTTAAAATATAGATCTCAATTTATAAAGTACTAGCCGTCCGCCCCGGCTTCGCACGAGTGTAAGCTCGGCCTTCGGCCTCGCTACAAAATATAATATAGCCTATGTCACCCGGGGATAGTGTAGCTTCCCAACAGTGAAAGAATTTTTCAAATCGGTTCAGTAGTTTCGGAGCCTATTCATTACAAACATACAAACATACAAAAATAGGTACAAATCTTTCCTCTTTATAATATTAGTGTAGATAAATAAATAGCTGTACCCGCGAATTCGTCCGCGATGTCTTCAGAAAAAAACTGCCTATACCGTCCTCATGATACATACTATTACCTCGCAAAATTTTCTCGAGATCGGTTACGCAGTTTACCCGTGATTATGTAGCAATCAGACAGACGGACAGAGTTACTTTCGCATATATAATTTATATTACATTAGTGTGGATATTGTATTTTAGGGGTGGCTCTGGTATATGTGAAATGAGGATGAAATATTATTTCACTGCACCTCCTCGTATGTGGATTCCTTGAAAAGGTCTTTTAAAATGAAGGTGGTTTCATACATCACTTTCTTATAAAATCTATCCTTTGCGAAATATGGCCTGCCAAAGTGGAAAAAAGTTGATCTCTCCTTTATAATTATGACGCATAGAAACATGTAACTTACAATACGGATAGGTCATATTCAAACCTTCATTTAAAATTATTTCTAAAATATCTTATAATGGCTTTTTGAGTACCAGTGATAAAACTGTAATAAATTCAAAGCGCTCTAGCTCAAAGGTTTGCAAAACGATCTTAACAAAGAATGTGCCTCAATCAGTGGTTAAACTATAAAAAGTATATGCTACGTCGCGATGATACATCTCTGAAATTTGGCTAAGTCCACAGAGCTTCGTTTGTTCGAATTTTTCTATAACCACCAATTTCTGAACAATGACTACATTTATATTGCTTTAGTTACGGAACCCTACCATATGCGTGTCCCGACACGCTCTTGGCCTTTTATTTTTAAATGCCATAGGTGGCCAACAAGTTGACAGCTCTATTAGCAGCCCTTTTGAAGTTATAGTTATACGAAAATGCCGCAGGATGAAGCTCATTCCACAAATTAGGTACTTAATATACAGTTTCAGAAAATTTAACGATAACTCTGGTTGGAATTTGGATGCAACCTTTGAAGAAGATTGGGACCGCAATCTTATTACATAACTTTGCTTGATCTATCTTGACTAACCGCCATTGTAATACAGCCATTTGATTTGAAGATTGTTTAGAAACAAACCAAGATATATTTCAAAGCTTTCAACTTTTATTGCTCTTAAGTGCAAGGCAAGCACGAACGCACGAGTTGGTATATTTGTTGAATACTAGTCAACTAACAAAGTTACCTAGCCTCCCGACTCAAGACGTTACAAACCGCGAATCTTGTCTTTTTTAAGTTAATAAAAACTGCACTTGTACCGAGATTTCATACACTGCCATATTCATATTTATTTAAAAAATGATATTTTACATGTCATATATTAATCAAATTATAAATTACGTTATAATAATACAAATCAAATGATAAACTTTATCAAATATAATGAATTAATACAAAATTTAATAATAAAAATTATGTCATATAGTAAAAAAAAAACTGGTAATGTAATTAAGTCCTACAAAAATTAGAAAATTATAATAATACTAATCATTTTGAGATGAGACAGGGTAAGGTAGGTTCCTTTTCTCATCCAATAGATCTGTTCTCCTATCCACAAGTTGTTCACCTCAATACTCCAGAATTTATTAATCCTATAATGTACAATAGTCTTTGTGTCTTTTATCGCATTTACAACGGGGAATGTTCTGAAGAACTGTCCGATCTGTCCGGCATCGCGGTTTTTTCATCGCACCAGCCGCCACCGCCTGAAAGTTCATCCACATATCATAGATCGGTGGAAATGGCACACTGTGCGTTTTACGCGTTCCTTTTTGCTTCACACCTGCAAATTGTGAAATGAGCGGCTTCCTGCGGCATTTTCGAGAAGCTTTAATATGGAGTTCTTCAAAAGGGCTGTTAATAGTCTTTAAGGGTCGGCAACGTATCTGCGATGTCCCTGGTGTTGCGAGTATCCATAGGCGATAGTGATCGCTTACCATCAGGTGACCCGTCTGCTTATTTGCAACCAATGGCATTAAAAAACAAGGCATCTGGTGTGTTCCGACAGCATCATTCATCATTATCAGTTCCAATTCTAGGCGTGTTATACTTCTTCGACCATACCATCACTTAAAATGAGATGAGCTATGGTCAAACGCCTAGCCAGTCCTCCGCAAAAAATGCACCAACTTTAATATTAACCAACGGTTCAAAATTACAATAACTAAGTGAAAAGGCTCTCTTAAATGGTAATGAATCGGAATTGGTTTTACGATTGGTTCAGCCCTTGAAAATCATTCGTTGTATTTCTTCTTTAGTCTTTCTTAATTGAATTTCGGCATTTGCATGTCTTTATTAATTTTGTATTATTGGGTTTTGTCTATTGAGTTTTATGAATTGACTTTTACCTTGGTTCTACTGGGTTACGCATTTAGACCGTACTAAGGCGAAAGAAGGTCATTGTATTCATCATTAAGAAACAACTTTTATTATAGGACCAACACTAATATCGCTAATAAGCAGTTATTATTTGTATTTATTTTTTATGTTGGTTTTGTCAATAATATAAATGATATCATCTTCATCATCACCCAGAAGACGTCCACTGCTGAACATAGGCCGCCCCCTTTAACCTCCACACTGAACGACATCCTGCCATCTGCATCCACTGGATGCCCTCGACTCTCACAATGTCGTCGGTCCATTTAGTGGGAGCCCTACCTACGCTGTATATTCCGGTTCGCGGTCTCCACTCAAGAACCTTTCTTCCCCATCGGTTATCAGTTCTTCGAGCGATGTGTCCTGCCCATTGCCACTCCAACTTGCAGATGAAATAAATGATATCTATAAAAGACAATATTATTTCTATGACAACCATCCCCTTAAACACAGAAATAACAAGGTTTAAAACAGTAAATACATTTTTGTTATTTGTTAATTCTACTGAAAATACAGGACAATGAAAAATAAGTGAGGTGTAAAAAATTCCATCAATAAATTACCTCTCCTCTTTGTTAATTAGTCCTGTAAATTCCACCCCTCTGTCCGTTTAAAAAGCTACATTGACCGTCTAGAGTAAGCTGGTTGTAAGGCAATCTAATTTAAGGGTACATAAACCTAGCAGCCAAAATAACACGATTTTAATATGTCTTTATGCATATGAAGATACATTGACATTTACGTCTGAAAATTCTATACATCTCTAGTCCTAAAACAGGTGTCTATGATTTGCTTAATCTTTTAAAACTTGAAAATATCAACTACTTGAAATTTTTATGTAACTTGACAATGGCTTAATAAACTTCTTGTTAGGTAACATAAAATAACTTAAGCCAATACTTGAAATAATATAAAATAGCTTCCTATTTTATGTTGATTTGATTTGGAATCAATGTGGAAAAAAAAACAGGTCGCCAGACCATATTATTTTACAAAACTTGTATTTTTCAAAACAGGTATGGATTTTTATTCTTCAAGTGTTTGTGTACGCTCAAAAGTATGAGAAAGTGATATATTACCGTGTGACTAGAGTATGACGCCACTACCACTCTAGTGAAGTCTTGGTCCACTTTACTGAAGCTGAGGCGTGACTTGTTGCTTGACTTTGACTGAGACTAGATAATGTTTGGTCTGACGATGTATTTTATCGACAAAAGTTTTATTTTTAATGGTGTTATTGACCAAATTGGCATGAAAATTAGGCTGTAAGTTACCTTATCAACAAAAAAAATCAACAACGTACTTGCAGACACCCTATTAAATTGGAAACGTTAACACGCTTCTCGTTCACAATGGGACCAGCATTTGGATACAGTTACTCCATTTTCCACTTAATTGGCTCCATTCACCTATTATCCGGCGCCATTTAGGGGCCCTGTCCATTGAGCAGCCCCCGTCCATTTAGACAAGCTAAAATCTTTGCTACTCCAAAGGCCCCTTAATTTTTCATATCTTTTCACGTCATTGTGCTCTTGTTAGTAAGTATCCGTTTTGTGGCTGTAATTCTTTTGCCTTTGTTCTTTCTTTAAGCGTGGAGAAAAGAAACCTGAATGGCTACGAAATACCGAATTTTTTTTGCAGAGATTTTTCTTAGTACGTTTTTGGTGTCTCAGAACTGCTTCCAATTTTTTTTCGCTGGCAATTTATAGTTTTAGTTAGATCGTCGCGAGCTTTAAGTTTCCAATAAACGAAAGACAGCTCGAGACAACTTATAGCATTATTTTGTATCAGAGGCCAAGACCCGCTTCGGGTCACTACGCTAGCGGAGCAAGTAAGTTAGAATTTCAAAATTCAAATTCATAATTCATTTATTTCCGGCTTAATATCCCATATAAAAAATTATCCATTATACTAATAAAAAATTAGAATAACATATACACATAACAAAATGAAAACAACTTAAAATACATTCAATGGAATTTCAGTGCTACAGCAACTATTGCTGAGTAGGTTAAAATAATAGGATCTCGCGACATAAACTTTTTGAAAGAAATTTAAACTAAACGATTTAAAAAAATATTTAATTTTCTTGTCAAACATTTTATCATCTAAGTATGAATTTCCGTAAAATAACGTCTAAATTCAAGTGAATTTTAATTACTTAATTGGGCTAAGAGTCTCCTTAAAGGATATTGGCGGTAAAATTGGGCATTTAAAAGCCTTTTAGAGACCTCTTTGTTTGGTTTTAGATAGAATCCAGGGTTGCCAAGTATTCGATGTTCTTGTCACGAGTTCGGTGTTTTTAACTGACTTCCAAAAAGAAGGAGGTTCTCAATTCAACGTCATCATCATCATCATCAGCCAGAAGACGTCCACTGCTGAACATAGGCCTCCCCCTTTAATCTCCACACTGAACGACATCCTGCCATGTGCATCCACTGGATGCCCGCGACTCTCACAATGTCGTCGGTCCATCTTAGTGGGAGGCCTACCTACGCTGCGTCTTCCAGTTCGCGGTCTCCACTCAAGAACCTTTCTTCCCCATCGGTTATCAGTTCTTCGAGCGATCAATTCGACTGTATTTTTATATATTTTGTTAATGTTTGTTTATCAGAACTTTCGACTGGGTGAACTGATTTTGATGATCCTTTTTTTATTTGAATGCTGGTGCTTCCCCTGTGGTCCCATTTCATTGTGGTTCCCATTTGGTTCAGTTCTTAAATTTTTTATATTGATAATTATTTTGGATAAGTTTCGATATTCTTATAAAGTACTTCTATATCACTAATTTATGTGCTGACAGCAAAATCACGGTATTTAAATGTGACATTAAAAAAAGCCGACTCATATACAACTTAAATTAATGTTATCTGGCAACCCTGATAGAATCTACGATCGTTTAACGCTGGGAGAATTTTACAATATTTTTTTTTTAATCTAACCCTAAAGGTCGTGGATTTATCTAGGTACAATAATTACATGATGTTTTTAACGGTACTTTCGGTTATACCCCAGTAAAGTTGTCAATATTTTTTTATGAGGACTAGCCACTCAGTTACTACAAGGTGGGCCAAAAGAAATCACCCTATTGAAAGATGCTCTCATTTTTGCAAATGGCCGCCAATGTCAAATCTGTTTTGACATTTGTGGACTATACAGATGCAGAATAGAAGTGAATAAGCCATGGAGCGATACACTCTCCACGAACGTGGAATAATCTTGTCTCATAGTAGGAAAAACTGATTTGGTTAAAAATTTTAACGTTGCCTTTTTCTGGGAACTCAGTCTTAGCTTAGTTTTGCGATAAAAATTATAGAATAAAGCTCTATCAAATGTAAAGAAATATTATATCGGCAGTGCACCTCAAAATATTATGATGTTATTTGCAGCAAAAGAATCATAGCTGGATTAGTTGGACGAAATTTGTTGCATTGAGATAATAGATTATTGGACATGTGTCTGATTTGTTAAAAATAAAAGGCCTCATCATCATCCAGAAGACCTCCACTGCTGAACATAGGCCTCCCCCTTTAACCTCCACACTGAACGACAGCCTGCCATCTGCATCCACTGGATGCCCGCGACTCTCAAAAAATAAAAAAACTTAAGTATTGAAAATATATAATTTAATATTATTCGTACTCATTTAATAATTTTTATTTATCTGAAAACTTATTTAATGACCCATGTAGACCTATAGACTGAAAAAATCATTTAAATCGGCACATAAAGTATTCTGCGATATAAGCGTTTAAAGTTTTTGGTCGGATTAGGAAGCAATGATCCACTAAAGTGAGAATTTTTCCTCTTCTCTTTTCTGTGGAATGGTCTCACTTTTCAAAGTCATCATATTTTATAAGCATAGTGCGCTATCAGTCAACAAGAAATGAAAATCATTATATCTACATCTACACTAATATTATAAAGAGGAAAGATTTGTACCTATTTTTGTATGTTTGTATGTTTGTAATGAATAGGCTCCGAAACTACTGAACCGATTTGAAAAATTCTTTCACTGTTGGGAAGCTACACTATCCCCGGGTGACATAGGCTATATTATATTTTGTAGCGAGGCCGAAGGCCGAGCTTACACTCGTGCGAAGCCGGGGCGGACGGCTAGTCTTCCTATAATTTGAACACATTAAAATTTAGTTTTTGATGATCGCCTCTATTTACGATTAGCTTTACAAAAATATGATCAGTAGTAGGTACATTGTATTATATCTGCCCATAAAGTCCATATAAGAGTGAAGAAAGGCATACTTTAATATTATTTTTAGCAGCAGAATATCAATTTCCGTCAACCTGATTATTGATATTGATTCACTTTATCTGGAGAGTACCGCTCTATTATGTTTCATTTGTCGTCTTGACAAACATATATTGCTAAGTTTGTACAGCAGTATCCTTCATCCTATAATATTGATACGCTACTGACAAAACATAATGGTAAAATTATGTTTCTGGGTACATTGAATTCATTGTGTTCCTGCTTGCCTTAGGGTTTTCTCATTTCATAAGTATAATATTTCAGAAAGTTTTCTGACCTTTAAATGTCAACACACAATAGCCCGTAACGTGTATCGGTTATTTTAGCTCGGCAAAAGCAAATTAAACTGACACAACAAAAGCTTTTTTACTTAGTTATCTCAAGGACGATATTCTTAACTTTTGGACTGGCAAAGTAGTTTTCTTTCGTGAATCCGATTAAAAGACCAGAAATTTGTTATGAAATCTTAAGATTTTTTTTATTAGTAATTGGCCTATTGCCGCAGGCATACCTTTAAAAGCTAGTCGGTGATCAAAATGAGGACTGATACGCGATAATATTAAAAAAATACTTAGAAAAATAATAATTAGAAGGTGTGGTATATAATATCTATAGCCTATCATTCATCGCAAGGAATACAACTATCCTACACGCACAGACCTCGCATTTCTTACTACGCACAAAATTGATATCCTAGATCTATGCCTACGAGGGACCAATAATATGATCCAGAAATTTACCACCTTGTTACGTTAATCTTATAAAAACTTTTTGTGTTTTTGTATAATGGAATCAAAACTTTTACTTAAGACTTTTACTGAAGAAAAAAGAGCAGTATGTAACCGCCAAGGACGTTGTAAAGTGCCTGTGTAAAGTGCTGTGTAAACGTAGACGGAGGAACCAACTTGTTTTCTCTGTCTACGTGTGTAAAGTATTAGGTTTTATAACAAATGTCACAAAATCTGTCACAATATTTATATATCTGTCACCTCTTCACACCTCTTTGTCCACTGACAGTTTTCAGAAAGGGTTTTTCTAGCATTGTAATATTTTAATGGAATTTTCTTGTATTTTATAGGTGAATTACAGCATTACACACGATGCAAAATTGATATTCAAACCACACCAATGAGAAAAAACAACCAACAAAATGAACCAATCGAAACAAAACCAGAACCATTACAGAATGAAGACCAGCCTGACGCCAACGATGGGGCAGGCTTCGAAGATCTCTCTAAAACTGATGCTGTTCTATCAGATATCGAAGCTGATATGCAGACTAAAGAGATTGCTGTAGATATAGAAAATTCAACAGGGAAGAGTACTGTTGCAGCAAATGCTGTAAAATACGCTGAGAACATAGATTGTTTGATATATGGATATTATAGACAGAAAATTTTTCCACCGAAAACCGCTTAGGTTAGGCCAAGGTAGCTTAATAACGTTTGGCACGAGCCCTAAAGGCAAAATTTCTCATATTTTAGATTCAAACTCAAATTATACTATGAGGAGGTGTCATCGAGCTTAAGAAAGATGACTACGCACTAGGAGTGTTTCTAATCTACACTAGCATTAAAGATATATACCTGAAATTCAAATATTAGGCGTTTTTGATAGTATGTGATTTGAATATCTTTGATAAATAATGTAGGTTTGTAATTTTATATTTTTGGTTAGTTTAAAGTTTACAAGGTTAATATTAAATTTTCTTTGTGAATATTTTGGTTTTTGTTTTTAATAATTTCAGAGATTGATCATCGTGACGTAACATGTACTAACTTTATATGTATTGTAAGAGCAGATGAAATATTGACGACCGGTTGGCTAAATAATAGCATGTCTATCTCATAAGCAGAGATAAGTGGTCTCAGGTTCGATTTGTTTGAATGATGAATTTACATATCTGTTCTGGGACTTCTGGTTCTAGGTGTTAGTTGTCCATTGTGTTTGTATGTGTTCCATTGCCATCCCCAACACAAGGAATCCCAATGAAGACCTACGAGTGTAAAGCGTTATTCTAGGAACTAGATCGTAGTTTGATGGTCAAATCACTGTATATTATTCCTTGGCTCCCCAAATGTCTTGCAAAAACATAAACAAATCGGTCTCGAGTTCGTAAATCAGAGTAACGCGAAAGTTATAACTGAGCGTCGCGGGCGCAGTGATGTATGGACGAGGAAATTGAATCCCGAAGGCGGATCTGCCCGTCCCCGCCCTGCTGCAGACGCTTTGTCAAACTTGTACATAGGTGGGCCGAGAATGGCCATAATATATATTTTGCGATTTTTGAATGTATTTTTGAACAATCGCTACTGAAAATCCTTGGTCCTGATTTTTATTTGGAAAATAATAGGAGAATGAAATGAGGTTAAAGCGGGAGAGGGGGGGAGGGGTGAATTTTTAACAGTGGACGTCTTCTGGCTGATGATGATAATGATGATGATGAAGAGAATGTAATAAAATTATAAATAAAGAACACCTTTTAAAATAACCATTTAGATGTCCACCTTATTGAATTTAGTGTGGCGTAATTTTATTTTCCGTACTCTCAGCAAACGCTTTCATTTGATACCCATATCATGGGTGCATTAAAAACAACTCTGCCATCTCTGCAACAGATAGGTCCGCCATCTATGGGGGTCTAGAATGACATAAGTTAGCATCCAAACAACGTTGTTTGGATGACAATGTATTGTCATCCAAACAACGTGTATACGTGTAAAATTTCAGCTCTATCGGTTGGAGATAACTTTTTTAAAATTTAGTTGCAAGATTTAACCCATAATAACATAGTAAGTTAAATACAAGCTTGTAATAAAAAAAAATACGTGTGCAAAATGTTCACCTCTACCTTCCCCAAATATCTACGCGGTGTTTCCGAGAAACTACAACATGGGATTCTTCAAAAAGCGAGCTAACAGAGTTTAAGAGGTTGGCAACGTATTTGTGATGCCTCTGGTGTTACAGCAAAAGTAATAAAGCAGTGGATGAGACAGGGCCAGACATAGATCAGAGTATATATCGGGAAAGGCCCAGAACCAGAAAAGATGGCGCGCTGAAGAGGACCTATATCCAGGAGTGGTTAGAAAATGGTTGATGATTATGGTGCTTTAACAAGCTGGTGGTGGTACGATGGTGACTGCTAACCATTAGGTAGCCTGCTTGTTTGCTTCGTTTGTTGAGAAGTGTCATCCTTGTTACGGATATTCTCCGTCGATGTATCTCTGTAAAATCACTCGACATTCCGAAATCGCTTAGCTTTTTTGCGCTTGATGCAATTTTCATTCAGTGTTTTTATCGGAAACTTACAGAAATTGCTGCGGAGCCTGGATTGCGAACATCTGTGCTTAACAGTATTGGAAGTGGATTGTATTACACTTTGTGGTGTAAATGGTCCAGTGGTGAGACCGGTAAAGTGTTGTTTCCAGAAAAATAGGAGTGAAAGCGTTGAGCGCTTACTTGAATAGATATCTCTTTCTGAGTTTCTATTTCTATGGAAATAGAACTGTTAGGTAGTTGATATTTTTACGAGTATAGCATTTTTCTGACATATTATATTCTATAATTGTTGTGTTGTGTTGTTTTTGTGTTTGTTGTGCTACCATTGCTTTATATAAGATCCAGATTTACGTTATTTTAACAAACATATTATTTAATATATAAAAAAGTTGGATCATGGACCGCTGGTATAGTCCAACTTCATTAAATCATTGGATCACTATCTATTAGAAGCCCGTTCTCACATTCACTCATCAGACAGAAGAATTGCACTACCCCCTTATTCAAACATCCCTTCTATATTCCCCAACTATGGGTAAAATAGTGGCGCTTACTATTAAGCAAGCGATTTGATTATCCCGGCACTCAGTTGTTAGAAAAGGGTACTAATACACCATCATAAATTAAGACTGCACTACAATCAATACCCTTCCGCTCTATAGTGCTTGAATGTCTTCCTCAAATGAAAAATACGTCAGCCATTGATCGCAAGGAAGACGGATTAGTCCCATTTTGGAGTTTAGCGGCGATATTTCCACTCGGGAAGACGAGACAGATGTTGAGATTGCTCTAGACTTTCATCACCATCAATTTACCAGTCAACTGCACTGGATTTAGGTATCTAAATTTTATGACAGAAAGGACTTGGAACCGTTGACTTATAAACTATAGATAGGGTCATATATAATTAGCTAACAACCTTTCGCTAAATTGGGGATATTAAAAACGTATGTTAGCGGAAGATGTGTTATTAGTAATTTCTAAAGCGAGTAAGAAAGTAAAGACACCCAGGGCGCGCGCAGTCATCTTGAAAAATACCACCAAATGCAGTAAAAGCTAGCTCAGAGTAACCGGCTTAAAATCTTACGTATTTCCCGTATCATAAATACAAAAATGTTTGTGATCTCTGTTAAAGCTCTAGTACTGTCCACCGCTTTTCGTAACAGCCTCTGGGTCCGATCAATCATTACCAACCGCGGTGGGCGGATTGATTCCACACATTCCTCATCGGTCGAAAGCTTTTACTGTTTACTTCCTCTATTTTTCTTGTCGGAAGTAGCCTTCCATTTTTAAGCTTGTGCAACAACTGAGATCCCATTACGATAAAAAAAATCACAGCAAAGCGTGACACTGTAGAATGGTGAAAGGATTTACACCCGAATTCACCTTTTCAGCGATAGATGGCGGGCGCACTTTATCATATACAATGTGGCGCCATTTTTTGTCAAGTAGTAAAAACAGGTGCATTTTCTATGGTTTAACCTCAGATCGTAGTCATTTATTGTTCGTGTTCATCACTTTCCTCATCAGTAAAAGATCTCGTCAGTACCGGGTCTTTATCAGTATAAAGTCCTTGTCAGTACAAGGTCCTAGCTAGTACAAGATCCTCATGATTAAAGGGTCTTGTTTACGCCATTTTGCATGATGTATCCATGATTGGAAGAAACCACCATCTTGGATAGGCACGCACCAAGTCCTATGGCTAACTCATCTGTATAGCATCGTCGCTGTCCCGGAGGACCGAGAAGTGCAGTATCTACCAAGTGCATGGTGTGTTAGCAAAGCCAGGTTAGTGCTCATCTTTTTTTGGTCGCTTACCATCTCTTTGTGTGACACAGCCTTTAACACGTATTTCAAATACTGCGCGTATCCGCGTACAGTTATCGTCAGTATAAGGACTCTAATAGCAAAAGGTCTTCACAAAGCCTTCCCCGGTACAAGATCACTGAAAACCTGTTCTGAACAAAAACAAACAAATTCTTATAGTCTGACATTTCAGCATCAGTTCTGAACCGTCGCGTCCAGCATAACAAAGCGGTTCAAGTGTATTCACGAATTCTCGATGGGAACGCAAACAAACCATTACTCGAATTCTCCGCGACGACTCGGAAAGCAATGGAGAGTGTCGAGTAAACCGCGTTTTAATTGGGTTCTGTACAAAATTAGTATTAACTTCAACCGGTTTGGCCTAGATGGCATTGTGTCTGGTACCAAGTTCTCGAGTCAGCAGTGCGTGACTTTTTATATTCATTTTTATACAAAAAAAATATTTAACCAGTTATCTTCTTTGAAAGTTAAACTCTTTATTAAAACTCACGAAGTTATACAGGGCTACACAGAACGGGTCATTGTTATTATTTATATTATTATCATTATGAACTTTATTTTTATGAGACCTATTCTGACATTACGAAAAAATATCAGGTATTCTTTTGAAAAATATCATTTATACTCGACAAAATGCATGGTCTTCTTAGTTACCATAACTGACCTATAGATTCATAATGCTGTAGAAAAGAGCAAAATCAATAAGCACGCCACTGTCGCAAATATATTCCAGACAAAAACCGTTTGTATATTTAGCACTCTTCAGTACAAAATCCGATAGATTATTCCTTTTTGTCGCTCATTTGCGACAAGATTAACACATCTCAAAATGTGCGATTATTGAGTGAATGATACAGTTTAGTAGAGAAACCAGCTTTAAGTCTACAGAATACGTTATTTTTCTAATTGTGTTACTAAGGGCGTCAGTGAATGCCAGCTGCAGATGTGCCTATGTTATAGCGCTGTCTCTATTGGTTTGGTGTCTTGTGACAACGCCATTATTTACTTGGGAAACAACAGTTCGAGCACTAGGTCTCTACTAGGTCTAACGCTTTTCAGGAACATATCCCCGGTATGTTCCTGAAAGGCTTTTTTTTTTAATTTTATACGTTCTTACGTTTAAGTTAAATTCCTATTGATATTTTTCTTAAAAATCTTAGTTACAGTTAAATTTGCCATTTATGCAAAGAGGATTAGAAGAAAACAAAATATTTGTAATATGATAGTGATGGTATCAATTCTGTTGTGCCGTTCTCTAAACTAAACTAATCTAACAGGACTAAAATTATCGGTGGCTTTTTCAGTTCAGTACGTCAGAAAAGGATGGCAACCATTTTAGAGCTGTCAAATTTAGTTTAGTTTAAATAATGGTACATCATAAGTCATATCAACGTATTCCAAATATTTTAGGTTTTTTTTTCTGATTTATTTTTTCAGTTAAAGTGATAGTTATGGATTTGAGAGTTTTCCTACAGAAACCAAGGGACTCTAAAAACCGAGGCCCATTCAAAGCTTTGATACGTGCCCTGTCGGCACGTTGCATTTTTCACTATTTTCACCTTTTTTACGGTTTAATGGCTTTGCACGGGAGCGATATATTTTCGTGAGACTTTTTTTCAAGTAAACTCTTCAATATTTTATACGATTCTAGAACTCTAACATTTATGATTTAAGAGCGTAGATTTGGGATTAGAATATTACATATTAAATGTAAAATTTAAATTGCTTTCTGACTAAACAATAGCTTTAGGCATCGCTCTCAGCCAGAACATCTGTCTCTTTTGGACATTTATAGCTATTTCGAGATGAAAAATTACTGAGTAAAAATTGTACAAGACAAGAATAAGTTTACAGATTTTTTCTCTTTTCTGCAAAGGAGAAAGTATTTTCATAAAAATAGCTTTAAACGTAATTAGGTAATGTTATTTAAAGACAGCGTAGGTAGGCCTCCCACTAGATGGACCGACGACATTGTGCGAGTCGCGGGTATCCAGTGGATGCAGATGGCAGGTTGTCGTTCAGTGTGGAGGTTAAAGGGGAAGGGAGGCCTATGTAAAGCAGTGGACGTCTTCTGGCTGATGATGATGATGATTTAAAGATAAAGCATGCATTTTTATATCCTGCTGTTTTTTCTTATGCGCGCGAACGAGATATCCTGTGCTATGGCGGATTAAAAAGTTCAAGACTAGGTTTGCTACGACATAAGGACAGATTGAATAACACCTGCTTACACACTCGCAAAGTGAATATAGCGCGCAAAAAGAGGGGTGTTATAAGTATAAAGTTATGGGGTACAGGTGTATCCGTCTGAGGCATTGTAGCTCTCAAACAGCTTAACTGATTTTGATTTAGTTTTTTTTTTTGTGTAAGGTGACATGATCGAGTATGTTCTTAGCTATGATTCGAGAAAATCTGACCAGCCATTTGAAGATTATCAGCTCTTTTATCGAAATAAATAAATAAATTTATACTTGTTTAAATAATAGTTCTACGTTAGCTGGGCAATAGCTACGTTTGCCCAGCAAATGTAGAGCTATTCTTACAAGTGTGAATTATCGTTTTTTTTTTAAATATCGTTAATATTGTTCCAAAGACACATGAGCTTATTGTGTTTAGTGAATAAGAACAAAAGAAAAGAGTATTACAAGCTTTTATTTAACTTGCAATGTTTTGACTGGCACTGGCAAGTGCCTTTATTGACTAAACAAGTAAATCACATTATAAGCCGACTTCAAAAATACTGCTGCAGTGTGCTGATTGAATTACCGATGAAGATGACGTAATGATTTGCTAAACTTGGTCTGCATCATCATTACCAGTCCATGTTCCCACTGATGGGAAACAGACCTAAATTCACTAGCAAATATTTCAAAGTAATGCCTGAATTTATATAGAAGCGATAAGGCCGCCTGTTAAAAGCCTAGATAATTACTGTAATTTATAATGTTATCCTTGTTTTTGTGGTTTTTAATAAAGAGTTATTGTATTGTATTGTATCGCATCGCATCGCATCGCATCGTATCATATCGTATTGTATTGTAGAAGTGTGGTTAGTATTCATTTCAGAGCGGCTAAACGGATTTGGATGAAATTAAGAACATAGCTAGCCTAAAATCCTGGAAACATTTACAGTACAATAAGAACGCTGGTGAAACCAGGTGCAGGTAGAAGATATTAAATCTTTTGAAGTACGTTTATGAGGTAACCAATAATGGTTAACCATGAATTGATCGGCAACCTCCGGCCTAAATTGAACTTTGATTAACCTGTAGCAGTTTTACCCTTTCATCACAGCATGTAGCATTCAGCCATATATAGCCTTCCGACCACATAATTATCAGGCCATAGTACAACCGTTCTAAAGTGCTGTGACCATTGATATACTTAGTCAGCTAGATAAGTTAAAGGATCTTGCCTAATTGTCTTGTTTTTTCATTGTCACAAAATAAACTTTACTGATTTCTGATTTCCTAATATTCTACATCTGGAACAAATTGTTACCAAAAGACAGAAAATGCACATAGGATTATTATAAAAAGAAAATCGTTTAAATATTTGACGAGAAATTAGAGTAATCCTAATTTTTTATCATTCACGCAGTTTCAAAAACACACTTTAAAATCGCTAATCCTGAAGATACTGGTAAGGATAATGGGTCCAACTATATAAATCAATTTAAATAGTACCATGTTTCCAGTCATAAATGAAAAATGTGTTGGATTATCGTGTTAGTAGCAGAATTGAAAGAGCAGTATCAAATATTTTTGACAAATATCAATTACGAGTAGGTTTATGTATATCTATTTTAAATCTGATTTTCTTTCACTAACATCGGTTGGAAACTTGACAGTTGCCGGTTGGCTTGTGCTCTCCGATACAAATCAAGCATCGCTATTATTATATTTTATTTAAAAACCCCTATTCCAATACGGCTTATTTTTGGGACATGGATGGTGAAGACGCATCTTCAGCCTCGTTTTGGGCGAGATCGTTTGCAAAAATGTTGCACTGGTTAAAAAAGGTTTGTAGTCTCAGTGGAGTTAGGTGGTAGAAACTCTTTACTGATTGCATCAGCTGCTGCTGGACACAAACTTCTTCTAAGACACGCCATTTAGCCTGGTCATCGACTTTTTGCTTCTGTGCTAATTACTTGCTACACTTTTTTTTGGACTGCCGGTGAACAGTTTTTTTATGATACTGGGTGACGAGACGAGCGAAGTCGCTCGCCTGATGGCTCTTCACGCTTGCCCATAACAACTCAACGCCACTCAGAATTTTGAACTTTAACAGTTCAAAACCCTGGATGGCAATGCACTGCGCTCGTCACTCCGAGATATAAGATGTCAAATCTCTGTCTGCCCTGTAATTTCGCTGGAAACATTGCCCTTCAATCCGGAACACAGTAGTGTTTGCACACTACTGCTTGTGGTTGAATAACTGGCAAAGGTGTGGTACTTCCCCAGGCGGACCCCTGCAAAAGAGTCCTACCACTACAAAAAACCCCCTCCCAGAATTTTCCCTCAACCCATTTATGGTGGGTGAACGCATCGCGAGGGATTCCGTATTTAGCTGGGAGTACGGCTCTCAAGGGATTCCCCTTTATCTCACTAGTGAGTTGAGCCAGTGGTGCATGGGTTTCCACCCCAACCACCTTACGAGCCCAATTATTGGCATTTCGCTTCTAGATAATGTCAACCAATTGTTAAACTTCACGCCAGTAAATCTAGTGTTAAAATCATTGGTCGGAACGCAATATGGCGTCAAATGTCTACTTAGGATTCAATCGAACAGAACTTGCGGCTATTCGGATCACTTGTAATGGCTGATTCCGATTGATCCTGGACCTTCGAGAGCTTATTCTTGTATAACTACGTGTTTAACGCTATGTGATCGTTTGGCTATTGAAGACGGTAATGTTTTATTCACTTGCTTGAGGTATATCAAGTGGTGATCCTGGAGTTTTAAAATAAAGCTTCGGTATCCCTTGCCTATACTGAAAACTGATTAAAATGTGACCTCATCATCATCATCAGCCAGAAGACGTCCACTGCTGAACATGGCCCTCCCCCTTTAACCTCCATACTGAACGACATCCTGCCATCTGTATCCACTGGATGCCCGCGACTCTCACAATGACGTCGGTCCATGTAGTGGGAGACCTACCGACGCTGCGTCCTCCGGTGCATGTTCAATTATATAAAAAGTTATATTAAAAAAAAATATTTACTCACTAGTATCTCTGTTTAATTTAAGTCAAATGTTGTTAGTATTACGTCTAAGAAACAAATATGATTTAAATGAGCAAACAAAGGCATGGACGATTTTGTCCATGGTGTAAATGTATTCTTTAAAAAAAAAACACTTGACAGCTCATCGTTTACCCCACCGTGATGAGAAGGTACTGAATTTTTAGCAGGATCTTTTTCGTGCGAGCCAATCCTAGGCGCGAATTGAATGATTTTTGTTTTCTCCAATACCCCTTTCGCGACTGACGTGGACGCGACTTTAGTCGTGCAAAAGAAAATTATGACTCATGCCTATATATAATATATAATGCCATATATTATCTTTGCGTATAACTATGCACTTTCGTTCGGAAATTCCGTGGTATGTGACCAGCCTTAATCTTAATGCAAAAACGATTTCGAGTCCAATAACTGAAGGGTCGTCAACCAAATCGAACCTTGTATTTTGACAGCCCGATTTTCAATTTTCCATCAGATTAATCCACTTTATTGTTATCCAATTTTGAAGGATTATGGCCATTATAGCCTCGTTCGGTTTTGCCCCGAACCTGAAATAGAAATGGGCAGGGTTAATTTAATTATTCGAGCCGTGAGTTTGATTGTAATCGAATAAGTACTGTTTGATTTTGATTGTATGTGTTGATTGCCGATTATCATGTACGTTTAACTAAATAATTTTATTGATTATATTTAAATATTTTATTAAGCTGCCATACTTTATGACTAATTTTGCTATAAAACAGTTATAAACTGTTTTAAAAATTCATGTCCGGACAGGGCATAATGATATATTAAATTTACTTTTGAGCTTCAATATTACCAAGAAAATGTACTAACCTATTAAGAATATATAATACATTCGGGAGGGAGGCCATGTTGGGGGAGGCCTATGTTGGGGGAGGCCTATGTCCAGCGTGGACGTCATATAGCTGAAATGATGATGATGAATACATTCGATTCCAGAGTTTTTTATAATAAACTCTGAAACAAAATTCTAATTGTAATTTTCTAATTACAATTAGAATTTTAAATGTTTTTTTTTTTTTGTCAAATCGAACAATCGTAATCATTCGATTATTTTTGCATCGTTGCATCCATCCATAGTTGATCTAAAACGAATTTGAAAGGGCAAAAATTCATATTGAAGATCGTTCGTCATTTGTGCGACGGGGCGTTACATTTGGAATACTGGGCCTGAGATAAAGGATTCTGAATGTCCCTCTTTGCTTTTTGTGGTGCCAAAAAGAGGCAACAAGGTCTGTTAAAATAGATTTTAATTTGAGTATGTACTTTCTACATACCTAGCATTTATCCCCTTATCGATGAACGTGGAGTAGCCTACATACGAAGTAGGAATAAATACCTACTCCATATTTGTGGGAGATTTATCTATTTGCTATCCTATCTCCCAATCTACCGTAAGGCGAACAAATTCTATCGATTGATATAATTTCTAATATCTATAGTTCAAATCTTGCATTATTAAGAAAAATTTATATTTAATGCATCCAATGTATTTTATATTTACATTGAAAACATTAAAGATTCTTAGTTTGACCTCTCGAAGTTACTTTTCCGTTAAGTCACTTATTTCAAGGATATTTCAGGACAAATCACTAGCATCACGCTAGGGACTTGTCCAGCAATATACAGACTACAAATCCTAATCTTTGAGGTTTTAGAATTTTTCCCAAGTTTTATGTTTTTTTTTAAAGTTAAAACTTTAGTTTTTAACGCAAACAGAGGGGTGTTATAAATTTATCAAGTGTATCGGTGTGTCTGTCTGTGGCATTGTAGCTCCTAAAAGGATGAAGCGATTTTGTTTTACTTTTTTACTTTGAAACGTGACATGATTGTGAGTTTTAATTTGTTCAAAAAGAGTTCAAAGTTCAAAGACTTGGCCAAAAGGAGAACTAGAACAAATTTAAAACGGCAATACGCCTCAGCCATCTGCAAAATTTCAAACTCAGCTATCATGAGCTGTCTTATCACCGTGTTGTTTTGTTGAGTGAATTTGCGTGTTATTATTGAAATATTCATCCATTCAACCCACAGTTTTTTTTCTCTTTATATTAAAACGGCTGTCAAGGCATTTTTGTAAGTAACTTGTTGTAGCCACTTGCACCCATATAAACCCACAACAACTGTGACGCGGAGTTCGACGCGTTGACATAAATCAGAATGTTCAATCACATATCTGTCACAATATCTGGCGACAGAGTTGCCTTCTCATTTCCGTTCTAATTACTTCTCTTTTCTGTGATTCAACCACAAAGTTTGCTCTCTTTCTGAATTTATTAGCTAAGTATAATTTAAGACAATCTGTTCAACAGTTTGATTCATCATCGACTCTTTTGTTGTTTTTTTTTTATTTCTACTTGTTTACTTACTACATTACTAGTATTCGTATAAGGTATAATAATTATGCAGAAGAAATATAAAACTCCTTTTTATAATTTCTTTTTTGGAATTTTTACACGGGCACTCTAGTTTCCATTAGTAAATTTAACAAGAAATTCATCTCAGCTATAACAACCAAGACTTCAGACTCACTGCCTGGGAATCACCGGAAGACATATCGGCTTATACTAACTCAGAAATAATTTCCAAGAAATTCTAAAGCCGTCTTCTGTAGCAAGTCTCTGTGCTAGGTACCGTCCGTATAAATTCATTCCACTTGGGTGCCGTTTTAGCGACTTTTTATCCAGAAAATGGTCGGGCAGTCACGTCTAACAGCTATTTCCCGGGATCTCGGGGTCTTTTGTTCGCATGAATTCTGGCATCCATGAAATCAGTTATGTTTCGTTATTATTACATGTTTCACGGCTTGCCAATAAGAAAATCGAGAGTTGGATTCAGCATTGAATTAGGTCATTAAGTAATTTCGCGTCAGGTTATTTTTTTGAAACGTAATTGTTTATTTGCTTACATTTAGCTATTAGCGAGTTGAAGTGGCAATGGTCAGGGCATATAGCACGCAGAACAGATGGCCCATGGGGCCGAAAGGTTCTCGAATGGAGACCACGGACTGGTAAGCGCAGCGTAGGATGTCCACCCACAAGATGGACAGACGACCTAAAAGAGAACGCAGGAAAACGCTGGATGCAGGCTGCTTTCAACCGGCCCTTTTGGAGATCGATGGGGGAGGCCTATGTTTAGCAGCGGACGTCTTCTGGAGGATGATGATGGTGATATCCTCATCATCATCAGCCACAAGACGTCCACTGCTGAACATAGACCTCCCCCTTTAACCTCCACACTGAACGACAACCTGTCATCTGCATCCACTGGATGCCCGCGACTGTCACGATGTCGTCGGTCCATCTAGTGGGAGCTCTCTACCTACGCTGCGTCTTCCGGTTCAGGGTCTCCACTCAAAAACCTTTATTCCCCATCGGTTATCGGTTCATCGAGCGATGTGACCTGCCTATTGCCACTTCAACTTGAAAATTTTAATAGCTGTGTTGATGACTCTGGTTATTTGGCGAATATCCACGTTTAGGATTATATCGTGCAAAGAAACTCCGAGCATATACACCATTGCCACTGTGTGATATCCTAACTCCATCCATTAAGTTAACTGCATTTTCCCATTCCTCTCCAATGTTACGATTCCCGTAATGACCTTACAGCGAGTCCTTTCCTGACAAACTTTTCAGCTTTCACTTGATTGTACAGAACGGGAGTAATTCGATTCACGTAGGTTTTCTATTTGAAGTTATTCTTAACGATCTTCGATTCAATGAAAAAAAAAATATCAAGACATTTTGCACAAGACAAGGTATTTATATAAAGGTGTAACTGGACGAGCAAATGGCTTGCCTGATGGTAAGCAAAGTGCCTATTATAACCGGTGTATCTAAACCTATCTATCATTGCCAAAAATAAATAAAAAATAAGTAAGTAACAATTAAAAAGTAAAATTAATATACTTGATACGTATTGTTTTTGTGGTATAGAATTCTGCAAACCAGCAGAGCATACGAGATTGCGAGTGGCGCTGGTCATTCGTTGACCTCTAGTGTCAGCTGGTATATTATTTGCACCACATTGAGAGCATTAACCATCAAATTTTTGTGGTATCGTACAGTTTTTGTGACAAAATACTCTGGTTTTACTTGTAGTAGTGATCGGAAAATAAATCTCAACGTTTCAATTTTCATAGCTAGATAACTTACTTACTTTTCAACTATCTGGCTCTGAAAGGAAAAACCTTATAAAGTCCATTAAATATGTATTACGAGTCTCGCTATAACAACCTTAAAAATGTGAAACTCAATAATACTGTTTGCGTAAAAAATCCAATTTCTCCCGTTTCCAATAATATAAAATACGATTATGAAATTGTATGTAAAGATGGTTATTTATCAACTTACTTTGATTTTTTCACTGTTACGTTAGGTCTACGAATAATGTCATCCTACACTATTTTCATTCTTTTATTAAGACAGTTTTTATTTCGGATGTATTCTTTAAATATATTTTTTACTAGCCGCCCGCCTTGGCTTCGCACGGGTGTAAGCTCGGCCTTCGGCCTCGCTACAAAATATAATGTAGCTTATGTCACCCGGGGATAAGTGTAGCTTGCCAACAGTGAAATAATTTTTTTAAACGATTAAGTAGTTTTTGAGTTATTTCGTTACAAATATCCAAATCTTTCCTTTTTATAATATGAGTATAGATATTGACCGTAACCAGACCTAGAACTGAATTTTAATATTACATTATAAAAATATTGAAGATAATTTTGTAGGGGTGATAGCTATTTAAAACCGATCCATCTTTTTTTTGCTCTGATAGATGCAATACCAATGTAAAACGCTAAACGATAGCGGGACGCCCGGCAGATGTGAAACATGACGGCTCATGCAGTACGCCGTCACGGCATACGAATCGGTTTTACTGCCAAGACGCGCCAATTGATGTTTCAAATAAAAATAAAAGAAGCTCGGGATCTCCTTCCACAACCTTACCACGGTAAATATCCCGTAAATAATTATATAACTTTAGTGAACAACCGTGATAGTTTAAAACAGTGTTTAAAAATAAAAGAACTTGTTCTTTTTAAGTTCTTTTATTTTTATTTGAAAAATTAAATAAAACAAAAGCATACAGAAAAACTTGTTTGAAAAATTACTGACTTAAAAGCAATGACTGTTTCAAAAAGGGGGAAGACGCGTGTTATTCAAACATTGTACCCATTAAATATGGCTCGGTTAAAACCACAGACATATAATACAGAAACAGACCGAACATGTTTTTTACAACTACATTCGCAAAAACAGTTATGTTTGCATCCCTCTCGATTACACAAAAATCATATATTCGTATCTCTTTTTGTCGTAATGTTGCAACATAATAGAAAAATATGAGCATGTGGTACTGTGTTCCAAGTCGCCATTTTGCTAAGCATGAATATATTGACAGAAGGCTGACAGCGAAAACCACGGCTTGCAAAAATTACCTAAAATAAAAGTAATTTTAACATATTTGGTTTAAAAGATACGAAAATACTATGGTGAAGTGCAGTGTCCTCATGTGTTTTAATTCATCGAATAAGATGCCACCCGGTAGGTATAACGTTTCACAGGTAAGTTTCGTGTGTCATAATAGAGCTTACTTAGAATTGCAATTGTTTCTTCTTATTTTTCATAAACTTTACAATTTGAAGGCTTGGGAAGGTTGTGTTTCTTCCAATTTCATAAATGTACAAGTTTGGTGGGTGTAATAAAAGTTAATAAGTAGTTTTCTTTAAAAAAATATTGATTCGATCATTGTTTGGCGTTTGAGGTACCTAGACATTGTCCAGGGAACGTATTCAGTAGTATAATTAATATATTATAAGTTATTTTCTTTAAAAATTCATTGTATCGATCATTGTTTTACGTTTACGGTATTAAGACATTGTCCAGGGAGTTTATTTCAGAATCAGAATTCGTATTTCAGAAGTATAATTAAAATAGATGATGATTCAGCTTGATGTGATTATGATGATATGAACCTTTTTCATTAATTACTAGCTGCTTTTCTTAAGTAATGTAAATAAAGTACCTACCTACCTATTGTGGTTCATGTCAAATATATACGTAGTGATCTAGATAGTGTAATTAAATGGTTATTTAGACATATTTCAAATATTTTTTTTATTATTACATATTAGATTTTCCCAAGGATGAAATGTTGAGAAACGCTTGGTTGAAGAATTTGAATCGAGAAAATTGGCAGCCCAGTGCGACAAGTTTGTTGTGTTCAAAGCATTTAGAGGCACATTTGTTCGACCGGACTGGTTTCCGTACAATCCTTGCCCGAGGTGTAATGCTTATTGGAACAACAGTTTCCAATGATCAGTCGCTATCACTATCATGAATCTCAAGTTGTACTACATTATGATAACTTGCATGTAATAATTTTCAGAGCGATTACATACCAAGTGAAAAGAAAGCCACAAAAAGAAGTGTTACTGGCAAAAAAAATCTGCGGAAGCTGCAGAATACCTAATTTCCATCAAATTCAGATCTTGCAACCACATGACACATCTGGCAAATTGTTTTATACAAAAATAAATGATTTGACTTGGTCTGGTGTGTTTGAATATTAATACAATGGGACCATCCATAAATTCCGTCACATAAAGAGGAGGGGAGGAGGGGTCGACGAAGTGTGACTGACAAGGGGTAGGGAGGGGTCGTAAATTTTGTGATGTCACATTTCAGATACAATCGACTGCCCCAGTGGCTCAGTTGGTAGTGAACCCGACTTCTGTGCTTAGGGCTGTGGGTTCGATTCCCATCTAGGACAAACATTTGTGTGATGAACATTTGTGTTTGTTCTATGTCTGGGTGTTAATATCTATTTAAGTATGTATTTAAAAATATATATGTACGTATATCAGTCTCTGGCAGCCATATTACAAGCTTTGCTTAGTTTGGGGTCTCGATGACCGTGTGTGTAAAAATTTCCCAGATGTCCCAGATATTAAAATCTAATAGTGTCTGTTAACACTATTATAAAAGACTGTCCTTGAGTCCGGCCCGCGTTTTGCAAATGTTTGCGTGTAATGTATATGTAGTGTATTTTGCATCAATATTTCTGTGGCTTGTTGGTTCTGCTTGGTATTATATGTCTGTGGTTAAAACAAAATTTTGACAAGTACTTCACGTGCTGTCACAAACGCCAGTTCGATTGTGATTGAAGTCGATTAGGCCCATGGACCTAATTTGTGCGGTCCACGTAAAGGATATAATCCTGTATCTTCACACTATTTCCTAATATCAATGGTTAAAAGCCTTTTAGGCAATAAAATTAAACTTTATAGGCAACACCAAATCAAGCTTTGACTGTGCAATTGCACAAAGCAACACATCAACATACCGGCTCAGAGTCAGACAAACAATCGACGCACAAATACTCAAATGCATTCAAATCTCAGTTCGCATTAGCGAGTCGGAATTTTGGACCATTACGCACGAAGCGTTCAAATTACGATTTTGGCTGTTAACCAAACGTTTGCATGGTTGTACCGTTCGTTTGTACCACAAATTTGGTTGATGTGCTACATTACAGTCTGGATATATTAGGGAAACTAGCCACTAATAAGGAGTGTGTGATCTATAATAATCTTATATGTTTAAAATAACATGTTTTTTTTTTAAATTAACGCACAAACTAAACCGTTTCAGTTCAGTCGCTGAAAGAATGCATTGAAAAATTGAGGGATAGATCGATAAGAGTTGTCATCGATGGCTGCTCGTCCGATCGAATGGCAATTAATGCCGGTGTCCTCCAAGGCTCGGTGCACTCTGAAACGCTCTTCCTGCTGCACATCAACGTAGCAACACACAGTAGCTTTAGCTTACATAAATCTTCTGTGAACAGGGTGCAACCGGCAGCAGGGCAGAGGTGAAGCAACTAGTGGTCAGGGTTACAGAGAGGAACCTCATGACAAAGCTCACCGTGCCCAGAATGACCACCTTCTAATTATTATAATAATTATTACAGGGCAAGACTTAGACGCCAGTCGAACCCACAGCTACTAGACTACTGGTATATGATATAAACAAAGTACCCAACGATTTAGCTAATTAATTTCGTTGAACCATTTGTACGCTTCGCGTATGTGGCATGTGGTGCAATGTGTAGGTACGTAATTGCTGTGTGATTTTGAAATAGCCTAAACTAACAACCTTTTTACTGGGTTGACAACATAGGTATAATACATTAACAATTTTAGATGTTTTCCCAAAAAGTATGAGCAAATTTTAAACCGTGAACCCACAAAGCAATTCTTCTACTTAATTACCTCAATATATTACCAAAAAACGTTACAGTGCAAGTCTAAAAGCGGACAAATTTGAAAATGGCCGACAATTATCTGAGTCCGGAAGGCATCCGTCACCGGACGCCCGGTCGTCCCGGACGCACCCGGACACCTCGGATAACCGGATCCGGACGGAGGGCGGATGAAACTGGCGGATAATTTACTGCGACATTTCGTTACGCGTGTCGTGAAGGTGACGTTTCCGTGGTCGCCACCGCCATGATTAAAGTAAGTATATAGGTTCTGCACCACAAAGTTCAGGTCAGTGCGCATTGGAATGGTTACACTCTTTACAGCATACTGTACATCGTTCTGCACGTGTAGCCCGTGGGCTAATTAGACTGAAAAAAGCTACAGCGCCCTCTGAGTTCAATACCTACAACAATACGTTCAGGGCAGTGATAGGGCTGCCATGGTTCTGCAGTACCTTGGGCATTATGGCAGATTGTTTCCACGCGACCATGCGCCAGCGAAGCGCGTCCTTGGTGTGCAGAGTGCAGGACAGTTCCAACTTCCGACGCCATCCTGGCGATGATTGCTGCTAGACTGAATTGTGCTTTTCTGAAGTGTGCTTTTGTGGCTTTGCTGCAACAAACACATTGCAGTACACCGCTGCTAGAGCGAGAGTACAAACCTGACTGTAATATTAGATAAATTTATTGTTTTGCTGTTCTTCAAACGGCGTTAATATATATGTTTTTTCAGAAGTTAGACATTTCGATCTAGGTCCACTATTTATAACCGGTCTTAATACTAGAAAATGCTTTTATTATTCTAGTTTTTTTTTTACGATATTTTCCGTTATAAAAGGTCCGTTATCAATATTTGGTGGCCAATCATAACCTAAGTATTTTGCATTCTTATATCAATTTATCATCGTTTCAAAATATTTGCCTCGACCTTCTGCACAAAGCTTTGAACTTTTATTTGAAGTTAATAACCTCACATATCTTTTTCTATCTCCACAGGCTTTACCATTCAATTTCAAACCTATTTTATTAATGTCTTTATCTACAGAATCAATTTACCTATTTCTAATCAAGTTCTAGGCACGGGCCGTTAGTCTTGACTGGCCTGGGCTTAAAATAGATGCGTCTAGGTCGAAATGTCCTAGCTGATAGTGAATCCGATACCAGGCTTGCTCGAGTTTAATGTTTTCATTTTATTTACTTAACTTGCTTTGAACTGTCGTTGCGTTGATGGATCTGTTTGATTAAAATAAAGTATCTCCTTAAAGTTTGGATTACATTGAAAATTTAGAGATATAAGTTGATAGTAAGTGTTGTAAAATACTTATAAACTTTTTTAAAGATGTAAGTACACTTTCCGGAAATGTCTACTTAGCCAAAATGTTGAGTCCCAAATATGCTCAATAAAAAAAATGGGTTGCCGTGATTTCCCTGGTATCCCATCATCAGATCCTAACTTGGTGACAATGGGACCAAATTGGAAGTGTACCCTGCCGAACAAAAGATATATTTTTTTTGCAATTCGTTAACAGTTGGCGGAGAAATTGGTGAACATATATATAAAAAAACAGTGGAATATAGAACCATCCTCCTTTTTTGAAGTCGATTAAATACAGAAAATCAGCTGTTTTACTTCTCAAAACCGTTTGTAAATGTTATTTGACACTGAACATTTTGCGGCAGCTGCAGCCAAAAGGTTATAGACACAGACTAGGTATAGCTACTACGTAGCCCAGACTTGTAGTTACGATTATTATTTTCAATGGAAACAATTCAGTCAAATACCTGAGGGGCAGGGTGAGGGGTTACTAAATGCTAATTGGACCATTCAACGTTAGTTCAAAATGTAAACAAAGCATAGTTATGGCGTACCTACGGTATTGGTCGGAAATGACATGAGGTTTAATGGCATCAGTGGGCGTGTTTTTTATATCAGTAGTGGTCTACTGATGACGTGCCTGAACATGTTCGTCCTGTCTAGTTATAGAAAGTCTTTGGTTATAGATCATTGAGATGTAAGTATTTCACCACAAAAAATCTCACTTCAATGTATATAATTGTCTATGCTTTACATAGATGACTTAACCTGCTAATCTGCTGCTCTACCGGAACTACGGATAATTTTCGCCAAACTTTCTAAGATATCACTGGAGCTATGAATAGTTGTATGACAAATGCAACATAAATAAATAAGAAAATAATCAAAAATTCATTAAATACAAAAGGCAAGAGTCTTCCCGCCGACCTTCAACATGAAGCATTTCAAAAAGGGTGTCTACAACTACCTCTCCGGGCTGGCAAAGTCAACCGTACCGTCAACACTGCTAGTGTTGCAGGTGTCCATAGGCGGCGGTTTGGCTTACCATCAGGCGAACCGCATGCTTGTTTGCCGCTCTTTTTATATAAAAAAAAACTTATTGGCTAATTGTTATGTTTTTTCTTTGTATAGAAAACATTATTTAGACTACAAAACCCCTCTAAGATTCAAAGAAGACGACATAAATTATTTTCATCACCGAACAACAAATCGAAATTGCAAATCGTTCCTGAAATCTCAATATTGCGAAACAGAATTTTATTTATAAGTCCCAGATTTCCACGCGATGGCATCGGCTATTGCAAATATTTCAACGCTCCGGATGCATCGGGAGATACTGCTCAGTTTTGTCACTAATAGCTGTTTTTAGGGTTCCGTACCCAAAGCGTAAAACGGGACCCTATTACTAGGACTCCACTGTCCGTCTGTATGTCAGTCTGTCCGTCTGCCACCAGGCTGTATCTTTTTATTCTAATTAAATTAATTGCTCTATTTAACTACTTTACGCTGATGGAAATTATTACAAATAAAACCGGCCAAGTGAGAGTCGGGCTCGCGGACTGAGGGTTCCGTACCACAACAAACTACAATAATTATTTACTTAATAACCCGACTTCAAAATTACACACACAAATATGCGACAGACAGACTGACAGACAGACGGACAGTGAGACAGACAGCGTAGGCTCAGTAATAGGGTCCCGTTTTTACCCTTTGGGTACGGAACCCTAGCAAAAACAAGACGAAATGAAGATTTCAACGAGATCTATCAATACTGTAAGGAAACTAGTAGTCCAGGTTTAATGCTCCCCGAAAGATAGCCCGATAAAGTTTGAAAGCTGTCACACTGACATCTGTCAACACCCACACTAACCCTGGGAGAGAGGTATGATGGTAATGATGATGATGATTGACCAAATCCCACTAATATTATAAATGTGAAAGTTTGGATGGATGTTACTCAATCACGCAGAAACGACTGGATGGATTTGGATGAAATTTAGAATATACATTGGTAATAATTCAGCCTTATATATATTTTTTAATTTATTTGAGAAATCGGTGAAAAGACATTAAAAAATAATATACAGTGGAACATAGAACCGTTCTTTTTTTTTGTCGATTACAAATATGTCTATGTGTGCAATACGTGTTTACCTTGCCCCCTTCTTCGTTTTTGGCAGACTTTTTTCGGTACCAACACGAGTTTAAGGTATATCCAAGCTATAAATGATTAGTTGCCTGCTTACCATCAGGTAGTCCGTCTGATTGTTGGCCACCTATGGATAAAAAAAAAACATAATCTTTGATGATCTTTTAAGATTACCTAGCAAACTTAAGCCAGGAGTGTAAAAAAATAATTGACTATTGCAATACATAACATTATATGCGTCAAGTAATCAAATTAACCAGTGCCTTTTGTTCTACAAATTGCTGGAATCAGAAAATCGGAAATGCCGGGCGTTTTTACCTCCTGCAAACCCGCTACCTTATCATTTCCCATTGTAGATAGAAATAGAAAGGTATTACTTTTACACAAGAAATATTTCGCGATGCGGAAATACTGGACAGGAATGGGATAGGTATTCGTTTACCATCACTTGCATGACTTGAGCATCTCATCACTTTTTGTAAAGGTAATTTTGTGGAGGAGGAGTGAGGGGACGGGTGGGGTGTAATCGGTACATTTCCATGTAAATTCCGTCTAGGCCTTCTCCACTATGAGAACTAACCTTCCCATACTCCTATATCCTGTGAAATCTTAACTCGCTTGAGCCTCAGATCAGACTAACAAGGAAGATATTATCATCATCAGCATCATCAGCCCGAAGACGTCCACTGGTGAACATAGGCTTTCCCCTTTAACCCCCACACTGAACGACGTCCTGCCATCTGCATCTACTGGATGCAGGCGACGCTCGAAGGGAGATATGATTTAGTACAATTATTGTTAGTGTTAATTGGGACCAAATTGGAAGTATACCCTACCGAACAAAAGTTATTTTTTTTATCGGTCAATAGTTGGGGATTTATCGGTGAACATACATAAAAAAAAAAACCAGTAGAACATAGAACCTCCGCCTTTTTTGAAGTAGGTTCTACTAATAGCCTGAAAGAATACAACCATCGGTCCATATGTACGTATAATTTTGAACTATTTTTTTTTTACTCCTAACCGTTGTGGTGTCCTTTATTATCAGCATAGCCATATGAGATAATAATTATCAGACGCAAATACTTGTTTTGAAAGAATTTTCTTAAAATTCCTAACCTTTCATCATCAGCTCATCCATATAAGATGATAATTATCAGACGCAAATACTTGAACAGCTATAGAAAATATATGAAAAATGTAATAAGTGCCTATAAAATTTGAGGGTTGCCCTCGATTTCCCTGGGATCCCATTATCAGATCCTGATTTGCGTGACAATGGGACCAAATTGGAAGTACTTAACCGAGCAAAAGTTTTTTTTTTGAAATCGGTCAACAATTGGCAGAGCTATCGGTGAACATACATTAAAAAATACAGTGGAACAAAGAACTTCCGCCTGTTTTGAAGTCGGATAAAAATGGGTATGAATTCCGTTCAATAAATTACATCCACTTTCCGTATTCTTTTTGTATGAAATTACTTATTTCTTGTGCACACGAGTCTTCTGGTGGATTGATCCTTGAAAATGCGGGAAAACTGAAAAACCATTAGCAAACCTCGTGATACACGTAACTTAATACTTTTACGGCAAAGTTAAAAATACAGCCAAATGCGAAGCGTTTTGTACAAAGGGTCGTTACTCCTTTTCAGCTTTGATGCTGCAGCCCTTTGAACATGCTCTTTTGATATCACCCTAGAGCTCTAACTGGATGTCAGGGTGTCACGTTTTAATACGTATTATTGCTCTACTTGCTTGTGCATGTGGTTTCGCTTGTTGTTATTAATGAATCTGAAAGTATGACTGTTTGTCATACTAGCGCACGGCATCGCTTGGAAGCCCAGATTCTTCTCAAGTCTTTCGACAACAACACACAGGACAGGTGATGTCTGTGGCCGTTATACCCATATCGTCGTCTTAGAGTGAAAAACTCGTAAGTGAAAAAGAAATAACTTTTCAGGAAGAAGAAAAAACTACGTCCTATAAAAAATATCTACTACATATTTTAAATTCTGTGTTAAATTACAAACATATTGAATGAGTTTTCATATTATTCCATGATATATAAATTAGGACATGCTTTGCGAGGTTTTCTTCCCAGAAATGTGATGTTAAGAAAATGTCCAAAATTGCATTCCCGAGGTTTTCATTCTAAGGCGACGCGGATACTGATACCTATTCACACACCACACCCATCATAATATGTTTGCTAACCTTAGTTATGTATTTATCTTTTATTTAATGTTTACGCTTTGTTTGGTGTTTTTCTTTCCTCAAAATTAAAAAGTCCATCTATTGTTATAGAAGCTATAGACATAAGTGAATCCCTTGCGTAAATACGCACTCACTCCAAGTCACAAGGGTCGTGCTTAGTTTAGGGCTCACCGATTAAATACACGTGTCCTACATTAAAACATAATTTATTTTTAAGAGATTTGTTTTATTAATCAGTTATTCATTATTTGTGTCTTCTTTTCTGAATAAATTTATCTTTCTCTTTGTCATAGATTATTTAGAAACTAGCTGCTCCGCTCAGTTTCATAGCTAATTTTTCAGGATCTTATACATTGCCCGTCTTTACATCCTATTCCATCAGGCTCTTGAAGTATATCAATGTAAAAAATCACATTGATCAGTTGATTTGTTGTAAGTTGAAAAAAAAAACAAACAAACAGACAGACATACTTTTGCATTTGTAATATTATTAAAATTAGTATGCAAAACATATATATTTTACTACTATAACAATTTTAACAAAAGTCACACAACGGGCAATGGAGAGAGCTATGCTCGGAGTTTCTTTGCGCGATAGAATTCGGAACGTAGATATTCGCCAAAGAACCAGGGTCACCGACATAGCTATTAAAATTTGCAAGTTGAAGTGGCAATGGGCAGGCTACATCGCTTGAAGAACTGATGACTGATGGGGCAGAAAGGTTCTTGAGTGGAGACCACGAACCGGAGGACGCAGCGTAGGTAGGCCTCCCACTAGATGGACCGACGACATTGTGAGAGTCGCGGGCTTCAAGTGGATGCAGACGGCCAGAATCGGTCAAATGTAGTTCAGTGTGGAGGTTAAAGGGGGAGGCCTATGTTCAGCAGTGAACGTCTTCTGGCCGATGATGATAAATATTTTCTTTTCAAGGTTTGTCGGGTCGAAGTTGTGTGAAAACTGAGTGTTCCGTTGCTATCTCAATACTCTCTTCTAGTAAAAGCTTCTTCGTAAATACATTTTCCAGTAGGTACAAGATCAACTTACCTACGTCTAATATTAGTTCCGCCCACAGATCTCTCACAAAGACACGTCATCGCTTTCTAGATCAGATTATAACGCTAATGTAACCATAATTATGCCAGTCTCGAGCCAGCTGACGATAACCATCTAGTTTCATGCACCTAATAATATGTCGTAAGCGGGTAATATTGTAGTTATAATACTAGCTGACCTAGAGATGTTACTTGCAAGGAAAGTTGAAAAAGTAAAGAAAAAGTACACATTTTTATCCAGGATGCCGCATAAAACTCCTAAACGGCTGAACCAATTATGATATCTGAGGGTATTCTTAGCTATGATTCATAAAAATGTAAATGAAAATCAGTTCAGTCGTTAGAAGATTATCAGCTTTTATCGGGGGTCATCATCATCATTTCAGCCATAGGACGTCCACTGCTGGACATAGGCATCCCCCATCGATTTCCAAAAGGGCCGGTTGGAAGCGGCCTGCATTCAGCGTCTTCCTGCGGTCTCTTTTAGGTCATCTGCCCATCTTCTGGGTAGACATCCTACGCTGCGTTTATCGAAGGTATAAAAAAACAATTTATGTAAGCCATGGTGCTAGCATTACATGCCAAAAGCTTTAAAAATATGTGAAGAACAGAAAACCACAACATTGTTTCAGTTTTTGAACAACTATGCAAAGTACGTGTTAAAATGCATAGGTGTGCATTCCACGTTCGCCTTTAAAACAGAAATTCATGCACATTCATGAATTTCAACATATTCTTAAACTTTCGTACAATGTGTTTAAAAAGCTGAATTTATTCGCGCGAAATGCTGAATAGCCAAATAGAATAAAATTATAAATGGAAATCAGGAAGTTTCATTCGGATGGTACCGAAAATATTATGTAAGCATATTTTACTATAGAAAATAATATGGTTTTGTTCTGAAGATCGTGGTAAGGATAATGGGACAAACTACGCGAGTTATTTCGTTGTCATCGGTCCTTGATAAGTGTGCTAAGTTTCAAATCAATACGTCGTTTTGAAAGGGGTGCAAATCACGTTCAAAGATTCGGATACATAGATACATACCAAGTTGATATAAACGTGTTAAAAATCACGTATTCACGCACGTAGGTAGATCAATTAAAATTTCGATCAAAAATGGTCAAAGTTGATCCAAATTTAATTGTTTAATTTTTCTACGATGTTTTCTTCTAATAAATCTCTTATTCACGTGGTATGTAGGATACTGACGCCATTCAACCATTCAATTGTTGTCTTTTTACCTTTCTATTTGCAGTGACTCATTTCAATAGATTGCTCAATGAAAACTTATTATTCTACGATGTTTTTAAGACATATCTTTATCTATATCTATTTATCATATCTTATAGTATGGTTATGTTTCAAATACAATTCCGTGTCCAGTCTCTGAAAGTACAATATAGAAGCTGGGCCAGTATGGCTGGTTTTTATTGAGGTTTTTTACGAGACAATAAAAAATAATCATTCCAGTGCTCATTGTACATATCTCCCTCGTTTGTCTGATCTGAGGGCTTAAAAAACAGTGTAAGAGACTCCTCGATCGTCAGACCAAAATTAGATTTTACGGCGCATTTATTATCAGGTTAAGTATAAGTTTTTTGGTATCTTCAATTTAATTGAGGTGTTTTTCTCTTGACATAGATATTCTACGGGGTGTAACAGAAAGGTGTAGTAATGTTTAAGAGTGTCGATCTACCCATTTTTTTATATATTCACGGGTGATCAAAAGATATAGAAATAAAAATTCGAAAGGAGTCGCCTATCATCATCTAGGTGATTATATTCACAGGGGATCAAAGGGTACTAAAGAGTCGCCTATGATCACCCAGGAAATCGAAGTGGTATAGACCAAAGTAAACAACTTCCGCATAGCTATAGCTCCAAGTCTGTAGAATGCGCTGCCTAAATGGGTGTTCCCTGATATTTTCAATCTGGGTGTTTTCAATGGTTTCTTCTAGGCAAGCGTACTCCATCGTAGACCGCATTATCACAATAAACACACGGAAGTTTAATAAAACAAAAAACATCCTTCTAAATTAGAAAATAAAAAGTTGTGTCGTTATACCAATTAGATCACGTCATCAGATTTTGTAAGAGTACACATTTTATTTATTCTCGTGTTCGGCAAACTTGTGTTCTGCAAGTTGTTCTATCCTTAGTATAACTAGTGATAGTTTTCGAAAAAAAAAACGTTTTCATATTGTTCCATACATATTAGTAAAGTGCCTCCAGCGGAAACGCAGAGGAACTAAAATCGGTAGTACCTAATCGACATTGTAGGTTGATTCACTCAAATACGGAAAAAGTTTACGAATAGCTTTCAGCCCAGCAATGGAACAATACATATACAAAAATAGTTTACTAAAACTTATAAAACTTGTACTAAGAGTACTGTTCACTTCGATGGGAAGATTACAAACAACACCCTTAAGTATTACTGCATCTTTCTGTTACATGTTTTCCGATCCGACTGCTCTTGGCAACAGGAAAGTTTTTAGTTTTTGTTACAGGCGCTGTTTGTCAAAGGTACACAAACACAACGATCCCGCCAGCGGGATCGAAGACCCCCAGGATCTGTCAGAAGATCGGTTAGATTCTCTCGAAATAATCAATCAGTTCAACAACCTGCTAGAGCTTCAGGGCACACCCCTTCTGGGGTGCGAGGGCAAGTCTGATCCTCCACACCCGGCGATGGCCCAAGCCGAGGCTCGTACCTCCAAAGTGTCCTTGCACTTGTCGCCCAAAAATCAAAATCTCGTTAGGACCAACACCCTCAGCGTTCGCTAACTAGTCCGGTCAAGCTGTCGAGGCCAACAGTAAGAGTCACACACAAAAAAACAACTGTTAAATGTTGGATACTGCTTGTAGAGCATCAAGAAGTTTGTTCTTCCGTACGCTCCACAAAGAAAGTTTATTCTTATTGTCTCACAGATAAAATAAACCAACGTACAGAAACAAAGCATCACGAGTTTCTAAGAGATCTCAAGATAGTTGGACGACTTTCCTTGTGCAAGCTTTTCAATCAACTCGCTTCTTCGAAGATTCTTTGACGAATGGCTCGAGTCTATTTGATCTGAAGTTTGCAGATTGTTTGGCTCGATAGGAGATAGGTGAGTGTGAACAAGAGAAACAGCGAAAGTTTTGTTTCAAAGTCGAAAAGTCGTCGTCGTCTGTCAATAGTTAATAGTGAATATACTTATGATGCTAGTGTATTAATGTTTATCAGCAAAGAAGCAGAAATTGTAAGATTATGCAAGTTAGGTTCGCAGTTTAAGAAATTATGCATCCTAAATGTATCTTGTTTTGAAATTTTAATTTCAGCGTTTTGCATAAGGCAATTTAACTATCGATAAAAAAAAACACTTTTACACGAATGCCCATACACACCCCTACACAGATAATATATTACATACATTGAATAATGTCATGCCCTCTCATTAGCCGAGAGAGTGGGACAAAGCTCAATATAAATTTATGAGAATGTTTTTGAGGTTGTAGTACGCACCCAGGTTGATTTACAATAAGAGCATTCTTGTTCTAGTGCTTCGTGTCTCGTATTGTTTTGTAGTTGTTCTGGTCTTATATGTTGCTCTGTTTCTTTGTTGTCTCGTCTATTTAATACCTTTTATTCAATGATTTACATTTTATAAAACATACAATAGCTTGCCGTGTGGCAAAAACTACACAGTCCACTCCCCAATTCCATTGTCCCTGCCGAAGAGCTCCCCAGGCCATAAAGAACCATGGCCCACTTGGAAAACCCTCGGGGCTATTATGGATCTTTGATCGGGATCGCGAGTTGTCAAAATTTTGTGCAAAAAAAAAGCGTTGTCTATTTCCAATTTCGTAGTATGAAATTGGAAATAGACAACGCTTTTTTTTGCGTCATAACCCCTTTCAAGTGTCAAAATTCTGACACTCGCGATCCCGATCAAAGATCCATAATACGGCTGCCTGAACCGACTTCGGTCCCAAGTGGGCCGAAGTCGGGATAACATGGCAAAGTGGGGTTATATAGATGGCTCTGATACGGAATGTCTTTGTGGTGTGAATCCTCAGACAATGTCATACTTGAGTGTGCAGCGTGCCCTGCAGCCTGCACACTGGACGACCTAAATGAAGCCACGGAGAGTGCCATTGGAGTAGCAGAATGTTGGTCCAAACACTTAATTTAAAATTAAAATAAGTGGCGAAACATCGACTCGAAAGAAGAAGAAGAATGATTTACATTTCAGTATATTATAACTTAAGATATAAAACATTGACGCATATTATTAGGACCAGCCCAATGTCATTTTTTCAATAGTATTAAGTGATGCGTCCAAGCAATTAGCACTCCATAGTAAATTCAGTTGCAAGCCGATTTTGTTGGTGAGCGTGGTTGTCCTTCATGAGCCATACGGTGTTGTTAGTGGAGAATGTAGAGATCAATGCAGAAGGCCCAAAATGTTCAAGTACTTGACAACTGGGACGTAAATATACGGTAGGGCATATCTTGGTTTCTACTTTTATGATACAAAATCATACCGCGTCTGGTCCAGGCTTGCAACAATCGTATTTTCGTCTTAAAAAATATGCTGCTAAAGCTGCTAGTATGACGAATAAGATCAGCAATGTCATAAGATCTATGAATGCATCCATTTTCACAAATAATCTCCACAGAACACATCAAAACATACAATCATTTTAACTTCATCGACTACGAAGGTATGAATAAAAATACAATAGAAACATTATAATTACTCCCACTATCAAAGGAAGTGGTAACATTACTTTGAATGATTATAAGAAAGATAAAACAAAGATTTTAATTATTATTAATATCCGAACATTTTGTACAGAAATTAATTTAATCTTGTACACAATACAAAAGATTGACACACACAAAGACACAGTAGGTAAGAAAAACATGGAGCGTTCTGCCTATAATAATAATATTCGGTATATTTCCGCGCTAATCATGGCTGACAGGCCTGTCAGCATTTGATATTAAATAATTTTTATCCACCCGCTGCCTGCCTACAAAGGGTTCCTTTTAACCTCCTCCGAAATAGCTGCGAATAAATGGTGAAATGATCATCCTTGACAACTGTCAAATCCATTTCAATTCAGTGACAACAGCCGCTCTACAGTCTTCCTACCTACTAAGAGAAAAAGTTTGACATTGAAAAGCTTCAGAGGAATAACTAAGAAGGTTTGACTGTCAGCCTATGAAAACTATTTTGAGACTATTTTATGAAACCCATACAAATGCCGCGTAATTTTTGGAAAATAACGAAATCAACAAAGCAACAATCTTTTAGAAATCGATTTTCAAGAGTCTCAATCATTATAAGTTAAAGAAAATTCCACTAAGGTTTATTTCAATAACTCAAAATAATATTCCATCTTCGTATAAATAAATAAAAAACAATTAATATTGTCTGCAGGAAATTGTATTTTAGATTTCGAAACAAAATAAACGAAAAATCAAATATAGCAAAATATATTGCTCAAATTTATATCTATTTTACTTTACTCTTTGGCTGTGTGGACACCAAATTGTAGAATGATAATTTCTCTGATAATTCATTGTAATGTTCTGACAAACCCATACGACATTGTCCGCTAAGACACCCGCTTAGTCACTAGTTCATTTAAAACTACAATAGTGCAAATAACTACGTCAATGAACTATTAAATTCTCAGGGGCATGTCATATGCCAGCTTGTACACTCTCGCCAAGACAAGCGAGCGAGATGCTCTCGCCGAGCGAAATGTTTTTTTTAATTATTTTTATTTATGTACACCGATTATTCCCTTATTTGTGAACTGATTTACATGTTCCTTTTTTATTATAAAGTATAAACTAAAGTTATATGATTATTTACGAGATATTTACCGTGGTAAGGTTGTGGAAGGAGCTCCCGATATTTCGGCGCAGTTACATGCACCATGTTCACGGGAAGACACGGGAAGTCTTCCCGTGAACATGGTGCTTGTAACCGAAATATCGGGAGCTCCTTCCACAACCTTACCACGGTAAATATCCCGTAAATAATCATATAACTTTAGTGAACAACCGTGATAGTTTAAAACAAGTATAAACTTTTGACGTGGTCTCACAAATAAATCTTTAGCTTAGCAATTTTTAACCAGCTGCAAATATCAATACTTTTTGTTCATGTGGATGTTGATTTGAGAATATCAATAATTTTTGTTCAAGTGGCGTTTGATTTGACAGTATCAATAATTTTTTAAGTGTAATTTTGAAGCCTGGTTTTAAAAATAGATATTATATTATAAGTGTACCTAAAACACTGTTTTAAACTATCACAGTTGCTCACTAAAGTTATATGATTATTTACAGGATAAATAAAAAGATACGTAAATAATCATATAACTTAAGTGTACCTAGATATAAATTGGGACGATAACTCAATCACTGATGTCATCTGGTATATATTGTGCATTTTCTAATGCCTGAGTAACTGAGTTCCTTGATATAATATCAGAACGTTACTCTCGAATACTGGCAGTTACTCCAGTGGCGTTTTCGTGAAGTGTACGTGAAGTGTACGTAAGGGTGTCTCGACAGTCGGCGAGAGTGTGCAGTCGGGGTTAGAAAGATGCTCGACATGCACAATAAGCGCTGGCGGTAACAAGATCACGTCCTCAGAATATACCTTGTAAATACCATCTTCTCAGATTCCATTTGGTTCAGCGATCTAATTAATTTGGTGCAATTTTCGCTGGCGTAGATTTAGTTTAAAGTTTATTCGTAATTTAGATAGAGATGCCGATAGTGCTACTTAGTTTGACTTCGTTATTACATATACTTTTATAGTAAAATAACTAAGCACCTCTAACAGCAAGCTCTTCGACTTCATATTTTATACATACAGCGAGCATGTGAAGTTCTCTGTTGGAGTCTAGTTATCTGAAAAGTAGGTACAATATGGGTGTTATCAAGTCGAGATTAAACAAGTTTGTTCTAGGTAAACGTGCTCCATTCCAGTCACGGGTTTTAAGGCCAAAGACCGTAGAATTCTGTGCATTATAGCCTGCCCATAATGTACAGCTATAATTTTAATACATACATATTTTTTACATATTTTTAGTGCGTGACTGAAACATGAAAACATTTGAATACAAACGATAATTGTAATAAGGCGTACTATCTCCATTGTTAGCTGGATAGATAGAAACTCTTTATTGTGTACACCAGAAATAAAAATTACATACAGATAGAAAACACTTACGAGCTAGTGCCACAAATGGCGGCCTTATCGCTAAAAGTAATCTCTTCCAGGTAACCATTATTGTTTGTCTGATCTAAGATCTAATCAATTCTCTTATTCTCCCTCAAAAGGAAAAGTTACCGAGGAAGGGGAAAAAGCCAGCAATCCCACAAAATTGTAACTATCCCGTTTAATAATTATCTTAAAACAAAATCAATTTCCATCGACACTTTCCTTCTCTGCAGGACTAGCATGCGCATGGCTATAAAATTTGTTGAATGTTTTTATCGTGCCAAAACGAGACAGTTGTATATGAAAAAGTAGGCACTTTGTCACGTTCTTGCTCGACAAAGTGACGTCAAGATTTTGTCGCGGTGCGCATGTTAGTTTTGCTGGTGTAAGTAACTCATGAATATGAAAATGTTAATGCTACTTACCTTTAAACTTAAGTAAAAAGTATTCAAAACAGCATAATTCTGCAAAGAAACATTTTATAGTAGTCCCTGTTCGACCTACAGCCTAACTTTTGTTGTCTTACGTTATCTCGAAGTTCCAGCCCGAAACTTAGGACACACTCGCTAGTTATTAAGAAAGTTTCTATGCCGCCTCTTTATATTTTAACACTAGCAGTGCCATGCGGTTTTGCTCGCTATTCTAAAAGAACTATGTTTTTTCTTTTTAATTTGGTCTATTTTTTTATTCACGGTATGTACTAAGTATATACCTTTACACACCAAATTTCATCCAAATCCGTTTAGCCGTTACAGAGTTGAGATAAAACACTTAAAAGATAAACTATTTGCTGAGTAGGAATAAAAAATAAAACGATTGGGCATTTTTTTGCATGATATTGCAATTTATTTTGATACTAGCTGCGCCCAGCGGTTTCATCCGCATAGTGATGAAAAATGGTGATAATGATGATGATGATGAAATATACTTTACGACCTATTCTTATACCTACCAAATATACATAAAAAAATATAAAAATCGGTCGAGCCGTTTCGGAGGAGTGCGACCACAAACACCGTGACATGAGATTTTTATATATAATTACTAGCTAATACCCGCTACTTCGTACGCGTAGAGCTCTAGGAATACCAAATTTCATCCAAATCGGTCAAACTGTTTACTCATAATATTTCAAGATCAAAATTAGCCAAATCTGTTCAGCCATTCTCGAGTTTTAGCGAGACAAACAACATCATTTGATTTTTATTTTTATAGTTATATTTTGGCAGACTCATCTACCAAAATAGCCAATTTTTTTTCGTATTTTTTGTTTTAGATCCAACATCCACTGGATGGAGCAAAAACTAGTGAAATGTCACACATTTAAAAGTTTTCGATGTGTCATTTTTTTATGCCATAGGTGGCAAACAAGCAGACGGGCTGCCTGATGGTAAGCAGTCACCATCGCCTATGGATACTTGTAACACCAGAGGCATTACAAATACGTTTCCGACCGTTTAAGACTCTATTAACTCGCCTTTCTATATCTCTACCCAATAATCCTATCTAATCTAATGTTACTTTTTACATAACAACCCACAAAGTAGTTTTTCCTCATCATCCCTATTACATAATCATAGCTTATTTACGGCCAAGCCCAGCATAAACAATACGTTTTCTGTTTACGACCAAGCTTTACGATCGTAATCCTTTTCTAAGGTCCACCGTAAAAGTAGCAACATGTGTTTATAATTTTATGAGATGAGGTACTACACATTTTCTTAAATGGCCTGAAGTTAGATCGCAATGTGGAAAACAAAGATAGGTATACGATTGTGCGGAAGAGTGAATGAAACAGATGAATACTGTCACTACCTTCGCAAAAAAAAAATAAGGGCTACGGCATCGTTTAGTATATTTTGAGAGAAATGATGAGTAATGCCGGTCATACGGACGTACGTAAAAAATATTTAAGGCTCATGACAGGCCTGGCGCAGTCCGTACTTTAGGTATGAAGCTACATGTAGTCATCTTGTCGGACTTGCCGTGGCCGCTGCCGCACGATAGACGGAGATAACGCGATAAGGGTTACGCGATAGACAGAGAAGCAACTTTTAGGTTAATATAGCTGTTGAAAGTTAGCGCTCGCACGTCCTGAATTGCACTTTATTGTGTAGTAGCAAGAGTCGCTACTTATTTAAATGAGTTTGCGGAGTGAATCTTCTGTACTTGTACTTATAAGTATTCTGTGCTCATGTTGAGATTGTTTATATTATAAAAGATAGTCTTTTGACCCTCGGGTCTAGTTCGGACATCTAGAAGACTAGTTGGATTTAAAAAAAGTGGAGTGTGTGTGAATGCGTTTATGAATATTTTTCGTTAACTTTGATGGATTTTAAGACCAGCGTGAGCGTCTGCTGCGTAAATATGGAACGTTTTGACAAAAAATCATTGGCGGTAGTTGTCAATAATTTCATAACATTTCTATAGATATCCGTCATCTAATGTACCTGCGACCATGGACGGTGCAAAGTTTTCGAAACGCCAGAAATTAAATTGAAAATGTTAAATACACGCAATATATCCGTTAAAAGTGTACCGTCTGTCCGTTTCAATGTATTTTAAAGCGAAAACCTAAGAAATCATTGTTTTAGGACTAGTTTCCGGAATGAGAAAACAGCACTTGCCAATTTTGTTTCATTTCATATTAAATTAAATTTGACACGTGTGTGTTTTTTACTAAGTATGAACTTGTGTATGTTATTAACTTTATTTTATATGATATTATTGACCGTTCTATTTTCATAATTAATATATTGTATATAACACATTTTATTGTTAAAGTTAAATGATTATTTACGTGATATTTACCGTGGTAAGGTTGTGGAAGGAGCTCCCGATATTTCGGCGTAGTTACATGCACCATGTTCACGGGAAGACTGATATCCCGTAAATATCCCGTGGTAAATATCCCGTAAATAATCATTTAACTTTAGTGAACAACCGTGATAGTTTAAAACAGTGTTTAAGATTTTATTGTTGTTATTCATTGTATGAGAAAATTTAGAAAAGGAACGAACTCCCTGAGTTTCTGTTGCATATTTTCTTGACAAAAAAAAAATTCAATCGTCGTTGTACATACCTAGGCATCAATTATATATTTCGCAATACCACAGACGTTATGTCGCTTGCATAGTGGTCAACGTCACTTGTCCGCTATATCGTCGTAGCACTGGCATTGCGCGGCGTTGTAGTCAGATAGCGGTTGCCTTCCAACTAACCAAAAAGTCGGCGGCAAATCGCAGCGTGCGCCGAGTTTTAGTTCAGATATATTTTTTTTGCAAATTTTGTGATTCCATTGGTATTTTATTTCGATGATGATGATACACAATTACATCCTTTCCGCTTAATAATACCGTATCATGTAAGCCTTAATGCAAAATACCCTATAACTTTATCCGACAACGATGTTTCAGCTTTCTTCGCGCACTTAACGCGATTGCTTTCAAATGAACCGATTTTTCTCAAATGTAAATTGCTATTCATTAAAATTGGAATATTGATCAAGTTAGCAACATTATGGAACATTACTTTGGATTAAGTTACGGGGCATTGAGTCTTTCGCTTTTTGAATATAGATCGGATTACGTTCGGAATGAAAATTAAGTTAAACATTGTCAGCAAACTCGACACAGATTTTTCAGCGAGAAAAGCTCGACGGCGAAAACAGCATTTAATTTTATTCAAGTCACTAGTGTGTATATTGAATGTATAATATAAGGTCGGGGAAAAAGTTTCTTCGTATTTTAAAAAAAAATTCAAGACATATTTTTTTTCAAGTTTAATTACATTTAATTATAATATAAGGTCGGGGAAAAAGTTTCTTCGTATTTTTTAAACAAATTCAAGACATATTTTTTTTCAAGTTTAATTACATTTAATTATAATATATATGTGCCATTTTGTTCGATAACTTGTTGCCATCTTGTAGGTAGTGACATGATCCCGTTGCTGTAGAATTTTTGGGACTTCTTATCAAAAAAATGCAACAAGTAGTTTTGACGGTCCTCTCTTGATGTTAATCTAACACTACCCAAAGAATTCTGAAGAGATCGAAACAGGTGGAAATCTGAGGGTGCAAGGTCAGGGCTATATGGTGGATGCATTAACACTTCCCAACCAAGCTCTCTAAATTTTTGCTGAGTGGCCAAAGATGTGTGCGGTCTGGCGTTATCATGATGAAAGACCACACTCTTTCTGTTGATCAATTCCGGCCGTTTTTTCTCAATTTCTTGTTTGAGTCTCATCTGCTGTTGGCAGTAGAGATCCGAATCGATGGTTTTGCCCGGCGGTAAAAGCTCATAATGAACGATGCCCTGCCAATCCCACCATACACACAGCATCACCTTATTACGTGTTAATCCGGGTTTCGCTACAGTCTGTGGTGCTTCACTGCCCTTTGACCATGATCGTTTGCGCACATTCTTGTCGTAGGTGATCCATTTTTCATCACCAGTGATCAATCTTTTCAAAAACGGTTCGGTTTCGTTACGTTTCAATAGAGAGTCGCAAATGAGTACACGATTCATTTGGTTTCTTTCAGTGAGCTCGTGTGGCACCCAAATATCGAGTTTTTTTGTACACCCAGTTTTTTTCAAATGGGTCAAAACTGTTTTGTGGTCAATCCCCAGTTCTTCAGCTACGTCGTAACTATTAATATGCCGATCTTGGTCCACTTTTTCAGAAATGGCATCTACTTTATCCGTAACAGGGCGACCAGAGCGAGCTGCATCTTTGACATCAAAATTCCCGGACTGAAAACGCTTGAACCAACATTGTGCTACTCTTGATGACACTGCATTAGGTCCATAAACGTCACAAATTTTTTTCGCGGCTTGTGTCGCAGTTTTCCCTTTTTTGTAATAAAATTTCACAATATATCGAATTTCTTCGTTAGATTCACTCATTTTATCAAACAAAAAAACAATTGAAAAATGGCGGGAAATTGCTTTTTACTTTTTGTGTTCCTTTTTTAAAATGTCATATTTTTAATGGTATCAAAACCAGCCAGATACACACAGTACAACGGATGAGATTTTTACTACAACCTTATACATACAAAATACGAAAAGACTTTTTCCCCGACCTATTATATATGTGCCATTTTGTTCGATAACTTGTTGCCATCTTGTAGGTAGTGACATGATCCCGTTGCTGTAGAATTTTTGGGACTTCTGATCAAAAAAATGCAACAAGTAGTTTTGACAGTCCTCTCTTGATGTTAATCTAACACTACCCAAAGAATTCTGAAGAGATCGAAACAGGTGGAAATCTGAGGGTGCAAGGTCTGGGCTATATGGTGGATGCATTAACACTTCCCAACCAAGCTCTCTAAATTTTTGCTGAGTGGCCAAAGATGTGTGCGGTCTGGCGTTATCATGATGAAAGACCACACTCTTTATGTTGATCAATTCCGGCCGTTTTTTCTCAATTTCTTGTTTGAGTCTCATCTGCTGTTGGCAGTAGAGATCCGAATCGATGGTTTTGCCCGGCGGTAAAAGCTCATAATGAACGATGCCCTGCCAATCCCACCATACACACAACATCACCTTATTACGTGTTAATCCGGGTTTCGCTACAGTCTGTGGTGCTTCACTGCCCTTTGACCATGATCTTTTGCGCACATTCTTGTCGTAGGTGATCCATTTTTCATCACCAGTGATCAATCTTTTCAAAAACGGTTCGGTTTCGTTACGTTTCAATAGAGAATCGCAAATGAGTACACGATTCATTTGGTTTCTTTCAGTGAGCTCGTGTGGCACCCAAATATCGAGTTTTTTGTATACCCAGTTTTTTTCAAATGGGTCAAAACTGTTTTGTGGTCAATCCCCAGTTCTTCAGCTACGTCGTAACTACTAATATGCCGATCTTGGTCCACTTTTTCAGAAATGGCATCGACTTTATCCGTAACAGGGCGACCAGAGCGAGCTGCATCTTTGACATCAAAATTCCCGGACTGAAAACGCTTGAACCAACATTGTGCTACTCTTGATGACACTGCATTAGGTCCATAAACGTCACAAATTTTATTCGCGGCTTGTGTCGCATTTTTCCCTTTTTTGTTATAAAATTTCACAATATATCGAATTTGTTCGTTAGATTCACTCATTTTATCGAACAAAAAAACAATTGAAAAATGGCGGGAAATTGCTTTTTACGTTTTGTATTCCTTTTTTAAAATGTCATCTTTTTAATGGTATCAAAACCAGCCAGATACAAACAGTACAACGGATAAGATCTTTACTACAACTTTATACATACAAAATACGAAAAGACTTTTTCCCTGACCTATTATTACGCATATAGACTGTAATGAGCCGAAAGGACGTCAATGTCCTCATAATTATGAACAATTTTTACTATGGGACGAACCCTAAAATTGCGAAAAAAAGCAGCTGTTTCATAGAAAACGGTCATCCACACTAGACAAAGGGCCTTACTTAAAAACGTTACTCAAGTTGATCTATGCTTAACATTGCTCTCTCAACTTCTCGCTGACGGCAAACGTCACACGCGAAAACGAGACAGCAATTTGAAGTGTAGATCAACTTGAGTAAGGTTTGTAAGGCCCAAAATGTGTGGAACAGCTGTTTTTTTTCGCGTTTTTAGTGTTGGTCCCATAGTAAAAGTTGTTCATAATGATGAATACAATGACCTACTTTCCGCTTCGTATCGTCTATATGCGTAACCTTATTATATAGTCCCTTTTTAGGGTTCAGTATTGGAATCTATATTTGAAAGCCAGGAAAACATAAATTAGTTTTTTACAAGCTACAAGCTTTTATTTAACTTGTCTTGTTAGTATGGTTAAATCTAGCAACTGAATTTTAAAATAGTTATCTCCAACCGATTGACCTGAAATTTTGCATACACGTTTTGGTTTGGATTACATGCGTGGTTAGATAAATGACGTCATTCTAAATCCAATATGGTGGACCTCCAAAGATGGTGGCGCATTCACCTTGATAAAGATCGCCGAATGTGGTTGAAACTATAGTCTGAGTAACCGGCCTAATCTTACGTGAGTAATTCCCGTGTAATATAAATAAAAAGATGGTGGACCTGTTAATTTTTTATGCACCCCCGTGATATGGGTATCAAATAAGAAGGTTTGCTGAGAAGAATACGAAAAATTTAATAACTTCACACTAAATTCAATATGGCGGATGCCTTAATAAGGTAGACAAAATGTTCTTATCTACCATCATGATATGGGTATCAAATGAAAGGGTCTGCTGAGAAGAATACGAAAAATTAAATGACGTCGCACTAAATTCAATATGGCGGACGCCCCAAGATGGCGGACAAAATGTTCTTATCTATCATCATGATATGGGTACCACATGAAAGATTTTGCTAAGAATATTTGAAATAAAATGTTTTATTCGATTTATAGAAGCGCTTTGTGGATTGTAACGAAATCCCATTTAATATAATAAGCAAATAGAAATAAAAATATGAGCAAATACGGAATATGGGGTATATAAATCGAATACAGCATTTTTTTTCTATTCTTAATCTTAGCAAACTCTTTCATGTGGTAACCATATCATGATGGTAGATAAGACAATTTTGTCGGCTTTATTAGGGCGTCCGCCATATTGAATTTAGTATGACGACATAAATTTTTCATACCCGATCGCAAGCATTTTCGTCTATTGAGTAGGTATACAGAGTTTTTAGAATATTATATTAGTTTTGAATATGTATAAAACTGCATTTTATTATTACCATGTATTTTTGAGGTTGCTTCTGTATGCTAAGCATGAGAGATTTATGTCAAAGCGACTCGAGACCGCATACAGACATGCTGACACGTTTCGTAAGTTGATCAAATATTCAGTTAGGGTTCCGCGGTGACACGTACGGCTCCACAAGTTTGCTCGCAACTGGTGCGCGAGTTTTACAAAATGCTGCGTTTGAAAAGTTCAAATATGAGATTTGTTTCTTGAAAATCATACTTAAATATTGTAGAAATGAAGAGAAAAACATGGTGGGATTATTGATCTCCAAAAGGGCCGCTTGGAACCGGCCCGTATCCAGCGTTTCCCTGCGGTCTTTTTTAAGTCGTCGTCGCTTTTATCTTGTGGGTGGAAGTCCTACGCTGCGCTTACCGGTCCATAGTCTGCATTCGAGAACCTTTCGGCCCCATCGGCCATCTGTTCTGCGCGCTATGTGCCCTGCCCTCTGCCACTTCAACTTGTTAATCCAGTGGGCTAGGTCGGTAACTTTTGTTCGTCTATGAACCTAATTTCTGATGCAATCTTGTAGAGAAACCCCCTCCATAGCTCGTTGTGCGACTTCGAGCTTGCTTATGAGGCCAATAGTAAGAGACAACGTTTCAGTGCTGTATGTCATCATTGGCAACAGACACTGGTGGAAGACTTTCGTCTTGAGACACTGAGGTATTCTGGACGAGAAGACGTTGCGAAGTTTACAGAACGCTGCCTAGACGAGTTGGGTTCGCCGATGGATCTCTTTCTTGAAGTTGGACCTGCCTAGTTGGACTGTTTGATGGGATTACACAAAAAAAAAACTACAAAATTTTACTCTTAATGCATGGTGCGGGTGAAATTGCGGGGAGTAGCTAGTTTTGAATAATTATGACCGTGTGTGCAAAAATGTCCCAGATATTTATGTACTTTGGTACAATTGTAAACCTGGTAATTAGGATTCAGAAATAAAAAGCTTGGTATATTTTTTTATTGTTGGTACAATTAGCCAGTTAATTAGTAATGTAAATTGTTTTTAGTTCCTCAAGGGCCGATTTTTCAATCCTCAGTTAAATAATCAGATAGGATTTATTCTATTGATAGCATCATTTCGTATTTTTCAATAGTCAGTTAGAGGTTATCTACGGAGTAAAACCTCTAAATTTATTGGATAGAAACATTTATTGGATTGTTAACTATCTGATCGTTTAACTACAGATTGAAATATCGGCCCTAATTTATCTAAACGCTCAGTCAACATTGTGAGAAGAAAAATACTTAGAAATCTAATTACCTTTGGTAAAAAGAAGCAACGAGGCTTTAGTAGATTATATTTTGTTCTTTCTTAATTTATTTATTGTAGTTTCTGTGTTATAATTATTTATTAAGTTCGTCATCTTTTGGGCGATGAGCTTCTGACGAGAATATTATGGAATGTTTTATTCATGATGGTGCAACTTGAGGATTTTTCTCGTACCTACATGTACCTATGCAATAGCATGTTCCTTGGAAGCTTGCGAATTTTCAATTTTCTTCTTAATTTACGTTGGTTGTATGGCAGTTTCGTGTTTTAAATGTCCTTTTTAACCTACTTAAAAAAGAAGGGGTTGTCAATTCGGAGTTACAAAAAATTGGTAACCTCAGAACTCCGACATTTATAAAAAAAAAATGGTAGTATATACAGTGTTGGCTTTGCTCCCATTAATGCGTTATAATAATTATCAAAATAAAAAACTGACTTAATCAGAACTGGACCAAATTGAAATGGAACCACCAGCTTTCAATCAAAAAAAGGGTCATCAAAATCGGTTCACCCAGTCAAAAGTTCTGAGGTAACAAACATAAAAAAAAATGAATTGATAGCCTCCTCCTTTTGGAAGTCAGTTAAAAATTAGGGCTTGTCCCAAGGTTCGAAAAATAAATAAAGAATAATAATGTACCTACTGAAACGTTCATTATTCTCTAGTGTAAAACTACCCCGGGATGAAATAAACAAAACTTACAATAACATTGCGTTCTACTAATTACTTAATGTTCAGCCTTAATGAGGTGAAAGCAAGAACGTGCACTAATGGTCCGTGTCATTTGTAAGGTTGAACACGTGCCGGGAATCGCAACTTTATAGTGGGCCTAGTTTACAAACTAATAGCGAAAAACATACATGAGATCTTGTGTGTTCGCGATTCATCATCAGCCAGACGTCCGCTGCTGAACACAGGCCGGGAGGCCTGTGTTCAGCAGCGGACGTCTTGCTGCTGGCAGGCTATCGTTCAGTAGGGGGACCTACTGAACGATAGCCTGCCATCTGCATCCACTGGATGCCCGCGACTCTCATAATGTCGTCAGTCCATCTAGTGGGTCTCCTACGCTGCGTCTTCCGGTTCGTGGTCTCCACTCAAGAACGTTTCTCACCGGTTATTGGTTCTTCAAGCGATATGGCCTGCCTTTTGGCACTTCAACTTCCAAATTTTAATCGCTATATCAATAACTGTGGTTCTTTGGCGAATATCCACGTTCCGGAATCGCTATAAGAAAGTTTAATAAAAACTTGTAAAAAAAACTGTTTATAATCGCTTAATCTTATGCCTTGTGTGGCCGGAGTGACCTAAGTCGCAATAATTTGAAAAGGATAAGGTACGCTACAATTCGCTATGAAGTTATCATTCAGGATTAGTCCTCATTTCTTCTCGTTTGAAGTGAACATTGTGTTAATACAATTTCGCCTCGGCCGTGTTTTTATTTGGTTTTCCACGAAAATGTAAATAAATCTTTGGAAGGTTTATTTCTTTTGTTAGATCTAGATAGCTTTTCTGCGAAACGATTATCAAAATACGAATTTCTTTGTAACTGTGTGGGATATTTGCAGGAAATGACTAGGTCCTTATGTGTATTATTAAATTAAAATATGAATAAATAAAGGTAAGGGTACTGAGACGTGGTCCTTAACTGTTGGCCTTTTAGAAAAACTCAAGGTCACACAACGAGCAATGGAGAGAGCTATGCTCGGAGTTTCATTGCGCGATAAAATCCGGAACGTAGATATTCGCCAAAGAACCAGAGTCACCGACATTGCTATTAAAATTTGCAAGTGGGAGTGGCAATGGGCAGGCCACATCGCTCGAAGAACCGATAACCGATGGGGAAGAAAGGTTTTTGAGTGGAGACCACGAACCGGAAGACGCAGCGTATGTATCCCACTAGATGGACCGACGACATTGTGAGAGTCGCGGGCATTCAGTGGATACAGATGACAGGATGTCGTTAATTGTGGAGGTTAAAGGGGGAGGCCTATGTTCAGCAATGGACTTCTTCTGGCTGATGATGATGAAAGGTATATCCACAACAATGGGCTGAGTACGAAAGTTCCCTACGTAAATTACCTTACGTACTTATAAAACATTGAGTTTCGAAATTGATTTTATTTTATTTTACGTATCAAATACTCGTACTTCGCCCACTACTCTTCTTTATTTGACGTAGATATAAGAAAAATAATTCTGAAATAAAAGTGTCATTTAGTATTTTAGTTCAGATGTACTGTTTGCAAAAAGCAATTTTTAGCTAAATTTATCTATCTATCTATCTATGTTTTATAACTAGAACAATATAAGATTACCAGAGTTTTTAGTGATTAGGTATAAACGCTGCGCGATGTAGTGTTTTTTACCACACAAAAACAAATCTCTGCATCACAGAATTCTCCTTAGTACTTATAGCTCTGCTGCAAGGATGTTGCGGATGCATATTTTTTTACATCCGCGGATGCGAATGCGGATGCGGATTTTTTTACGTTCACATCTGCAGATGAGGATTTAGTTTTTTTTTTTACAAAAAAATTATATATGTACTATGTACCTACCTACAGAAATAAAATAACAGGAATAGAATGGTTTTTCACATTTTATTTAATTAGTAGCAGAAATTAAAAATTGGAGCATTATATTTAATAAAAAGCAATATTGCAGCTTTCTCGGGGTCAAGTCTGTTACGCAGAGGTTCGTAAATCAAACCCGCAGTACTGAATTGTTCACTTGGAACACTGGTTGGTGGTGTCGACAAAAATCTGCGAGCTATTTGTGATAATAGTTTTAATTCTTCTCGGTGGACGCTCCACCAGTTTAGAGGATTTTCATCAACATTGACCCTTTTTTTATTACGGTAAGATTGCAATTCCCTTTTAAGTATAGTTTCAGCGCTGACATTTTCCGCTATTTGCTCACTCTCATCTTCACTTGACGAATCCAACATCATGGCAAGATCGTCCTTTAAGCAGGATTTTCTGACCAAACTGGAGGGTCCTGGCCCTAGTTTTTCCGAATAATTTTCAGAGGAAACTGCCATTCTCATTCTTTTAACCTCTTCGAAATTAAAAGATTCGGCACCATCAAACTCAGTATTTGTACCAATCATCAATATGACCTCTTTAATTTTTTCCTCAGTCTTTATTTATTATTTATTTATTTATTATTATTCTTCAAGACAGAAACCTGTTTTTAATTCTATAAAAATTTCATGTACCTATTATCATGTTGCTAAATTGGGTAAGCATGCAACAGGCATTATAACAAATAAGTAAAATAGTACCAAATCGTTATTTCCAAATTTTTTAATGATACTGGGCGACGAGACGAGCGAAGCCGCTCGTCTGATGACTCTTCACGCTTGCCCATAACAGCACAACGCCACTCAGAATTTTGAACTTCAACAGTTCAAAACCCTGGATGGCAATGCACTGCGCTCGTCATCCCGAGATATAAGATGTCAAATCTCTGTGTGCCCAAACCTTAACTTAGGCTTACACCTAACGAGTATGAAAATTAACTATTAACTAACTAATCAAGTAAGTAACTCTTTCGAATACATTTTATTCTTCATCCAACGAGTAAGTGACCATTAATTAGTCGACTACAAAAAAGGAGGTTGGACGAGGAGGAGGAGGATGGTTCTATCTTCCAGTGTTTTTTTAAATGTATATTCACCTATTTCTCCGCCGACTCTTGACCGATTTGAATTTTTTTCTTTTGTGGGGTATACTTCCATTTTAATCCCATTGTCACCAAGTCATCTGATGATGGGATCCCAAAGAAATCGAGCACCTCTCAAATTTTAGGTACTTATTAAGTTTTTCATATATTTTTGAAGTCGGGTTTAATAAAAATAAATAAGTAAATGAAATAAAAATCGTTTAATTCAGTCAACTTGACCCATAGAGTACGTACACAAAAATCTTAATCAATAATAAAAATAATGCACACTGTTACTAAGGCGAACACCCCTAGGTGTTCGCCTTAGATTATAAAACACACTGTAAAAGGGTGGTAGTTGAACTTATGTAAAATGAAGAAGTACGGCGCACAATAGTGTCAGGTCATTTTTAGTTTCTATTTATGTGAACAGAGATACATTGGTCTCCTTACATCATCAGTGACAGCCGCTAGGATTCTGTTGCCAGAACGACGCAAGCGATGCCAGAAGGAAGCCACTCTAGATCTCAACACTGACTTCTTTGCTATACAAAGAAGTCAGTTAATGTGATCCACTTATGTTTATCAATACATTTTTACAACCAAAAGCGATTTTAGTTACAAAATTCTGTTCTGCTCTATAATATTTTCCACTTCAAAAGACTGCAAGACGCCACGACTCTCAAGAGTAGTGTTAACTCAAAAACAACACTTATTTTCTCTGTTTTTCTCCATAAAAGTAATGGCTAGTCCGCACGGCGTAGTTCGGACCGAAGCATCTAGAAATTGAACTGTCACTGGCAGCGGTTGGCTTGCGTCCAACAAGCTAGTGATTAGATATTCGCCGTTGCATAATTTATTAATACTGCATCCATTTTAAATGTATGTATAGTGTATACCTACCGACAAATAACTGGGAAATAAAAGAAAATGTGTGGCGCGTTTCTGGCTCAGCGTTATATACATTATAACACGTAAGACCACTTCCGCCCGTACAATCATAAAGCAGGATGAGCACAAAAACTGTCCTCATATCAGATAAATAAAAGCTCTCCTGAGATATTACCAGCACGTGCTGTAGCAATACGCCGCAACTGCTGTGCTCATTGTTCTACGTGTTTCATGACAACTAGAATGGTAGAGTTAGTAGTACCTCTGCCTTCTGCCCCGGAACAACGGGTTAAATTTATAACCAAGGACATTTTTACTGTCATAACTATTATTTCTAGGCTTGATACTTGTTTTTATAATATACCAGTGACCCGTCCCGGCTTTGCACGGGTGTAAATTTATAAATAAACCTTTCGTGAAAAATTATTTAACTGATGGTAAAAACTGCATTAAAGTCTGTTGCAGTTTTACTACTATACTGATTGACGATTCGACATACATATATGTATAATGTTTGTAACCTCAGAACTTTCGACTGGGTGAATTATTATTAATGTTATGTATTCTGTAGGTTATTCACAACCGATTTTACTCCGCAATACGCTTATGCCTACAACATCAGATTGGTGTGTTCGCGCGCTTCATTTTTGTACAATTAAGGTAATTGAATTAAAAAAAACTGTACGTACCGAGAACCAGTTGTCTCGATAAATCTAACATAGGTTTTAAGACAACTAACTCGAAATGTAACGTACTATGTGTTTTAAATAAAATAAAAAAACAATTTAGATGTATTTTTTATTGAAATTTGGAACATACATTGCTTATGTCCTAGATTACCACATAGGCTACTTTTCATCATCATCATCACCGATTTTCATAACCACGCAGGAGAAACCGCGGGGCGCAGCTAGTAAATAATAATATGCCTAAACTACCGTACTGAACGAACTATCGCTGTAAAAACTTTATTTTAATTACGTCTGAAGAATACGACAAAAAAGTTAACAGTGTAACTTAACTCCATCTCAAAGATCAAGCTCTCACATTTTGAATTAAAATGTTAATTGGGCAAAAACCCGGCTTTAAGTTAAGTCTTTATCAGCTCAGCTTAAAAGTCTAAAATTAAAAGAAGTCCGCTGGAACGAGAGGTAGCACTCGGAATGTCTCGAGAGGGGCTTGCAAGTCTTGCAACGCTGAGATTTTAGTCTTCGCTCTAACTTTGACGGAAACTTTCGAGAATTTTGTGCCATGGATTAGGGATAACAAAAAGAAAAGATTTCTAACAAAGGTAGGGAAACTAAAGAAAAATTAGTTTTCAAATATGCTAAAAGCCGTAACAGACGTACGTACCACGAACCACGCACCGCCGTCTGACCAACGGGAGAGAAAGTGAAAATTTTATCTTTTGCTCCTGTTGGTCAGTCGGCGGTGCGTGGTTCGTGGTCCGTACGTCTGTTACGGCTTTTAGCATATTTGAAAACTAATTTTTCTTTAGTTTCCCTACCTTTGTTAGAAATCTTTTCTTTTCTTTTCTTTTCTTTTATTCCTCTGTTGCGGCTTTAAGATATTTTTATTCATTAATAGTCTCATAATAACGTCCTCGCTATGTTTGAGAAAAGTTACGTACAAGCCTTAGCGGGAATCAAGTATATTCAAATAACTAATCCGTGGTCAACGATGCTGGTATTACAACTATCAAATTTTTTTTTTCATACTCTCTAGTTTTATATTTTGTTGTATATCTACTGTTTATTGACACTTAAATAATAATTAGAAGAAAAAAAAACGGGAAGTGTTATATTAAGTTATTGAGGATGAAATTGAAAATGTATGTCTATTAGTTTTCTTTATTATGAAACTAGCTGTACCCGCTGTACCGCAACTTCGCTTGCGTGAACTTTAAAATAGCCCCTGCAGACGGAGTCGCCGGAAATTGTAGTAATAGACATAAACATCGTTTAGTTGTGACAAAAAATAAACACGCAACAGAAAACACTAAAAATAAATATCAATAAGAGAACTATACCTACATGTTTTTTATGTCACAAACCCCACCTCAGCATAATGCCCGTAGTACATAACCATATGTTACTAACAATATTATTAGTCACATTTCAAGGAGCGTACACAAAATAAATTTGTGGCATCGCTCACTGTGGACAGGGCTACGTTCAGCTGGCCGTGACTGAAGCAGCTGGTGGAGAGATGGTACCACGCCCGCAGACAACAGCACTCTTGCTCCTTGCCACGCTGGTCATCGACGGGGTCCTGCGCGCCGATCTACACTATTCACATACTCTCCACATAGTCTGATTGGGCCAGCGGGTCTTGCGCCGATTACTCTAGACCAGGGGTGTCCAAACTTTGAAGCCTTGGGGCCATAATATTTTTTTCGGTATGTTGCAAGGGCCGTAACAATTTTAATTTTTCTGCCCACCTAAGCAAACATAGGCTTTTATTGTATTTCAATTACTATTGATTGTGTATTGTGACACGTAACTACATCTAGTGTCGAGTAGTTATACTATGTACGGTTCTAGGTACTATCTATTTCAGCTACAGTCTTCAGTCCTTGTGCGGAAAATGTTTGAAACTGTCTGAATTTCTAAGACCAGTCATATCAGTTGTTAATTTTATCAGATCCACAGGGCTGAATCACCGATAATTCCGCGAGTTTCAATTCCTGTCGCGGGCCGGATTGATGGCAGTGGCGGGCCGGATTTGGCCCGCGGGCCGTAGTTTGGAGACCCCTGCTCTGGACTGTCTAGATTATAATATAAGCGACATAATAAAAATTAATAAAAAATACTTTACAATATCACGTTCCGTATTTGTTATATTCAAAAGTGTTAATTGTGAAAGATGTACTTAAAGAATCAAAAGAGCCTTATTGAGAAGACTCATTCTAAAAATACGTATTTATTTGGTTTCCTTCTTTTAAAATACCGTCCGTGTTCTTTGAAAGATTTATCCATCGGAAAGGATTTCTATCTAAAAGCAAATGGAATCGAAACTACAAGGTTTACCAGCGCTGTCCCATACCATAGATCACCGGTACAAGCTCCTAGTATACCTGGTCTATCTATTCTCAGCGGTGGGTAATAAGTTACCGAAGGTTTGGTTTAACTCTACCTCTTCTATAAATATGGGTATTAACCCTCAATTCACTAGGTGAAATGCACTTACGTAAACACCTATGAGTCCCGGGAACTCACTGATAATTAATATGCGTGGTATTCTCATTTAAAACATTATTATTACATTATTGGTTGCCTGGAGTGTTTTCTATCTGTTTGTAATTTTTATTTCTGGTGTACACAATAAATGATTTCTATCTTCTATAATTATTTGTTATATTTGTTGTTAAAATGTTTTTTATTACTTAGATTATTTTTTATTATAAGAAAAAATAACAAAACTAGAAAAAAATATGAGATCCTCATAAAAAATAACGAACTTAAACTTATTAAATGTCAGATCAAGGTACAAATAAAAATGTATTAGTTGGTTAGGGACTTTTTTTGGATTATTTTCACTTCGACGATTTTGGCGTCGTCTTATGCATTTGGCAGTGTCAAATATAAGTAAGGGAATTTGACAGAAAAAATGTAAAATGCTGTAAAAATGCAGCGTTGCCATTTCACTGCCCGAGTAATATAGAACTAAGTATCTCGATGATAAAAAAATAATGTGAAACGCGGTGTGAGTTAACTGAAAGTTTTTTCTACCACATAACTTATGTGATAGTTAACAATTAGGTACTTTAATATCACATCTGAAACAAACCCTAAGTAAGTGTCCAAATACGCTCACAAAATGTCTCATTTCCAGAAGCAAATTTTCGGATAAACAAAAACTAGCAGCGTCGGGCACTAAACAAACTTCACAGAGTCCGCCACAAAGTTTTTCAGTCAATTAACCGTGTAACGTATGCATGAGATGACCTGAGATAGGCTGGGGTCAGGACTCAAAATGAGTTCATTTGAAATTCAAATCCAAGCGACGTATCGAAAGATTTTAGCTAGTAACAAGCAACGAAAAATAGGCAGCGTTAGTAAAAAGTACGCAGGGTTACAGCCGCTTCACAACTTCATGCCCGTTGCCGTAGAGACCACTGAAGTGAGAATTTTTTTACCCTTCTCTTTTCTGTGGTAGAGATCATGGGTTGTTGACTGAAGCTCATTTCAGAGATAGAGCATAGGCTCAAAGAAAAGTCTGATGATGCCCGCTCCGGCTCCTTCTTGATGCAAAGTTTAGCTATTTAGATATTTGTTAATTTAAAGTACAAGCTATCTCCATACCAAATCAAAATAAGTTCAGTTTTACTATTACGGAGTTGAATGAAGGCAAACTTACTCACTTACCTAAAACTGAATAAGGCCTCAAAAGACGCTATCGTTTCAAATGTTGGAAATGATGAGTTCCTTAAAAACTACACGTCAGTACACCTGTTAAAGTGCAGCAATATTTTTTCTAACTCATATCTACACTAATATTATAAAGAGGAAAGATTTGTACCTATTTTTGTATGTTTGTATGTTTGTAATGAATAGGCTCCGAAACTACTGAACCGATTTGAAAAATTCTTTCACTGTTGGGAAGCTACACTATCCCCGGGTGACATAGGCTATATTATATTTTGTAGCGAGGCCGAAGGCCGAGCTTACACTCGTGCGAAGCCGGGGCGGACGGCTATCTTAAATATAGTGATTTTACTATAACAACAAAACTATAAACTTAATATTAAAGTACCTAATTCTAAATGCCTATTTTATACCAATTATCGTCAATATGGTCCTGTATATTGTAAAAGTCACACAATTGAGAGTCACACAACGAGCAATGGAGAGAGCAATGTTCAGAGTTTCTTTGCGCGATAAAATCCGGAACGTAGGTATTCGCCAAAGAACCAGAGTCACCGACATTGCTATACAAATTTGCAAGTTGAAGTGGCAATGGGCAGGCCACATCGCTCGAAGAACTGATGACCGACGGGGAAGAAAGATTTGAGTGGAGATCGCGAACCGGAAGACGCAGCGTAGGTAGGCCTCCCACTAGATGGGCCGACGAGATTGTGAAAGTCGCTGGCATCCAGTGGGTGCAGATGGCAGGATGTCGTTCAGTATGGAGGTTAAAGGAAGAAGCCTATGTTCAGCAGTGGACGTCTTCTGGCTGAAAATAATAATGATGAATAGTTAATGTTTTGTATTATTGTACGTTAGCAGTAGACAGTACAATGTAGTTTCCTCCCCTTATTTTCTCACGAGTTTTTGGAAGTTGCACACAATATAAGATAGAGCATAAAAGTAATAATATTTTGTACAAGTAACCTCGGTATGTAGATAAACTCTACGTGCAGAGATAAATGTAGCTATGCAATCTCAGCTGTGCCCATTCTTCGCCCGCTCGACGGAAATATTATCCTTTTTAGAGATGAGCAAAACTCATTCATTCGAATGATTACTGAGTTGAATAAACAAAAAGAAATCGAATAACGAGTTAAGTAATGACAAACAAACTCAAAGCTACCATGAATAATAATATAATTTTTTTTAATAAAAAGGTGTAGTAATACTGAAAAGGGTATGTATATACTCTTCGATATGAACAACTTTTACTATGCGACCAAATCAGTTGTTTCATAGAAAACGGTCGTGCCAAAACCTATGGAACAGCTGTTTTTTTTCGCGATTTCAGAGAAGTTATTACTAATTATGAGTACATACTTCGACCAAAATAAAATGAATGGACGGGCCCTAACAAATGAACTTGATCAGCAAAAACGAGTCAAAACCGTCGGACATATACTTCAACACCTAATTATAAAAATGTACAGTATATTTGTTACAAAAAATACATATCGGTTTTATTTGTGTATTTACACTTCGGGTAAAGCATACGAATTCATAATTTTTATCAGATGTTTCGTTATCGCGTAACAATAGACTCTTGTTTCCCTTCTTACGGCTAGAGACCGACTGAAACGAAGTGAGCGCTGGCACTCATTTTGTAATCTTCAAAAATGCGCTTCTACTAGGCCCGTCCATTCATTTTATTTTGGTCGAAGAGTACATACATACCTTTCAGTACTACCACACGTTTTTGTTACACGTTGTACATAAAAAAACGAGTACCTACGAATATTTTACGGCAATTACGGTTGGTTGTCAATTCCTTTTTAACCGACTTCCAAAAAGGAGGATGTTCTCAATTTGACTGTTTTTTGCATGTTTGTTACTCCAGAACTTTCGACTGGGTGAACCGATTTGAAGATTCTTTTTTTTATTTGAGCTGAAAGCTGGTGTTTTCCGTGTGGTCCCATTTCAATTTGGCCCAGTTCTGTCATTTTTATGAAGTCAATTTTTTATGTTGATAATCATTAATATTCATTGTGTGCAATACTGCGTAACTCGGAAGATCTTAACCAGTAATAGTTAGGATATTCAGAGAAGATGCACGTATCATTACGTGCATCCTGCTCCTTTACGGGCGTCCTTGTTCTAAGTTGCGTGGGCTACTTGCATCGTATTCTAGATGCAGAAGCGTACGTTATTCGAATCAGTATTGTAGCTGCTGCAATGCATATAGTAAAGTAAAAGAGCCATATTTTATATATTACATGTTTATCAAATTTTCTTTGTTCTTAATGTTAATGAATTCCTTATTTAATTTATAGAATTATAAATATTCATCTGTTTGCAAGAAATGCATGTTGCATTTCTGTGACGTCAAGTTTTTCTATTTTGTATTCTATTGTCTTTAAAATCATGCTATTTCTCTTTTGAGTTTTAGTTTTATGTAGCTGTCGCTTGTTGCAATGCATAATTATACAAATGTTTAATTCATCGCTCAAACTTCGCATTACAATAAAAAACATGTTTTAAATGAAACAAATCACTCGATTAATTAATTTTCGTTATTACTTTATACATTCTTAATTAATCATTCGAATGATTTGCGTATAGTTTTAGAATTATGTATCATCTCTAGTTTGGCCAAATAAAATAAACCGCGTCTGGTTCCTCACACGTTATTATTTATTACACAGTCACTTTGCTGAGATTTACGCGTATGTGCGGTTATTTGTTAAATGCTGGACCTTTTTTGGTGAAATATTTAACCGGAAATGGTTTATTTTGTGTTGGGCGCAAGAGGGTAGCACGATGGTATTGATAAATTTTCAAGGGAAAATAACTCGTATATTTTGGTCTAGAAAGCTTACAATAACAATAAAACAATAATTTTGAAGAATAAATATTGTAACAGGTATCATTGCCATTCAAAGTAGCAATACCGCCAGCATTCTGGGGACCTTTCTTTCCACTAATGGTCTTTTAGTTTAAGTTCTTATTTAGTCATTTTAAGTTTTAGTTTTTAGTATTAACTAAAAACTAAAACTTAAAATATGCACAACTTAAAATATTAATTTTAAGTTGTGAATAATAAAATAAATTTATAATTTTACTACCAAATAAGTATGATGAACCAGTTGCAATTTTAAAATATCTTAGCGGTAATTTCTGCTTACCATCAGGCGGACCGCAAGCTTGGTAGGCGCTCTCTTTTTATAAAAAAAGAAAAAGTAAGACACCCAAATTGTAACTATCGGGGAACTCCTGGCAGTGGATTTTATTATTTAGGAATTACGTTGAGAAATGAGTAAAACCACGTATTTGAAACCTTTACGCCTACAATACGAAGTTTTATCCAATAACTTTCTGATCTAACCCCGATATCATGTAACTTCCCTTCAACCTATAACTAATTTAGGAGTATATCTAAACTACCTGATACAAACTTCTACCTGATATAAGTATCAGGTAAGCCCGGGATCAGTCGGTATCACATTAGTATTCCAGTAGCGGCACTACCTCAAAACGAGGGTAGATACTAAGATTATGTCTTTGAGAGCCTATTATAGAAACGGAAACAGTAAAGACTTGCGCTCATACATCCTGATTAAAATGTAGATAGATAGATAACACTTTATTGTTAAAAAGAATAAGTTTGGCCATTCAACGTGGTAATGTCGCTAGCTTTTTAGGTACCCTACCCGAAGACAGTGACCTTAATGCAGTTTTTTACCTGTAGTTTATAGTTTTGGATAGGTATTCAGTTTTATTTAGATTTAATTTAGGTATTTATTTAGCTACTTTATTATTTTAAGTTTTAGTTTTTAGTTAATATTTAAGTTTATGTTAATTTTCTGTTATTTAAGTTACCTTTGTTTCAATAAATATTTTTTTTCGTATATAATAAAGAGAATATAGCATTCTTTATTGTTCACACCAAAAATTACATCACACTAATATCATAAATACGAAAGTAACTCCGTCTATCTGTCTGTTTGCTACATAATCACGGCTAAGCGGCTAAATAGGCTACTTTTTTCTGAAGAAATCGCTGACGAAGTTGTGGGTACAGCTAGTAGGTCACCATCATCACTGAGACTACACGCAGTTGTCTTGGGAGGAGCCATAGCGCAGTGCTGAGGGCTCCGGTGCGTTCCTCTGGAGATCCCGGAGCCCTCTTGTCAAGCACTAAGGCTGGTCACCGGGGGGGTTTTAGTAGGTACAATCCCACATAACCTGGTTGCACCCCACCCCAATGCAGCCGGGTATCTTTGGAAGATTTCCCACTCGAAAAAAAAAAAAAAAAGGTCTCCATCATAAGCCAGAAGACGTCCACTGCTGAACATAGGCCTCCCCCTTTAACCTCCACACAGCTAGTAGGTACATATGACAAAAACAACTTAAAACTAGTGAAACAGTTGGCGGCCTTATCGCTATACGTGCTCTCTTCCAGGCAACCTTAGTATTTAGAGGAAATACAGAAGAGGTAAAGGAAGGGGTTCTGGTACTCCGGGTTCTGGTTCAGGACCATTCTGGTACTTCTATGTCACTGGTTATTCACGCCCTTATCACGGTAAATAGCTGTTAAAAATAATTTAAATAGTAAATGACGTGTGAAAGTCTTGCCAGCAAAGTTGTAAGTTTCCAGATAAAGCTTGCACATATGCATTACACTGAAAAAAAATAAACAGACTTTTCAGGTGAGTTTTGCCTTCCAAAACAGATTCCTTCCAAAATATTGACTTGTCCTTCCTCAGTTTAGGAACCTTTTTCTTCCTAAAATAAATATTTTGGAAGGAATCGGAATCGAAAGGCAAAACTCAGCAGAAAAGTCAGTTTTTTTTTTCAGTGTAATGCACATACTTTTTCGTGAATCTGGTAAGGCTTTCACACATTTACTATTTAAAACTTATACTTTAAAACTCGCTTGAAATAGTTAATAACAGAACGAATATTCCATGGCTTTTAATAATTTAGCCTCGCCATCCAGCGAGGCAACGCGGCCAGCATTTTGGGCACTCTACCTGAAATTAATTATCGATTAGGACTACTTAATTAACTCTATTTTAATTATATAACAAATAATGAATAAATAAATAATAATAATAAAAAATAAATAAAAATAAAGTAAATAATTAGTTAATTATATAAATTAATTCAGTTATTGTCTATTTCGAGCGAGTTCGAATTCTAAATAGCTGGGTTATGAATTCCAATTCCAGTAATAATATTGACCTGTTGGTAAAGGAAAACGTGAGTATAATATTTGATAATACTCTTGGTGGTTGAACACTATAAAATGACCGACTGGATTGCTATTATTTTGAAAATTTAGCCACTACATAATTACACATTAACAATCATTCAATCCACCTTTGAAGCCTCACTTGAGGGTCAGTTCCCATTTCAAGCAAGGCGTATTTATATTCGACGACACCACTTAACTTCTGGTGGGCAACGGTTAAGCACCTGGTTTGTATACAATAAAAATCTATATAATAATTAAAAGTAGTACATTAAGATCTCATACTGTAATTTAAAATTTGCCCCAATAATAAGCGGCCGTCAAAGTGATACTCATTCGATACGTTTGGTTCGAACAACTCTATGCATATGCAATAGCGGCTTTCGACCGTTATTAGCCGAGTTAGTTCGATTTTTAAAATTGGAAACGCGGTGGCTAATCCGGCCGTGTGATTTGAAAAGAGAACGAAAATGAAGGTATTTCGATGCTATCTTGTTTGACGTAAAATAGCCCAATCTGGTGATAGGTTTGTGGTGTACGGAGGTTAAAATAATGAAAAATTTTGATTTGGCGACAACGTGAAAACGTCATGTCAATTCTGTTGTACTATTCTCTAAACTAAACTAATCTGACAGATCTATTTTGATGAGCGTCTCTTTACATTTTAATATGTCATAAAAGGACTGAAACTATTAAGGACCTAACAAATTCAGTTTAATTTAAAGAATGGTACAACAGAATCGATGTCTGTATTGTTTTCCAAAACTTATGTCTTTTCGAATGTTAATGTGAATCCACAGTTTGCCACATATGGCATTAAATGCCATATGTGGCAAACTAGCAGACGGGCCACCTGATGGTAATAATCACCGTCGTCTATGGATACCTGTAACACCAGAGGCATCACAAATACGTTGCCGACCCTTTAAGACTCTATTAAATCGCCTTTTGAATAACCTCATGTTGTAACTAGTCGGAAACACCGCGGAAGGTAGCTTATTCCACATTTTGCAGGTGTGAGGCAAGAAACATCGAGTGTATCGCAAAGTATGCGATTTCCACTGATCTATGATATGTAGATGCACTGAAACAAAGGTGAAACAGGGCTGGAATCCTTTTCCCAAACTCCATGGAAGCTTTTAATAAAGTCTCCATCACGTTACTAGGGCGTGATTTGGATTTGGGCGTGACTTAATCTGCTTGACTGTGACTATGATTTGTTTGATGATCAATAAATATTTATTTACGCATCAATTTAACATTTTATTGATCACTGAAGCTAATACTCGTATACGCTATACGTGAACTGTCAAGGTTTTCTAGCGCCGCGTAGTCTGGGATTGCATACGTTGTTTCACTAGTTTTTTTTATTTTATGTAGGTATGTAATTTCTTCCGTCTTCTACGTCTTCTTTAAATCTTTTCCATCCTAAGGTTGCCTGGAAGAGATCGGTTTTAGCGATAAGGCCAGCAGTTGTTGCACTAGTTAGAGTTGTTGTTTTTTGGCCTATGTTTTTTTTACTGTGTACAATATATAGTTAATAAATTTCTGGTGTGAATGATAAAGAGTTGTCTATCTATGTACGTTCCAACAATAAAAGTAATTGTATATGGACTTGGCAAAAATCTCGTGTCATGTCTCTTAGGTCACCATCACGCCTTAATGTCTTAACGCGTCGTTCACATTACAAATGTAGGTTAATGCGTTTTACTCACTGAATTAATTACAATCTCGACTTTATTCAAATAGCCTTAAAATCGCATTAGTTTAATCTTAAACCGTTTTGAATCTCTCGTACGTTGCGTATTTTGACAGTAGGTACATTTGCAATTTTGTGTTTGCTCTAGCGAAAACTTTAGTTCTATTGATTTAAAGACGAGAATAAAATTAACATGCAGTGGTTTTTTTTTTGATAACGTGAACGAAGCATTACCACTGAGACATGTAGTGTTACACGTAGTTTTTTTAAATACAATTTGTTAAATAAAAGCTATCTAACACTACATAAACAGTTAGACTCCCCATAGACCGTTGAAGGTCTAAAGACAATCCAAATGCTCAAGCCCACTACCAGTTGGCAGCTTAACCAGCAAGTTGGTGGCATTATACTACGCTGAATGACAATGCTTATGCCTGATTTACACTTTGTTAAGTGCAAGTGCGAGAAATAAGTGATTAATTAACAGGTTTTTTTAATGTCAAGTGTTGAGTGTATTCAGAACGTTCACATAGTATTTAGTTGGTTTTGCAGGTTCAAAGTATTCAGTCTAGGACGATCAGCGGTGGAAGGGGAGAACGCGGCTACTTGACAGTAAAAATAGACACGGGTTCAAATTCCTTGACTTCAAACCTGCACTTGTAACTTGCGCTTATCACTTAACAACGCATCCGTTTACACGCAGATTTTACTAATTACTTAACACTTACACAATTACACATGTCACTCACACTTGATACTTAACAAAGTGTAAATAATGCATTACCTGAAATACGCATTTTGGTCAAGTAATTATTTTTTGTGTTGTGTGACTCCAATGTATCCGTTCAACCTATGAGTAGGTACATACTCGAACTGTACTTAGCACAAATTTGAACATCACACATTTTCAGATTTCAAATTTACCTCCATTTTCTGAAATATGGAAATAGCTTAGTGTCAGAATACTCGTAATTCTCGAAAAAGGTAACAGAAAAATATGCACGTGAGTTTACCAGCCCGTACATGGTATTATAAAAGGAAATAGCAGACGAGAAATATTATACTTTAAACGAAAAACCGACTGGGTTCTATACGTGGTAAGTAGGTATAATCATTTTATATTACACTTATAGTTAACGATAACTATTTTATGCAACGGAAAATTATAATTAAAGTAGCCTTAGGGGCGTTTGCGCAACTTTTCTCATCACCTAAACAGAATCGGGAAACCGTAATAATCCGGTTACCTATGGAAACCAGAACTGATACTGGAACTGGAAACCGATTTCGGTTTCTGGTTGGACATTTATGTCCAAGTATTTTGTTGTGGTAGGACTCTTTTGCAGGGGTCCGCCTGGGGAAGTACCACACCTTTGCCAGTTATTCAACCCCAAGCAGTAGTGTGCAAACACTACTGTGTTCCGGATTGAAGGGCAATGTTTCCAGCGAAATTACAGGGCACACAGAGATTTGACAATTTATATCTCGGGGTGACGAGCGCAGTGCATTGCCATCCAGGGTTTTGAACTGTAGAAGTTCGAAATTCTGAGTGGCGTTGAGCTGTTATGGGCAAGCGTAAAGAGCCATCAGGCGAGCGACTTCGCTCGTCTCGTCACCCAATATCATAAAAAAAAGAACCTCAAAGTTCAATGATATATTATAACATTCACCAACATGCCCTGGGCCAGGATGGTGGATTGGGGCCCATCCTGTCTTTCTCTCTCTCTCTCTTTGAGAGAAGGCTTGTGTTCCACCAGAGAGGGAACATGATAAGCCGATGATGAAGATGAATAAGTAATTAAACGACATCATATTCACAACCCTAAAAATATCCGTGTGTACAAAAAAAAACTGGCACTGTGTAAAGAAAAGGTGTTGAATTTGAGATTTATCGGTAACAGTATTCAATTTGTTTCCTATGATATACTCCTACCTGTCCATCTAGATTAGGTACCTGAGCACTACTACTAACTCAAACTAGACCTGGGACATGTAATCTAGAACTAGCTGCATCTTAGGCCACGAACCTAATCTAGGTCACATCTCGTCGACCAGAGGTATTCAACCTTTTGCCGATCAGGGCCGGATACATTTCTTTAAGCACATTTCGGCACGCATATTATAATCCAGAAAGGGCGAACCGAATATTACTGCCTTCGAAAAACCTTCTGAAAATTAACCGACCGCGATTCGTAGACCGCATCGTCGCTTAACATCAGGCGAGTTGGCGGTGAAACGCAAGCCTATTACAATATATAAAAAAAATACACATTATTATTACCTTTATTTTTATTCGTGGGTCTAGTTCGGACATTAATTGAAAGGCAGGCATTTAGTGGACCCTAGCCAACGCCCAGCCTTTTTGAATTTAAAATAAAAAAGTCACGAGAAGACCTTACAACTAGCAGTGAGTGGACATTGCGCTTGAAGGCGTGGGTTCGATTCCCACTGTTGTTAGGACAAACATTTGTGTGATGAACAATTGTGTTTGTTCTATGTCTAGGTGTTAATATCTATTTAAGTATGTATTTAAAAATATATATGTACGTATATCAGTCTCTGGCAGCCATATTACAAGCTTTGCTTAGTTTGGGGTCAGATGACCATGTGTGCAATAATGTCCCAGATTCAAAACTGTTTTAATGATGAATTTCTAGTGTAATTCCGCTTCTACGTCGCTTCACGTACAATAAGGAATTTGTGATAAATATTTGTTGATAATGTTATAAATTCATCATTAAAACAGTTTTGAAAATGGACTTCCGCAAAGTAACGCCTGATTCAATCAACTATGTCCCAGATATTTATTTATTTATTAATTGGTTGATATTGATGATAATGATAAAACGAAAAAGATAAAATCGTTTAGGGTAAGAGGTCACGTGTTAATCCTCTACCGGATTTGTATGTCTGCTACTAACTCCAAGACGGCTGAACCGATTTCAATGCGGTTATTTTATTTAATACATTTTTCATTGTGGCAATTCTGAACTTGATTAAAATTTATGAGATCTTTTACGAAATGGTCTTATTTATGTGATTTTCCATATTCTTATTTCAAAGCCTGTTAATGTAGCCTTGAAAACGAGAACTCATTTTTACTCCCATGGATATTTTTTTAGCGGGCCTTCGTTTAAGCACTCCTGCGATAGTTCATCTCTTGTACACCTAGAGCCCTAGACTACCTAGGTTGAGCTTTGAGTTGCGCTAGTTAGATAATTTAATAATACAGTACATAGGAACTAAGTTGCGAGGTCTAAGCATAACAGATTTAACTTATAATATTCCTTAAGTTTGTAGGTATGAGTTATTGGAATCACAGAAAAGAAAATGTTTAAACGAGAACGGCTGTCAAGGCGTTTTTGTAAGAAATTTGTTGTAGCCACTTGCAGCCATATAAACCCATAGCAACTGTGACGCGGAGTTCGACGCGTTGACATAAATAAGAATGTTCAATCTTATATCTGTCACAATACCTGGTGACAGAGTTTTCTTCTCATTTCCGTTCTATTTACTACTGTTTTCTGTGATTGGAATAGAAAAGTGTAAATTTTAAATTCTAGGGAAGAAAAAGTTTAGTGGAAAATAATTAAACTTTCAGTATAACTATGTCCGCCTAGAGACAGAAATCGTAAGCTAGGCAGATCTTTCCAAAGATGGCACGAATATATAGTAAAGGTCGCGGGCACAGAAAAGAGAAAAATAAAAATTCTCACTTCAGTGGTCGCGGGTAAGCTTTGGTCCAGAACTGTCAGAAATAGAAAAGAAAAAGGGAAAAATTAGAAGAGACTTTTACCGCTACATTAGGCGGTCTTTACACCAAATTAACAAAAGATAAGATAATTAGGTGTCTTCAAATCACAAGTGAATCGGCTGCTTCTAGGCAAGCGTGCTCCATCGTAGACCGCATCATCGCTTAACATCAGGCGTGTTGGCGGTCAAACGCAGGCGTATATACGCATTAAAAAAAAAAAGAAACAAACTAATAAAATTTAAGTAAATATCTTTTGAAATTATTATCTTCATAGTGTACTATGAAGATAATAATGAGTTGTAAGATTATTTTTTTAAATTTTTATTTGTGCGCGCTTTACTGAACAATATGGACAGCGTCTTATTGATCGACATTAAAAGAGAAGGTTTTCAATTTGACTGCCTTATTTGTTAAACTAAATTAAACCAAAAAGAGTTTGAGTTGACGTTACAAAGTTGTGTGAAAATTGTGAATGTGTACATATCTTTCTTCCTTACCTGTCAAAAGCTATGATCATAAACTTGCTGACTGCATGTGCTGAATACTGACTAAGATGGCTTCCAACCTCCCAATTCTAATAAAACCAATTGTTTATGAATTGCCTCAACTTTTGATACAGGTAAAGTGTCCAAAGTGACAATTTTAAGACAATTTATTACCAATTTAAAAACAAATGGCTGAGTAGAATCGGGGCTCAGGTCTTTTTGTGTCCTACACTGCAGCCCTAGTACGGACTGTGTACAAAAGGTCTTTCCACAGTTTTTAACCGCACGTAGACGCGACAAAGCCAGAATATGGATAGATGAATAAGTTTGGCTTTTTCTAGCGGGACAAAAAAAAAATGGTCCGTGTTGGCGGAGTTGCTAGGCGAAGTTATTCCCCAATTTATTCCACTTGATTCCACCCAAGTTCAATAACAGCTTTCAAAAATAGTTTACAATATTTGTAACGTTTATTTGAACAAAATAGTCTTTAGTTTTATATCATTCTTACTCACTCACTGATTTTATATCATCAAAAATGTTGAAATCTGCGAGTGAGAACTGCGGACTGTTAGCCTTAAAAAGCTATTCTCAGATTTAAATATTCAGAAATAAAATATTGGGTTTGTTTAAAACTCATATTTATTTTATTAATACTGATAGTTCATAAACGTAGTTATCTCTTTAAAGCCAGCACATCTTTGTTTGACAAAGCAGTGAAATTTATAAAACTTTATTCAAGATTTCTCAGAGTCATGTAAGCTTACAGAGAAGCTTGCTCATAAAATTCACTTTACTACAGTCTCTACACAGTAATGCAAAAGTAATGTTTTGTTAGGCATTCCTCAAAATTGGTTAATTTCAACTCGCAAAGATTTAATTTTATGAGTATGGCGTTTACAAACCAAGAGGTTCATGGGAATAGAACGAGATTTGTCGATTTTAGAGCCTCTAGATAATTAAACACTGTTTTAAACTATCACGGTTGTTCACTAAAGTTAAATGATTATTTACGGGATATTTACCGTGGTAAGGTTGTGGAAGGAGCTCCCGATATTTCGGCGCACAACAACCTTACCACGGTAAATATCCCGTAAATAATCATTTAACTCTAGATAATTGTTTGTAGCGGTGGTGGCTAATCGGTAGCATATGTATGCTTTACAATCTGATGATGCCATGTTAGATCATAGACCAATTAGTAATTTGATGCCATCGCTAAACAACGGTAAAAGAAAACATGGTGAGGAAACCGGTATGTCCAAGAACCTTTAAAGATATGTTGCATTCACCAACATGCACGAGGCCAGCATGGTAGATTAAGGGCCACCCCCTCTCTCTGAGAGAGGGCCTGTGCGGTGGGCAGAGGAAACATGAAAAGCTGATAATAATAAGATAATTGTTTATTTAATTATTTATATTACACGGGAATTACTCAAGTAAGATTAGGCCGGTTACTCTGACTATAGTTAATATTAATTGTTTTTTGTCATTGATGATAGCAAAGCAACTATTAAAGTTATCAGGTAGCAGAAAATACGCAGAGAAGAGTCTTTCTTACTCTCGCTCTCTTCTCCGTCTTCCATGACATGTTTCCTTTGAACTACAACCCTTTCGATACTATTATGTTTACGGCTACCGTGAAGAGATTAATTGTTATAGATCGACGTGCTTTATCTTCGGCCACGCTGTCGTTTACAATCAGGCTAGTTGGTGGCAAAAAGTCATTTTAACCGACTTGAAAATAGGAGGACGGATTTGTGTTCCACTGCCTATTAATTTTTTTATGTATGTTCATTGATTTCTCTGCCAACTGTTGACTGATTTCAAAAATTTTTCTTTTATTCAGAAGTGTACGAGTACACTTCCAATTTGGTTCTATTGTCATCTGTTGTCTATAGTGATGATGGCATTCCAGGGAAATCGAGAGCAACCCTCCAATTTTAAAGGCACTTATTACGTTTTTCATATTATATTCTTAAATTTACCCACTTGTAGTAGCTTTAATAGCCACTGCTTAAAGTAGGCCTCCCCCTTAGCACGCTACACTGAACGACAGCCTACCTGATATTTACCTGATATCTACGTCCTCTGGATACTCGCGACTCTCAAGATGTCGTTCCAAACGATCATTTTATTACAAGTAAATATTTTATTTAAAAAAGTCAATATAAATAACAGCTATTCTAATTCATGAATATCCATGGATTTGGAGCAGTAACACGTTTTTACGGCCAACAGTTAATGATAAAACAGAGATTTAATTCAAGAATTTTGTTATTAAGCAAGATTAAGAATACAATTTAAAGATTCAATTTAAGTTGTAACTGAAACTTATTTTCTTTACTTATGTACGAGAATATACAGGGTACAAAGTCAAATAGAGTTCATTTCGCTCAACATTATGAACAACTTTTCCTTTGGGACCAAACGTGAAATCGCAAAAATGATATCAGCTGTTTCATGCGTTTCTTAGGGTGTGAATGTAACCTAGAATCGCAAAAAAAACTGCTATTTCATACGTTTCGTTGGGTGTAATTTTTATGCGGAACACTAGGTTTTTTAATACAGTTTAAGGGTGGGTATTATAGTTAACGTTGTTCATAATGGTGAGTAGTAAAACCTCTTATAGGTTAGCACAAAGATTTTGGCCGTCATGGGACACCCAGCAGATGTGAAACAGAGAACGAGAATTTTTTTGCTACAATTTTGTAAAAAAATATGTTTTTCCAACTCATGGCCTACTTGACATTCTCATTGCAGTTGTAGGTAATATTTTCCAAAATTCTTTCGTAACCCACAATAGGGATGTCGCTCAAAGAAAATGATAAATGAAATGTCATGGAACGCAATCTGAGAGCGCCGCCGGAAATATTGCACAGAGCAACTGCAATGGGTACTGCGGTTACGATTAATCTATTGCATGCTTGTCTGTTCCACCAAAACTCAATGAAACTCTTGAATGTGAAAATTGTGTGATACTAAGTTTTTAATTTAATGGAATTATTCAAATTTAGTGTTTTAAACACTACTAAGGTTCTATGCGAGCGATGGTGGCCGAGCGGGTACCACAAGTACCTTTCAATCTGATGGGTCCCAGTTCGTTCTTTGGCTCTGCACCGATGACTTATTTAGTACCTAAATAAATTATGCGCAGTTTTGATGACATCGTTCAAAAATAGTGAAGGTAAACATCAGGAGGAAACCGGTATGTCCAAGAACCTCAAAATTTAAAGACATGGGAAATTCACCAACATGGCAGGCCAACATGGTGGATGATCCACCCTCCTCTTTCTCTGACACAAGGCCTGGGAACATGAAAGGCAGATAATGATGAAATATCTACAACCACAAAAACCACATTATCAATAGCAACAGTTACTAAACTAAATGATTTCTGAGGTTTTCGCGATTATTACAAATTGAAATTAAATACATGCACGTAAAATATACGCGGTAAATCCCTTAAATATGTTTAGTATTTTTTTGCATAAGGACACTTAAATGGAAGTAAAATTCCAGAACTTGATCACTACCTAACAGCGTATCAAAGTTGTGCCCATTTTGCAAGAATCATAATAAAATTGATTTGCTATGTCCAAGGCCGTTTTAAAACCTAATGGCTTTACAACTTCCTTGGCTATGCCTCAGCCTGAAGTATGCGTGACATGTCAATCACGGCGCATGTCTCGTAATGTCTGTATGCACCATGGTATGCACCAAAGAATTACTAGTTCTTGTTCTGCGTATGCACCACTCATTTTTGTTATGGAAACTGACGTGGATTTTCACACATTGTTGAAGATACTATGCAGTGAAACTATAGTGTATTCTGTGTCATAGTTGGAGTAACCAGCTTAATTATTCATGAGTAATTCCCATGTCATATAAACAAAACTATCAAATCAAGCAACCTCAACGGGAGTAAGAGTCTTGAAGCGGTATGAGATATAAACGATATTGCCGAACGAACAATGGTAGAGGAAACAGGACATGGCATAGCCATCTGACAGAATCATACCAACATGATTAAAAGGAGGTATATTTCCTTACGTCATCATCATAGTACATGTTTACTTATAATTCATTATAGTAAATTTCTTACCTTCAGCGCACCCGCGTGTAGAACAAACCTACTCAGGTTTGCTCCGGTGTCACGCGCTTTGACGTTGCTTAATCTGGTCTTAGAAGGTACAGATATTTTTACTTGTGGGCTGGCAGAGTTCATAAAAACGGTTCACAAAATTTGTGAATGCTTTACTTTAAGGGACATCTATGGATGACGCAATTTTGTTACATAATATTTTTTTGGTATTTTTAAATTAGAATAGTTTATATTTGTTTAAGTTGTTATAGCACCGCTTTGATGTATCTGTTACAAATGTTTTTTAATAATAAATAAATAAATAATAGTACTGTTAAAGACATCTAAACCAAATGGGAATAACAAATTTCGGTGTATTGAGGTCTAATACCAAGATCTGATCCCACGCCATTTATTTTTATTATACTAGCCTGCACCGTCCCACTGCCGGGCAAAAGCCTCTTCTCTCCTTCCATTCCTCTGTGTTTTGGGCAATTTGAGTCCAGACTTTCACGTAGGAGTCTAGTTCGTCCCTCCATCTCCATCTGGGCCGTCCGGGAGATTGTTTGCCATCCTGTGGAAGCCACTGTGCTGTGGTTTTGGCCCAACGATCCTTCAACATTCGACTGACATGTCCGGCCTAGTCCCACTTTAGGCAAGTGGCCTTCTGAGCTACGTCGGCAATCTGAGTCTTGGAGCGCAGTACTATGTTTCTTATCTTGTCTATATTTTCAATCAAGATTCTGTGCTTCATGGCTCGTCAGCATAAAAAGAAAGAAAATGAATTTTATGCGACATTACTTCAAACACCTTATGTATAAAGAATACAATTATTGTCGAATGGGTCCATCTCGGCATTAATGCAGAAAGTCAAAGACTATCAGCGCAGGTTTTCAGATGGACCCTTGAATGTACAGTTTACATGTTTTACATTAAAACAACACAATAAAAAATTACTATAATATGCAAAAAAAAAACTTGGGATTACTCCATCCATAAAACGATAGCCACAAGCGATATCCATAGCTGACAGCCCCGTTAGCTTAGTTGGTAGTGAACCTGCCTTCTGTGCTTGGGCGCGGGTTCGATTCCCACCTAAGACAAACATTTGTGTGATGAACATTTGTGTTTGTTCTATGTCTGGGTGTTAATATCTATTTAAGTATGTATTTAAAAATATATATGTATGTATATCAGTCTCTGGCAGCCATATTACAAGCTTTGCTTAGTTTGGGGTCAGATGACCATGTGTGCAATAATGTCCCAGTTTTATTTTTTTGTTTTTTATATGTGACGGTGACTGCTTACCATCAGGCAGGCCGTCTGCTCGTTTGCCACCCATGGCTTAAACAAAACAGTCACTTTACTCTGGAATGTCTCTCCTCTCCAAAAAATATACTTAACCACCTAGCTTCAAAGTAATGTTGCTAATTACTATTAAAAATGTACAGCACAATAGTGAATATAATTATACAAGGCTGGGACCCCTCAAACTGACATAAATATTTAACGACCAATTACCTCGGAACGAGCGTGGTCTAAATCACCCAGTACTTAATTTTAGTTAATTAAGCAACTGAATTAATAGTTACTTCAGTGGGGACAATGGTGAAACTCCGTGCAAATCATCATGGCGGTACAAAAATGTTATTTTAGTTTTAAACTTCATGCTAGTTTCTTAACTTTGAAAGCTTTTGCAGTAGATTATAAAAATAACTATTTATCCCACTAATCACACTAATATCATATACTAGCTGTAGCCGCGGCTTCGTCCGCGATTTCTTCAGAAAAAAATTAGCCTATTTTCGTTCTCATGATACATACTATTACCTCGCAAATTTTTATCGAGATAGGTTAAGCCGTTTAGCTGTGATTATGTAGCAAACAGACAGAGTTACTTTCGAATTTATGATATTAGTATGGAAGTATGGATGTGAAAAGTTTGGTTGGATGTATGGATGGATGGATGGATGTTTGTTACTCAATAACGCAGAAACGGCTGGATGGATTTGGATGAAATTTGGAATATACATTGTTTATGTACTGGATTAAGACATAGACTACTTTTCATCATCATCATAATCATCACCAATTTTCATCACCACGCGTGTGAAACCGCAGGACACAGCTAGTAAAATAATAAATAAGAAACCGACAAAACGGAAAGATTTTTCACATTATATGTATCTACAAGTAGATAGAGAGATGGATGCACTTTATTGTGTGCATAAAAAAAACATAACACTAACAAGCACAAGCGGCGGCCTTATCGCTGAAAGCGGTCTCTTACTGGCAACTTCATCATCATTAAAGGATGTCCACTGCAGAACATAGGCTCACTTAGGGCTCCACACTGATCGACTGCATCCACTGGATACCCGCGACTTTCACGATGTCGTCGGTCCATCTAGTGGGAGGTCTACCTACGCAGCGTCTTCCGGTTCGTGGTCTCCACTCGAAAAACCTTTCTTCCCCATCGGTTATCAGTTCTTCGAGCTATGTAATTCTACTTATTTTGCAATGTTAAATATTGCTTCTTATCTTGTTGTACTACATAAAGGTTTTTATATTTTTGCAATCTCCATTCTGTATGAGTAAAACGTAGAGATGATTCGAATCGTAGCAGTGCTCATTAGCTGAAATTATAGTTTGGAAGCTCCTGCTTATTTTGTTCTCACTTCAGAAGTTTTCTGTATAGATTTCTATCATTCAACCTAAGTATAATAAATGTCACCTTGTTAGCATGCTTGTTTTACTGTTAATTTATTTAATAGTATATAATTTTGTGGTTATTGTTTGCAAACAAAGTACTTGTTTTTCCATAACACAACACAAATTAGTAGGTACATAAGTGTGCATTGCCTAGCTGTGTTATAAAATGTCTTCTCTTCTTCGTATTGTGAGTTTCATTGAACAAATGCGAAAAAAATTAGAATTGTCTCTTCAGTGCCATCTGTCGATGATTACAGAACTATGTTCCTCCAGCTGTCAGAAAACCTCCCAATTACTGTGATTCATTCTATTTGGAATCAAAAATTACTTCGTTGTTTTTATTTAACGTAGATAATATATCAACAATTTTAGTTGAATCTTAAGGATGGTTTATTTAAATTTGGGAATAATATTCCACCTGTAAACGTGCAAAGTTAGGAGGTGAATCTGTTTGTTTTGTATGAATTTACCTCTATTTTTCTTTTGTCTACAATTGTTTTTAGAAGTAGGATAGGTGATAAAAATGTCCAGTGTCCCCGCGTCTACATTGGTATTCGAGCGTGGTCCAAGCTAATGATCACAGTGCCGTCACGTACATACCGCTAGTCTGGAATTCATAAGTTCTTAGAAACGTAACATTACATTGTAATTAAAGTTTTCTTTCATATCAATTATGGCTAAGCACTATTGATTGAAATAAGTTTCAGAAATGAGGACATTCGTATAGACGAACGAAAGTTACCGACATAGCCCTGGATTAGCAGTTTAAGTGGCAACGGACAGGGCAAATAGCATGCAGAAAAAATGGCCAAAAAATATGTACCTACATTATGTCTCCAATAAAATATTGAGTAGGTACTTATATAAAAAAAAAAAGCTCAAACGGTTCTACCTTAATTTTGGCCAGTCCTAGTTTATTGTAGCTAAGTACCTACTTCATTTCACCTTCATTAATTTAAATTATTCTTTCTTCAGCCTACAGAACTGTCTGGCCTATTTTTCGTATCTAGACATGTATTAAAAATTCAACCGTCTACGTCCAGGTCTGCTTGAGAATGTATAAACTTGTAACACACGAATCCTACCAAGTAATACATAAACTTTGCGGGCGCACGATTTGGTTATAGACATACCCACTGAAGTGAGAATCTTTTGTGGACATACCTACGCAAACTGTCTATGTGACTGTATACACAGGTTAAATAGACAAAATTAATTAGTTAGTTTTTTAGTTTTTAAAATATCTTTATTTCACAATAAAAAAAATTATACATTGGACATCTCTAGTGTTAATTAAGTCCTAGAAGTACAAAGAAATCTATATATATATAAAAGAAAGTCGTGTTAGTTACACTATTTATAACTCAGGAACGGCTGAACCGATTTGGCTGAAAATTGGTGGGGAGGTAGCTTAGAACCAGGAGACGGACATAGGATGCTTTAAAAACGGCTGGACCGATTTTGATGAAATTTTGTGTTCCTGGAGCGGGTCATAGTAGCGAGGCCGAAGGCCGAGCTTACACCCGTGCGAAGCCGGGGCGGTCGACTAGTAATACATAAATACGTTTTCAAGGTCAACACTTATATAAACTTATAGCTGGTGAGGTAAAAATAATTAATAGATTATTTATATATACTTAGGAGGCCTTTGCCCTGCAATGGGATGACCACGGCTGAAATAAATAAATTAATATATACATTAATTGTATCTATCAATTAGTTAATGTAATGAGTATTAGATGCAATCTATGGATGCAAGTCTGTACCATATATACATCAAATATTATGTTTGCATCAATTAAGTTCGCTTTATTATGTAACTTTTAAGAATAGTATTACATTTTTACGATATAATATTGGATAATTTATTTAACAAAAGCTGACCGAAAGGGGGTAGGTAAGAAGACATGACACAAACAATGACATGAATACATTTTTATATGTACCAACAACAAAAAAAAACTCATGTGTAAGTCGTTAATTTTGACGATTTTGCTTCATTGTATTATTTTCCTAAACATGTGTATTTTCGAGTGTTAATGCGTAATAATGTTGGATTATTATTTATAAGGTGTACATGAAACACCTGTTCCATAAAAAAAAAAATTTGGACATATAGATCAAAAAATTCAATTGTTTTTTTTTTCGGTTGTGCATAGTTTTAGTCATACTAAGTTGAGAAAATATGTAGATAAAAAAGCAATCCTTAAACATAGAGGGATAACAAACAACGTTCTGTTTAAATGAATAAAGCTCAGGCTTTAGACAACAAAATATTTTAAAGTTACTTGCTGCTTACTTATTTGGCATTATATGTACTATGTAGGTATGCATAAGTCTAGTAAAACATGGTACAAGCTTCCAAAATAGACGGAATATTTTGTCGAAAGTCAAACCAAATACGAGGAAAAGTTCTCTTTATTTCGGAAATCGAATAACGCCCCTCAGGTTGGACCTAACTTTTGTTATTTGCTTTAGGCTCTGTGCTACGGCCGATGTAAAGTAGTCACGGAAAAAAATAACTATGGATCTTAGGATGTTTTGAAATTTTGACTCAAAAACCTCAATCACTTAGATAAAATTCACACTAGAAATAGCTAAAATAATTATATAAATGCTTTTAAGCTGAGTACAAAAATAATAAACTTAGGCTCGGAGTCCGTTGGCGCTAACGTCAGTCGCATACGTCGGCCGCACGTATGAATAGCACATTGCGTTATATAAAGCACCACACTGTGACGGTTATGATCAGCGATGCGGATGTTTGCAATAAATGGTACGCACGCAAATATTGTAACACGTGACCGACGTCGGTGATCAGTCAGCGCGTCAGCGTAGGAAGAAGTCAAGCTTTACAAACTAGTGCCAAAAGCAGCGGCTGCTATAAGTGACTTCTTCTAGGCAACAGCTTAGTTATTTTTATCAAAAAAACAAGTAAGGGTTAAGTGAGATTATTGTGTAGAATGATTATTATCCTCTTGAAATTAAAAAGACGGATTAAGTTATAAGATAAAAGGGCAGTCAAGTTTGCTTTGGCAGAACTTTGTTTATTTTATTCCCAACTTCGCTCACCCCTTTCGTGGCCACTCGCAAAAAAGCGAACGCAATTAGGAACTTCTGGTCGTCTGCCTCGATTCGTATTCCACACTCGCCCAAACTTCCCCCAACCAATTTTCCAAGAGTTTGCCACGAGGGCTTAGATTAGCAGTATGGGAGTCGTGCATAAAAGAAGAACTACAGCCAAACCAATACAACCGGTGTCAGTGAATCACCACAGAATAAATAATAATACAAGTACAAAACACTCTTGACATGACATTTAAAGAAATAGAGACTTGTTACGTTGCCATAAAGATAATATCAGCTCACACAAAGTATCGTACCAAACCAAACCTATTGTATAACCGCGCACAAGAGCTTCTTTTGTCATGACTGTCACTTTTGAATTCGTTGGTTTGGGTGTAAAAGTGCCTCACAGCCTTAGAAATTGAAGCGTTTCCCGCTTCAATTTCTAAGGCTGTGAGGCACTTTTACACCCAAACTAACGAATTCAAAAGGGATGCAGAAGTTGGTAGAAGTTCAGCCCATGATGAAGCACCGCACACATTCTTTAAATCACACAATACTTACGTAGTGTTAACTTTCTGTTTATCTTTAGCCAATGAACGCATAGTTAGCTAACTTTGACTATCAGTTACATTAAGTGACACGGTTCTAATAATAATTACACAGTCTTGTGATTAAAGTTCAAATATTACTACGATTAGTGACAGATGCAGAAAATAAAAAATAAAAAAGGTTTTTTTATTTTATTTTATTTTATTTTTTAGTACATTAGGTGTTTGTTTCACTTATAATTATATAAGCGCGGGTACCATGTCGCAATGTCTTCGTACGCGCGACCGACGTACGCGAACAACATCAGCGTAGCAAATAAAGCCAGAAAACCTATCAAAGTAAATGAAAACAGAATATTCATTATCTTTTGAATAAATAAATGACTGCAGCTGAGAAATTGTATGTTGCCACTTAACTGAGCTTACAAAATATCGATGGCGGTAGTGTCCATACCGTTTAAAATATATCGTGGCAAAGATTTCCACAACTTCAAGAGTTTTCTAATACCCCTTAGGACGTTGTTGTTTATATAAAAGCAAGTTTTCGAATGCAGCTTCCAGATTCTATACTGGACAAGGATAAAATATTATGCACTGCCACAAAACAAATATTTTATTGAAATAGATATATATATATGTAGGACAGTACATGTCCGTTATATGTATAAAAAGGCATCCACAAAAAATATTGGCAAAAATACAGAGCTTGATTTGTGGATATCATTGCTAAACATTACAAAAAAGTTCTTAAAAAATAATAATAAACAAGTTTCTTTCTTTAAAAACATAGATGCTTGACAACGGTATTTGCGGTACATATTTTCGGAACGGTTAAACAAAAAAATATTAAGGAAACCTCTCCTTTTCAAAGTCTTCAATGATACGTCACATGCACCGAAAAGTTTCTCACTTCAGTGGTCATATGAGACGTGCATTTTATCATTCTCACTTTATAAATTGCCATGTTGTTGACTGAACAAAGAGTGGTCACAGATTCTAATGGGACAACTCGACGTTTCTACGTGTGTTTGTGTATTTTTTCGACGATGACTTGCATATTGTTGATCCAATCTTCACGAAATTGTGTAGGCAAGTAGGTCATTCCAACACAACTTTTAAGTTGAAATATCAATATAATCGGTTTAACGATTGCGGAGATATGGCAGTCGTAAAGCGGATGCCAGGTCTCAGTTCGGGGCCAACCATAGTTGTTTGCCCCGAACTGAGAATTGGCAACCTGTCATCTTGATGATGACGGCTCATCCTTGAACATAGAAGAAACTATAGATACCTAGTTTAATTAAAATAGGTTGACGCGTTTAGACTATAGGTGGCAACATTAAGCCCTCTCTTTAGGGTTCAAGCAACCCTTATAAATTCTGTGTGCATTTGCGGCGTCTTGTTGTCGAAAAATTGCTGTTCAACAGAATCAACTGGTAGCGGTAACCTCCACTGATCCGTGTATTAAGCACTGGCCACCATAAAATCCGCGTCGAAACAATATGCACTAACCCCCATTCTGTCAAATTCCATTTGCAGGCAATGGCTATAAAAACAAACGCGCTTTCCGGAACGTCAGCCCGTTTCCAATGAAAAACTTTTAGTATGGGAGCTATCGACTGTTTTTGGCTGAGTGCTTTCATTATAAACTATAGTTGTTCGCCCCAAATTGATGCCTTGCGGGTTGCAAGGCCCATATAATAGCATAATCAGCCTTTTAATAGCCCAATGCTGGACTTAGGCCTACCCCCGAAAGGGCATTTAGGCCATAACCACGCTGGCCCAGTTGCGGGTTGATGGATTCACATACGCCACTGAATTTCTTCTCCGTACATTATAGTATGTCTTTTCTCATCATCATCCTCATCTCTCATTCCACCTTATTTTAATTTACGTTTAAACCTTTTTTAACTTTTACAGGCCACTACTACTACCTACTTGATTTTATTTCCATAATAAGCTCCATAAAAACTTGAAAGAAACAAAAAAAAGGAACACTTAGACGGGGATTACATTGGAGGCTCTCGAACGGAGCGGTCGTGCGAGAACTTGATAAAAAAACCTTGAAAGGTTCTTCTTAAATCTTTTGACTCGAAGAAGTCGGCACTTGAATACTTGAAGAAGTCGGCACTTGTACTCGAAGAAGTCCTGCTCCAGGAACGAGCCTTCTTCTACGCTCATTGACCCCCTGCGGGGTCCATCTTGAAGAGGTTCTTCTTCCTCCAACTCGCATCTGCACAGTTTGGAAAGTGTTCTTTATCCTTTTTAAATTTCGTGCATTACTATTTATGTGAGTGAACTAAAACTCTCAAGAGTGCTCGTGTTATTAGGAACTTTATTAAACTTGTGGACTGTGAAGTGTGTTTTTATAGTCGTATTTAGGATAGGTAGTCCTCATCTGCTCCTCTCCCTAGTAACTGGGTGTGGCAGACGTGCTTCCGGCTAGGTAGGTCTGGCCTGGTGGTAGGCGCAGCGGGAGTCGTCTGCTTCACTATAACATATTTCCTCACAAAGTTTTCCTTCAACAAAAAGCCAGTGGTATGAAAACTCCCGAACTGATTTTGCTCATATTTTAACTGTTCGTCAGTTTCATCCACTACTTTCCCCCCGTCTTAGCGATGCCATCCGTCTATGTTTTTATTACTTAACAGTTTCATCGCCTCCCCGTCTATATCCAATGCAAAAACCTATGCAAACGCTCGACATTTAACGGCACAGTTTTATTTTGAAGTAAAGCCGCCTTCCGTTTGATTTCCTTTACAAAACCGGAAACTGCTTTGTTAATTATGCGTTTCAAATGGTGTGGTGCTCGGAAAAGAGATATTATTTGCTCGATAATAACTATTTACTGGCACGTTTTTATTCGCTATTATTAATAAATCTTGAACCGAACCATAAATTTATTTAAAGTTATATTAAATGCTTATTTGAATAAGTCGTATTTAAAAATAATTATCACTTATTAACATCGACGTCAAAATCATAATAAAGTTTGAAGGTTTCACTAGTCGTTAAACAACTTATATACTTAAATGCTATTATTAACCATTGCACCGGTATGTCCAGGAACCTCAAAAATTCATAGACAATGATATTCTTCAACATACACTGGGCAAGCGTGGTGGGAACATGATAAGATGATAATGATAATAAAGCTATTTTGGCCATGCCCATGACTTAATTTGACTATTGTAATAATTACAAAGCATACCTGTTGCAAACACAAAATACGAAATAACCTATTGATAATCGAAAGAAACATTTTTGTATAAAAATGTAAAAATAACAGATCAGAAGATTTAAGCCATTTGCCCTTAACTATGGGCGATTACACAAGGGGCTTAGGATAAATAATTACGCCAAGAGAAGGGTTCTAATTGCCTTTTAATTATGATTTAAATGAACTCTAGACGATTAAACAATATGCCAGTGAAGACAGTAGAGCAAGAGGGTAAGTCAAGGTGAGCACAATTCAGCACAGGGTGTCGATATAGCCGTAACGCTACGAGCTAAAGCTTCAATACAAAAATCAAAAGCCCATATCAACTTTTTTCCATAGAAATGCTTGTGCATCAAGTTACGCATCAAAAAAAAAAAATCTAAACACTTGTGGGATGAAATATTACCTAACAACTTTTTGTGCTTAGCGAACCAACAAATAAACAAATTTTACTTGCTCTGCTCTTGTACGACATGAAACATTAATGGAAACCATCATAAAGGGAAAGGTAGAAGGAAGAGGACCGGGTAGACCAAGAAGAGTATTCTTAGAGCAAATAAAAGATGAGAAAAATGACATGTCGTACAGGGAGGTGAAAACGCTGGCAAAAGACCGTCAAGCCTGGAAGTTATTCCACCGACAAGAGCTACGCTCTTAAATGTTGAATGAATGAATGCTTTCTCTGCTGCTTGGCTGCTGATACACGTGAAAAAGTCTTCCCGAGGTACACGTGTAACGTACGAGGTAAACGTGTGTAACGAGGTAAACGTGTACAACGTTCTAGTCTCAAATGCTCTGTCTTATATTTAGCTCGATGCTGCTCTTAATGCTAAGGCACTATCACAAGGATACAAAACTGTAATCCAAGTCAAGAATACTGATACTCCACCGAAAGTTCCCAAAAAACTTGACTCATGGCGTATCTTTGATATGGCCAGAAAATGTGCGGCAGATTGTGCTCGTGAAGGGATACACACTTGAAAAAATGTTAAAAGTTTCGATACTGTTTATCAACTGTAGCGTGGCTAAATGTTACTAAACTGAAAATCATGAAAACCATTACCAGGTGAAAGATTAATCAAAGCCCGGTTAAAATAAACTGGGCGATTGTTAATTTGTTAATTACGAGGAAAAATTAAATACGTACTTGTTTAAGCTCGTTAATTTATTATTCATTTTGCGTTTTGTTTAACTTGATTATTTGACTTGTGGTTTACAATTTATGGTTTGATCTTATTTTATTTGAATGGGTTAGTGCTGGTTTATAATAATTTTGTATATATAGTATGAAGGTCAAAAGATCCATCCGCAATACAAAAAGAGAACTAATTTTTAAGGTTACGAGTAAAAGCTACATGTAGAGCCGATAAATCGAATTAAAGAATCAATTAATTTTCATATCAATCGACGTACATCAATCAATTAGGCGCTGCCACACGAAATGTGTCAGGCGGTAATGTGAAGTGACAGACTGACACACATAATTTTGTTTTGTCCAACATTTCACAAAATTAAAAAATAGTATTAATATAGGCTCTCACAATGTAGTTGGTCCATCGATTTCCAAAAGGGCCAGTTCGAAGCGGCCTGCATTCATCGTTTTCCTGCGGTCTCTTTTAGGTCGTCTGTCCTCCTTATGGGTGGATGTCCTACGCTGCGCTTACGGGTCCGTGGTCTCTATTCGAAAACTTTTCAACCCCATCGGCCATCTGTTCTGCGTACTATGTGCCCTGCCCACTGCAACTTCAACTCAAGGGCGGCTTCAAAACGTCAAAACAAAAAACTTTTGATCGACGACTTATCAAAATTCGCGAAAAAATTATCAGCTGCTTCATATATATTTTGTCAGGTATGGGAGTGAATGATTTTTTTTGAAGTGAAAACTTCTTTAGGCGCGTTGAGTACATTTCGGATGAACAAAAATTATGGAACTCGCGTCATCGTTACCGAACGCTGTACCATGAATTTTAAAACAGCGCCATCTCTTGTAGAATAGTTGAATTACTACTTAAGTTTTCACTTCTGACGTTTTTTTTTTGGAACAGCTGATTTTTTTTCACGGATTTCAAAAAGTCGTGGAACAAAGTTGTTTGTTTTTTTTTTGAAAGAGGATGTCAACTGATTACTGTAGGAGCTAGCCCTGTAGATATTTAAAACTTGGTATAAAAATCAATAATCAACCACTCAATAAAATACATTTAGCAATCGAAAGTTTGTTAAAAAGTTCGTCAAACAGTCGAATCTGCTGCCAATTCAAGTCGAATCATTTTTGATTATTTGATTAAGAGTTGATCAAACTCGATTGCCGTAAATCACTAGTTTACGGCTCTCACCCGAATGCGGAATTATATGGATGGCCCAGATAAGGAACACTAAAAACTTATTAACGACTTTTAAACGCCTGTTTATGGCGTCGAGATATTTACTCGTAAACCATAGCGATTCAGGGCGATTAGATGGTCCTTTTGTTGTGAGTCCTTGGATGGAAATAAAAGTGGAAACCCAGTGTACAAGGCTTAAAGTATAATGTAGGTATGTATACTCGTACTAGGTAACACAAGGTGATCTATTACACACGATATATATTTAATAGTTTGAGAATGTAAAAGATCACTTACTCGCATGTGGTACATAAAAGGTATACTTTTCATCACTAGTGGTATGCCTTATTTACACTTTGTTAAGTGCAAGCGCGAGAAATAAATAATAATAATAAATAAATATCTGGGACATTATTGCACACATGGTCATCTAAACTAAGCAAAGCTTTTAATACAATACAATATCACTTTATTAGACACCATATCAAAAAATATAAAAACAAAGTTACTTAAAATTAATACAAAAACCGGCAGTATGGCTGCCAGAGACTGATATACCTACATACAATATATATTTTTAAACACATCATCATCATTTCAGCCACAGGACATCCGCTGCTGGACATAGGCCTCCCCCATCGATTTCCAAAGGGACCAATATTTTTAAATACATACTTAAATAGATATTAACACCCGGACATAGAACAAACGTAAATGTTCATCAAACAAATGTAATAAGTGAGTGAGAAATGATTTTTTTTAATGTCAAGTGTTGGCTGTACTCGGAACATTTACACAGTGTTTAATCGGTTTTGAAGGTTCAAAGTAACCAGTACGGATGATCAGCGGGTAGAGGGGAGAACGTTGTTGTGTAAGCCCCCCCCCCATATTTTAAAAATTGTTACGGGTTCTAATTACTTGACTTCACACTTACACTTGTTATTTGCGCTCATCACTTAACAGCGCATCCGTTTACACGCTGATTTTACTAATTAATTAACATTACACTTGATACTTAACAAAGTGTAAATCAGTGGCCTTAGTACGAGCACTTGCGAAAAAGTTATCGTTACGTAAACGAAAGCAAAATGTATGAAAACTCGAATAGCGCCTCTATCGGACGTGAAAGGAAACTGAATTTTTCATACATTTGCTATCGTTTACGTCACGATAACTTTTTAAGTTCTCGTACTAACCCCACAGGTATAAGATAAAACAAAACAAAAAAATTGTTTGATTTTTAATTTCTCACAAAAAATTTAGCAAATTAACAGATTCACACCACAGAGGTTTTACATAGTTGTTAATTTCACAGAGTAAAAAGTTTCTAGTATGGTACGGACCCACATGGTAGTAGAAAAGAAAAAAGTAAGCTCAATGGTATTTTTTGAGATGGGACTAGTTATATTTTTAAATAAGTTTTCAAAGTGATGTTTACCGCCCACATTTTTAATTCATCAAAGACCAACTTACGGAGCGCTTGTGATATAAAATACTTACCTAGTGAATGAATAAGTGAATGAATGAATAAGTTAATACTCGTAAAGTAGCTATTTCAAGCTTAGGGAATAACTTCAGAACGTAAAAACCGGCAACCAATTACGCATAATTATTTTGGGATTTATAAATTTTTTTTATTACAAATATATCGGCAATGGAATTCAGCAATCATTTCAATTAAATTTTATCAGAGCATTTTTTATCTTAAAGGATTTTGGCGTCGCACGTCTTGTGCATTTGGCAGTGTCAAGTATCTATTGAGATATTAAGTTTTATTAGATATCGTCTAAGTAGTCAATCAAGTGCGCAAGTTCAGTAAAGCAAATCACGGACAAGACCAAATCATGCCCTAGTAAAGTGATGGAGACTTTACTAGAGGTTTCTGTGGAGTTTTGGAAACATTACAAAAATACATGTTTCATTTCGATAAAATTACTACTTACCTACGCTCAAACTCTTAATAATTAATAATAATCCACCATAATTATATTATACATTATTATTTAAATTTATTTATGCCTTAATTTATTTCCTGACAGCTTTTAACTATAATAAACTTATGCTAAATCCTTATAAATTGTGTGTGTATAAATTGTATAACATTGAGAATGCCTAGCCTGTTACCATAAAAAAATACACACACACAGACAGAATTTATTAGGTAGTTTTGACATTTAAAATTATTAATAGCTTTACCAAGTGAAATATAGTTTTGAAACTTTAACAAGTACTGTATTCGAAATTTAGTTTCAGCTACCATTTATTTGATAAACTGACCCAAGTAAGTGAGAGGATGCCAAGAAAATATTTCAATGAAATTTATATGTGACCAAAGATTAAGTAATTCAGGCAGATATAGCAGAAATATGGCTAGCTAGTAAGTTTTAATGGTTGAAAACGGATTTTCACGTTTTAGTGATTAATTTTGCTTGAAAGTCTTATTAAATAGTAGAATTTTCGTCTGGCAAACGTTTACGTGATTGTGTGAATTAGGTTTTGGTATTATTGGTATTGACAAGTGATGGCATAGAGAAATTAAGACGAGGTGTTTAACTGCAGGCTTTTTGAAAAAACTCAGAGTAACACAGCGGGCAATGGAGAGAGCTAAGCAATAGAATCTGGAACGATAATTGAAAGATCGCCAAAGAACTAGAGTCACCAACATAGCTATTAAAATTTGCATATTGAAGTAGGCAGGCGAATTGCTCGAAGTACCGATAACCGGTTGGAAAGAGAGGGTCTTGAGTGGAGACCATGAACGGGAAGACGCAGCGTAAGTAAACCTCCCACTAGATGGACCGATGACATCGTGAGAGTTGCGGGCATCCGGTGAATGCGGATGGCAGGCTGTCGTTCAGTGTATTCTAAGGGGCCTATGTTCAGCAATGGACGTCTTCTGGCTGATGATGATGACAATATATAATATCGATCGAATTGAAAACCTTGTCTTTTTTGACGTCGATGAAAAGTTAAATAACTGTCACTGACTGCCTGACAATAACTAAATCAAAAAAATCTAATAAACTACTTTATATACGAAACTGAGACAGCAATGTATATTTTTTTCATCTGCCACGAAATAGTGTAAACTCATTCACACGCTGAGTGTATTTTATTAAAAAACGATGATAGCTCAGTCGCTCAGTCGCTCAGATAGTGATCAGTGAAGGAAAATATCATGAGGAAACCTTAGCATGGTGGTGGAGCACTCTCTAATGCCCAGCTGGCTAGCTACCACCTACGCTACTCAAGTTAAAAATCTATCATCAAGCACCTAACGTTATGTTTTGGCTACCCATTCCTATTAGGTAAGGCATGTTTACCATCTTCGACTCTTTACGTTAACATTAAATGAGCTGTAGTCAAAATTCTAGCCCCCACCACCACCATAAAAAACGACTATTTGTCGTGGTCGTTATTAACCGTTAAAAACAGTAGATTTAGCTCCAAGAAAACCGCTAGCTAAACAAATATTTTTGACCATAATATCAAATCATCTCGACTGGTTTGTTTATACATACATCTAGACACGTTATGTGGTCTATGCCAAGTGACAGCCATCCGATCCGGCGGCAAACGAGCTCGCAGCCAGTTCCCGCCAGCAGGAAATGAGCACCGTTTGAAGTCCTTCGCAAGAGGGCCGCAAACTGAAGTGTAAGGCGTTGACTACACGGACTATTTTATGTACCCTTTCTGTAACATGGTATTTAATGTGTTCACTACCTGAAACAGTTGATAGTGATAGGAAGATAAAAGCTGAAGGTCGGGCTGAGTCGCGTTCCTTGACCCAGAGGCCTATGTTCAGCCGTGGATTATACAGTATAGACTGATTATGATGATGATGATAATTTGAAGTTTCTTTGCGCGATAGAATCTGGAACCAGGACAGTCGAAAAACTAGGGTCAAATATAATGGAGTCAGACATAGCTATTAAAATTTGCAAGTTGAAGAGGCAATGGGCAGACCACGTCTCTCAAAAAACCGAGAATCGATGGGAAAGAAAGTGTCTTGAGTGGAGACCACGAACCATAAGACGCAACGTAGGCAGGCCTCTTACTAGATAGACCAACGACATCGTGAGAGTCGCGGGCATCCAGTGATGGCAGGCTGTCGATCAGTGTAGAGTTCTAAGAGGGACGCCTATGTTAAGCAGTGGACGTCTTCTGGCCGATGATGATGATGATAGTTTGGAGAAATCTCCCTTTAGAAAATTGCACTCTAAGACATAATTCAGTGACAAAGTAATTCAGTGACCAACAATATTTCAATATACAGAGGAAGGAGACATTTATAAGGAGGTAGTGGTTTTAATTCAGCTTGCAAGATGTGACCAAAACAAACAAACAATCATACAAACATTGCAAGTTAAATAAAAGCTGGTAACAAGCATATTAGTATAATCATTACTGTGGCCAAAAAGAACTAAAATAATATAACAGAGTATTTACTTAACCAGTAACCAGCAAGTATTGCTATTCTGGGGCGAAGAAGGAAATTGTTCGAGTAAATCATAACTTACAAGTGTAGTTTGGCGACCACAATGGTGGTATGTAGCAAATCAATAAAGTTTTATAATACACTTGAAACTGGCTATCATATTGAGCTAGCCAGAGAAGTTTTCTTACTTGTTTGTGTTAACTTGGGTACCATCTGAAACTAGTCATAAATAAGGTAATACAAAGTTTGGAATTTTAGTTTTGTAACTTGTGTGTTTAAACGGGTACAGCCAAGCGAACGAACGTTAATAAATAAATACTGGCGAGCAAATTATCATCATCTTTATCAATCTATTATGTTCCTACTGATGGGACACAGACCTTCTCTCAGAGAGACCAAAACATCCTAGGATCTTGTTGGATTTCCTGGAAACATTATGTTAAATATAGAAAAATGTGGCTTGCTCGAAAATAAGCAGGCGCTTTCAGTTGCTCTTGTGTAGTCTTTTAAAGGGTAAACCTGCGAGACATAACCTTGAATACGAAATATTAAAACAAAAATCTATCGAACGTATGCAATTATGGATCAAGACGAACAAGACAGAAATTACTTAAAACACTGTTTTAAAGTATCGCGGTTGTTCACTACAGTTATATGATTATTTACGGGATATTTACCGTGGTAAGGTTGTGGAAGGAGCTCCCGATATTTCGGCGCAGTTACATGCACCATGTTCACGGGTAGACTGAACTTTTTGCAGTTCTTGGACATATCGTTTTTGAGCAATGGCGTCGAAATAAATAATTTATTTAAGTACAAAACAAACTAAGCTTTATAGTCTTGAGCATCGGCGCATAGTTGCTAGTCTATCGGTTTTTTATCGGATACATTTCAGAGAGTGTGCCTCAAATTTGCATGACCAAATTCCTTCCTGCCCATGCATTTTTCTATCGAGATGCCAGAGCGGGCACGAAAACTTGACACCGCTTTATGGTTAATGTTCTGAAAACCCGTACGAAGCGCTGTGATTACATTTATATTGTGCGAACTGCTAGTCTGTGTAATGCGCTGCCTGAATGGGTGTCCCCCAATAGATACAATCTGGGTGATTGGTCTTCAAATCACGAGTGAATCGGTTTTTTCAAGACAAGCGTGCTCCATCGTAGACGGCATCACCGCTTAACATCAGGTGAGTTGGCAGTCAAGTAAGCCAATTATCAATTTAAAAAAACAGACTTCATCAGAACTGGACTAAATTGAAACTGGACCAAATGAGAAGCACCAGCATTCAAATAAAAACAGGAATGATCAAAATCGGTTCACCCTGTAAAAAGTTCTGAGGTAACAAACATTAAAAAAAACAGTTGAATTGATATCCTCCTCCTTCTTGGAAGTCGGCTAAAAACACTGACAATGCCTTACGTACCTATATTGTCACTCCATGGTGTCCCAGAGAGTTCAAAGCAAAGACTTTCTATCTTAGTAGCTATATACCTAGTCTGTGGTTCAAAGCTACGTTTGCCGATTCGTTTCCACTCCATAACACGTCCTACTCAACGGTTATCGTCTCCTTATTACCGAGCACTACTCACTGAGCGCCTTCGTACAATCTCTTTGTATAACTTTAATTTTGTACTAATACTATGGTAATGAAATAAACGTAGTTATAAATGTTATTCGAGTCGACACAGAGATCACAATGTCACGTATAATTTGTATAAAACATCTTCATCGCGGATGTAACGACCTCACAAGCGTTTTCAAGACGTTAATTTGACAGTAAGTAATAACGTAAGTAAGTAACTCCGCCCCTTTCAACGCGCAGAAAACAATATGAAAGCAGTATAACAATTTGTGACGAATTAAAATGCAATTTTCAAGATCTATAAAACTGGTAGATCTTTTAGGCCTAGTCACCTTTAATGCCTAGTCTTTTAACCACATTTCACCAGAGTGCTTAGTACAAGTTTTTCAATTGCGTTTAACTATTGGTTCGCGTTCGCGCTCGAAGAACTGACGACCGATGGGGAAGAAAGGTTCTTGAGTGGAGACCACGAACTGGAAGACGCAGCGTAGGTAGGCCTCCCACTAGATGAACCGACGACATTGTGAGAGTCGCGGGCATCCAGTGGATGCAGAGGATGTAATTCAGTGTGGAGGTTAAAAGGGGAGGCCTATGTTCAGCAGGGGACGTCTTCTGGCTAATGATGATGATGATGAATACCAACTCATATAGTACAGTTGGTAAACCTAGGTAATAATAATTAATAATAAAATATTCAAGAACGTTACAGAAAAAGTTTTAATTCTCCAAATTTTCCTCTAGGTATTCTCTCGTATGACTATAACTGCACTAAGTAAACGAGTTTCAAATTATCAAAGTTAGTAAGTCGAAAATTCGCTCGGTTCTCGCCATTGAAGTAGTTTCGACGACAATGTTAATTAAATTCCTCAGCAGCATCTTTGTCTATTAAATGAACAAAGATTTCAAATGGATTTGTTCATGTAAATCTAACAAGTACGGCGTTAAGGATTGTATTACGGTAAGGTTGATAGTGAGGTAATTGAATAATGGACTTGTTGACTGATTATTGTTTTACCTTATAAACGGTGCGAAGTAGTATCTGACTGACCTGGGGCTTTACCCCTAGCTTCACTTTTGCGAGCCAACTTTTAGTAGGTACCTGATAGGTACCTAAAATTAACAAACTCATTTAAGCTGCATCGTTTAAAAGCGTCTAACTTGAATGAACGAAAACCCGTTTTACTATGCGTGTATGCGTGAAAATAGCAAAGCTTGGCGGCTATCAAATAACTACCGCTTATCGTAGTTGATGGTATGCGGGTCAACATTTCGAGCTAGGGGTAAGGCCCCTGGCCTGACTTATTTAGTACCTAAATTTCGTGCAGTTTAGATGCCATCACTCAATGTGAAGGGAAACATCCTTCTATATAAATAGTACTAATCCACTATAAGGGTAAGCGAATTAGAATATAAAATAATTTGGTCAGACATTTTGTTTATAATACGGGAATTGCGTAAGATAGAATGACGTGACGCATGGGCAGATTAAAAAAACTGCTCTGGTTTCAGTTATGAAATGAAATAGAGTATTGTCCAGATTGTCATTCATAACTTATTCAAATACTAATTATATTAATTGGTGGACAGAAAATTAAAAATAAAAATTAGACATTGAAAATTCAAAATTAATGTATTTTTTTTAATTTAGACTCACTTGGGATAACGCAATGTTCTAACGATACCACAGTCATCTTACCGACATTTATGATGTATCGATATTTTCCCCGCTCTATTATTTATATTAGTTTGTCACCGGAACTACCTGTACCGGGACCACAGTTTAGAAAATGCAGTAAGATCATAGAGTAAAGTAGACGGATATCTAGTTTTTATATCAAATTTCTTTATTTAAGCTGTGTGATATTTACAAAAAAAAATGCTAGCTACATTCGAAAAAAAAATAACCTACTTTCTACAAGATTCTACAAATGCACAGACTGCCTTAATAGTTAGAATGGTTTGTTTACTTTTTTAGTGCGTTTGCGTTTGGATTTCGTTTGTCCGCCAACTCGCCTGTTGTTTCGAACATCTTTGAGCGCTGACCCGATAATTATCCATAGTTTAAAATAACTGTCTTTGTTTAGAAGTGAAAGTTATTTTTGCATGACGTGAACTAAGAGAAAATTTAGAAGACGTTTTCACACTCTATAAAATAAAAATAAAATGTCTTTGTTTCAGGAATTAAAAACCCATGTTTTTATGTTACATTAATGAAACAAAAATAGTATAAAACATTATCTAAATAAAATAGAAATCTTGAAAAGTAGCCAATAGTGTCAAAATTTAAATTATACTATCGACTATACTTAGTAAAATTGTTTCTGATATCTTAAAGTATATGTAGATTTTGTCAATACTCAGTGAAATTTAGTTTGAATGTATATTTTTAGGGTAAATATTGAAGATCCAGCGATTCGGGTCAAACACGTCCGAAGCGAAGAGGACTCTTGAAGCCGCTCAACGTGTCGGCTCAACGATTTGTAAGGAGCCATTCACGGGACAAAGACATGCCGCCTATGATGTGGTCAATGTATTCCGTTTAAGATACTTTAATAAGCTCGTTTACATACATCATAAGCATGACAATGTATAAATCATCATTTCAGCGTATCATATTCCCACAGCTGGGACACAGGCCTTCTCTTTGAGAGAGAGGACGGGCCGTAATCAACCATGCCTGCCCAGTCATCATCATCAGCCAGAAGACGTCCACTGCTGAACATAGGCATACCCCTTTAACCTCCAAACTGAGCGACATCCTGCAATCTCTATCCACTGGATACCCACGACTCTCACAATGTCATCGGTCCATCTAGTGGGAGGCCTACCTATACGCTGCGTCTTCCGATTCGTGGTCTTCATTCAAGAACCTTTCTTCCCCATGGGTCATCAGTTCTTCGAGCTGGTCCAGTGCATATTGGTGAATGTCATATGCTGTGGTCATATATCTTTAAACTTTTTTTGAGGTTCTTGGACATACCGGTTTCCTCACCATGTTTTTCCTTTACCGTTTCTGCGCGATGACATCGAAACTGCACGTAATGTATTTAGGTACTAATTGAGTCATTAGTGCAGGGCCGAGGATCGAACCGGGTGCCGTCAGATTGTAAAGCGCACATGCTACCGCTCGGCCACCATAACTTTGGTGCTTTGGTGCTTGTGATGTTAATCAAGAACTACTACTTTTTAATTGATTTTTAAAAAGGAGGAGGTTCTATGTTCCACTGTATTAAAAAAACGATTTCTCCACAAATTATGAATTGAATTTTTTGTTTGGTAGGCCATACTTCAGAGGTAGTTTATATAAATTTCATCAAAATCAGTTTAGTAGATTGGTTAACTGAAAAAAAATACCGACTTCCAATAAAGAGGTGGTTAAAAAAAAACTTACCTCAGAACTTTCGACTGTGTGAACAGATTTTAATGATAATTTTTTTTATTTGAAAGCAGGTGCTTCCCCCATTTCAATTTGGTCCAGTTCTAACGTTTTCATGAAGTCGGCTTTTTATATTGATAATTATTTTAACTAACATAAATTATTATTATTTATAAATCTTGTTATATTGGAAGTTATTCCACTGTGTCACTGAACTAGAACTTCACTGGCACAATCGAGCTAATCTTATTGGTTCTCTAATCAATTAGCCATTCCGTCGGGAGCGCTTCGGGGCGGGAGGGATGAGCGATGGTATGAAATGTGACGCTACTACAAGGAGATTATTAGAATTTTATCCGTGAATTAATTAATCCGCCTAAATTGTATGGCTAAGCAGGCCTGGCGCACTCCGCACTTTAGGTATGAAGCTACAAGTAGTCGACAGGTCGGACTTGCCGTGCCCGCTGCCGCGCGATAGACAGAGATAACGCGACAAGAATTACGCGATAAACAGAGAGGCAACTGTTTATCGCGTAATTCTTACCGGAATTTACCGGAAGATGCAGCGTAGGTAGGCCTCCCACTAGATGGACCGACGACATCGTGAGAGTCGCGGGCATCCAGTGGATGCAGATGGCAGGTTGTCGTTCAGTGTGGAGGTTAAAGGGGGAGGCATATGTTCAGCAGTGGACGTCTTATGGCTGATGATGATGATGGTGAGAGAGGCAACTTCTAGGTTAATATAGCAGAAGGTAGTTAGTGCTCACACGTCCTGAATTGGACTTTATTGTGTGGTAGTAAGAGTCGCTACTTATTTAAATGCTCTTGCGGAGTGAATCTTCTGTACTTGTATTAGGTATATGTATTCTGTGGCCTAGGCTAGTTCAATCTACCCGTATCCATAGTAATAACCTCAACTTTTCCTGACTTTAGTCAATAGTGTGTTATCTAAGCCCGAGTCACAGGATGCCAGAGGGCTGTATGATGTGTACCGTGCAGCTCTCAAGGAAAGAACACACATAGGAAAGTAATAAGTTACAACGGTGTCATTTAATTAAAACCCTGTATAAAAATCAAAATAAAATTACCTCGCTTTTTGCGAACACAATGAATAATAAATAGGTACTACTGCTTAAAAATAATCCAAGTTTCGGTAAAATTAACTTTGACCAGAACCACAAGATGCTTGTTCAAAGTATCCTGACCTAAGCAAACGGAGTTTGTTTCGTAATCATTGTTTGGCAGTTTCTTTCGCTATTGTAATAACTTAACAATGGCCTATCCTTAAAAGTTTGTATCTTTGCCTCAGGCAATCCAATAACAGAACCATTTTGTTACTTGTGGATTCTTTTGAATTTTATTTTTACGGACAGGGCAGTATGGTTTTATTTTCTGTATTTTCATCAGAGTTCTCCGGATCTAGATAATTGTTTTTTTTTAGTAATACGTATGATGGAAGTTCGCCTCGTACTTGGCCGGTGTTTATTATTTGTTGTAATACTTTAGATCGAGCATTGTACCAAGTTAGACGCTCGCTTGTAATCCGGTCCTTCTCGTCTGCTTTTTCGTCCTTAACCAGTTGAGTGTTACCAGAGATGACATAATGGTTTACTGCAAAGTGATCCTTAACAGCTGGCCTTTTCGAAAAACTCAGCGAAGAAGAAATGCATAGCGGGCAATGGAGAGATCTATGGTCGATGTTTCTTTACGCGATAGAATCCGGAACAAGGATATTCGCCGAAAAATCAAAGCCACTGCCACACAGCTGCCAAGATTTACAAATTGAAGTGGCAATGGACAGGCCACATTACTTAAAGAACCTATAATCGATGGGGAAGAAAGTGTCTTCAGTTATATGTGTAACAAATACTAATAGTGGGTCAACTCCTTTGTTTAACCGCAACATACCTATATGGCTGGCTCGATGTCTAGACGCGAAGGGGTGTCACAACCCAAATCAAATAAAAATAGCCAGTGGCCCAACTACGAATGTTCGCGTAAAATACTTACTATATCGAATTTCATACAAATTTCAAGTTCGAAATTCAATATTTGTATGAATTTTGATAGTATTTATTTTATGCGAATATTTGTACTGGGCCACTGGCTAGTTAGCAATATTAGATAATAATAATTTTTCAATTTTATTTTATCTGTATTCCTCCTAGCACATTCCTACAAACAAATCTCTCGATTCTGCACAACTAATTATATCCAATACATTTATCCCTTCCTTTATTATACATTTGCTAGTTTGTAATTCTAATGCACCGAGGGGACAGCAGATGGCGCTACCGTTGCAAATCCAGCCTCTTATTAAACAGGGGAGGTGTCACAGACTTAGTAGATAGAGTTTGATAATATTGTATCAAATATACCAATTTTTACCTAACTGCCCAAAAATAAGGGTTATGTTTTTCGGGCGTATGTATGTATACATTTTTTTTATATTACCTCATATAGCCAAATGAAATTTTGCAGTAGTCCGGTATTTTGTTTTTCTTTTTATAATCTACTTGTTTATAACTATGCGACATTTTTATAATAAAAAAATATCTAATTAAGGTTATATTTTTATTTGTTTAATTAAATTTGTTAATTGAAATGAAAATTAATACAAATTAATAATGGTTTAATTACGAAAAATCCACACCTTTTGATTTACTAATTTATTATGCGTTTAATAACCAATGTTGTTCAAAATCTACCTTCATAATTTTTTAATTAATTAATGTTAAATCGTAATAAGGTACCATAGAAACCGAAAGTAGAAAAATATTTTTTTCAGTGGTGGTTTCTTTTGTAGATTTTTTTTACCAAACCAATTCCATTTTATTCAACTCTTAAATAGTATACATATATATAATAGTATACATGTATATCTTAAATAGTAGTGTGCAAATATCACTGAGAATTGAATTAATGGAAAAAAAAAGTCACTGGACATAAATATTAACATCAAATATCTAAGCGTGACGAGCGCAGTGCTTAAAACTTTTTTATCTTATCAAACTAATATTATAAATACGAAAGTGTGAGTGTGTATGTTTGGTACTCCTTCACGCAGAAACAGCTAAACAGATTTGGATAAAATTTGGAATATAGATAGTTTATATCCTAGATTAACGCATAAGTTACTGCTATTCATCACCTGCGGGGCGCAGCTAGTCTATAATCTATGAATATAAATAAATATTCGGGACATTTTAACACACAGGGTGTGGATATTGGTGTAAAGAAAAAAACCAAAAGGCGTTGTCTATAAATAAAATGTTCTCTGTCTGTGAGATTTACGCACTGCTCAGGGATTAAGGGATTAATTTAAGAGGTAGTTTTGTAGGGGATGGCTTGTAATCAGCGATTTTGAGGTTTGATTGTGAATCGTGTACTGTAATAAAAAGAAATGGAAGCTTTTAGTGATGTTTCGGTGGTTGATTATCTATCCTATTTTGTATTGATAAGTAAGGACGTAGCAAATTGACTCTTCTATGCTAACAGTTTAGTGAATATTTTGTGTTCGGAAACCTTTGCGGACCGTTTCATTAGTTTAAAATGCCAAGTGCTGTGGTAAGTTATAGCTCTGTGGTAAATGTACCGCCATTTTACCAATAAATAAAAAAAAAAAAAAACGAGGTTTAGTTAGGTTAAGTATGATAAGTTTAGTATACTTGTTTACGACCAATTTAATCTGTACTGGTCACGGGCTAAATGATTTTATGGCATGTGCCAATATATAAACAGCTTTGACGTTTGACATGTCATGTGATTTGTCTGTGTAAAAAACGCACAGATCTAGGAGCAAAAAATGCGAGGTCTGTGGAAAAATGTCTTGTTTTTCATCTGTCGAGAAAATTGTAGCGTAATAGATTTTAGATTGTAATTTGGTGTTCCTTTTTGGAACAGTTTTTAGAATATGTATCTAAGTTTGTATTGCCAACTTGTAGTCAAGTGGTGGTGGTTGACCATAGTGATCAGAATCTGCCCCCAACACGATGGCAGACAATAACACCTATGTGGCTATTGGCACAGAATACATAATACACATTGGCCTCCTCGCGTGGCAGATAGGAATATTCACTATCCTGTAAAACCCGAACGGAAAAAAGCGTAATATCGGTAGATTTATTTAATCGTTTTATATATCTGGGACTTTTATGCACACATGGTCATCTGACCCCAAACTAAGCAAAGCTTGTAATATGGCTGCCAGAGACTGATATACATACATATATTTTTTTTAAATACATACTTAAATAGATATTAACACCCAGACATAGAACAAACACAAATGTTCATCACACAAATGTTTGTCCTAGATGGGAATCGAACCCACGCCCCCAAGCACAGAAAGTAGGATCACTACCAACTGAGCCACCGAGGCAGCGAGTATATTACGAAATTAACAAAAGACTTAGTGAATTCTATCAAAGTTTTAACTTCCAAGTCAGCTAACTTGAGTACGATATAAAAAAATATTTTATTGTATAATATTCCCGATGTCATTCGGCGGGTCATCAAATCTTTATGGCGAAATGTGTTTATGGAAAGGCAATAAAATAAGCCAACCACTGAGCATTAGAATTGGGTTAAATGTGTTTTAAATTACTGGCATGATGTCTTAATAAACTACGTTTATGTTTTGATACAGTAAAGAATAAGTGTTTAAACTACTATAATATTTATGTTGGTAACTATGAAATGATGCGAACAGACTTAGCGAATGCACAAGAACAAAAAAGTTGGTGTGAACCTCAAATTAGATAAACAAATAAATATGACAGAAAATTTATTATGTATTAAGTATATATATAATTGATTCACCCACTTTTTCAAAATATCGCTTAACCGCTTAACGCAAAAACTGTAAGTAATCTCATTCAGTTTGACTAAAGGCGTCAAGTCGGGCGTCAGAAGCGAACCGGAAGACGCAGCGTAGGTAGGCCTCCCACTAGATGGACCGACGACATCGTGAGAGTCGCGGGCATCCAGTGGATGCAGATGGCAGGTTCAGTGTTGTTCTGCGATAGATATGACAGACCCATCGCCACTTCACAAAAAACAATTCAATAAAAAAAAAGTTCATTTGATCAAGGGGTTGCAAAGATATTTAAGGTCGCGACTGTCATGAGGTTTCAGTTCGGGGCGAACTACATGCATCATTATTTATAAAATAAAATAAAACTTTTGTTTCGGTCTCTACCACTTGATTATTATATTATAGCACATCCAGAAACATGTCGTTAGCTTATTGTTTCATGTTATATTAGAAATAGCTAAAAAAAATATGTATAAGTTGACAAAGGAAACGGACCCCGGAGTCCGTGGAGATGCAAAACAAACAATAAAAAACTTAGCTTCATAGAATACTCATAACCGATATACGAGCTAAACTAGGTAATGTCAGAGAGAAATGGAGCAGAATTTAGTAGACACAGTTGGCGTACGCTTTCCAGATACTAGTAAGCTGCACGACGAAGTGTGAAATGAGATAGGAACGTGCCAGCTTTCAAATCAGAACTGGGTTTTACTTACAGGCCGGTAATCTGTACTATCATGTAACTCGCAAATGTATAAACGCATTATAAGCTAATTTGACTGGGTTTTACTTATAGGTTGGTAATATGTAATATCGTGTAACTAGCATAATATGTATAAACTCTTTATAAGCTTATTTAAATGGGTTTTACTTACCTATAGGTTGGTAATATGTATATAATGTAACTCGCAAATGTATAAACGCTTTATAAGCTAAATAGACTGGGTTTTACTTACAGGCCGGTAATTTGTACTATCATGTAACTCGCAAATGTATAAACGCTTTATAAGCTAATATGACTGGGTTTTACTTATAGGTTGGTAACATGTATAATAATATAATATAACTCGCAAATGTATAAACGCTTTATAAGCTAAATAGACTGGGTTTTACTTATAGGTCAGTAGTAGAAACTATCATGTAACACGCATATGTATAAACGCTTTATAAGTTAATTTGTTCTATAGGGTTGTAAAGAATGGGTGTGCTAAGCTAAAAGTCGTTCATAATATGCAATGGGACTCACCATGAAATCGCGAAAAATCCTATCTTACTATAATCACACTAATAATATTATAAATGCGAAAGTTTGTGAGTGTGTGAGTGTGTATGTTTGTTACTCCTTCACGCTCAAACGGCTGAACGGATTTATATGAAATTTGGTATGCTGGTAGCTTATGTCCTGGATTAACACATAGGTTCCTTTTTATCCAGAAAAAAAAAAATTATTTGGTTCCTGTAGGATAACTTCAATAAATCAACTTCGTGCGTATTGAATGGATTTCGATGAAATTTGATATGAAGGTAGCTTATTCCTCGAATTATCACATCCTACTATCCTACTTTCCTACTAATATTATAAATGCGAAAGTTTGTGAGTGTGTGAGTATGTATGTTTGTTACTCCTTCGCGCTGAAACGGCTGAACGGATTTATATGAAATTTGGTATGCTGGTAGCTTATTCCTCGAATTATCACATCCTACTATCCTACTAATATTATAAATGCGAAAGTTTGTGAGTGTGTGAGTGTGTATGTTTGTTACTCCTTCACGCTGAATAACCCTGTAGGATAACAATCATACTAATATTATAATATGTTACTTTATTATTCCATCTTTCACGCAGCAACAAACCAACGACGTGATTTTTTATTGAGATAGTTCAATGACAATACTTAGTAGATATAGACAACTTTTTATCCCGAAAAAAAGACTATTCCCGTAGGATACCATAACCAACAACGGCTTAGTGAAAATTTGTATAGATATAACCAATGGGCCATATTAAAATATACAATACATTAATTGACCCCGTAACAAATGATGGTTCCCGTGGAGAAACTTAAAAGTAAAGTAAAAAAAAAACTTTTGATGTCGCGCGGTTTGCTGAGCCGCAAGCGGCCCGCCAGTTTCAGTATCAAGAAAAGGTGACGTACAATGAAGTAAAAAAAAAAAACTTTCAATATCGCGTGGTTTGCTAGGCCGCAAGCGGCCCGCGAGTTCGAGTGTCAAGAAAAGGTGATGTATAAACAAGTAAAAAAAAACTTCCGATATCGCGCGATATCTCAAACAACGCGGGCGAAGCCGCAGGCGGAAGCTAGTATAATATATATGCTGTTCCATACATTTTGTCAATTATGAATAACTGTTTTCTATGGAATGGCATATATTATTTCGCGATTTCAGGGTAAGATAATGATAAGTACAACCAACCCCTTTAGAAAGAAAGAAGGAAAGAAAGAAAGAACGACGGAAAGAAAGAAAGAAAGAAAGAAGGAAGGAAGAAAAGAAAGAAGGAAAGAAAGAAGGAAAGAAAGAAAGAAAGAAACAAATATTTATTTTGCAACAACAACTTAACATAAACAACATAATTATATATAATATGGTTCTTATGTAGTGAAGTTGTGTCACAAAAATGGCCTCAACTCAGCATAATGCTGTTGAAGCCTAGCGCTGATCTTTAAGTTTCCTCACGATGTTTTTCGTCACTGCTGTTAAGCGATGGCATCTGCACATAATAAGGACCAAATCGGGTGCCATCAGATTCAACTCACCTAAATTGCAGGTCCTGGTTGTTAATTTTGTAAAAAAAACCTCTATGGTAAATAGCTTCCATTATACAGGAGGTTTTCAAGCGACCTATAAACTCAGACATCAGTCTTCCACTCGGCCAATACGAACTTAATTTTAGTACTGGAACATGCGAGTGAAGCCGCGAGACACAGACAGTAATTAATAAAGCTTGTATCCATCTATCATGAATCTTAATTAGACGGTGTCAGCTGTTATTGTTATAAATTGATTCGCTAACTTTGTAGACTAGGAGTTAGTGAATAAGAAGCTGTTTTAGAATCACAAGTAAAACGAGCAGTTCTAGCTTGTTTAGATTATACAGGGCTATGTGGAAAGGGTGAACAGCCGCTAAAAAGCTAAGATAAGCTTAATAGGGTCCGTTATATTCACATAAACGATTACTTTTTTGTTTAAATAGAACGGCTGTCAAGGCATTTTTGTAAGAAATTTGTTGTAGGCACTTGCACCCATATATACCCATAGCACCCGGAACCCGGACCCGGGTATGTCCTAAAACTGCGACCAGAACCACCGAAGGATGGGCAGCAGCGTCCTAATAGTACACAGTAAACGTACTGCGATCCCCAAGCCGCCTGTCAAGCGTGGGGATTATGGCAACACCCCTCTCTATGAGGGAGGCCTGTCCAACAGTGGACGTTAATTGGCTGATGATGTTGTGATGTGTGTGATACCCATAGCAACTGTGTTAGCAACTGTGTCGCGGAGTTTAACCCGTTGACATAAATAAGAATGTTCAATCACATATCTGTACCTGGCGTCAGAGTTTCCTTATCTTTCCTGTTTTGTTATATTCATCATTGAACAACTTTACTACGGGACCAACCTTGAAATAGCAAGAGAAATGTCGGCTGTTTCATACATTTTGTCGAGTGGCAATGACCGTTTTCTATAAAACAGCTGATTATTTCGTGATTTTAGAATCGCTTACATAATAAAAGTTATATAGATGGGTACTATAAACCCCTTTCGGCTCAGTACGCCCTTTCCGCGTAACCGACTAGATGTGACTAACGTGTCTAAGTGAAGGGTTTATCTCACTAATATTAAAATGCGAAATGTTGTATGTTAGTCCGTAAGTGTGTAAGTATATTTGTTACATATCGTCACTGGTTTGTTTTTGAGATTAGACAAACAGGAAAGATATGGTAAGGTAGCGTGCGAACACATCAGGCGTTACATAGATAGATCGATAGAAACTCTTCGATGAGTACACCAGAAATAAAAATTACAAACAGATAGAAAACACTTACGAGCTAGTGCCACAAGTGGCACGCCTTATCGCTAAAAGGGATCTCTTCCAGGCTCCATTGGAAGTGCCAAGAAGGTGTGAAGTGGACGACATTTTATTTAAAAACCAAGTACTTAAATGAAATATTTTTCCCATAAATTAATTAGCTATAATTTAATTTAAAATACTAGCGGCCACATTTTGATTGGCACTTGGTTGATATATATTCGCTTAATTATAAATAATAAATATGGGTAAAAATTTGTTTTTAAGCAAAAACTTGATGACTGATCAAGATGCTGATCACATCAAAATGCTAGTAGGTACGTACAAATAGCTCTCAGCTCTTTGCCTATCATTAGCCTACTGATGTTATTTTCCGGATATTTCGTATCCTGGTTTCACCGTAGCTCTGAATAATATTATCTTTACCTATTGAAACTACGGAAATAATATAGCTGTATAGTTATCAAAATTATTTGGTGCCGTTTCAACCAACATAATTATCAATTTAAAAAACTGACTTCAAAATAAGTAAAATACGCAAATTAGCTTACTGGGATGACAATATTAAGTCATACAATTAGTAAACGAATCTTCCAGTTATAATTATTTAAAAACCCAACTACAGAACCAATTGTGATGAAATTTCTATTTGACCAATCTGAAAATATATCCTTTCAACCAAAACAAACAATTTTCGAAATCGGTTCATACCATGACGGAGTACTTAGGTAATATAAAAAAATACAACTGAATTGAACTGAGAACCTTTCTTTTTATGAAGTCGGTTATTAAAATGATATAAGATAAGACATAAGACTAAGAAAGAGGGTAGATCGTTTTGTCTGCACCTAACTTTGAACTGTTCTACCAACCATCCGCATTTTTCAGTCTTCCCGTGAACATGGTGCATGTAACTGTGCCGAAATATCTGGATCTCCATTAACAACCTTATCACGGTAAATATCTCGAAAATGTTCACGGTTCACGCCAAAATATCGGGAGCTCCTTCCACAACCTTACCACGGTAAATATACCGTTAATAATCATATAACTGTAGTGAACAACCGCGATAGTTTAAAACAGTTATAGTGTATAAAAGAGTGTTCGTTAAATGGAGAAAAGAAAAATCAATATTATTTTACTATTATAATATGTATTTACTAGTAATTACTACTAGTTACTTTGAAAGTCGAGATAAACACGTGCTATTACTAAAAACCAAAAAAAAACTAATTTCTTTAAATATTCGGTACGTATGATCGACAATCGAGGTTAATACGAGTACGAGGTGTTAGAAAGTGGGTACTGTTTATTTCTTAACTAGCCACCCGCCCCGACTTCGTACGGGTACATGTTCTATTATATATAAAGCTTTCGTGAAAAATTATCTTACTGATAGTGAAAACCGCATCAAAATCCGTTGCGTAGTTTTGAAAATCTAAGCATATATAGGCACAGACAGAGGGAAGCGACTTTGTTTTATACTATGTTGCTTAACAATGACGTATTGTTGTCATTATTTAGAGTGAGTGTGATGCTACATAGAGTGTATCATTGTATAGACAATAAGGTAAAACAACCAAAATCAAGTATTTTTGACGTTTTAGGGAGTTTGGCGTTAAATCAAGTGTCGCTATATAGAGTTTACACAACAGAAAATAACATATTTTTTTGTTTAAATTAGAACCATCAATGCATTTTTGTAAGAAATTTGTTGTAGCCACTTGCACGCATATAAACCCATAGCAACTGTGTTAGGAGTTTAACGCGTTGACATAAGAATGTTCAATCACACATCTGTCACAATACCTGGTGACAGTTTCCTTCTCATTTCCGTTCTATTTACTTCTCTTTTCTGTGGTTAACACTGTATACTTACCGCCAGCGATAAATACAAATATACATACACATTAAACGCGACGCGTGACCAAAATGCTGGCGTGTATCTGGCTCAACGTATAAGCATTGCCATTCAACGTGGTAATGCCGCCAGCATGCTGGGTACGCTGCCAACTGATAGTGGGTTTGAGCATTTGGATTGTCTTTAGATCTTCAACGGTCTATGGACAGTCTAACTGTTTATTTAGTGTTAGTTTTAGCTAGTATTTTGTTTATTTAATAAAGGTACTTGCCAGTTTAAAAAAAATTGATTATAGTAACGCAATACCAATATACTTAGTCTCTACGTGATCTCGTTAAAAACTCCCTAGGTTAAAAAAGAAGTAGCTACAATCCAAAATAAAAATGGCCTTTTCGTTTAGAGATAGTTTGATCTCCCTACGTCTGGCCCATCTCACGTATCACTAGACCTAAATCGGTGAATTCACGGTCGGCCGAGCGCATAATCAGTTCACACGTGATTTATGCCAGTATAGGTTAAACATATTATTAAAGAAGGTCAACTGTCTCATGTATTTTTAAACAAAATCCGAATAGCGAGTGTTCAATGACTGTGCAAATTAGTATCACTGGGGTTAGTACGAGAACTTGCGAAAAAGTTATCGTTACGTAAACGATAGCAAATGTATGAAAAATTCAGTTTCCTTTCACGTCCGATAGAGGCGCTGTTAAATTTTTCATACATATCGAATCGTTAAAAAAAGCATCAGAAGTGTAGAAGTAGAATAGTAGGTAGTCCGTTCTGCATCAAACATCATTGTTCTACGGCGTGGGTATAGCGGGCGAAGAAATTAGACATAGCTCGTACAAATAACAGCTTTTATTCCATAACACTATGATTAATCTTACAATGGAAAATAAGGTACTTAAAATTACTTGGGGACAAGGTATTCTGCTTAGTAACGAATGCTGCCACCGTCAAAACCAAAAGTAAAAGTACCACCATCAAAACCAAGAGGTAAAGTGCCACAGTCCAAAGCAAAAGAAAAGTCAAAGTGCTCCCCCGAGCCTCGAGTATCCGTGCGCACTCACTAGCGCCTCTGCCGGATGGTATGCCAGACTCGCTAGCTGATTGGTGGCCAACGACCCATCAGCGAGCCGCGTCAATAATATCCGGTACCAGCGTTATACCAGTGATGGTGCGACTTACATCACTAGTCCACCAAAACTAGGCTAGTTGCGATTAACTAAATATTTTATGATAAAATAAACTTAATTTGAATTTGAATTTAGCTAAATAATCTCATCCATAAAAACTATGCGCCGGAACTTTCGATAGAATGTTGAAACATCAACTGTCAGCCGTCTGCTGCCATCTGTCATTGTCAGTTCTGTTTCTTGCCACTCTAAAAATATCGACGCGCCTACATACATTTTGCTATCGTTTACGTAACGATAACTTTTTCGCAAGTGCTCGTACTAAGACCACAGGTCCTGCCTCTTAGATCTTCTTTCGAGTTGAAGTTACGTTTTTTTTTTAGTATATATTATTTCTAATTAAGTTTTTAGGTTAATAATCTAAGATAATTTTCTGCAAGGTGTTGATTTGCTACCAAGCAATGTTTAAGGAGGGTCTACATTTTACATCAATGTGAAACTGCTCTAATGCTGATATTGAATCTTAAAAATACTTATCAATGCATATAATACAAACGTGGGTACGCGACTTCGTACGCGTAGATTTTCATATAAACTTTCAATCCTTTTTTCCCTCCTTTAATCTGGTCCTTGCGCAAAATAACATAGCCTATACTTCAATCTCGTCTAATTAAGCATATTCGTGAAAACCGTATTTAAATCCGTCCAGTGGTTTAGATGTGCGTGGAAAAACAAAAAAACAGACAAAACTTCTGAAAACTTTTAACGTGTTCAGCTGTTTATTTTAAGACGCCTTGTGTGTTTTTTTTATATCTTGCATTTTTTTTTATCTGTACGTTTTTATTATAATATGTATAGATACTTAAGAAAGAAGAAGATTATATATTATACGACTTGACTTGTAATTTCTATAATTATATCAATAAAAAATCTATGTCTCTATCATAAAACACAATTTAATTATTAAAATGAAAATCAAAACATTTCTAAGAAAAATAACATTAGCTATGACGCTTTGCGACAACGCCTGGCCATCCCCCTAAAAGTGTTTTTTTTTTATGTGACTTTGCTGTCAGCCTTGCGGCCTCTACAGCTTGACCGGACTAGCTGGTGACTAGGGCGTTTGTTGGGTGAACATGATTATGATTTTTGGGTGACAAGCGCAAGGGCACCTCGGAGGTACGAGCCTCGGCTTGGGCCGTCGCCGGGCCCCTAAAAGTGAGTCAAGTCTCTGATTTTATTCTGTACTTGCACGCTGGCGAGTTTGAGGTCCATATCTTGATATATGATGCTTTACACTTTGCTGAAGTTTACAAGATTAAGTAGTTTTGTCGGGAGGTGTTTTGTGTTAAGTTACTTGGAAGTTATGGATGATATATCATGAAGAATGGTTGGCTATAAAATATTAAAAGCGATGATAGTGTCTTTTTAACCGACTTCCAAAAAGGAGGAGGAACTCAATACGACGTTTTTTTAAATGTTTGTTACCTCGGAACTTTCGACTGGGTGAAACGATTTTGATGATTATTTTTTACTCGAATAAGAATGCCAAAACAAAAATTAAGAGCCAAAACGTGCATTAAAAAAATACAAAGCCAAAAAAATCATACCAAGTAAAAACATTTTTTTGGAACTAAGTTTTGTGAAAAGTCTTGGGACTAAAGCTGTAAGGTATGATGTAAGAAAACTAACTGCGAGAGATTTTAACTGAATTAAAAATAACCCTGTATAAATCTTGCTGTCTGCAAGTAAATTACTCGGCTAGAAACATTTACAGGCCCCAATTAATTTCAATTACTAGGAGCCGGGTATGTCCTAAAACTGCGACCAGAACCACCGGAGGATGGACAGCAGCGTCCTTTAGTACACAGTGAACGTACTGCGATCCCGAAGCAGCCTGCCAAGCGTGGGGATTATGGCAACACCTCTCTCTAAGACAGAAGCCTTTGTTCAGCAGTGGGCATTTAATAACTGATGATTATGATAATGACGGTGAATTACGTTCAAAACTTGAGTAAACTATCTACGCAGCTACTCAAATAAATTTCTGACCGGTTTTGTCTTTGTTACTAAACTATTCCATAATATGACACGCTTAGCCAAGTTTTCATGAATATTAGTGCTTAACTTGTTTGCTAATCTCAGTTTAAGTACTGGGTATTGTTAAAGTCATTATGGCTTTAACACTAGTTCCACAACTTTATCCAATTTCATCTCGTAATGCTATTTAGCTTAGTTAATACAATGTTGCATACAGAACAATGTAATAGTTTGTACCTTTAATTTATTCTGTATCGTGGATACAGATTTTGTATGTAGATAACTTTTAGGGATAGGATACATACATATATATTTTTAAATACATACTTAAATAGATATTAACACCCAGACATAGAACAAACACAAATCTTCAGTTCATCTTCAAAGTTCCTCACACAAATGTTTGTCCTAGGTGGGAATCGAACCCACGCCCCCAAGCGCAGAAAGTAGGTTCACTACCAACTGAGCCACCGGGGCAGTCAATATGTCAGCAGTTAGGTATGTCAGCATACCCAGCATGCTGGCGGCAATACCACGTTGAATGGCAATGCTTATACTTTGGGCCAGATACACGCCAGCATTTTGGTCACGCGTCGCGTTAACCAGGCGTTCTGAATGATTTCTGAAAATGAGGTGAGCTCCCGGTCCCCAGAGCCCAATGAAAAATTAACATCTGAAAGTCTTGATTTGACTTCTTGGGTATATTATAACTTCAGCTACGACGAAATTTCAGTCAAAAAAATATCTTTCCACGATTTTCTTGGTTTTCTGTTACATTGACTTATATATTTTTTCTATCCCATCAAATCGATAATAGGTACTCGTTAACTGTGTTGTTAATGCATGTATGCCATTTTTTATGTATAGTTAGTAACAAGTGTGTATCAAGTGTTAAATCCTTCTAGATTTTTTATTCAAAGAATTTTACGAACTAATCCAGGCTGCTTATATTTGCAGGGCAAATAACACCAGAATTCGTTGTGGAGTTAAGAGGCAACAAAACTTTTCCCAGACATAAATAATGCACTTGTTATGTCTTCTTCTTTCTGAATTAAATAGCTTCCACTTTGAATGTTTTATTATTAAAATAACTTGTAACAGCCCTCTTTTTGTTTGTAAACAAGCAACAAATTGAGTTTGGGCTCCTCGGCTTGAAAATAAAAACTTTTGAAGAAATAATAAAACTTGGGATTTGACCTCCGCCCAGCAACTTTTGTTATAAAGTATTTGGTAGGAGACTCTTATGTCTTTGTTTCTACTAACGATATTATAGCAGCGGTATTAAAAATATGGCGAAGGAAAACATCGTTAGGAAACCGCGCCAAGAACCACACAATTTCAAAGACATACGACATTCATCAACATGTAATGGGCCAGATTGGTGGATTAGAGTCCATCCTCTATCTCTGAGCCAGCAGTGGAAAATGATAGGCTGAGAATGATAATGACTATTTTTACCTACGTCTACATATCAAAATTTCGTGGTTTATACGTTTATATCGCCACGTTTTGACCTCTAAAAGACTATGTACACTTTTATAACCAATTTTACCAGCCTTCTAAGCTTCTCTGGCTGTAGTCTCTTACCACGGGACCCCCAGATCTCTTTAGCAGAATCGGAGAGCATTTTACGCATAGACAAATTTTTAATCGAATTATTAAATGTATTGATGTTAAATATAAGCTGTAAATATAATTGTAATTTTTTTAATGTTATTTTCTTTGAACTCACAGTACACAGCAAGTACAGTCATCAGTTTTGATATCTTCAAAAATGTTAGATACGAGAAAGAGGTTGCACGTAGCATGGGCTCTAATAAACTAAGTTATTGAACAGTTACAAGTTACAGTTACAAGTTATTGCAATATTTGTTCCGGATCATCAAAGGACCTACCTACGAGTACGCTGTTCATGATAGCTCTGCCCTACGTGTGAAATCTAAAGCACAGCACCACTACCTCTGGTTTGAGTGGTTAGTTTGTCATTAAGAAGATTATGACACGAAGACGTGAAGAGATAAGGATGATAGGGTCGTCGTAGGACGTTTTGTATAAAATTTAACAAGGAAAGAATTCCAAATCTTGATTTTTAGGTATCAAAGGAGAAAAAAAAACCAGAACCATAACGCCGTGCTAGATCTGCAGTATAAAAAAAAAACTTAATGTTAAGATAATACTTGCATTATACCAAGAAAGTATTTAAATCATGCCAAGATAGTACTTACATTATGCTAAGTTACTATTTAAATCATGCCAAGATAGTACTTACATAATGATTACTTTCATTAATCATGCCAAGCTTGCGCGGATAGCATTTTTTATATTTCGGGAAATTTCATTAGGTTTACAATTTTACAATACTATTTTCTTTTTCTTTTTTTATCGCGGGTAAGTTCGCGTTTGACCACCAACTCGCCTGTTGGTAAGCGACGATGTGGTCGAAGATGAAGCACGCAAACTTAAAAGATACCTATTCACTCTTGCCTTGAAAAGGTCCAGATTATATCTCTCAGGAAACAAGGAAGCCGGCAGGTTGTTCCAATCCTTGGCCGTACTTTTTTCTAGAGCCTATATTTTGTCCCATTGAAAGGCAACATACTCCTTCCCCACTTTTCCCGGTCCAGGGCTACAGTTCTCCAGTCTTCAATGTGAGAGTCAAGTTTGCCAAAATATGGTTCAAAAACCTTAGAACACTATCTTTTATTACGCTATCTACACGCTTCCACTATGTGTCTATTCAACTGACCTCTACAACTGTCATTTTTTTACATCTTATTGCATTTCTGAGATACTTTTGAGAATTTATAAAATCCGCTATGACAAAATATATTGTCAGACCTATCGTAGCGACCGAGTTGTGAAATCCAAACAGCGGGGCACCTCGTTATTCGAACTTATCTTTTTCTATTTCGGAAAGCAAACTACAATCAGAGAGCATGTTGTTCCGCTGGCTAAACGTTGGCAATTTCTGCACAAAATGTTTTATGAATGACGGTGAGAGCTCAAAAAAGTAAGAAAGTGAAAAACTGGAGACTGGAAGACGTCTAACATATTTTGATGGAGTGTGTACGTCTTTTATATGACGGCAGTTCCATCGGATTATGCAACTCTTATTTAGCCCACTCATGAGTCAAAGCTAAGAACGCTAAATCTAGTCACCTTCGAAATAAAAACAAATGAAATCATAATCAGTTCCATAAGCCGTTTGAGAGCTACGATGCCACAGACAGACACAGAAAGACACGTGTTAAGTGTGTTATAACTTCTCTGTTTGCATCAGGGGCTAAATCCAAACATTCATTGTGTCGTACGATTCCCATTATGTAATGTTCAGTTTAAAATCAAAAGTTATGCTGTTTTTAGGCGAAAATAACACCCAATTTGTTAACATCGTTTTTTTTTAAATTGCTGATGAAATAGTATCTCATCACGACTTTTTTGGTTTGCTTTAACCACCAGAAGATAAAAACTGGTTTAATAAATAAAAATTCTAACGTATATTCTAAAATTACCAGCTGAAGTCGGCAATAGGAAATTAAATCAATACAGAAATATCGAGGTCAGCTTTCAGACGTCGGAAATTAGCTGACAATCTTGGAATAACATTTTCAATAACGTTTTTCGCACACTCGACCTTTTTAACAGCTTGTGAATGGAGAATGTTAGAGGTTTTCAGTTATTCAATAATGCGATTATTTCTTGCTGTAGCAAATGTGAGAAAATACTATATGTGTACTATATTATGTATAAGCTTCTTAGTCTTGAGCATCGGCGCAAAGTTGCTGGTCTATCGGTTTTTTATTGGATACATTCCGGAGAGTGTGCATCGGATCTGAATGATCTAATTCCTTCTTGCCCATTTTTCTGCCTCATTTAACTGTCAGAGTAGGGACAAATAGGCGACACAACTTCTTGATTAATAGGTATGCGAAAAACCTGTATGAAGCGCTTAGATTCCACTTTTATTGTGAGAACTCTAATCTGTGGAATGCGGTGCCCAAATGTGTGTTTCCCTATAGTTTCAATCTAGGTTTCTTCAAATCACGAGTTAATAGCTTTCTTCTTGGCAAGCATGCTCTCTCGTAGACCGCATCATCGTTTAACAAATATGAAAGCCTGTTATTAATTAATAAAACGTAAATGCCTCAGTAATTAGGTATTTTAGAATTAAAGTAAGGTTTGGACATGGACGTAACAAACCTAAACGCAAGACCAACCCTACAAGAAAAGAACAAACTGCCTCGGTTCTCGCTTTCTCCCTCGGACCGTTTTTTTTTTGCATTAGTACACAGTCCTACCTTTCAGGGTTGTTACGTCCATGGGTTTGGTATTTTTCCTTAAACTGACAACTGTAGTTACTAAAGAACTGGTAAGAAGTTTTTAATTGACAACTATAACTAACTTTAAATTCTTAGCAGTAAAACTACTATTTATTGTAGGTAACCGATCTACAAATACTAAAATGTACGGAGTGTGACTATAACTAAGAAATTTAATAAAAAATCACAACCCTACTGCCGTCACCAAAATTATTCCCAGACACAAAAAATGGTACGCGTTATGAAAACATAAATTTTAACAGCAGGTTGAAGTTATTACAAAACGGTGTTTTGAAATACAAACTCCTAAATTACACAACTATTTTTTATGTTCTGACACTTCAACTTGTTTGTACTCGTAACTAATTTTACCGCAACGCGGGTCACCGAGTCTTGTTGCTTTTGACAGATATATTTATAAACGGCTTCAAATAATTATCAATATAAAAAACTGACTTCATCAGAACTGGACCAAATTGAAATGAAACCAAATAGGAAGCACCAGCTTTCAAATAAAAAAAAAAACATCAAAATTGGTTCACCCAGTCAAAAGTTCTGAGGTAAGAAACATAAAAAAAGCAGTCGAATTGATAATCAACCAACCAGCGAGAACCAACTTCAAAAAACAGGAGGATCTGTTTCTCTGTTTTTTTTTTTATGTATGTTCACCAATTTCTCCGACAATTATGAATTGATTTTGATGATTCCTTGTTTGTTTGGTAGACCATACTTCAGAGGTAGTCCCATATACATTTTATCAAAATCTGTTTAATTGTTTAGTTTTTATATCAAAATAACTGAAAAAAATATGTAAACAAAATTACGTATTTACATAATTTTTTTTAAACAGAGATTGAAAGTTCTCATCAAAACTTTTACTAAACAAACCAAAACGTCACCTGTGTTTTTTTTTTGTTTTTTTTTTTTTTTTAAAGTGCTCATTACATTTTGATAATATTTGGGTCCACCTCAGAAGTATGACGTACCAAACAAAAAATAATTCACTCAGAAATCAATCCATAATTGGCGGAGTAATCGCGTACCAAACATTTAAAAAAAACTTACCGTCGAATCGAGGTGAAGTTCCTCCTTTTTTGAAGTCGGTTAAAAAACCCATTAAAATCTGTTTACAATTGCTGAAGACAAAGCGTAAATACCCTAAAAATATCTTCCTTTTTAAAAGCTATTATATTTAGTTTCACCTGTCCCGGTATTGTCTATCTGTTTGTAATCAAATTTAGCAAGTAACAATTGACCCACTTTCCGGTGTTCGATTGAGCTGCAATTTGGCATACTTGTCAAGTTTCTATGACAATACAATATTATGGTGACAGCGAGCTGATTTGATGATGGTGACGGTGAACAACGGCACTCCTCGATGGATAATAGACTGGCAGTGTTTGGGATCATTTTGATCAGCACATCGTTCCCCATCTCTGATTTAATAAAAGCTTAGTTTGGAAAAGAGTTTTTTTTTAATAAAAACTTGTTTGTAGTCAGTTAAAAATAAATAAACGGCTGTAACGCCATCTGCCTTTCAACAATCGTGGCGTGTGGCTAGCTAGCTCCAAACAAATAACTTTTAGAGCGCCGTATATTGCCACTAAAGGCCGTATTTTTAACGAATATTCAGGAAATCTACCTACGAGCGAATGCTGTCATGCACAGGGGAAATTACTAAATCTTTTCGCGGTTGCGGTGACCAGATAAAAGTTTTTTAAACATACAACGTAGCGCCTTATGGCGACATTAAATTACCACACAGGTAGGGCCAAGGGCGCCGCCAGGCCATGGCCCGGGGGGGGGGGGGGACACAATTTAATATTACGGAGTTTTTTTTTTTTGAATCATACTGGTTGACGAGACGAGCAAAGTCGCTCGCCTGATGGCTCTTCATGCTTGCCCATAACAGCTCAACACCACTCAGAATTTTGAACTTCAACAGTTCTAAACCCTGGATGGCAATGCACTGCGCTCGTTACCCCGAGATATAATGTCAAATCTCTGTGTGCCCTGTAATTTCGCTGGAAACATTGCCCTTTCAATATGAATTGTAGGTAGGTACAGTCAAGAGCAGTCAGAGTTTCTTTGCAGCTGGCTACATTTGTTTAATCTCTAGGGGGGGCAGCTGCCCCTTCCTGCCCCCCCCCCTGGTGACGCCCTTGGGTAGGGCTACTGGTCAGTAATCGTAATAATAAAATAGTTTGTAAATTGAATAATTAAAATTTTCACGCAAATTAAGTATTAAATAAGGTAACCAATTTGGTATCAACTGGTGCTTTAGATTCGTGTGTAATACGCAGCGCACGCGCCGACTTTCACTTTTCAACTATTACTATGGGACCAAAGCTGAAATCGAGAAAAAAATATGAGCCGTTCCATAGAAAACGGTCATTCACATTTAACAATATTATGTGTTATTTTTCGCGATTTCAGAGTTGGTCCGTTAGTAAAAGTTTTTCATAATTATAGACCCTTTTCTGCTTAGTACACCCTTTCCGTATAATCCTGTATTTTGATTTCAATCCAACTATTTCGTTATCTCATTCTCTTGTTTTACTGCAAAATTGCTGCAGTTAACTTCCCGTCTTTCTTTCAGTATATCTGTCTTCATTTTATCTCCCTTACAAAGTCTACGAAGCACTTATGCAAAGATTACCAACATTTCCGTCCAGTAGGCCTAACATGCCGACCGTGAGATAGCGCGCGCGCGCACCGCCAAAATTTGTCGTTGTAGGCAGTTTAGTCCATAACGCTAACATGGCACACGCGCGAGACTATTATCTCGTCGTCTTCTCGTATAGCCAAACCACTGTAGTTTAGTTCATTCAATTTGGCTTGATTGCTTCATTTTTATTCAATTTGATAGTGTGGCGCGGCCATTAAATGACATTTTAGTGAATTTGACGTTGACGTTGACAAGTTCAGTCAAATTTCAACAGTTTCGCTAATAAAAATATTTATTTAATCACAGAATAATAATCGGCGAAAGTGTATCTTTGAATTATTCAGCAAAGTATTTAATTGAATTGAATTATAAAATGCAGAGCCCAAGGCAAAAAAATGTGAGTAAATGTTTACATTAAATATCCGAGATCGATCAAGTACCAAAATCCTTTTTTGTATTATTAACACTACAACATAAAATGAAATTTTAGGAATTAATCACCTAAGCAGCACGGAGAAACAAATTAAATGAAAAAAGAATTACCGAATTGAGCAGGAGCAATGTACTCAAGGAGGAATTACTCACTCACCGAAGCGCGCAGGAGTAACGCCGTCATGGAGGAATACCTTAACCTTTTGTAAGTACACATCACATCATCAGCCAATTTAAGTCTACTGTTGGACAAGGCCTCCCTCATAGAGAGAGGTGTTGCCATAATCCCCACGCTTGGCAGGCGGCTTGGGGATCGCAGTACGTTCACCGTGTACTATTAGGATGCTGCTGTTTTGTAAGTACAACACAGCATTATTATTTATGTTCATTGTTCAACAGCGTCATGTGCATGGTGTTATCTATATCCATTATAAATTTCATCTAAATCTATTACTGTTAAGAACTGTTGCTGAGTGTTTAAGAAGAGTAAACACATGAGTACACATTAAAGTGGTCACTCTCTGGTAGCATTCGCTTGTAATGTATAAATTCAGATTTGTGCTTTACATCAGTGAGTGGGGCAAACCAAGCATTACAGTGCGCAACTTGTAATGCGATAATAGTGAGTGTGGAGAACTGAGCATTACAGTATGCACATGTGAGATACAATTTTTAACATAAATATACACATATAACATGACTGTCTCAAGGCGCAGGCTCAGTGAATGTTAAAACAAGAGATTTGATGATACTTTCGAATCCTCACACACAGAGCTACAATTTCTAACGTTCACAGTGCAAGAGGTTAAAACATCAAATGCTCCTCAGTGAGTAGAGCTAGCGCAGTATTGTAATGTGAATACTTTAAGTTCAATCTTACATCGTTAAATAAGCGAATGCTCCCAGTGAGTGACTGCCGTTTTCACACAAACCTTTACATTTCCACATTAATATTATTTAAGATAACATGCTAAATTTGATATTTCCTTTTTTACTTCAGGCGCAGACCATAACGGGACCTGAGACGGAATAACCTTTTTGATGATGCTGTGTTGTGATTGCCCAAATGGCGGTAGTTTTAGTAGTTTATTTTGCCTGTTAAACGATTAATAAAAACATTTTTTTTTTATATTTAAGTCAAGACTGATTGAAGAAAAAGGAAGAAAAATTATGTAGGACATTTAACAATGTATTAAGACTGATTAAGTAGTATTAAGTTTTAATTGCCTTAATGGCAGTATTGATTGATTGTGATTGCCAAGTTGGTACAAAACTTAACAATTGTTGATTTTGATATTTTATTTTAATTTTATTTAGACTTAAGGAAAAAAAAACTTTTCTTTGTCCCTAGATTTAAATTCAGGGACAGAATGAGAGGACAGACAGGAGTAACTGAATTTATTAGGTATACAATCTTCCAAGTTTCTAATTTGCAAACTAACATAGGTATTTAAATTATCAAATAAAAACATTAGAAATCAAGTCATGTTTTTTTATTTCTGCATGGACCCTGAGAAAGTACTCCATGCTAATGATAATTTACCGCCACATTCGTAAATCCCTAGGATGCTGGAGAAAAAGAGCAAGAAATTTCACCACCATCACATTTATTTATTAAATTTTAAATAAAATAACATATTTACATACTTGTACTAGATAATTATAACTACATTAGTAAAACAGCACAGAACCTAAGATAGTATAAATTATAATATTATACATTTTGTGTACACAACTTGATGTTCCTAGCATAACATATAAGGTCGGGGAAAAAGTTTCTTCGTATTTTATAAACAAATTCAAGACATATTTTTTTCAAGTTTAATTACATTTAATTATAATATATATGTGCCATTTTGTTCGATAACTTGTTGCCATCTTGTATGTAGTGACATGATCCCGTTGCTGTTGATATTTTGGGACTTCTGATCAAAAAAATGCAACAAGTAGTTTTGACAGTCCTCTCTGGATGTTAATCTAACACTACCCAAAGAATTCTGAAGAGACCGAAACAGGTGGAAATATGAGGGTGCAAGGTCAGGGCTATATGGTGGATGCATTAACACTTCCCAACCAAGCTCTCAAAATTTTTGCTGAGTGGCCAAAGATGTGTGCGGTCTGGCGTTATCATGGTGAAAGACCACACTCTTTCTGTTGATCAATTCCGACCGTTTTTTCTTAATTTCTTGTTTGAGACTCATCTGCTGTTGGCAGTAGAGATCCGAATCGATGGTTTTGCCCGGCGGTAAAAGCTCATAATGAACGATGCCCTGCCAATCCCACCATACACACAGCATCACCTTATTACGTGTTAATCCGGGATTCGCTACAGTCTGTGGTGCTTCACTGCCCTTTGACCATGATCGTTTGCGCACATTCTTGTCGTAGGTGATCCGTTTTTCATCACCAGTGATCAATCTTTTCAAAAAGGGTTCGGTTTCGTTACGTTTCAATACAGAATCGCAAATGAGTACACGATTCATTTGGTTTCTTTCAGTGAGCTCGTGTGGCACCCAAATATCGAGTTTTTTTGTATACCCAGTATTTTTCAAATAGGTCAAAACTGTTTTGTGGTCAATCCCCAGTCCTTCAGCTACGTCGTAACTACTAATATGCCGATCTTGGTCCACTTTTTCAGAAATGGCATCGACTTTATCCGTAACAGGGCGACCAGAGCGAGCTGCATCTTTGACATCAAAATTCCCGGACTGAAAACGCTTGAACCAACATTGTGCTACTCTTGATGACACTGCATTAGGTCTATAAGCGTCACAAATTTTATTCGCGGCTTGTGTCGCATTTTTCCCTTTTTTGTAATAACATTTCACAATATATCGAATTTCTTCGTTAGATTCACTCATTTTATCGAACAAAAAACAATTGAAAAATGGCGGGAAATTGCTTTTTACGTTTTGTATTCCTTTTTTAAAATGTCATATTTTTAATGGTATCAAAACCAGCCAGATACAAACAGTAAAACCGATGAGATTTTTACTACAACTTTATACATACAAAATACGAAAAGACTTTTTCCCCGACCTATTATATTATTTTACTGTAAGAAATATAAATTTTGGAGAAGTTCTGCTCTTCTGGCTTGGGCTTGACGAAGAAGACCCACAGGTGTCTGGTTGGTCGCATCGCCTACTTCTCCATCCTGCTGCTCTTCCCTGACTTCCTCCATCAACACCCTGTAATATTTAAATAATTATGAATACTGAACAGTATAAGTATTCTAAAATGGTGTCAACGATAGTTCCAAATTTTCCACATCATGTGTTTAATAAATACATAATCGTATTTGTCTAAATTAATACTTTGATCGACCGACGACATTGTGAGAGTCGCGGGCATCCAGTGGATGCAGATGGCAGGATGTCGTTCAGTGTGGAGGTTAAAGGGGGAGGCCTATGTTCAGCAGTGGACGTCTTCTGGCTAATGATGAATACTTTGATTTATAGAATGCTTACTTAAAATGTTTCATTAGATTATATATAATGCAGCAGGCGTAGATGATCTGCATAGCCTTCTCCGGTGTATAGTGGAGGAATCTGTCCATACTTAGGCATCTCAGGCTTCCCTTTAAGTAGCCATTGGTGCGCTCAATGCCATTCCTGACTTGGCAATGCCAGTCGGTGTAGCGCTGTTCAATGATCAAGTCACTTAGAAATGTTTTCAGTAAACTTGTAACATCAATAATAATAAATATCTAAGACTATTTTGCACACACGGTCATCTGACCCCAAACTAAGCAAAGCTTGTACAATGGCTGCCATATTCTGATATAAATTCTTTTTTTTTTACACATACTTAAATAGATATTAACATTCAGACAGAGAACAAACACAAATGTTCATTACATGTATGTTTGGCCTAGGTGGGAATCGAACCCACACCCCCAAATGCAGATGGTAGATTCACTACCAACAGCCACCGGAACAGTCAAGTAATTAATACATACGTATTGAACGATCTTCACATACCTAGAAGATAGAAGTTCCCTAATCTCCTCTCGGTAAGTCTATTCATCTCTTCACGAATCATAGAATGACGCCATATGAAGGCATCATGCACCCTTCCAGGATATCTGGCGTTGATGCTTAAAATCCGGCATTCGAAATCTGCCACCTATGAAAAAAGTATATGAAATTTAGTACCTACGTAACAAAGTACATATGCTAACAATAAGTTTTTCCATACAGTCTTTATATTACAATAGTTATACAATAACAGTATAAAATAGTTATAAAATAATACAATACAATAGTTATTGTATGAATCTTTGACATTGTAAGCATATAGAAAGAAGAAATTAAGATATCAGTTTTACTCTATTAGGTTGTACTACAGAAAGGTTGTACTAAGCCAAAAGGGATCCCTAATACCCATCATTGTGAACAATGTCTACTATGAGACCAACACTGAAAGCGAAATAAATATCAGCTATTCCATAGAAAACGATCATTCACACTCGACAAAACATGGAACAGCTGTTTTTTTCAGTAATGGTCTCATAGTAAAAGTTATTAATAATGATGAGTATAACGGACCCCTTTTCGCTTAGTACACACATTCCACGTAACCCTATATAGTACTATTTACCAGCTGAACGTTGATGGTATGTGCATTCTTCCTTTTGTTTTCGTATTGAGCCCCTTGGGGCCCAGACGGCGGGAATATTTTGATATGTGTGCAGTCCACAAGCCCCAATATATCTGACACATTGGACTTAGCTCCAAGGCTGAAGCCACACTTCTTCGGGCAGCCACTGTCCCAGGGAAGTGTACCCATTCATTGAAGAGCCTGCAAATTTTATTAAACTCCTTGTACTAACTAGTTAATAATAATAAACTATAAACTCTTAGAACAAAATACTAACTAGATAACAACCTACTATAAATGGAATCGGTAAACTGGCCGAGGAAGCTGCCTACTGTTGTTTGACCCTGGCACAACGTATGGTCTTGCCCGAGTTGCCGCTGGTACCCACCATTATCCAGAAATTGAATTGAGCACAGGACCTAGAACAAGATATTTTATAACTAGGCATTAAATTGACGTAACAGATTATGGTCAAAGTCAGAGAGAAAGAGAACCTAACCTTATACTATTGTATGCTGATATTATATATTGTATGATGCATCCATGTGGTATTTGAATTACCAAGATAGTATTGAATTATGTAGGAAAAATACTCACCTTCAGATGCGCTGGTAAGCCCGCATTTTGAGGCTCCAAGTCGAGTCTTAGCTTTTCTACTATAGAAAGTCATCGGCTTTATGACTCTCCAAAGTCGCTGAAACTCTTTTTCGGATATATCGAAGGGATCACACACGTCCCTTTTCTTTCAATTTTACGCCGTTCGCGCTCTTCATAGATCGTTAAGTAATAATTGTAATATGGCACTGCCATTTCGCGAAAATTGTAGTTACGTTACAGAAATCCACTTTAGTCGCACTCACTATTTACTTATGATAGGTTTGGCGTTTTTCTCGTCCTCAAAAAGTTCGACGAGAAGATTGGAGAAGATACTAGCGCTCAAATGTCAAAATTAGCCAAAAAATGGTTGCGCATGTTAGCGTTAGTCGACAAAAGTGCCACAGATAATGAAACCGTATTCATTTGTCGTAATTTGACAGAACGAATGTAAAAGATTGCATCGCCATGTTAGCGCTCGTGGACAAGGCGCGTTGTTGCTACTTTCGACGAGATAACGCGACGGCAAAATTTTGTCGTGGTGCGCATGTTAGGCCTACAGGTACGAAATTGCACTCGTTCCAAAGTTTGCGCATTTAACTTGCAATTGTAGTTTAGCGACAAGCAGTTAAAAATTTTCAACTGACAGTTGTTTCGCCGCTGTAACTTTGTTGCATAATTTGACAATTTTGTTCAACAATTGTAACCTCAGAAATAGTTTTCTTTTTTTTCTTTTCTCTGTGAGGATTTTGGCGTCGCACGTCGTGTTTAACCAGTAATAAGTTGTGTTGTGTGATAGACAGTAATAACATAGGCCTATTATATAATAGGCTTGCGTTTGATCGCCACCACACCACCGCGATGATGCGGTTTACGATGGCAGGCTTGCCTAGAAGAATCCTATTCACTCGCGATTTAAAAACACCCTGATTGTAACTATCGGGGAACACCCATTCAGGCAGTGCATTTCACAGACTAGCAGTTCGCACAATAAAAATAGAATCAAAGCCCTTTCGTACGTTTTTGGAATATCAATCATGAAACGGTGTCGCTTTGGCGTGCCCACTCTGGGAGTCCGATAGGAAAACGGGTAAGAGGGAATCAGATCACGCAGATCCGATGCACACTCTTCGAAATGTAGGTATGCGATAAAAAATTGATAGACTAGCAACTTTGCGCCGATGATGCCTCTTAGTCTGAATTAGGGATTCATTGCAGATGATCCTCTTGACACGTTTTCGAGATTTCAGTGTTGGTCCCACAGTAGAGGTTGTTTATGAGTACAACGAACTGCATTCGGCTTTGCATACCCTTTCCTGATAATCCTGTATTTGATTGACTAATGTAATGGGCGTTTTGTGCCGTTTTTGTTAAAAATTAAACTATTCCAACCCGTAAATCTACTAGTATATTATCAACATCATCAGCCTTTAACTGTGTCCACAGCTAGACTTAGGCCTCTCCTAATGCACGCCTCGAACAACTGATAACCGATGGCGTTGACGAGTTCTGGAGTAGAGACCACATTTAAGTAAAAATAGGACACCCTGCACCAGGTTGAGTGACTATCTGCGTAAAACAGTGGGTTCAAAAAACTATAATAGAAAAAAAAATATATTGGGACATTTTTGCACACACAGTCATCTGACCCCAAACTAAGCAAAGCTTGTCATATGGCTGCCAGAGACTGATATGAGTTTTTTTTTAATACATAATTAAATAGATATTAACATCCAGATATAGAACAAACACAAATGTTCATCAGATGAATATTTGTCCTAGGTATCAAACCTAAGCCCCCAAGCGCAGAAGGTAGGTTCACTACCAACTGAGCCACCGGGGTAGTCTACTGAGCCACCGAGGTAGTAAACTGAGCCACCAGGATAGTCTGCCACCGGAGTAGTCAAACTGCCAACCAAGCTCAGTATATTTAAAGTTCATCACAAAAGTGAACTTAGTATATTAAAAGGAAAGAGCTTATTTCTCGTTAATTTCACGAAGTAATTGGATATCAGAGCATGCACGCTAAGCTCGTTAGTGCCTGCAGCTTATTCGCTACAAGACGCTAAATTGAGCTGGAAATCTTGGAACATGAACTTAATCACTGTGTCATCGTTTAAAGCCCTATTTTCTTATAAACTGGCTTTTACAACGTTATCTGATGCTTAGGAGCGAACGTTTTAGCTATCCAAAGGTTGCCTAAAGAAATCTCTTAAGGCGATAGGGCCACCTATTGTAATGCCTGGGTTTTAATAATTTTAAGTTACTTCTTATTTTCTTTGGTGTATAATAAAGTTACAATGAATTTATTGTTAGAGTTCTTTTTTTATTTGAAGGGATATACTTTAAGAAAAAAGATAATAAGCTATCAGATAATCCCATAGAAATGATATCAAAATCGGTTCAGTAGTTAGGTTTTTAAATCAAAATAACTGGAAAAAGGATATCATCAAAATAAACGATATTACGTATCTACTATTTTTGAAGTCTGTTGAAAAGTACCTAATAATCAATTTAATTTATTGAAGTGAAACTTATTATGCGACTTCCAACAAGGTTGCGTTAAACGTTTAACGCTGTCATAGAGTGGGTATGAAGTTTCACTTCTTCCGCGCGGAGGGACTCCACGCACAATTTTTTTTTCATGCCCGCTCTCTGCAGTCCGATAGAAAAATGGGCAGGAGAGAATTAAATCATGCAGACCACTCTCCAAAATGTACCCGATAAAAAACCGATAGACTAAGAACTTCAAGAATAACATAATTTCCTTATCGTACTCTCTCAAAGGCTTGTGTTCCAAGAATGTTCATTCATGAACATGTTCTCATAATTGCACATAGTGCAGCGTTTCAATACCACCTTAATGAGCTCATCTAAAGCTAATGAGCTAGTCTTTAAATATTGCAGTAAGGGTACTTGATATAAATGAATGAACACAAAAAGTGTGAGTCGTAAGAAACATTACAAAAATAAAATTCTACATTTGATTCTAATTGTATTACTTCCTTTTCTAATTTCTTTTATTGTTTCTTAATTAATTTATTATGGAAATAGACGCGGTTTTTTAACATCTGTAAATGTTAATAAAAATAGTTAATAAACATCTGATTCTGTAATTTTTGTTATACAGTAATTACTTACGTAAAATTAAACCCGTTGCATGGTTCTAAGAGCATCTTGTTTTTCATGTAAAATGAACGCGCGCGGCTTCGCCTCTCATTGTCAGAGTAGCTTGTTTTATCTTACGTGAGTAATTTTCGTTTAATAAAAACAAAATGTACTTATTTTTGTGCTTACTCCGCTGGTGCAGCAATCTTAAGTGAGGCTTGGCCTCCGACACAAGAGAACTTCATCGATTGAGGTCTCGATTTTAATTTTTTTTTTTTTTTTTTTTTAATTTTTTAAGATTAATAGGCTTGCGCTTGACCGCCACCTCGTCTGATATCTGATAAGTAGTAATGTATGGTATTTTTAACTGACTTCAAAAAAGGAGGAGGTTCTCAATTCGACTGTATTTATTTATTTATTTTATGTTTGTTACCTCAGAACTTTCGACTGGGTGAACCGAATTTGATGATTATTTTTTATTTGAATGCTGGTGCTTTCCGTGTTGTCTCATTTCAATTTGGTCTAGTTCTGTAATTTTTATAAAGACGGTTTTTTTATATATATAATTATTTAACTAACATATTATTATTATTCAAAAAACTTTTTAAATATTCAAAAAATAAGTCAATGGTAAAAAAAACAGTTTTAAACTTTAGCAAAGAAAATGTAATCCGCCATCTTGCTCCAGCGGCGGCCATATTGAATATAAGTATTGTGATGTTTGTTATACTCGTCAAGTCAAAACTACAATATTGGGTATTGCGTATTACATTGTCACCAAAACTAAAGGTGTGTGCAAAATTTCAGCAAAATCGGATGGGAGGAACCGGTTCTAATTCAGAAAAACAAGATTCATGCAAGATTTGGCCTAAACAAACTAACATACAAATATTGCAAGTTAAATAAAAGCTTGTAAAATGCTCAATAGTTTTTTATTTACCTACTAAGCGAATTTTCATCTTTTAATATCTTGGAAATGTTTTTTTTTATGATACTGGGTGACGAGACGAGCGAAGTGCTCGCCTGATGGCTCTTCACGCTTGCCCATAACAGCTCAACGCCACTCAGAATTTTGAATTTCAACAGTTCAAAACCCTGGATGGCGATGCACTGCGCTCGTCACCCCGAGATATAAGATGTCAAATCTGTGTGCCCTGTAATTTCACTGGAAACATTGCTCTTCAATCCGGAACACAGTAGTGTTTGCACACTACTGCTTGGCGGTTGAGTAACTGGCAAAGGTGTGGTACTGGTAAATGTGCGTAAGAGGAGAGAGGAGTGGAGTGTGTGGAGATAGCTCCGAGCGTTGCATGGAAATCTAATATTTGTTTACAATTGTTTCGTGTAAACGACACTCATACTGTTTTTGCTGCGCTAAGTCAAGATATCTTAGCGCTAATAATTAACTTAATACAATTGAATGTATTCCTTACCATCGTCGCTTTAAGAGTCAGTATAGTGTTTTATTTCAAAAGATCTTAATAGATGAAAGCTCGGAATGAAACTAGCAATGTGTTTAGAAGCTGCAAGCTAAATGAAGCTATTTGTTCGACAAAGCGTCGTCTTAGTCATAAAGTGAAGACTGGTTCACTGCTGTGTAACAAACTTTTATATTCTTTTATATTTTATATTCAGGTAGGAACTACCAGCTGGTGATTTGCAGATTAGCACATTTCAAACCAGTGTTATGCAGGGTGGTGTTGTTTATTAAAGATTCACGAACTGTTTGTGAAAAGCACTCTACAAGCTTTGGCGGCAGCTAGGACTTTACGGACCCACGTACGCTGGCCTCGGCTTTGCCTTGGCTCACATTTTCAGGTCATATGTCTTCGGTTGCCTGCTAATGCAGGCGGCAAAGTACGTATAAGTACTTTTATTTTGTTCGCGCAGAAATATTTGGAAAATGTTTTTACTTGCTTTTCATAACATTAGTTTCAGTACCTACAGTACATATTATACACATACACAGATACGGACGACTTACAAAGTATGCACACGTGTTCATTCTAATCACGTGGAATGATAACTACGTGAAATAATACACACTCGAAATGACACATGCGGAATGACAATAACGTCTATACATCAAAACTATGACATTAGGTGCGTTCGGTTTGTCTATGGTAGCATTTTTAGCATTGTCAAAATCGGTGTTGATGTAAAGCGTTCGATTTGAGAATTATAAATCTTTTGCTCTCTACTCAGAACGAACGCTAGAATCATACCAGCGGCAATGTAAATGTCATAGCGACAGTACTATTGATTCCGCCATAGTAGGGCTCCACTAGGGCTCACTGCAATTTCCATAATTTTTGCTGTTGGCGACAGAAATGAAACAAGAAACTGTGGAACTGTGATATTCACGCGTGAATAAAATACCACAGCACCGCGAAAACCAATGTCAAAAAAACGATTCAACGATGAGTCGTCGCGAGTTGGGGCAAAAGAGGCAGTTAACATTGGCGTTTTTAGCTATTTTCGACCTATCTGAACAGAGAAAAAAATACATAGTAAGTAAAAATGTACCTTTTGCTCACACATTCCTAAAACGAGCGATCATGTCATCGATCGTACATGTGATCGTTTTTGGCGTTACAATTTTTTTTCCAACAAGGGCTAACCGAACGCACCTATTGAAGTATGCATTATTTTATTTTTAAACAAAAAAATAATCTGTGACATTGAAATATATTTTTCCAACTTTATAACATCTGTTAAAAAGTTTTACTTATCCTATAAAGTATAAGCACTTGTTGACTGCTTGTGTGTAATTTTGCCTTATGTAATTACGTTAAGGTTTCATTTCGCTTATGTGTCAATTCGCGTATGTGTCGCTAAGCATGAAATCTCATACTAGGGCGTAAATATTTTATTTTGAACACCAACTAAACCGCCAAACGACATGATATGTCCCAACGTGTATTTATTTGTCAGATTACAGAAATGCACACCGCAGCTACCCGTAGATTTCTACTTAGGGTACAATTTCACCTAGACACTTTTAATCGATCCTGACGTAGAAAATTTATTGAAAGTTCAGTATATACCTACGTAATTATCAATATAAAAAACAGACTTCATAAAAATGTCAGAACTGGACTAAATTGAAATAGGACCATACGGGAAGCACCAGCTTTCAAATAAAAGTATAATCAGAATCGGTTCACCCAGTCGAAAGTTCTGAGGTAACAAATATAAAAAAATTAAGATAGTTCAATTAAGATAGATCAGTCAAAAATATCTTCCACATAAATATGGTAAAGTGGGTACCCGTTACACAACGGGTACTGGAGAGAGCTATGCTCGGAGTTTCTTTGCGCGATAAAATCCGGAACGAGATATTCGCCAAAGAACCAGAGTCACCGACATAGCTATAAAAATTTGCAAGTTGAAGAGGCAATGGGCAGGCGACATCGCTCGAAGAACTTATAACCGATGGAGAAGAAAGGTTCTTGAGTGGAATAGATTAGAACATGCTTTCAGAAACTAGGTACTTTCTGCCCAAAATACAAGTCATTGCAAGTCATTGCACCCGTCTCCTAATGCTGTCTTACCTTTTGTGTATAAATTGGAATTACAGCACCTGCTCCTCGTCTTATCTTCGCTACAAGATGGCTTTGAGCCTCGAAAATGGACGCTCGATTTACATTTTCCTTGGGCCCACTGAACTGAGAAGAACGGCTAAAGCAAGTATTATTATTACCTAATATTTTTTAAAGATAAAAATATCACAGTGTATGAAAAAAACGATGGGACATTTAGAACACTAACATTAAGATAAAAAAAAATGAAAATAATAAGTATATAAATTAATTTACGCCTAAAACAAAGAATCTTGCAGCGGGTTCGTTCGGGTTTCTAGTAATAAAAAGCAAATTAGAATGTTCAAATTAAACTAAACTCGTTGCGTTAGCTTGATATGACTATTTCAAAAACAAATAGGTAACCAAATCCCAAACAGGATTTCGTTCCAAAGTAAGTCATTTTGCTGTTGTGCGAAATATCATATGAGTTGTCTGGATAAATCTAACATAGGTTTTAAGACAACTTACTTACTCGAAATGTAACGTACTATATGTTTTAAATAAATAAATAAAAGTGATTCAAAAATAGGTTGCGTATGCGCCACATCTCCCGCCAAATCCCATTGTAATCTGGCCGCTTTTTGGCAAACGTCAGCCACGCACTGCGCTCCATAGCAGTGCGTTATTGCGGACTCTGTCCATTCTCTTAATACCAAACACGCTGCGTTCCATTCACAATATCAATAAAAAAAAAAAAACAATCTAAAATCCTATTGATGGAAGGAAAAGTGGCCAGAATGATGGCAGCATTTTGGCCAAAGTAGGCACCAGCATTCTGGTCACCAGTCGCCTCTGCCGAGCGTTTGGCCAGCATGACTAGCATGCGCACCGCGACAAAATCTTTTCGTCACTTTGTTAAGCGAGAACCCGACAAGGTGCCTACGGTTTCATATACGCCTGTTTAGCTTTGGCACGATACATAACTCTACAGCGGCCGGTACCCATGGTCCTAAAGTTTTGACCTCAAACGGCACCTACCTACATGTACATCCTGTCTAACTATCAAAATTTGAGCCGTTTGAGGTTTTTGGCAGTCAGTCGTGGCAGCACCTGGCCATAGATGAGACGGCGCTAGTAATTTAAGTTTTAGTCTATTAATAATATAATTGATTTACCGGTAAGCGTAGCGTAGGACGTCTGCCCACAAGATGGACAGACGACCTAAAAGAGACCGCAGGAGAATGCTGGATGCAGGCCGCTTCCAACTATGGCCCTTTTGGAAATCGATGGAGGGATGCTTATTTCCAGCAATGGACGTCCTGCGGCAGAAATAATAGTGATGATGAACAATAATTGCTTTTATTAATTTATTAAATTAGTTTGGTTCTTACTTCTTTGGTTTAAGGTTTTTATATACTAGTAGGTGAAGCTTTACAAATTTTTTACGCATATTCAACGTGTTTTTTGTCACGCTGATCCATCATGTTCTGTATTTTTCAAACCCTGAGTTAAAACAGTAAGTTAATTTAAACAACCCATTGTAAGCAAGAAATTTAATTCAAGAGGAAGTCGTTATGGCTTCTCATATAAATGCAAATGCAAGGTGCTACACCTTTGTTAGAAGTTGTCAAATTACTGACAAACTTGGCACTTACCTTTACCTTCAGGCGATAGTGTAGAGAATGCAGAAGACAATGTTGCTTCTGTGAGGTTGGTTTACGTAAGTTTAAACTAAAAAGGTCACTATGTAGTACGTTGAGTTCGGTTTGTATCTCCTGAGAACCAGTTTTTATTCCAGTGGTAAATGCAGAAATTTCAGGGTTTTAACTATATTTCAGGTTTTGTCCCATCGTAAAACTTGTTTATAAAGACCAGTACAATGAACTACCCCGAACCCCGTTTACCCTGTTATGTAAATTCTTACCATCCAATGGTTGTCTGAAAGAGATATCTTTTAACGAAAAGGCCGCCCGTTGTAGCTTTAGCTCGTATGTGTTTTTTATCTGTTTGTTATATTTATTGCTGGTGTACACAATAATGAGTTTTATCTTTTTATTTATATTACACGGGAATTATTCGCTTAAGATTAGGCCGGTTACTCCGACTATAGTTTCAACCGCATTCGGCGGTATTTACGATATCAAGGTGAATGCGCGCGCGCGACTGCGTCTCGCTTTGCACAATCTTACGTGATTTTAATCATACGTGAGTAATATAAATAACATTGTGTGAAAACGTCAGTTTCCATATTTATATATATTTTCGCTGTCCTATTATGGCTGCATTTTAAATTTATAAAAAAAAACAGTTTTCTGTAACTTCAATTACTTAAAATACTGTGCCTTGGATCCCAAACTTTGAATCGTAAAGACAATGGCTTTGAACATTGTTTTATAGTTAGGTATAAGTACCGAGAATAAAACCTACGTTCCATTGTTATGAAGCACAAGTTTTCGGCTAAAGCAAGTATTGTGAATGTTCCAAAGTTTACTTGAGTGATTTACTTGTAAGAATGGTTTTAAGACTTGTTGTGATTATATTGAGGAATATTTTTTTTATACGAAGTAAATCCTAGACTAAATTCAAAATATGAAAAGAATACTATGAATGATAAAAAACAATGAATAATTATACGAAACAGTAAGCACTTATTTACATCAAAAAAGGTTTTACCTACGGACTCAGACAACACGCTTCAACACGCAAACCAGTTAGAACTACCAAAGTCTCGCCTGAAGATGCACTTCTCTGGTGTATTGGTTATGGCTAGAAATATTTATAACAAACTATCCGACGATTTAAAATATATAAAAAAAGGACGTTAAATTTGTACGTAAACTAAAGCAGTTTTTGAATGGAAAAGCTGAATGTTTAAGGGAAAATATAATATCTTGAATTGAAATGTTTATAATTAGTTATTACTCACTCCTACTGTGCTGTGCCCGATAAATTGATAAATGAACTTTGTTCTAATATTTCTAATGTTTTTTTACCACCTTTGTACTGTATGGAAGCAATAAATAATCTGAATCTAATACAAAAATAAATGCGTATTAACGTTTACTGAAATGGAGTACTATACGTTCCAAATAATATAAAAAAACTTAATTGCAAATTTTTATGTAAGTAAAATAAACTTACTGACTGACTCATTATGAAATCTCAAAAACGATGGCAAGTACATTCTTGGTGTAGAAGTCCGTAAAGAAATGATTTTGCAAATTAGTTTCATTAAGAAGGCAAATTTAGGTTGAAAGTTTTTATGTTAGTCTACACTCTACGTATAAGTCACGGGCAACAGCTAGCATATGTACAATTATTAATGTATGCATATTCATTACATTAGGTAGGGTTTTGTTCAGAAAGTCTAGAAACTGACACAACAGATGAGATGCTGAATTTAAACACTAACAAACCAATCATTCTAATGTTCAGCAAGCTGTGTGGTATATTGTATGTAAATTTAGGAATTACCAACTTGTAGATGTGCAAATATTGTGCGATTGTGCAAACACATTGTCAAAATGAGAACTTGAGTGTTCAAAGAGCAGATGAACCAAAGACAGCGACTTGCTATTCAGCGTGATAATGCCGCTTGAATGCTAGGTATAGTAGTGGGTTTAATCATTTGGATTATCTCATGACCTTCAATGGCCAATCTAACTTTTTTTTTTGTAAAATACGCTAAGTTTTCATTCCCAACCGACTCCCAAGATTTGTTTTAAGTACGATCAGAAAATTGAGCGCTATTTTATTACAATACTTAAATATAAGGTCGGGGAAAAAGTTTCTTCGTATTTTATAAACAAATTCAAGACATATTTTTTTCAAGTTTAATTACATTTAATTATAATATATATGTACCATTTTGTTCGATAACTTGTTGCCATCTTTTAGGTAGTGACATGACCCCGTTGCTGTAGAAATTTTGGGAATTCTGATCAATAAAATGCAACAAGTAGTTTTGACAGTCCTCTCTTGATGTTAATCTAACACTACCCAAAGAATTCTGAAGAGATCGAAACAGGTGGAAATCTGAGGGTGCAAGGTCAGGGCTATGTGGTGGATGCATTAACACTTCCTAACCAAGCTCTCTAAATTTTTGCTGAGTGGCCAAAGATGTGTGCGGTCTGGCGTTATCATGATGAAAGACCACACTCTTTATGTTGATCAATTCCGGCCGTTTTTTCTCAATTTCTTGTTTGAGTCTCATCTGCTGTTGGCAGTAGAGATCCGAATCGATGGTTTTGCCCGGCGGTAAATGCTCATAATGAACGATGCCCTTCCAATCCCATCATACACACAGCATCACCTTATTACGTGTTAATCTGGGTTTCGCTACAGTCTGTGGTGCTTCACTGCCCTTTGACCATGATCGTTTGCGCACATTCTTGTCGTAGGTGATCCATTTTGCATCACCAGTGATCAATCTTTTAAAAAACGGTTCGGTTTCTTTACGTTTCAATAGAGAATCGCAAATGAGTACACGATTCATTTGGTTTCTTTCAGTGAGCTGGTGTGGCACCCAAATATCGAGTTTTTTTGTATACCCAGTTATTTTCAAATGGGTCAAAACTGTTTTGTGGTCAATCCCCAGGTCTTCAGCTACGTCGTAACTACTAATATGCCGATCTTGGTCCACTTTTTTAGAAATGGCATCGACTTTATCCGTAACAGGGCGACCAGAGCGAGCTGCATCTTTGACATCAAAATGCCTGGACTGAAAATGCTTGAACCAACATTGTGCTACTCTTGATGACACTGCATTAGGTCCATAAATGTCACAAATTTTATTCGCGGCTTGTGTCGCATTTTTCAGTTTTTTGTAATAAAATTTCACAATATATCGAATTTCTTCGTTAGATTCACTCATTTTATCGAACAAAAAAACAATTGAAAAATGGCGGGAAATTGCTTTTTACTTTTTATATTCCTTTTTTAAAATGTCATATTTTTAATGGTATCAAAACCAGCCAGATACAAACAGTACAACCGATGAGATTTTTACTACAACTTTATACATACAAAATACGAAAAGACTTTTTCCCCGACCTATTATAACATCTTAAGCATGTATTAAGTGTTTTTTTTGTATTTTTTAAAATCTAATTTTAGTGTAATATTATTTATAACGTCCTTGGTTGAGCCAGACACTAATTTATCTTTACTTTCACTAAACTTTTGACTCTTCTCTCTTTTATTACATGTCCCAATCACCTGAAACATGACAGATAATAAAAAACATTTACAAAGCAAATATTTTACAATTCTAATAAAAAAGATAACTTCACCCAAATTGGGTCTAAATTAAAAACGCTGCTTTCGTATTTCAACAGCGAAGGCAATTTTACGTGATGTTAAACAAACACAAAACGTTGGTGTAATTTGTTCAAAATCATAAAAAAATGCTCGGGGTATTTTTAATTTCTCCCTTTTGTGTGGGAACAAAGACTGTTAATAAACATAAACGATTCAAAGTCGAGGATCTCAAGTTTGTCGCAAAGCAGAAAATGCTTGGACACTGAAGTAAATTGACTTTATCAAGTGGGCCTTTATAGTCTAAGATCCCGCCATAGAACGACCTTCACCGAGCTGGTTAATGGATGAAAAGTATTTTATGTTCAATTAAATATGTCAAAAAATATATGGCAAATGGGTTGTCTAAAAAAATTCAGTCCAGAATATGATGAGTTACGTATTATAGAAGATTTATGGTGTGGGTGAAGTGACCAAACCATGCTCTGTTGTTTATTATTAAATTACAAACAAATAAAAATCCAATCCGATATTTTGCTCTGTCAAATTAAACGATCATCATCATAATCTGCCATAGGACGTCCACTGAAGGACATAGGCCTCTCCCGTCGATCTCCAAAAGGGCCGGTCGGAAGCGGCCTGCATCCAGCGTTTCCCTGCGGTCTCTATAGGTCGTCTGTCCAATAATGTTAATGGCAGAGAACCCACGACACCAAACCTAGTTCGATAAGACTACCAGATGATATATATATAGTCACGTTATTAATGGGAGAACACCGAAATGGCGATGCTGCAATTGAAAAAATCTGGCGGCGCTAAAGTGAATTGAAACGCCGAACGCAGCTAAAATTGTTATTCTTATTTTTTTGGTTTACAATTGCGACAGAATCTAAGGCAGTAATTTAACCATAATAAATGAAGTAGCGACATTGAGAAATAGCGTAATTTTGCGTCTATACTGTCTTAATTGATTTAATTACGACTTTATTTCCTTGTTTTGTTTGTTTTCTCTCGATTTTCTCTACAATATGAGCCTAAACAAAGTATTGAAAAAACAATGAATATGTATCGGGAAATAATGTCTGTTTGTTTTGGTTCTATGGTAGTCACTTAATTTATTTATTTTCCGGGAAGAGTCCATTTAAAACAATTGAACTATGTACAAGCATGATTCCTAAAGGGTTTTTTTAATGATACTTGGTGACGAGACAAGCGAAGTCGCTCGCCTGATGACTCTTCTCGCTTGCCCATAACAGCTCAACGCTACGCAGAATTTCGAACTTCAACAGTTCAAAACCATGGATGGCAATGCACTGTGCTCGTCACCCTGAGATATAAGATGTCAAATCTCTGTGAGCCGTGTAATTTCGCTGGAAACATTGCCCTTCAATCCGGAACACAGTAGTGTTTGCACACTACTGCTTGGCGTTTGAATAACTGAAAAAGGTGTGGTACTTCCCCAGGCGGACCCCTGCAAAAGAGTCCTACCACTACAAAAACTACACTTTTACTAAGATTAAGAGCAATGCACAATAAAAATAAAATTGGCTTACTATTGACCGCTAACTTGCCTGATGTTATGCAGTGATGCGGTCTGTGATGGCATACGCTTGTCTAGAAGAAACTGATTTAATCGTAATTTGAAGACATCCAGATTGTTATTAACGGGGAACACCCATTCAGGCAGCGCAGTTCGCACAAAATATCAACCATAAAAAGGTTCAATTTTTCGTGCCCACTCTGGCAGTCAGACAGAAAATTGGGCAAGAGGGAATTAAAAAACAATAAAAATTAAATAATGAGATTATTTTACCTGAATTCGTGTACTCAAAGAGCTTTGTTTAAACATTGTCTTTAGAAATAAATATGTGATATCTCGAGCGTAAATCAAAAGCATTTGAGCCATTATTCCGATTCTAAAGGAATTCCCCTGAATCCCGGCTTTGCGATAAGAACGAATCCGAATAGATACTACTTTACGGTTTAAGTCTTAAAATGTAAGCGTTTAATGACTTTTTAATGGGGATGGCTAGAGTTGTTCTATTTTAGTTCTTAAATGCAATGACGTTAAGTTTAAAGAAACGTTTTAGGATGAAACATTGTTGGTTTTAAACAATGTTTTGAATAACGGTTATGTATTTTACTAGCAAAGTATTAGCTAGTTAGCTTGTACTGAAATTTCTGTTGAACCTAAGCATTCACGTGGAACAAATGAACCGGCCAAGTGCGATTCGGGCTCGCTCACTGAGGGTTCCGTAAGACAACAAAATACAAAAAGTAGTTCAAAAGACAACATCACGCCCAGCCGGTCACCCGTCCAAGTACCGACCACACCGGACGTTGCTTAACTTGGTGGTGATCAGAAATTTGTCACCAACTCGCACTTGGCCATTATTTATTTCTTTGCTGTTTTACTTTAAAACGTGTTGTATAATCATGCTCAGTTTGACGCTTGTACGTATTTCCGTTTTCAAATTATTTATTTATTTATTTATTTAGAGCAAATACAAAAATACATAAACGTTTGGTATAGGTAATATGGCAACCATTTAATTTTTAATTTTTACTTTTTGTCATTTTTTTTAGTTAACCGCCGTAACATTACATATTCTGTGAAAATTTCAAGTGGCTATCTATTACTTTTCGAAAGATACAACAATTAAAATGAAAACTTGTAAACGTTTGTATCCAAACGGACGGACAGATATGCAGCATTGGCTTAGTAATAGAGCCCGTTTATACCCTATGGGTACGGAACCCTAAAAAGATAGGGGCTTTGCAGTTTTTTTTGTTTTATAAAAACTAAAGTAAAAATTATAGAAAATATCATGCGAAATTAAAGATTTCCTATTGATGAAAGCGAGTGGATCCAAATTCGAGCCCCTAGTCGTTAGTTGACCTCTAGCTCCAGCGGTTTTTTTTTCATTGCTATCATACAAAAAAAAAAAAAAAATTATTGACACAAATTTTCGTTTCATTGCTATCATACAAAAAATGGCATTTTTTATTGACACCAATTTTCGTTTTCGGGAGCGCTTCAATTTAACCCGATAATATATCGATTATCAATTGATTGATAATTCAATCCATTCGCTTCTATCTTCGACCAGACATATCAGAAAGGAATAAACAAAGTACGATTAGATCGGTTGAGTGGCGCTACTGTAATTTATTGTCAAACTTGCAATTGGTTTTTCTGCACCGCCTCGGGAATAAAATCGAACGAAAGTATAATTGCATGCCAGGCTTTTCCAGTCGCACATTTGCATTAATAAAGTTAAATTGTTTGCTATTCATATAGGGCCTTACTTAAAAACGTTACTCAAGTTGATCTATGTTTTAAAATGCTCTCTCAACTTCTCGCTGACGGCAATCGTCACACGCGAAAACAAGACGGAGCATATTTAAGAGTATGTCAACTTGAGTAACGTTTTAAAGTACCTAAGGCCCATAGTGCACTACATATTAGTTATCCTATATGAACTACTAGCTGCGCCCCGCGGCTTCACCCGCGTGGTGATGAAAATCGGTGATGATGATGAAAAGTAGCCTATGTGTCAATCCAGGACATAAGCAATGTCTATTTCAAATTTCATCCAAATCCATCCAGCCGTTTCTACTTTGTTGAGTAACAAACATCCATCCATCCAAACATTCACATAGGTATATAATATTAGTGTGATTAGTGTGATATTTAATAACCTAGGTCAAACCAATGCATGGGTCGCCACAAGAAAAGAGTGAATAGGCAAAGCATGGGCCTCCTGGGTAAGTGCTCCATCTTAGACTGATGTGATGATCGCCGAGCGGTATCATGTGCAATTCATAATCTGACGGCTCCGGGTTCGATCCTTGGCTTCTGAACCAATGACTTATTTAGAACTTAAATAAATTATGTGTCGTTTTCGATGCCATCGCTCAAAACTAGCGAAGGAAACCGGTATGTCTAAGAACCTCAAAAGTTCAAAGACATAATGACATTCACCATCAACATGCACTGAGGCAGAAGTTATAAATCTATACATATTATTATTAGGCATGATTTAATTCCCTGCTGCCCATTTTTCTATCAGACTGCAAGAGCGGGCACGAAAAATCGACACCGCTTTATGGTTGACATTCCGGAAACCCGTACGAAGCGTTTTGATTTCACTTTTATTGTGCGAACTGCTAGTCTGTGGACTGCGCTGCCTGAATGGGTGTTCCCCGATAGTTACAATCTCGGTGTCTTCAATTCAAGAGTGAATCAGTTTCTTCTAGGCAAGCGTGATCCATCGTAGGCCGCATCGTCGCTTAACATCATGCGAGTTGGCAGCCAAGCGCAAGCCTATTTTATAGTAATAAAAAAAACATAAATTAAAAACGTAGAGATAAAAAAAAACTGTTATTACGAGATATTAAAAAAACACACGGAGCGTCTTAAAATAACTGAAGCTGAACACGTTAATAATAAATAAATATTCAGGACATTTTTGCACACACGGTCATCTGACCCTAAACTAAGCAAAGCATTTACTATTGACCCTTTGGTTATCTAATTCGGTTTGGTGAGAACTACTTGAGCCTACCCAAAAATATCTAAAGCTATCTTCGATAAAAAAAAAAACGTTATAAATTCAACATTACCAATAAAACCATACTAAATTGTACACAAAACTTTTAAATCTCTACATAGTCACTTTCGCGTCTGTCTGTCTGTATATCCGCTAACTCCTAAACCACGCAACGGCGTTTTATGCGGTTTTCACCATCAGTTAGAGAATTTTTCATGTAAGGTTTATATAAATATAATAAAACTTACACCCGTGGGAAGCCGGGGCGGCGGGGCTATTATGGATCTTTGATCGGGATCAGTCAGTGTCAGAATTGACAGAATTTTGACACTTGAAAGAGGTTATGACGCAAAAAAAGAAAAAACGTTGTCTATTTCCAATTTCATACTACGAAATTGGAAATAGACAAGGTTTTTTTTTTTACATAATTTTGACAAGTCGCGATCCCGATCAAAGATTCATAATAGCCCTGTTTGTCTCTAGTAAACTGTGCTAGTAAATTATAAGTCATAAAAAAAAAACAACCATAATGCTATATGAATATTGTGTGAAATACGCGTCTGTGAGTAACCACATGTACATACATACATATTATAAGAACTGCCTTATGCATATTTTTACGCCTATAGTTTTACATAATATTTCTGATGCCACCAAAAAAAGCCTACTAACTAACAGCGTCGGCGGATTCACCCTTATTGATATTGATTGCTATTACAGAATGGAGTACGGATAAACATACACTCACACTAAATTTTTTACATTCATATATTTAAATGATTGTAGCAGTGTATGTGAGAGGTATATTATCCTCTTAAAATGATTCTATTAAATTTAAAACATAATAAAAGCAAGAGAAAAATGATATTTACGGAACTGTCTCACAAAGAGTCCATAAAAGCATTCATTCTAGGGCGGTCCTGTTAAACTTCTCGCTTCGCTGAACCGGGGAATTACCGACGTGTCCCAGTCGCTAGTTGTTCCGGGTTTATTTTGTTTCTTGCACGGTAGAGCGCCAGCAATTCTTATTGGAGACTAGTATTGTTGCCCGCGACTTCGTACGCGTAGATTTTCATATAAACTTTCAACCCTTTTTCCTCCCTTAATCTGGCCCCTGCGCAAATTAACATAGAATATATATACTTCAATCTGTGGCCCTAGTACGAGCACTTGCGAAAAAGTATTCGTTCCGTAAACGATAGCAAAATGTATGAAAAATTGAACAGCGCCTCTATCAGACGTAAAGGGAAACTGATTTTTTCATACATTTTGCTATCGTTTACGGAACGAATACTTTTTTGCAAGTTCTCGTACTAGCCCCACTGGTCTTAGCTAAGCATATTCGTGAAAACCGCATTTAAAACCGTTCAGTGGTTTAGATGTGCGTGGATAAACAAACAAACAGACCAAAATTCTGAAAACTGTCTTAACGTGTTCAGATGCTTATTTTAAGACACTCTATGTACTTAATATTTTTTTTGTTATCTCGCAATTACAGATTTTTTTATCTCCACGTTTTTATTATATGTATAGATAGATATAGATGTATATAGATAGACATATATAGATGGCACATTTTAAATTAAATTTGACGTATTTTCTAACTTGGTAAAGAAGAAAATATAATTGAATAAAGTACTCGGAGCAAAGTAACGTCATACTCGGAGTAATTATATAATAGTTTGATTTTTTTGTGATTGTATTGAAATGAACTACTTGCCTACAAAATTTCATCAAGATCAACGATACGATAAATTATTGTCGAACAAAATTACATAAATACATAGAAACGCCGGTTTGTCTCGTTAGGAGCTGTGCTTTCTCTGCTTGGTGAGCAAAAACTATAATAAAAAATAAAACACGAAATATCGGGAGCTCCTTCCACAACCTTACCACGGTAAATATCCCGTAAATAATCATTTAACTTTAGTGAACAACCGCGATAGTTTAAAACAGTGTTTAAAACACGTTGTTTAATACTTACCGTCTAAAAATAAAATTATTAATAAATAAATTTATTTATAAATAAGCTTATTCGATTTATTTTCGTATTCTTCTCAGACCAAATAAAAAATAGAGATGCATTACGGCGTACTGCCAAAGTGAAGTCAAACCGTTTCCAAAACTACGTGAATTCCCAGTATAAACACACGACTCACGCACACATACGCATTTAAAACTACGTGAATTTCATACAGAAAACATCAAACGACTAGGCACAATTGTTTCAAATGTGGGTTCATATTTTTTATTTGATCTGGAATTCTTTTCAGCAAACCCTTTAATTTCATAACCAAATACCCGTAAATCTTAATAGTAGATAAGAAAATGTTGTCCGCCATATTGAATGTAGTGGCGTCTTTTTATTTTTCGTATTTTTCTCATCAAACTCTCTCATTTGATACCCATATAATGAGGATGCATAAAAATTACTGTTCGCAATCTTTGGAAGTCCGCCATATTAGATTTAAAATGACCTCATCCAAACTAAACGTGTTACCAAAATTTTAACTTAATTGGTCGGGGAATACTGTTTTAAAATTTATTTGCAAGATTTGCCCCAAATTAACAAGGTGCGTTTTTTTCTTTTTTCAGTCCGCCTGATGGTTGGCAAAACCGCCACCTATGGACACCTGCAACACTAGCGGTGTGGACGGTGCTTTGCCACCCGGAGAGGTAGATTTAGACACCCTTTTCGAAACGCTTCATGTTGAAGCTCGGCGGGAAGAACTTTGGGGGGAGGATATTCCACACCTTGCAGGTCCGCGGAATAAAGGAGCGGAAAAATCGAACGGTGTGGGATTTCCAGCTTTGCAAATGTGGGGTGAGCTTTTTGACGGTGTCGGGATGTGCGGTAGTGGAAGTCTGACGCAGGAATAAGATCAAAAAGCTCTACAGAGCATTCCCCGAAAAACAAGCGACAAAAAATATAAAAGGAACCCACGTCTCTTCGGAGGCTAACTGGATCCAGCTTGTTAAAGTGCAAATGGTGTGTTGAAGTTAAACAAAATCTAGGAATAATACGGTAAGTGAGGGTTTCCAGAGGATAGACAAACTGCGTGTCAAACAGTCGTGACCTCATTACTTGATGTAAGATGCCGCCAGCAGCTGGCATTTTACGCATTAATAAACCGAGCAATTTGTATAAATTCACTATCAACGCGAATGTTCTAATATTCATCTTAATAATATTCCTCGTAAAGGCCCTACACCGGATGTACCATATTATATAGACAGTACTGAAACTTGGCTTTTAAAATTTACATATTGAAGTGGCAATAATAAATAAATAAATAAATATCTAGGACGTTATTGCACATATGATCATCTGACCCCAAACTAAGCAAAGCTTGTAATATGGCTGCCAGAGACTGATATACATACATATATATTTTTAAATACATACTTAAATAGATATTAACACCCAGACATAGAACAAACACAAATGTTCATCACACAAATGTATGTCCTAGGTGGGAATCGAACCCACGCCCCAGAAAGCAGGTACACTACCAATTGAGCCACCGGGGCAGTTTATAATGGGCAGGCCACATCGCTCGAAGAACTGATAAGCGATGAGGGAGAAAGGTTCTTGAGTGGAGACCACGAACCAGAAGACGCAGCGTAGGTAGGCCTACCACTAGACAGACCGACGACATTGTGAGAGTCGCGGGCATCCAGTGGATGCAGATGGCAGGATATCGTTCAGTATGGAGGTTAAAGGGGGAGACTTATGTTCAGAAGTGGACGTCTTGTGGCTGATGATAATGATGATGGTGACTGAAACTTGGCAAAAATTACTTGTTTGATTTCATACTCAGTTTTTCCCCTTAAACTGTGACCCTTATCATCGCAATTCATGAACCGATTTTGCTCATATTTTGAACATAACAATTCCATTTTTTTTATTAATACTTGACACTGGCAAATACAAAAGACGTGGGACGCCAAAAACTCGAAGAAAAATTTATCTATAATTTTTGTAATAAACAGTAAGTTTTGTAACTGTCTCTATCAATATACTTTGCGATAATTATGTACATTCATAATTATTTGGAATATGAAACTCTGGCAAAGTCGTAACTACCCTAATTAATGCGAATTCAAACAATTTATAATAAACGTGAAAAGCTGTATGGAATCCATGTGAACTTTTGTGAGAGCTTTTGGTTTTGTAACAAACATTTAAACGTGTACGTATGACATTTGAAATGAATGGAAATGTTGTGATTCTGTAATTTCATGTTCTATTTATTAAGAATAAATTTTCCTTAAAAAAATTGTCACATCTACTCGTAGCATTGACTGTCATCTTCTTAGCAATATTAATCTTTATGTCCCATCTGGATTATTTCGGAAATGTAAACCACTCTTCCGACCATCTGTGTCATCAACTATTGGCAAAATAGCTTTATCGTTCGTGCGTGTGAAACCTTCAATAGGTTATGTAAATATAGTCTAGGTATGGATATATTTGTCTCTAGTATACCATATCATGAGGAAGTGGTTAAGTTACACCTTTTTCAATAATCATTTGTGAAAATTTAGGTACCATTCTGTCGTAAATATTAAATTTATTACCCAATTTGTTAAGTGCACATCATAGTTTTTTTAGTCTTTTGCTTTTTTCTATTCTACTTCTATACTTTTTCTTCACATGTTTTAGCGTTCATATAATGTACTCTGTTTTTTAATAGTAGAAACTTTAAAAAAACAGAGTACATTATAAGAGGGGCCATTCTTGTCTCTAGCTAATTATTAAATCTGTTAATTAAGACCGTTAGTTTATCTAAGTTAATAAAAATAAAATATAATTATTGTATTGTATGACTATGTGGAGACTGGAGAGTAGTCAGAAAGACCTAATCACTTGACATCTGAGAGCAAGATTATTTCTATTAATTTCGTCATCTTATACAATTAGCGTAGGCTTTCTCTACAAGATCAAATCAGAAACCAATTTCTGTGACCCGTAGACGAATGAAAGTTAACGACGTAGCGTACCGTATTATTGCCTACCGTATTAGCAAGCTGATGTAGCAGTGGGCGGGCAAGGCATATAGCACGCATAACAGATGGCCGATGGGGCCCGAAAGGTTCTCGAATGGAGACCACAGACCGGCAAGATGGACAGATGACCTAAAAAGAACTACAGGGAAACTTTGGATGCAGGCCGCTTTCGACCGGCCCTTTTGGAGATCGACGGGGGAGGCTTATGTCCAGCAGTGGACGTCCTATAGCTGAAATGACGATGATCATGACACAACTAGCTCCAAACAAATCGCATGACTCATATACGTGCACATTATACCACGTGGACTTGACGTGAAGAATATTACCCAATGAGCCGCAAAATGTGCCCCAAAAATGTCAATAGTTGCCCATGTGGATAAGACAAGGGTATTCAAGTACCTACCTACCTATCTTTGCCAAAGCATTGTACAAGAGTATACATTATACAAAAATATTTAATACTAGCTATTGCCTGTGACACTGTACGCGTAGCCCTTCATATTATACAACTTTAAACTTCCAACCCCTTTTCTTAAGAGGGTCATCACTTAATCTTGCCCTTTCGTAAAACACTGTAAGAAAGAACGAAATTAAATTTGACATGTATATTCCACAATGTAGGGCCTACACCTTGGAATATACGTACCAAATTTCAGCTGCTTAGTAACAAAACTTTCAACACAAAATCCAAAGCTTTTTTTTATTTCACCCTCCAGCCGTCTTTTTCAGCAAACTCTTAGTACAATATCTATTTATTTTAAACCATTAACTTGAATACCATATTTACGTCTCTAACATCAAAAACATAGGGCTTTCAACCCCCCTTAATTCAGCCCTTTCGCAAAATCCTTTCTTTGCGGGACCTGTACCTACGGCATGGCACCTAAGAAATTTATTAAGCCATTTCTTAACCGACAGAGGGGTTTTCTAGATTTCGTGATGAGTCAGTCAGTCAGTGATTGGTATTTCACTTTTATACATTCCATTTCATTCTGTTCCGTTCCGTTCCATTCCGTTCTGTTCTGTTCTGATCTGCTGATCTGTTTTATTCTACATAGAAACATTCTCATTCATAAAATTCATGAGATTTGTGAAAAACAGACTCTAGAAGAGAGAGAGCTCCACAACTTCGTGGTGTCCGTATTTTTTTAAGGAAAAATTATAACAGCTTTCTAATTAATTTTAACTTAATTACTTCTCAATTAATTAAAGAACTGACGCCATTCTTCAAGCTACGAGTATTTTGACTCGAGTCTATTACATATTCCTTTCAAATGCAGTTCTCATTCAAACGTTGTGGTTTTCACGAGATCTCTCAACCTGAATGAAAAAAGTTTTTCGGTAAAAGGCCTAGGTTTTCGAGGCTTTATGCGTCGCTTTAAAAGCTTTTTGAACGAAATACGTGATAAATTATAAAGTTTTGCAAACTAACATTTCGTTAAATACATTTTCGGAGTAAAAATTTAATTTGGGTTGAGTGCGTGTTAGTTTATTTGAGTGTATGTCATGGATGAAAGTCAATATTAATCAATGAAAGTATGGAACGATAGACAGGGCTTCACAGAGCGATGGTGCTCAGCCGATAGGAGGGTATAACAACGTTTACTATGAGACCAATTTAAGAGACCAACTCTGAAATCCCGACAACAATATTATAACCAGCAGCACAAAATAAATAGGTACAGTGAGACGGTTTCGGCTGACCTTAATTTTAATAACCTACATGCAACCGTAGCGCTAAGGCTGGACATTCAACTGTTATTTTCTGTGAAAAGTTTAGATTTGTGAGTATCAATAAGTAAAAGGTAAAACATTATTTTAAAACACATTTATTTCTAACAGAAAAGAGTAACCAAATAAAAACCTTTAAATTAGTTACCGGAAAGTACTTTTGTAGATTACGGTACGTACAAACGGCATGAATATTAATGTATAAAAAATGTTAATGTGTTATTTTAATGTATAATAAAGTTAAGTTTTTTTGCAATATGACAATGGAAAAGTCATTGTAAATTATGACAATATTCACATTGAACAATGATTACGTGTATTTGCAAAGCACGGGCACTCGCTAATGGCGTTCGAAAGACTTGATTTAAAATCGTAGTACGTACGCGTCTTTATGTGCGTGTGCCTGTTAACGCTCGTTGAATGGAGCCGGCCTTCTGTACCTATTTATTTTGTGGCAGGTATTACATAAGCAGACACATGATATTTCTATCATCTCATCCCACTCACGCCAATTTACTCCCACTATGCGCAAGAGCATACACGATAATACGTGACAGGTAGAGTAATAAATAAAATTACAGTCCAATCAAAACTAATTCGCAATACCATATAAAAAAAATCGTACACAAATTTGTGCGGTAGCATCGCGTGTGAAAGAGTTTCATAGCGGCAAGCTGGCATTGATAGGTTTGCTGACTGTTGTTACGTCTAATACATTTGCCCTTAGCTGATGTTGATGCCTCATGATAATGAGACGTGTTCCTTAACTGTTGGCCTTTTGGAAAAACTTAGAGTCACACAACGGGCAATGGAGAGAGCAATGCTCGGAGTTTCTTTGCGCAATAAAATCCGGAACGTGGATATTCGCCAAAGAACCAGAATCACCGACAATACCGACATAGCTATTAAAATCTGCAAGTTGAAGTAGCAATGGGCAGGCCACTTCGCACGTAGTATTGATGACCAATGGGGAAGAAAGGTTCTTGAGTGGAGACCACGAACTGGAAGACGCAGCGTATGTACGTAGGCCTCCCACTAGATGGACCGACGAGATTGTGAGAGTCGCGGGCATTCAGTGGATGCAGATGGCAGGATGGCGTTCAGTGTGGAAGTTAAAGGGAGAGGCCTATGTTCAGCAGTGGACGTCTTCTGGTTGATGATGATGTTGATGCATTAACAATAAGTATGAAGGATTATTATTGCTTTTCTATACCCTAACCCTTCGAGCTTCAACATAATCAAGTCAGAAATTCCACTTATATGAAAACTCAAGCTGACCTAAATCATGACTTTTTCGCCCATCCCATATATTTCAGCCCACAAAAATCCAAATTGCGTCTCCAACTACCCAATCACGAAGTTAACCAGCCCTTTGGATTGTGATAAATAAGAAAATCATGTTAGGAATTTATCACAGAATTTATCGGAAGAAACGTGACTTCGCCCTAACTTGGAAAGGGAAACTTTTCCTCTCACATATTCTAAGGGTCCTCACTCAATCACGGCTCTCAGATCCTTCTTATTTCTATGGAAAATACAAAGTTTTTGGTCGCCGCCTCGGTTCCAAATCTAGATATTACGCTTTTGTATGTAACTTACTTTTTAGGGTTCCGTACCCTAAGGGTGTAAACGGGACCCTAATTTAAGCCTACGCTACATTTCAAAATTCAAATTCAAAATTATTTAATTCAGTAATCGGTACATTACACTTATATAACGCACTAATGCCCAAACTAGGTGTAGATACACCCGTATCTTGGGAATTATTCCTACCCGTTTATAAGTCAATTTTTTTTACACTTCGTCATTTGGGTTAGTTTAAATAATATTATGTCTGTCTATCCGTCTTACCATTTAACAGTTGTATCTATTCACTCTAGCTTTGAAGAATATTTTTAAATGTTTTCGTCATAACCCAATTTTTTGTATGAAAAAGTGGAAATTTTGTTCCAGAAATGGATTCCCCGTCCTCGAATTACTGGAAAACGACACCAAACTTGATCTAGTTGTTTAATGTATGCAGATACGAATTTCGCAGTGAAAGCGGCGGATACATTCTTTTCCCCCCTCCCCTGCCCACCTGCATGATGGAACTCGATGGCTCCCGGTCTAAATCAGCTCAGAACGCCCCCAGGGACACCTGAGCCAAGCGGCATACTTTGTTGAAAAATACAAGGTTCGCATCCAAATTGATCTTTAACATCCCTACTACTCTACAAGTTTTGTAGTGGTAGGACTCTTTTGCAGGGGTCCGCCTGGGGAAGTATCACACCTTTGCCAGTTATTCAACCGCCAAGCAGTAATGTGCAAACACTACTGTGTTCCGGATTGAAGGGCAATGTTTCCAGCGAAATTTCACGGCTCACAGAGATTTGACATCTTATATCTCGGGGTGACGAGCACAGTGCATTGCAATCCAGAGTTTTGAACTGTTGAAGTTAAAAATTCTGAGTGGCCTTGAGCTGTTATGGGCAAGCGTGAAGAGCCATCAGGCGAGCGGCTTCGCTCATCTCGTCACCCAGTATCATAAAAAAAGTTTATTTAAAAACTGAATATATAATTATATATAATATGAATACATATTGGGGCACAATGTTTCGGTCATCTTCTTTTGATATTCTATATATTCTATAGCTCTATGATATTAACAAAAGTCAAAGTTCTTGACGCTCCATTCTTGTTCGAAACAAATACAAATTTACGATCAACATATATGATATAAATCAATCATTATAACTTATCCATGCTTGAACAAATTTAGGTACACTTCGCGAGAAAAACAGAAATAAAATCCCTCGCAGACAGACGAGCCTTATTTGAGTTCGTCAGGTTCAGGCGTTAAGGCACCATTCTTTTTGTATTCGTAATTCATGTTTATTAACAAAAACATGAAAAAAATAAAATTTACTAGCTGCTCCCCGCGGTTTCACCCGCGTGGTGATGAAAAACAGTGATGATTATGATGAAAAGTGGCATATTGTGTTAATCCAGGACATAAGCTATATAAAATCCGTCCAGCAAGTGGGAATGGAACTCACGCCCCCAAGCGCAGAAGGCAGGTTCACTACCAACTAAGCTAACGGGGCTGTCAAATTCAATCAAGCTTAAACAAAGAATTCCCTACTCAACAGCTGCCTAACCGCCACAACGCAGTTCACTTCACTTCTTCATCACCGCATCACTTTAGTGCCTGTACTTATAACATTTAATTATATTTTTATTAAGCATGTTATTGTTAAAATCAGCCCAAGTCACTTCAATTCAAATATTTTTTTGACAGGACGGCAAATTGCAGGGTTGTACTGTACATTATTTTAATGTAGGGACTTACACTGGGGACCTGTAAAAGTCTCCAAAGGCTACATGCTATTTGAAAGACGGCCTTGTAAGCTTTGCAAATCACGTGACGGATTCTATGCTCTTTATTATTCTGTGGACTATTTCTCTGGTTGATTATAATTGAAGGACTTTGACGTCAGAACTCGGTAAGTGAGTTAGTAGGGCATTGCTTGGCAGGTTCATTAAGCTCGCTCCTCGGTAGATTGGGTATTGATCGGTTTTTTAAATAACTAGTGCGGTATTTTGTAAAATCTGTGAAAATTCTCACAAGGAACGGTGGAACTACAGATCAAATCAACAAGGGAGATATGGGAAGGTGATGTGGCGGGTAGGAATGCATCATCACTACATAGTATAAAACAAAGTCGCTTCCCTCTGTCTGTCTCTATATATGCTTAGATCTTTAAAACTACGCAACGGATTTTGATGTGGTTTTCACTATCAGTTAGATAATTTTTCATGGAAGGTTTATATGTAATAAAGCATATACCCATGCGAAGCCGGGGCGGGTCGCTAGTCTGACCTAAATCAGGCTCGATGATTTAGCCGAACACAGCAGACGATAACCTTTTATTTGCATGTGGACTTGGTGTCGCCACAAGTTTCTTAGTATGCGTGAAACAATGACGATATAACCACTTGACAGCTCATATTTTATCACCCGCGATAAAAAGGTGCTGAATTTCAAGCAGGATCTTTTTTTCGAGCGGGCCAATCCTAGGCGCAAATTGAATGAATGACTTCTGTTTTCTCCAATCACAAGCAATATGAGCCATTTATGACTCATTCGCGATGAGTGCTTATATTATATTTAGCGTGAAATATGAGTAAGTGTTCCGTCTTTACAGTTTTTGCAATACGTAGTTTAATGGTATACGGAATAATTCTCGCAATTTAACGCACGCTTTAAAATTGCTGCATTGCTAAAAATTATTGCATTGTTATCGGTCCCTGATAAGTGCAAATTTTCGAATCAATCCGTCGTTTTGAAAGCGGTGAAAATCACGATCAAAAATTCCGTTACATAGATACATAAGCTAATAGTGTTAATAAGCTAAAGCGTGTTAATAGTGGGTAAAAATTGTGACATTTGATGACGAACGATAATTCTATTGTACTAACGCATATATCCCTTATTTCTCTGATCTGAGGGTGTAACTATACGCCAAATGAAGGGCATTGTTCTCATAAATAACCAAAAACTTTTACTGAGCAAGTACCCGGAATAATATCAGCTATTTAACTCGGTCCAAGTATTTATTTGCTTTGACAGCTGCTGCAATAACATTGTGAAAGGCTGAATGTAAACCTCAACCTTGAATTCTGCTAGTTGCCCTCTTTCTCTATTTCGTCTGACCTGGGTGAAGTAACATCCGTTCCTTAACCAAAGGCTGCAGGACAAGGAGAAATGGCGTTTCTTAGGGTACTTGCAGTCGGTGAACGTAGCATGCGCAAGTTGATAAGGATGCAAGTATGTGTATTCTACTCATGCAAGCCGGCCGTTACTTGCACCGTGATCAAATTACCCATCATTGTCGAAGGCTAAAGTCGGCCAGAGGCAGCTGCGCATATATGACTAGGTTCCTTCATGCGTTTTCACCCACGTGGTGATGAAAATCGGTGATGATGTTGATCAAAAGTAGCTTATGTGTTAATACAGGACATACGCAATGCATATTCCATGTTTCATCCAAATCCATCCAGCCATTTCAGTGTGACTAAGTAACAAACATCCATCAATCCATCCAAACTTTCACATATATGAAATTAGTGTGATGAATACGTATGGTAGCATTAATGTCTAGATTACCTACCAATACCAATTTGATTTTATATAAGATCTGCAATTAGGCCCCAGCCCCGTATCCTACCCGTAATCCACTATACTTCAGTCCCACACTTTCGTATCTAGTCCCGCATCCGTCCAGTCCAGTCTTCTCCCATAGATACTTTAATCCACTCTACTTCCATATCGCCTTTTCCGCTATAGTCCCGCATCTTTCCCGTAATCCAGCCTACTTTAGTCCCGCCCTTTCCGCCTAAGTCTCCCATCCGTCCACTCCATTCCCATCCAACTCTTTCCTCTACAGCCCCGCATCCGTCCTGTAATACACTCTACTTCAGACCCGTCCTTTCCACTGAACTCTCGCATTCGTCCACTCCACTCCCATGCCGTAATCCATTTTATTTAAATCCTGCCTTTTATTTTTCAGTCCCGCATCGTCCTGTAATTCCTTTTAGTCCTGTTTCGCCTTTTCCGCTATAATTTAGCATTTGTTCCGCAATTTACTCTACTTCTATCCCATCGCTTATGTTCTAGTTGCGCTTTCGTCCCGCAATCTACTCTACTCTCGTCTCATCCCTTTCTACTCCAATCTCAGCCTCGTTACTATGACCCGCTCCAAGTACACAAGATTTCATCCAAATCGGTCCAGGCGTTTTTAAACTAGCTTTTTCTTTAGCTTTGTTCAATACGGGCTGCCATACATTAATGCATATAGTGAGCCACATAAGCGTGGCTGAGTGAATTTGATGTCAGCGGCATCACGCCTGATTGTTCAGCGAATTTCTCAGCCACGAAAGCCACATTTTGTTGTCTGCTACCCACTTCTACCCGCTGTCTCTCTCGTTTGCATAACGTAGCGCAGCCTAGTTAAGCTAGCCTTATGACCGCGTGCTACATTGCCACGTAGCTCTCGTGTCAATCGAAGGCGTATGTTGTCATGCGCAACTTTTTACAGCCTATTAAAAAAAAAAAACTTTTACATCGCTGTGTCAAGCCAACCTTGATAGTTAGGTTGGCAGTTTACCTACAAATTACTTAATTATAAGCTACTTGCGTATCAGAATTTCTCTACGCTCAAGGAAGACCTCGGGGATGACTAACTTTACAATATTAAGTTTTCTTATCTACAAAGCTAGCTATTATAAAGTTAGCATTGTCTGTTGGTAACCAGATACGCCATAGACACCGCATAGGGCGAGCATTTTCCGTCAACACATTGGAAAAATAAGACCATTAACAACGCTCCATATCAATGAGAGCTTCTGAGCGCTTTTCTTCGGGTTAGCTGAGCTAGATGGCGCTAATTTTTTAATGTATCATTACCAAAATTATGATTATACGCCCTACATAATAAGCAAACGCTAAAATATTGCTAAACCTTCCGAATTAGCTCTGTAGACGATACTTAACGAAACCCGCTGAGTTATCATTGATATTGTATCAGATAGTTGCGGTTATATCGCTATCTATCGACTCATCTGATATTTTTTTAGTTTAATCAATATTCTAAAAAGCTCTAATTCCATTTAATGAACTTAACTTTTGACATTGTTACAATGTTCTATCCACCAATGGCACGCCATTATATTCATCATTTTGAGTGAACTAATCAACGTTCAATAAACCAATATGCATTCAAGATTTTGTCCGATTTTTTTGTATTACGAATGATGCAATGTAATGTATATAGCTCAAAATACAGAAAAAACATACAGGGCATATAGGGCAGACAATTTTTTTTTGTACATGGATTTAATTATGACAGCCCATTTAACTTCGTCGTAACGTGGCTGCTAGATCATTAAAGCTTGTCTTTAAAAATGTTTTTAAATTAAAAATTGTTTTGCACCAATAAGTGTAAAATAAGCCCTTGCAGCTTTTTACACCCCAAACATATTAATACCCTGTATAAAAAGTAGTAACTAGTAATTATATTTTTATTTAATTATGTTTGTTTTTGTGTCAATCCGATCAGTATATTGATTTCATTAAAGTGTGTGTGAATAGTATCTGAGCTTAAACATTTAACGAAAAACGGGTAATGTCTAAGCTAGCAACATTACGCGGGTGGTAAGACTGGTGAGTGGAGGTGAGGCAGGCGCGGGACGTTGGTTTTGTTTTTTGGCCTCAGCGTGCGGCTTGCAATCACAGCTTAAGGTGGTTTCTGTTTTTTTCTGTATTCTGAGGTCTATAGAGTATCAAGTCATTGTCTGTACAGTAGGTTAACAAACCGGTGGCAGTGCCAACCTTCGGTTTATATAATGACGAAACTCGGTAGTGAGTTACCGAGCAGCCACCGCCCCATTACTCACTATGCCCCGGGCAGTCAATACGCCTCCAATTTATTTTATTGAACTAGTAAAAGTCAAATAAGGTTTTTAGTAATGGCTATGAAAAGTGATTTTAAATTTCCTTAGTCTCTTTTACTCATTACACGAAGCCATTATAAATAGATACTTTCTGAGAATAAACAAAACAGTAAACGATTTTTTTTTACGTCACTAAAGGTTATTGTACGTGTCTCGTATGATGCAATTTTTAACCGACTTCCAAAAAGGAGGAGGTACTATGTTCGTCTGTACGTATTTTTTTTTACTGTTATGATATCTAGTGATTTATAATGACAGGCTAAGCGTTCAACTACATCTTATTTGGCGTTCATTACCATCGAAGATAGCCTGGAATGAGAAATATGAGTAACACTTAGGGCAACCAGTTGCTCTCAGAACACATTTTCAGGCACTATGGACGGCCGTTTGGATTAGGACCACGCTATCAAACAATGTTACCGGATCACACCGTTAGGTGCTAGGTAGGGTTTGGGTCCCAGGACGTCTCGTGTCTCGAAGTCCCGTGACTTTGGGGCCGTTCTAGTATTACGTAAGCCTATTTAATACAATTATTTACCCCCCCCCCCCACCCCATTGTCAGCAAAAGTAGGCAAAGCTCTTATTCCCCCCTTCCATGCTTACGTGAACAAATTTTGTTTTTTATTGATTTATGAGCACAGTGCCATAATGTGTAAAAAGTAAATCATTACTGCTGACGTAATCACCATCTAGACCCTCCCACCCCCCATGTCTTCAAAAATAAGCAAAGCACAGACCCCCCCCCCCCTATAGTGCTCAAGTAATACTTGAACGGTCCCTTCGTTATTATAGTTGACTCGAGTCCCGGGACTTTCGGATCGAGAAAATTGTCGAAAATTTTATGTAATCATTTTCATTTTCAAATAATTGGAAGAGCATAGCGTTATCTGTTAGTTTAATGAATAATTACTTGGTCTACTACGTAACTACTGAGGACACAACACAATAAATGCGTTTTCTACCTAAAAAGAATAAAAGTGTACATGTGTGTGATTAAAAGAAAATAAACAAAGCAATTATTAAGACTGAAATTAACGTTAAAGTTATTATGATTTAATTTTCTGTTTAAAAAATGTTGATTTTTACAAAAAATGCCTTACCACTCAAAAAAACTTTTTTTCTTAAAAGTCTCGAAATCCCGGGAATTCCCGGGACTTTGAAATTGTCGGGAATTCCCAAACCCTAGTGCTAGGCCACAAATTTTCAACTTGAGGGTGGGCACTAAAAAGACCTATTATCATGATTATGGTTTCCTTCACCGGCAGTTTAATTTCTATTTACACATAGCACAGAAGGTACTGTTCCCTATTCTGTTAACTGAATAACAACAAAGGCCACAAATCTAAACATAATATCATCAGGACGAGTAATCTCCTGTCAAAATGGGGTAAGCGCACCTGTTCCTGACATCACAGGATTTACGTCACCGGGAGCAACGTCCGTCTCTCTCTATGGTGAGACATCTGACAGGGATGAATTTATTGTCATTAATTTTATGGCAAAACCTTTACGTTTAATAGCGGTTGGTTGAAGTTGGAAGGTATCAATTAAACGTCTTGAGATTTGTTATTGGATAGTATCTATAAGAACTTGATAAAAAAATATCAACACAAAAAACCGAATTCATCAGAACAGACCAAACGGGAAGCACCAGCTTTCAAATAAAAAAGGAATCATCAAAATATGTTGACCCAATCAAAAGTTCTGCGGTAACAAACATAAAAAACAGTCGAATTGATAACCTCCTCCTTTTTGGAAGTCGGTAAAAAAATGGTTAAACGTTAATTTGTACATTTTGTTTCTCTTGTACCATTAAACTGTACCATTAATAGTACAAGTGAAACCACTATAAATCGTTAAAGTAGTAGGTACCATTTTAGACAAATGTGTTTTGATAGCATAAAATACAAATTCTACTAAGTTTAACTAGTTGAAAAGAAAGCAATTAGTTCTATCTACTTTATATTTTCTTCTGAAATGTTGAACTTACAAGAACAAAATTATTTTCTTGTTGTTTGTTACAAAAACTGGTGTTTTGATGATGTAAATAGGTTTTCTTCATTAAGGCGAATCAACAACTATTCCGAAAATTTAATGAGTTGAAAAGTTTTCGTAATAGATGAGTTGGTTTCACTTTCCAATTATTTGAATTACAAGTTATAGGTTGGTTATTATTAATTATTTGAGTTTCGAGTTATGGTAATGGGCGGTTTTCTGGCAGCTGAAATAAAAAATCTGCAACCATCCTTCGACCAAAATAAATTGAATGGACGGGCCCAGTAGAAGCGCATTTTTGAAGATTACACATTACGAGTCTATTGTTACGCGATAACGAAACATCTGACAAAATTATGAATTCGTATGCTTTACCGAAGTGTAAATATACAAATAAAACCGATATCTATTTTTTGTAACAAATATACTGTACATTTTTATAATTAGGTGTTGAAGTATATGTCCGACGGTTTTGACTCGTTTTTACTGATCAAGTTCAATGGTTAGGGCTCGTCCATTCATTTTATTTTGGTCGAAGCAACCATCGATAGGATATCGCTGACGAGTGTAGAGATATGGTTAAGAAAATCGCATTTGTTCAATGAAACCTACAATACAAGGAAGGGGAGACATTTGGCTAGGCTACGTACACTTATGTACCTACTAATTTGTGTTGTGTTGTTGTAAAATAAGTACTTTGTTAGCAAAAAATTACCACAAAATACTATATATACTACGAAATAACATAAAACAAAAACAAGCATGACAGACAGTTACGTTGATTGGTGTACGATTCTCTAAACTAAATTTGACAGCTCTTAAATTGTTTCCAACCTTTTCTGATGTATTGAAATGAAAGGGAACACCGATAATTTTAGTCCTGTCAAATTAGTTTAGTTTAGAGTATGATACAACAGAATTGACCCTAGTGTCAGACAGACAGATATTTTCTGTCTATGAGAACAAGCAAGTTTTTTTATTGACCTTTCTTTGTCTGAGGTTTGCAAAACTTCATAACCATGTATCGCCAACGCAATCTATCGCATTAAGGTGTAACGTTTGACGTATGGTGGGAAATTCAAATTTCAAACAGTTTGTTCTTGTAGGTAGGCCGGGTAATTATTGTAAACGATCATGATGTTTGCGAAAATTGATTATTATTCTTTACAAACTCTCGTAAAGCTATTCATCTTTAAAGTACATTATTACATACATTTGTCAATAAACAATTTTTTGAGTTTTCAAACAGTTTATTGACAAATATAAGTAATATGGTGAGTTACTGATTAATAGCTGTACATGATAATGTAAAGAACAACCAACAACTTTCGCAAACAATCTATTATTTCACAATAGTTACCTGGCCTAGCTACAAGGACAAAAAAACTATTTGAAATTTGAATTTCCCGCCAAACATGAAACGTATCACCTTAAATGAACTAATTATTTTTTGATTTGCCTTTTGGAATACTTTCCTTTCAAATAATTAAAAAGTTAAGCTAATACGATATTTCTGTCGAGTACAAAGATGTTTTTTCCGAAATATTTTCAACCCTTTCCGAAAAGTTTTCAACTCATTCATCTTTTCAGATAAGTCACCGAGTGACCCGTTGAAAACCTATTTACAGAATAAACACAACCTATTCCAAGGCAGACTCACGAAGGAAATATATCAGAAAAGTGGCGGGCGTAAGAAAAATAATACCTCGCGTTTACCTTGTAGGTAATATCTGGAGAACACTTTGTACTGACGATGAAAAATGGACATCTTACACGGTACTCTAGTTATATTTTGTACTATATTGTGTTAGTGTACTGAAGATTTTATGTTTTGTGTGAAGATATTTCTCATAGGAAGTTTTTTACATGCTTTGCTTCTTTTTAACAGACTTAAAAAAGGAGGAGGTTATCAATTTGACTGTTTTTTAATGTTTTTTTTATGTTTGTTACCTTGAACTTTCGACTGGGTGAACCGATTTTGATGATTCTATTTTTATTTGAAAGCTGGTGCTTCCCGTGTGGTCCCATTTCTATTCGGCCAGTTCTGTCATTTTTATGAAGTTTGTTTTTGATAATTATTTATCTCTTGCTTTACTTTTATTTGTTAAAATAGTTACAAAACTGTGTGAACAAATCTTGGAAGTCGTTTTTTACTCCTATTTATCGTATCAATGTGAAAATTTGCAAATATATGTAATCCGGATAAAAAAAAAATACTTAGTACCATCAAACTGAACTGATGATGGTAATAGGGGGTAGTAGTACTCTTCCATGGCTATAGTACTAGTAAACTTCTCGAAAGTTTTAAAACCTCGTTTGTATTTTAAAGGTTGTTAAAAATTATTTCATCCTCGTTTTACTTGTTAATTATCACTATCATCCTTTCATCTTCCGACTACTGAGACACATGCCTTCTCTCAGAGAGAGATAGGATGGTTTTTAATTCACCAATCTGGCACAATGCATGTTGGTGAATGTCATGTTATGTCTTTAGAACGCAAAAGCATTTAAATAAGTAGCGACTCTTACTACCACCCAATAAAGTCCAATCCAGGACATACGAGCGCTAAATACCTACTGCTATATTAACCTAGAAGTTGCCTCTCTGTCTTTTGCATAACTATTGTCGCGTTATCTCTGTCTATCGCGCGGCTGCGGGCACGGCAAGTCCGACCAGTCGACTGCCTACTTGTGGAGTGGAGTGTGGAGTGCGCCAGGCCTGGTTTAAGTCCACCTTTGACCACCAACTCGCCTGTTGGTAAACGACAATGGTGGTTGAAGATGAAACACGCAGACTTAGAATATATCTATTCACTGCCTTGAAAAGGACATACCGGTTTTTTCCTCAAAATATTTTGCTTAACCGTTTTGAGCGATAACATCGTAACTGCACATAATTTATTTATTTAAATTACACTATTATAAATGAAAAAACTGTGTGTTTGTGTGTGTTTGTTACTTCTTCACGGTGAAACGTCTAACGGTTTGGATGAAATACAGAATGGAGACTACTTATACCCTGATTTAACACACAGACCATTTTATTAAAAAAAAAAACGGTTCCCGTGGGATAGCGGGTAAAACCGCAGGGCACAGACTAAAAGAGACTAAAAGAGATTATTTTATTAATCACGTTTCAGTTTCTTTTTTCACTGGTTATTTTTTGTATTGCTTTGTATCAATGGATTAAAATGTTAACACGCAAGTGTTAGACAAGTAAAGGAGGAAAATTGAAATAAGCTACCATATTTTCACCATACCATACATACCATCACAATTTATACCATATTAATTCAGTCAGCGTATTTGTTGGTCTACAAGATGACCAACCAATTGGCCAACACCTTCGCGGTCCAATCGGCTCATGTGAGCCAAATCCTTAATGAAACGCTTGTCTCACTGTCTCCGAGGATTCGCACAAATTGAACACGGATCCTAAGTAACAATGTAACAGTCCGACTAACATACCTTTTCAGTCGGCCAAATGGGGAAACTACTATTTTAAGCAGAAGTCTATCGGCTCTGACCAAAAACACGACGGTGGGGCCTCCATTTAACTGTCAGATAAATTGGTCGCAATGTACCTCAGGCCGTGCGGAAGCAAAAGGTTTTACCTCTGCGAAGGTGCCTTCAAACAACAATTGCCAATTAGTCTTACGAATAAACAAACTGAGAAAAGCGAGCCGAGATGCGAAAATCTGTAGAAATGAACTAAGTGAATTTATTCTGCTTTAGATTAATCAACTCTACCTACATAAATAATCCACGGCACTGTTTCATAATTTAGGCCGTCTTCATGTTTGTTTTAAATAGCTGATTTGTTCAATTGACATAAATAAATTAAGTTAAAAAAAACCTGATTACATTGTATAACTATTAGGTAACTAATAAGCAAAAAAACAAGTTTTATATTCTACAAAATATGTATAAAATAAAAAATGTTTGGTAAAATAATAGAAGATGTAGAGCAAGAAATGGGGTATTATTTAGATAACTATGAACATCAGTTTTCATCTCTTAGCTCAGCTCTACATTTTCTAATAATTACCTATGCTTTTTCAATTTCTATTTTATAGAATAGAACTTAGAAATTCTCATTCAAGTGATTTTTTTTATTCGCAATAAAAAAAACTGCGCTCTGAGTGTCTCTGCGCGTAATGAGGCGTAATGATAGTCACCGAAGAACCAGAGTTACTAACATAGCTGCTAAAATCTGAAATGGGCAGCTCACATCGCTCGAAGAACCGATAACCGATGGGGAAAAAAGGTTCTTGAGTGGTGACCATGAACTGGAATTTACAGCAAAGGTAGGCCTCCTACTAGATGGACCAACGACATTGTGAGAGTTGCGAGTATCCAGTGGATGCAGATGGCAGGCTGTAGTTGAATGTAGCGTTCTAAGGAAGAGACCTATGTTCAGCAGTGGACGTCTTCTGGCTGATGAAGATGATGATTTTTATCTTTGAAAATGTTTAAAACGTGACAAAAAACAGATAGCTGGTAAACGCAGGCTTAAATTGGCTGTTCACTCTTGACGAGACACCCCGTGGTAGACCGAGTATCGTATAATAACTTTCGTTGAGACTAACTCTCTTCAAGCTCGTGGTCAGCTCGTGACCACGGCCATTGTAACATGGTCGAAACGTCGAGCGAAAGGTATCTATTTTTACCTATATTTAATAGTGCGCGATAAGTCCCGATAAATATGAAAACATGTGTTCGAATCGCGAAAGTTTAAAAATTACTAACTCTCTTCAATTTTGCCCAAGAGTCACTCGAGCAAGGCATTCGAGATTGGGCAGTTATCATAATTTTGATATAAATACAGGCTTACCTAGAAAATCACATTCACCATTTATAAACCTTCAATACCACAAACCTGCTTCAATATTAAAGAATACATAATATTAATATTTGCATACGAAGGTATTATTCCGAGGGTTGGCCACAGTCCTTAGAGGGGACTCTCTATCATCCCTATTTGTAAGCTCAGGTAAGGACTGAATATAAGAAATAATATAAATACCGGTACTCTTCTATTTTAATATAATGTCATACCGAAAACAGGGCAACTAACTCTTATATCTGTGACGGTCCAAAACGGAGACCGTTACCTTTCACAACATTTAAACTGTAGTTTACAACTAAGTTATTCAATTAAAATTGATATATGTTTGATTGGCTGTGTCCATATTAATTTTATCAATGAAAAGCTAAAGGAATTCTATATTAATAAATTAATAACAGTTTTATACTGTTTTATAGAATCCTTGTGGACAGGCGGTAGAAAAATATCTCTCCTTACTATATTAAGAAGAACTAAGGCTGCCTTTTTGTTCCAATTCAATGAATATAACTACTAAATTATTAGTTGAATTAAGTATAATAAAAGAATGGGAATACCTTTGTACAATCTCACTTAACGACTAAGTCACTATCCGTTTAGAAGTTGGTTAGTAGTGAATATTATCTGAAGTACGTGGAAGCAGTTCCGTTGGACCACGATTCTGCAATGGTTGCATTGGACTATGGGCATCGGGCTGGATTTCATGAAGCTATGGGGATGCAGACTGAACAGGGTCGATGACCTGAAATTGTAACAAAATCACCTATTAAATGAGGGTAGCTACATAACACAACATAATGGAACACAAGAAACCTTAAATGGTTGTTTATACACTAGACATGGGTTATGTGAGCTTGCAGCTTACGGGTTGTGGAACGCTAGAAGTAAAACATTATCTTATGTAAATAATTTGTTGAGTTATGTTTGACAAATTTGATACTGTTTTAAATAACTATTGACCTTTGTTGTTTCGCTAAGAATTTGGAGGAGTGAAGAGACTACACTTCTTTACTTTATACTGTTAGAAAACTAAATGGTTTATTATAAGAAATATTGTGTCGATTCTGTACAGTATTGGTGATCATTCACAGTTATGTATTATCTTCAGTCCAATGTTATTGTGATAGATAAAGGTAAGCAAGTTGCTTTTCCTTGACATATTAATATTAGTTAATAGCACCTGTGTGTTATTACTTGGTTTAAGTATTAGTAAATATAATTTTAGGATAAAAATTACCTTTGTGTTGAAAAGTAGCTTAGGTTGTTTGAACACGGGTTCATGTCAGGCATTCCTTATAGTTGAGTTAAGATGCGAACTTCGGATCAGATTTCATCAGTTAAATGGGATGCTACAGAATCCTGAAATTGAGAAGAAATCACTGTTACAACATACCTGCATTACTGACCCAGATCTACATAAATTAGTAGGATATAAAGGATGTTTGTATGCGGATTGTGCAACTGCTGGAAACAGGGCAGAGAGGCTGGACAGCTCGCTTTCGCTCTCAGCATAGTTCGGAGATCATTGCTTTGAAATGTAATTTGTTTTTAAAATTTTAGTCACAATAACAAAATTATGAAAAATGACTATTTAGTAACACACAGTGTCTCCTACGATTAAAGATGATATAGAATGAGGAGGCAAGGCAGGTTGCCTTATTTTGACGAGGATTTTCAAAGAAATATGTAAAGCAGTTTTAGTTTGTTTACAAAATGATAACCTACAAAATTTTATAGGATGGTTTCCTCTACTATGAAAATAAATAAATAAACTAGTTACATACCTTAATTGGTAATAGTTCCAAAGATTTACAACAATTTAACTTGATAATTATTTAGATTTGTTTATTCAGTTGCAAAATCTTGATTCACAGGCTACTTAGAATGACAGACAAAATGGCGAAGCGGTGGAGGGGCCACTGCGTCAAAAGTATTGAAACTAACAATGTTTACAAAATCCGGCTCTCTGATTGGTCGAAATGTTTCGAATCTTTTGAATCTTTTGAATGTTTTGAAAGTTTCAATAGTTTTGTGACAAAGCCGCTTGTTGTAGCATTTTGAACCTTAAAGACGAAGGGTATATAAGGCTACACTTAGTAGCAGAGGCGCGTTGATTCATTCTGTACTTAGTCGTGACCCTGTCGTGTTGTCCAATATATTTTAGAGTCTTTTGCGTTTCTTTGTGAATTTAAGGTGAAGCTCTGCCCGACTTAACACAAATTTCAATTATGTCACAGAGTTTTATTAAATTCTTTTTGCTTAGAAGTTTTTCAGTAATTTGAACTCAGTTCGAGGTGTGAACGGTATTCCGTGTTGCTACGTGGAAGTTGGCCTCGTACTTTTGAGAATTAGATTCTTTTTCTTATGGGGAAAGGTAGTTTGTTAAAAATTTTCTTACAAGTAAAAGTAGCTTCTTAAGGGTTTCTTACGCGTTGGGTAAACTCATTTAGTCATTTAAATGACTTGTATTTGAAATATTGGACAATTGCGATTCATTTCAACATGGTTTGAAATAATGGACTGCCTTCGCTGAACCTCACTGTGACCACTTACGAAGGCCGTTCATCTCCTCTCCGCGATAGTTAGGACTTGGGAACTTTGAGACGATCCCAAGGTCGATTTTAGCCGCTTAAATGAGGCATCGATTCAGTCTCCAGGTTGTGTGATTGACTGTAGTTTGGATGGGGGTACGGACCTCTGGAATCACCTTAACAGGTTGTGATACTATATCCTAGCGGGACTGGTTAGCCGTAGGCTAGTCTCCGTCCGCCTACATGCTTTCACATGATCTGTCTTTACGTTAGGAGGGTCAATAAGCTCTATCCCCAAGGGAGGTCCGTTCTGTTTTAAGAAGCCTCCCGGAACTTCGGTTCCTTTGAGCTTACCTGTAGGGCTGCAGGTAGTGACTATAGGTTCATGGACTAGTCACCCATGTCAGGTCCTTACAGTTTAGTCAGAGTTCTGCACTCGGGCAATTAGCAACCCGTATAACTCTGTTGTTAGGGAAGGGGTGGTTTTTTTTTATTGTGTCTAGTTAATTAAAGAACTCGTTTGTTCTTTGTTTGAGTTATGGTGTATCTCCAGAATAGTTGAGGGTACCAGGTGTAGGTTTTTTGAGGTTGATCTCGGGGATCTGATATTTTCAAAGTATGCGAAGGTACCAGATCGTCAAGACATAGGGAAACCTAGGGACTTGTAGGGATTTTTCTTTCAGCTTGTTCTTGTTTTAACTTATTGGAGATAATCCAGTAAAAGGTGTTGAATTAAATTATTAGATATGTTAGTTGGGATTTTAAATTTATATTCATAATTGGTCATTTATAGCTATTTGTAGCTTGCAGTGTAGTCATCGAATGTAGATAGAAATCTATATGTGACTGATACTGTTAGTTATTTTGTAGAATTAAATGAGATTCTGTCTAAAGAGATTTAGTGAAGATTGCTTAGACAAGCAATTCACTTCTAGTCTCTAACTAAGTCTAAAGCTAATTTCATAATTTTGTGAAGGTAGATGAAGAATTTCTATTTACCTTAAAACTGTAAGACAGTCAGAAAACCCAACTAGTATCTAATGGTTTAATGATTATTCAGGTTTTGGTAACTCCTGAAATTATTTGATTTATAAAAATCATAATTTTTCTTAGAAAATGAGGAATTTGTAAAGGAGATTGACATGTATTATTGTTTGCATATAATTGAATTATTGGAAATTCAGGGACGACCGGGTCTAACATGATCTTAAGAGAAATATAGTTCTCAGTTTTAACATCAATGAAATTACTAAATGAACCTCTTCAAATTGAAAGTTGATATGACGGACTTTCTTCTACATCACACATTATTTGGGTTCCATAGAAGGTACCTAAGCTAAGTATAGCTGAATAGTACACAGAGCGGTTGTCTCTAGGTTACCCCTTGGTTATAGAAAACTTAAAGGGCGCCTTTACATTGTTACTGATTTAGTAATACTGGCTTGTTCAATATAAACTCTCTTAAAGGAAGTCCTGATTGAGATGGCCAATTTGAAGAGCTAACGGGAAGGTTACTTACCTTTTACACTAAGGTCATGTTACACTTGAATGTCTAGATTGAGTATTCAGTAATTTAACCTGAAGACTGCATTCTATTTGCTAAATTTGTAATAAAGCGCGGCAGTTTCTTTGCCAGTTCTTCTGCTAGCGTATAGGGTTTACGAACATGGTGGTAAATTTGCATTAGCATAGAGCACCTTCTTAGGGTCTGTGCAAAGATTTGATAAAGTCTGTAGTCGCATAAGAATAAGATAACATTATTCTGACTGTTTTATGAGACGGGAGGACAAACCGTCGGGTAGTCGTTGTTCACCAAGCGGAGCGGTGGAGGGGCTCCGTTTTCCAAGTCTCAACTAAAAAACATTAATTTATTATACTGAAGTCTAAGTACAAACTATAAAATCACCTTTGTCGGTAGTTTTCCAAGTCTCAACTAAAAAACATTAATTTATTATACTGAAGTCTAAGTACAACTATAAAATCACCTTTGTTGGTAGTTTTCCAAGTCTCAACTAAAAAACATTAATTTATTATACTGAACCCTAAATACAAACTATAAAATCATCTTTGTTGGTAGTTTTCCAAGTCTCAACTAAAAAAAACATTAATGTATTATACTGAAATCTAAATATTAACTATAAAATCACCTTGCAATGTTTTCTCAATGATTTGTTTAATATCTACACTTAAATAACACAAGTAATCAATGCTCAATTTCCTTTCAATATTTTCCTCACAACTTCACTTAGGTAGATTTCTATAACATTCTTAGGTCTTAAATAAGTCGTCAGTAGTATAACACGTTAGGATAAGAAATCAAATACAGAGTACCTAGGTTGGAATTATGATTCTCTAAATTATGATTAGGTTCAACTTTAACTATGTAACAAGTAGGTTGTAAAATGAAGGTTTAGTATGTATGTTTGATAAGTGACCTAGGAAACGGTTATTAGAGAGGTTCAAGTTGTGATCAAGCTTGTATTGATTCCTGAATAAAAGTAATATGAGTACCTAATTGAATTTTACTAGATTAACACTTAGGAGATATAGAAATAACTGAAATTAAACTTTAGTAAGGCGGTTAATGATGTTAGGTTCAAGAGAAAATAATAGTAATAGGTCTCAGCTTTTAGGTTTAGTGTAAAACTAGTAATTGAACTATATTGGAAGGTAGAAGTAGGAATATTTGAGTTAGGACACACCCAAACCTCTATCCAGGGTTGCAGCGGATCTACAACGTCGGGTTCTCTAACCACTTGATCACATGGCCATAATTTAAGTTACATTTATAATATAGTACAGTTTGAGTTAGGAATTAGATAAGGTACTGATATAGCTAAGGGAGTCTTAAATACTAGAACTTATAAGGTACAGATTTTATCTGCAGGGAGGTATTTCAATTATTAATCATCATAGAGAAATCTAGAAGACTTAATATCGAATTTTTAGGTTTAGCTATTAACGTTTCCTTCTTTACCTAGACTTTCTTACTAATCTTAGGTTACTATAATTCTTATCATAAAATAATATCTTCATAAACTATTAAAATTCATAAACCTTTAGGGCTAGGTTAATATAGTAAGCTAGGTTAGTATTTGGTTTAAATTAATTAGTTAGTGATTAGGATCATTATATCTTCATCAACCATTGACTACGAGTTAGGATATTAGAGTTATTTAGAGTTAAGTTAGTAAGTTAGTTAAGTTAGCGAGGGCGAACGTTTCATATCCATTGGATATTCGTCTCGTGCATGAGACTTGGGTTCGGATTTCACGCACATTATATTATACTTCATTTGAAAATAACTATAATCAGCTAGCTAGCTAACTAACAATACAGAATTGCGCATATACCAGGGTATATTTAACCTCCTTTCAGTCTAGTACAGGTACTAGGCTGAAAGGAGGTTAAAAGAGGAATGGAGGATTGTTTTCATATGAACAACTTTCACTATGGGTCCAAATCTAAAATTGCAATAAAAAAGTGTTATTCCATAGAAAACGGCCATTGACATTCGACAAAATTTATGAAACAGCTGTTTTATTCCCTCGATTTTAGGGTTGGTCCCGTAGAAAAAATTCTTCATAATGATGAGTAAAATGACCTCCGTTCGGCTTTAGTTTAGTACCTATATTATTATGCGTAACCCTGAATAATCAAATCTTGGAAATAAATTGTAACCTACTTTTAATTCTTGTATCGATTTGAAACTTTGCAAGCGTTATGTAGTTTGGATGACAAACTTTTTAAATTACGTTTCTATCTATTACGCTATCAATTTTATCTTATAAGGCTTCAATGTTAGCTACCTGTAGCACTAAAATTATTATCGGTATTAGTCATGCGATATAGCTGAGAATTCTGCTAAAACCGAGTAAATCATATTTTTTTATACCGCAATTTATCGGTGATCAGGTCCTTGCCTAGGTGTATGATTTTACCCGCATGTATATTACAGGTAAGCCTAGGTCGGCGCAATTTGGTTATACGTACAATAGATGCTCTAGAGATTTCGCTATTCGTCTATGACTGTGGCTTGATTGAAAATCGAATTAGGTATATAATGAAACTCACGGTTTACTTTTCCGACGTTTATATTTGATCGTTTACTGGTGATACCGATAACGTTTTACTACCGCTCACCTGATGTTTAATGATGTATTTAATTTCTTCTTTAATCTAGGTGTCTTCAAGTCAAGAGTGAATCGGTTTCTTCTAGGCAAGCGTGATCCATCGTAGTCCGCATCATCGCTTAACATCAGGCGAGTTGGCGGCCAAGCATCATCATCAGCCAGAAGACGTCCACTGCTGAACATAGGCCTCCCCCTTTAACCTCCACACTGAACGACATCCTGCCATCTGCATCCACTGGATACCCGCGACTCTCACATTGTCGTCGGTCCATCTAGTGGGAGGCCTACCTACGCTGCGACTTCCGGTTCGCGGTCTCCACTCAAGAACTTTTCTTTCCCATCGGTTTTCAGTTCTTCGAGCGATGTGGCCTGCCCATTGCCACTTCAACTTGCAGATTTTACTAGATATGTCGGTGACTTTGGTTCTTTGGCGAATATCTACGTTCCGAATTTAATTGCTATTATATTTGGCGGCCAAGCGCAAGCCTATTGTTTAATAAAAAATGTATTCTTGAAGATGGTAAACACGCCTAGCCTGGAACGAGAACTGGCTCTCAGTCTACACCACCATCCTGTAATGTCAACACGAAAGTTGCTTCGAACTACTTGCAATACCTATTATTCTAAAGAGAATAAAATCAATAAATAAAAGAATATTCCAGACATTTTTTAACACACGGTCATCTGGCCCCAAACTTAGCAAAGCTTGTACTTTGGGTGCTGGAGACATATACATACTCGTACATATATATTTTTAAATACATACTTAAATAGATAATGCGCAATTGGTGTTATTAATTCCTCACTCGGTAATTTATTTACGAAAATATTGAAAATGAGTGAAAGAGCCGGAAGCCAGAAGGTCTTGCCGTTATGAACGCAGCCTTAAGGAAAGAAAAAAAAATTTGTTCAGTTGTTTGTAAATATTTTTTGTATTTAACCGACTCAAAAAAAAGATAATGGGGGGTTTTCTCTTCGGCTGCATTTTTATTTTATTTTTTTACCTACTTACCTCGGAACTCTGTCATTTATGAACCGATTTGTTTTTTTTTATTTGACAGGATATACTTTCAGGTTATTCCCATAAAAACTGGAAAATTTACCACAAAATCGGTTCAGTAGTTGGCTTTTAAATCAAAACAACTGGGAAATTCCGTAACTTCGGTTACTTGGATGACTTATATAATAATGATTGCCATCCAAGCCAAGTCAAGTTACCGAAACTGCATATTTTACTAATTGTGAAGTCAGTTTTTGAAATTGATAATTATTATGGAGAAAATAGGTCAATTTAAAGCCCTATTCACATCACACAAAGGCCTTATAGGTCCCAAGAAACCCCACACTTACTTTAATATTTTAATCACCATCAATTTGGAGCCCTTTCTGAGATTTCTCTGAAGCGACCCAGTTAACTCAGTAAAATATTAATGCTTTGCAAATACCCAAATAATATGTACGTACCTACTATAGTGATGTGCAGAATGTTCGGCTAGTTTTAACGTAATAATCATCATTTCAGCCATAGGACGCTCCTCGTCCACTCCTGGACATAGGCCTCCCCCATCGATTTCCAACGCAAGCCTATTTCAGAATAAAAAATTAAAATAAAAAAACTTCCTGGAGAATAAATAAATAAAATAGGTTTTCCATAAATAAAAAAACACTTATTATGTCTGTAAACCCGTAGCTACTCGCACGAAGAAAATCACATAACTACTCGCACGGGGTTTCCGCAATAGATTTTTAGATTTCTAATAAACTAGTAATATAATTAAATATTAAACTTAATATCTCAACCGGACATAAAATAATGAAAATGGGCAAGCGCAGCTAGCGCGATAATTTTGAGGTAATTATTTTAGACCGATTTGGAACACAAATCATCCATAAACTGTCCACTTACCTATTCAGATCAAATAAAAATAGCCAGATGGATTACGACGAACATGAAAAGTGAAGCATCTTTTTGAAACATGTGTGCGTAGTCGTTTGACGTTTTCAGTATGAAATTCACGTAGTTTTGAATGAGTATGTGTGCGTGAGTCGTGTATTTATACTGGGAATTCACGTAGGTTTGGAAGCGATTTTGACTTCACATATATACATACCATATTACTATACATAATATTATAAATGCAAAAGTAACTCTGTCTGTTTGCTACATAATCACGGCTAAACGGCTTAACCGATTTTGATAAAAATTTGCGAGGTAATAGTGCGTATGATGAGGACGGGATTAACACACAGGCTACTTTTTATCAGGTTTTTTTTTTGTTGAATTAAGATAGTCCGTCCAAACCTCTACCAGCCCCATCTCTACTCACCTATCTTCGAGCAATTCACACGTTAATCTTACCGGATCCTCTTAACCCCATTAAGGTTGCGGTTTCCATGGCCCGGGGTTATTGTGATTTAACTCTGTATACTTGCTTATCTGTAGGATATACGTCTTCGAGTTAATGGTGTGTTTGATATCGTCCGGATGGTACGCACTTCTGGCTAGAGAAAGATTTTTCAAAAATTAATTTAATATGGGTGAATACATATTATATTTTTTTAATACATTCTCGGGTCTAGCCCGGACGTTTGATGGGCATTGGTGGAGACGAAACCAACACCAAAAGGCCCTTTTGAATAAAAAAATACAATAAAATTATAGAATGTGTATAAAATGGAATATTGTACGGTACATGATTATAAAACTCTGGGCTATTGAGGTGAATAACTTGTGGATAAGAGAACTAGATAGATCTATATGATGAGAAACGGCACCTGCCTTATCCTGTCTCATCTCAAAATTATTATTTTTATTAATATAGACTTACGCTTTGATGTTAAGCGATGATGCGGTCTACGCAGGATCACGCTTGTCTAGAAGAAACCGATTCAATTGTAACTATCGGGGAACACCCATTCAGACAGCGTATGCCACAGGCTCGCAGTTCGCACAATAAAAGTGAAATCATGGCGCTTCGTACGGGTTTTCGGAATATCAACCATAAAGCGGTGTCGATTTTTCGTGCGCTCTGGCAGTTCGATAGAAAAATGGGCAGGAGGGAATTAAATTATTACATAAATAATTATATCCTAAAAACTAAATAAATTGTTATTAAAAACCATAAAACACAAACATTCAAAGTAAATATACACACAAAGAACAGAAACAATATTTTATTCATTCATTCATTCATAATTCAAACGCACAACGTGCGTTTCCCACACAACTAGTAGGTACACACGCCCTGTACTTTCGTAAAAACATTGCCTTTATTCCGGAACATAGTTTGCAATGCTACACATACCTACCTACTACTTTGTTGTATAACTAACATGAATGAAAACAAAATGCTGGCGTGTTTCTGGCTCAACGCATAAGAATTGCCATTCAGGGTGGAAATGCCGCCAAAATGCTGGGTATGCTTCCAACTGGTAATGGGCTTGAGCATTTGAATTATCTTAAGATCTTCAACTGCACGTCAGAAGTGAAAACTTAAGTAGTAATTCACCTATTCTACAAGAGATGGCGCTGTTTTAAATTACACGGTACAGAGTTCCATGATTTTTACCGACTTCCAAAAAGGACTACTATGTTCGTCTGTATGATATCTGTAGACTTGGCTGGCACCGACTTCAAATAAATAAGTGGGTATATAGCGCTTATGATAATTATATTAATTTATTTTTCGGTTTTGAGTGCCTATTTGTGGTTTTGAAGTCGGTTTTTTTTTGTTAAAAATAATTTATTGTTTACCCAAAGAGTGCTCAATGCGCCTAAAGAAGTTTTCACTTAAAAAATAAAATAAAAAGACTGCAAAATTTAATAAAATACTCAAAACTTTTCTCACAAGAATATCCATTTATGTGTCAACGGTATGAATCTAAAAATAATTCACCCAAACTGATTCTTCAAATAGGGTTATTTCTGAAGCCTGTCCTATATTTTCATATTTGCGAAAACAACTTACCTTTACTTACCTGTCTATTGATCAATCTTAGGCACTCTTTGCACACTTTCTTTGTAGTGTAAGAAAGTACCAGTTACTGAGATACAAATAAGGCTTTTAATGATATCAAAATATAATATGCATAAACATAAATAATTAATAATTATTCGGTATTACTAATAAAAAAAACATAAATATAGTATTTTGGCCAGTCATATTTTGCAAACGGTACGCATAAACAATTTTTTTACAGTTATATGATTATTTATGGGATATTTACCGTGGTAAGGTTGTAGCAGGAGCTTCCGATATTTCGGCGCAATTAGATGCACCATGTTCACGGGATGTTCAGTCTTCCCGTCATGGTGCACGAAACTGCGCCGAAATATCGGGAGCTCCTTCCACAACCTTACCACGGTAAATATCCCGTAAATAATCATATAACTGTGAACAACCGCGATAGTTTAAAACAGGATAAATTCTAGTACGTTTTATTTACAAAATCACTTTTCTATCTGTGGCTATCCGTCATAGATTAATTTGTCAACGTACCGGAATGCTATCTCTGCTGTTGACCCTTTTCGACGAAGCTGTCACTTGACCTAATTGGTTACTGTAACGACTGGGGCGAGACTGGAACGGTGGAATGTTTTGGAGAGTATTTCATCTTGATAAATTTTTGTAAGGGTTTAAGAGGCGTATTACAAATGCATCATTACATTTTACGTTTTTGGATTTTCGGATATAAAATGAAAAAATAAATCGTAAATTTCAAGATGAATATAAAAAAGTAAACCATAACATTAAAATTGTTTTTTTTTTTTTTCATGTCAGTTGTACAGTTATATGATAACTGTACTAGAATTTAAGTGGTAAAAGATGCTGCTGCGTATAAGAAAAGCTATCGCGGCTTTTTTATTGTTTATGTTATTATAGGTCTATGTTTGACCACTAACTCAACTGATTGAAAGCGATGCTCAATCAATTCAGTTACAACGCGCAACGTGCGAATTTGTTTCTCTAGGCATGCATGCTCCATCGTAGAATGAATAATCTAATCGCTCAACATCAGGTGTGTTGGCAGTCAAACGCAAGACTTAAAAAAGGAATTTAACTTCTAGGTCGGTACCCAACATGACTACGTCCTTCAGGGTTTGTTCCAGTAGATTTTTTGTTGGTTATCTAACGATGTGCAAAGTTGCAGGCAAACGACGCGCTGGAAGAACTAAAACAATGGTTGCGTAACATTAGAGAATAGACCAGCGTCATCATGATTATCAGCCTGAAGACGTCCACTACTGAACATACTGAACCTGTCAATTGCATCCACTGGATGCCCGCGACTCTCACAATGTCGTCGGTCCATCTAGAGGGAGGCCTACCTAAGTTGCGTGTTCCGGTTCGTGGACCAGCATAGCCAGCGTCGAACAAAACTATTCCACTAAGCACAAGACAGAGAATTTTGCTGAGCTGACGGCCAACCTCCAGTAGTGGACAGGCACTTGAAGAAGAAGATGCAATTTAAATATTTTTTAGGATGGAAACTAGAAACTTAAATAATCATCATCTAACATAAATTATGTAATTGATAAGTTATTTCCTTCTTTTATTAATTTAGGTATAAAATACGATTAAACAAATTATATGATTTTGACAATGTTCTAACATGGTGTGAAGTAGCAAGCTGAAAAATATGTGTTCAAATTTGAAACGCTTTAGTATTCATAATATAAACTGGACCAATATTTCATATTTTCTGGATGGAAACGAGCTTACAGCCTGAACAGTGTTCAGTGAATACTGCCTACAAATTGAGAACCCTAATCAAGAACAAATTGAGTTTATGAACCTTTTAGCGCGATTTATTCTGATTGAGTATTCACGAGCATTGAATTAACAAATAGTATCTATTCTATATCTATCTATACATATAATAAAAACGTAAAGATAAAAAAAACTGTAATTGCGAGATATAAAAAAACACAGGTCGTCTTAAAATAAGCAGATGCTTTTTTCCCTCCCTTTCGCAAAATAACATGGCCTGTACTTCAATCTGGTCATAGCTAAGCTATTCGTGAAAACTGAATTTAAATCCGTCCAGTGGCTTAGGATATATGCGTGCAAAAACAAATAACCAGACAAAAATTCTAAAAACTGTCTTAACGTGTTCAGCTGCTTATTTTAAGACGCCCTGTGGGATTGCAATTACAGCAATTACAGTTTTTTTTTATATCTACGTTTTTATTATATGTAGGTATAGATAGATAATGCAGATTGATTGTTAATTAGCTGTTTTATATAACCGCTAGCTGTTTTACAAAACATTTCAGTTCAGCTGTTTTACATAACGGTGCTGTTTTGTAAAATAGCTAGTGATTTTGTAAAACAGCTTATTCGGCAATACATCTGCGACATATATATAGATAGATATATATTTCCAAGAAACAAATATTTTTGTACTCGGGTGGATAGTGCCTGAACGACCGAGCTTCACTCGCTAGTGGAAATTGGAAAAATCGAGTTTTCTCACAGATTCGATTTTCATAATAACCACGATACTGTATAAATTTTATAAAAATCGCTAAAGCCAATATCGAGAAAAGAGAGATATCAACCGATACTCGTAGATATAGATTACAAAAGTTCAAACGAATTTACCTGGCAGGTGTTTAGGTTTCTTGTTTTTTAACCGACTTCCAAAAAGGAGGAGGTTATCAATTCAACTGTTTTTTTAAAGTTTGTTACCTCAGAACTTTTGACTGGGTGAACCGATTTTGATGATTCTTTTTTATTTGAAAGCTGGTGCTTCCTATTTGGTCCCATATCAATTTGGTCCAGTTCTGATGAAGCCAGTTTTTTATATTGATAATTATTTACGTTAGTTAACGCTCTCTAGCATGATATTAAAATACTTAAAACTTATTTATTTTAGAACTAATTTAAATTTTGTTTTCGTTAGACTCTATTGATGATCAGCTTTTTTATGAGGTAATAAAAAATATTAGTCATCATGCCTATTCAAAGGGCCAGAGCTTGGACGTAATATAAGGATGTACCTATCCTCCAAGGGTCACAGCCGCGGCGGAGACCGCAGAAGACACCAACGGCGCAAATATGTTTATCTGTTTATGCATCACTATCAAGTAAATACATATTTATTCCACTTGGTGTCGAAAATGTTGGTCCAAAATCCATGGTATCCATGTACCAAAATAAAATATCGCTACAGTTACTCAACGCCGTTGGTATTAAGAGAGCTGACTTTCCTCGCGCCGAGAATTTCATTGGATATTCAATGCGGGAACGCAGCCAGCGTTCTTGGTACTCTACCACACCGGCAAATACTACATTTTGATTTTCAGATTATTCACCCGCTCAAAGAATGTGTTTCACAGTTGCCATAACATGGTTAAAAGTTGAACGAAAACAGTAAATTATGATTACTTTTACTGGTTTTTTGAACGTTAGATTGTAGCTTATATAAATCTCTATTCAGATTTTATCAATGTTATTGCAGGTGACAGATTCATTTTCTCAGCGTCCGGACTATAAAAAGTGTAATTAATAAGGTTGTTTTTATTTAAGACATAACTATGTATACAGTAAATAGAATAGTATGGAAGTAACTAACTTAAAATTATATAACGTAAAATTTAACTGTAAAATAAGCAACGTGTAGAAATTCCGTATTTCAGAATTAAGGAAACACGGTAGCTGGTAAGATGTGCTAACTCGGCCATACGAATTATAAACGTACCTAATAGATTTACGTAAACATCGAACGTAAAAGACACAAACGTAAAACAGAACCAAAAAGCAGGTCTTATTTATTTATACGAATTAAATTATTCTGTAGCAAAAAATATCAAACAAAACGTCAACAACGATCAACATCCGTCGTTTGACCTACATATCTTGTGAAAAACGTTATCTGTAGTACAAAATCACTTTTCTTTTGGTCAAAATCAAATAAAACACGGTCGTTTTACTTCACTACTTTTCCGTTTGCCTTACGTTTTACGATAATAAACAATGCAATATTTTTACAGGCACATTATTTTTTCATCAGAGTGTGAGATAGCATTTGAAACATAAGTACTTTATCTAAGAAAACATTTTTCAAGCATCAAGTAGGTGTTTGTGACTGTCCGGCAATTTTTATGCCGGATACAGGTTTTTATATCATGAGTAGGTGTTACACAGGGCGATGGTGTTACAGACCTATTCCTATAATTTTGGGCGTATATATTCTTTAAACGATACATTAGTTAGGCAGAAGTAAATTTTAAATATTTAGGAGCACCAAATATAATAAAAATATGAAAATGTTGACTCATTTTTTATTATTATTGTAAAATAGCCTTGCGCTTGGCCGCCAACTCGACTAATGTTAAGCGATGATGCGGCCTACGATGGATCACTCTTTGGACCTGAAGCCAGCGATTCTTAAAAACGCATGTGTAACGTAGCTTTCAAATTGTTAATAGATGAAACAATTATTAATGCTCTTGTTTTAATTTGATTCTATATTTTGTTATGTCAAAAATGTATTGCAAATAAAATTATACTAATGCCATGCTAATGAGTAATGCGAAGCTTAGAGCGAGTAAAAATTCTGCGTGTTAGGTAAGAGGTGATAGGAATTATGCCGAATACTCCGGATATCCGGCACAACCTGATATATTATATCTCTTGCAACAATGTAGGTCAAGAGTTTCACAGGACAGTTTCCCGGCTTTTTCAAGTCTGCAGCAAAAATATAAAAAGGTAATTGCTAGAAATGTCGATTAAAAAGGTGAGGGATGTTTTGTGAGAGATTTTTTTCAAGGGTGTTTTATGATGTTGTTTGAATGGAAAGGTGTAATTTAGACCCGCCGTGGTTTATATTATTATATCATTGCTTAAAAAAATCAGATTTCACGTTTCTGTTTATCAAATGTTATCTTTACAATCGTAATACGTTGAATATATAAATTAAAAGAACAATTCCGATTTGGACCCATAGCTTTTAGACCAATGAACACATTTCGATCAAGCATCGCCAATAAGCACCGCAAAGAAACCTGATATCAATAACTGGCCAAGAGCGTGTCGAGACACGCATATGGTAGAATTCCGTAACCAAAGCCATATAATTGTAGTCATAGTTTATTTATGATTATAGATAAATTCGAACGAACGAAGCTCTGTGGACTTTGATAAATTTCAGAGATGTATCATCTCGACATAGCATGTACTTTTTATGGTTTAACCATAGAGAAAACTAAAGTGATATGACTATTTACGGGATATTTACCGTGGTAAGGTTGTGGAAGGAGGTCCCGATATTTCGGCGCAGTTACATGTACCATGTTCACGGGAAGACTGAAGAATGCGGGTGGTTGGTGAAAAAGTTTAAAGTTAGGTACATACAAAACGATCTACCCTCTTTCTTAGTCATTTGCTACGGTTATCACTGGAACTCGAACTCGAACCTAAGTCTCGACAAAACACATTCACTGTATCATATAACTTTAGTGAACAACCGTGATAGTTTAAAATAGAAAAAACTGTTTGAGAAACATTCTTTGTTAAGATTATATTACAAAAAGGTCATTGTCCTTTGAGTTAGAACGCCTTGAATTAATTACGGTTTGAAAAATTCGGACGGACAGACAGACAGACAGATGGACGGACAGAACGAATTTATAAGGGTTCCGTGTTGTTCTACGGAACCCTAAAAACACATCCAACTAGTCCAGATGTTTTGGAAAATAACTAGATATCAATCATCGAGATACAATCAATACCTATAGATTCACACTCTCTAAGTGAAAACAGTAAAAAAACTAGAGTCTTTGTACACTTAGACATCAATTATATTATTATAGCTCACAATGCCACATTTACTTCAATTTAGAAATTATGTCGCTTGCATAGTATTCAACGTCGCTTGTCCGCTAGGGCATTGTAGCACTGGCATCGCGTGGCATTGTAGTCGGATCGTGCTTGCATTGTAACTAACCAAAAAGTCGGCGTAATGCGTATCGTGCGCCGAGTTTTAGTTCGTATTTTTTTGGCACGATTGTGACTCTATAGTCATTGTATCTCGATGGTATCAATACAAAAATCGACTTTAAAATTTGTAAGCGCTGTGGAATTTACCACCATTGCCAAATCAACAGGCGCTTGTACAAACGTATTCATTCTATTCGAGCTGGTTAAAAAACTAAGCCGAGTTGATCAAATTTTGTTGGGTAAATAACCCTGTATTATAGGTATTTTTTTCCGGAATTAATGTTTGAAACTGGAAAATAGGAGGCGAAACCACAGCCCGCTAATTTAAACAATAAAAACTAATCAACTTTACGCCATTATTTATAAGTTGCCTCAGCATGTTGCGTGATTTCCTTAGCTCATTTATAACGGTTAAAAAGTTAACACTTTAATTAACAGTTTATTAGTTTAGCTGTTAACGGAAAGGGTGCTTTTTAGTGTTGAATGGTCATGTCTGTTCGTGTATTTTTATAATTAAGAGAGAGAAAAAAAGGTTTTTTTTGTTGAAAATATCAAATATCATTCCTATAACAAATGCTACGATAGAATCACTTTGACAGTTGCCAACCCCATTGTAGCTGTGATGTCATTCGGAGGATACGTCATCGCTCATGAAAATAAGGCCCTCCTAAAAATAAACCGAAGTGTCTACTCCATCTACGTTATCTCTCTATATGGGATGTAAAAAGAAATGAGCTGGAAGACACATCAAACAAGAGCACGAGCGACGCGGCAATAAGGTCCGGAAATCGATTGTCGCGGAAGTAAGGATAGACAAAAAGTCAAGTGGGCCTTACCAAAATTATTTTACTAGGAATTATATATTCGTGACACTTTGCCATAATTTTCTTTGCTTATTCTATTTATTGACCGAATGAACAGAGCTCTCAGATTCTAATGGGTGACAACTTGCATATCGATTATCCGATATCCATGAAATTTTGTAGGCAAATAGTTTAATTTTAATTCAAATAAAAGGGATTGCATAGATATAAAGAGGAGGTCAGGAGGTCTCAGTTAGGGGCGAAAAACTAGTTTGCAAAAATCTTAAGAACGCGAACGTAGGAGATGCCGACCTCCTACGTTAGAGCCAAACGCTTATGCGTAAACGTTTTCATAGAAACACGGTCAATGCCGCCTCCGCCACGCCACTCACGCCACCACAGAATACATATAAGTTCAAGACGCTGCTTGAAGAGTCGTACGACGTCTCGCACTTCCAAAAGACCGTCACGTGACGTGTAGGTCGCTTGCATTGTTTACTCCATGTAAATTCATACTAGTACTACTTTCATTCATTCATAGAAGTAAGAAATCGGCCCATGACCACCCATATATTGTGCACATTCCTTGGATACGTACCAAACGTTTCGATTCTACGTTTCTAATCCATACGGCCAAGGATTGGAAGAACCTGCTAGCTTCCTTGTTTCCTGAGAGATATAATTTGGGCCTTTTTAAGGCGAGAGTGAATAAGTATCTTTTAAGTCTGTGTGCTTCATCTTCGACCACATCGTCGCTTATCAACAGGCGAGTTGGTGGTCAAAAACGGTCTTATTCGCAGTAAAAAAAATACTGAGCAGTGTGGGTCGCCGGTAGCGGTTGCCAAGATTGGAATGATACCTTAACAGTACATATAGGGATACGCATATACACTGTACTAAGCCGAAAGGAAGTCATTGTACTTCTCATTATGAACGACCTTTACCATGGGACCAGCTCTGATAACGCAAAAAAAATCTTCTGTGTTATACATTTTGTCGAGTGTCAATGACCGTTTTCTATGGAATAGCTGTTTTTTTTTGCGATTTCTGGATTGGTCCCATGGTAAAAGTTGTTCGTAATGATGAGTAAATGACTCCCTTTTACCATCGGTGATGATGAAAAGTTGCCTACGTGTTAATCCAGGACATAAAGCAATGTATGTTCCAAATTTCATCCAAATCCATACAGCCGTTTCTGCGTGATTGAGTAAAACACACATCAATCCATCCAAACTTTCACATATATGATATTAGTGTGATGAAGTCCATGTCTACAAAAATTCATGAGGATCCAGGGCCCCAATTCTACTAAACTGATTGTTTTTAAATTGTTAATGAATTGACTCAAAAATTACCTTTATGACACTTTTGGTATAGATAAAGTGTCAAAAGTAAAAAAAAATATAGGCAATTCATTAACAATTTTTGTAGAATCGGGGCCCACAATGTATCGTCAAACAAATATACCAACATAATATAGAAACGCTGACCGATTCCGATTCTAATGGGGCATTAGAATCGGAGACCCCTCTTCGCTCGGTCAATTATTTCAAATTCACGCTTTTTTTGCTGTTCGTACTTTCAAAGAGCACTGTCTTGTGGATATTACCACTTACTATTTCAATAAAGTTGCATTGGCCTCGGTGAAGAAACTGTGATTGAATTTACTCAGTGACCTGTGAAATATTGCAGAGTTGGCTTTATTTTTTTTTATTAGATTCTCAGCTGAGAGTTTCAGACGAAAATCACAAAATTATTACGGCTGGTCTAAATATCTACATATAAAAAATCTAGGAAAATAATTTACGGTGCTCTTATACTTAACTTTTGCTAAGACACTCATTCTAGAATTGTTAAACTAATATTTTAAACTTTTAAAGACGTTCGAATAAAGTTTAATAAAAAAAATATATATAAAAAAAGCTTTTAGGCGTACACAATATTTAATTTAGTGTGACAGCATTTTATTTTTAACCGACTTCCAAAAGGAGGATATTATCAATTCGACTGTTTTTTTTTGTTACCTCAGAATTTTTAACTGGGTGAACCGATTTTGATGTATTTTTTTTAATTTAAAAGTTGTTGCTTCCCATTTGATTCCATTTCAATTTGGTCCAGTTCTGATAAAGTCGGTTTTTTATATTGATAATTATTCTAATTCTTCTCAGCAAACCCTTTCATTTGATAATATCATGGAAGTCCATATAAAATTACTGGCTTGCCTTCTTAGGGAGTCCGCCATATTGAATTTAAAAGGACGTCACTTAGCTAACCATGCTTAGTCATACAAACAAAACATGTAATGCGGTTTGTCACATAAATTTTCTCATCACCTAAACAGAATTGTTTAAAACAGGTAACTAAGAACTCAGGGACCAAACAGTTTAGGTGATTGCGAAAAGTTGCGCGACCACAAACCGTATCTCGGCGCGTTAAGGTTTGCGTTCACGTGATTTTGTAAACTGCGCGTATTCGAGCCCGTGGTTAGATTTAGGTAAGGCCCCAACTCTGAGAAAATGTTCCATTATCGCTTGTGTTCAAATGTCTCCGTATTTCTTGTAAAAAACACTATAACACTAAACAGGTTAACGCAAAAGTTGTAAGTAACGCGCACTTAAAAAAAATTCATGCACACTAAGAAACTTGTAGCGACACCATTGAACGAACTAATAGTCCCCATGCAAAAACGAAACGAAAAGAATGAACGAACGAAAGTTTGTCTGCAGGGTGAGTTCAATTGAACGCATCAAGCCTGATATACGCAAGGTGCGTTCACACCAGCCATGCCACCTTACCATAAAATCCCTTTTTTGTCAGATCTGAAGTTTTTTGATTATAACACATTGAAATTAAATGACACGCAGCAACGTACGCAGAATAGATGGCAGATGGGGCCGAAAGGTTCTCGAATGGAGATCATGGACCAGTATACACAGTGCTGGACGTCTACCCGCAATATGGACAGGCGACCTAAAAGAAACCGCAGGAAAACGTTGGATGCAGACTGCTTTCAACGGGTCCTTTTGGAGATCGATGGTGAAAGCCGAGGTTCAGCAGTGGACGTCCTATAGCTGAAATGATGATGAATGTATTTTTATTGGAATCGGTTTATTAGTTTTTTTTAATGTCAGTGGGAGTGGGTGTAGTATAGATAAATTATTTATATTTTATCTCCGTGGGTGTAGTATAGACACCTAATCTCTTTACATTTTATCTAACTTTCGTACCTATCTGCTTAATATTTCTTGAAGCTGAGCAAATTCATTCCTATTCAAGTGATCGACGGCAAACTAATGAGAAAACGAGAATTTCATAAAGATTTTATTGATGCCCTACAAAGGAAAGGAGCGGTAAATGAATACTAATCATTTGGAAAATTCCAATAATTTGGTATTTCTACTGGGATACACGGAACGGTTAAAGCCTAAAGGAGATAATTGTGGGCGTAGTTTTACATTTATTCCAAAAAAATAATGTCTCATCATTTTTAGTATAATTTTTATTATGGGACTGACTGACTGACTTTTGATATGGTCATTCGTTCTTCGTTCTCATTCGTTTCGTTCAGTTAGTTTTTTTCCATTTCGTTAAGTGTGAATGATATTGTTTAGTGAAACAGCTATGTTTCTGTTTTTTCCCTTTTTAGGGTTATGTCATGAATATCATGAGTCAAAGGTACCTAAATAATTACAGAAATTCGCTTTTATCCCCATAGTAAATAAAAAAAATATCAATGAAATAGTTTATTATCCAGATTTGCATCTATAACTATTTTAAATACTAATAATATATATATATTTTTTTACAGAATTTAAAATGAAATTAAAAAATTAAAATTGATCGTACAAATAAAATAAAATAAAATAGATGTGCGATAATGCTCTCCACGTGTGTTGTCTGGGGCTGGAGTGCCTGTCTCGCACCGCAAGCAGCCATAGTAGCTAATTATAGAAACTAAAGCAGTAGTTCAACTTTAAACGAACGCCCGAATCGCGAACGCCCCTTCTCCCGCCAACTGCGATACTTCACGGTACGCTTAGAGCGATAACCACGCCTGCCGCGTCGTTAAAATTCGCCGTGCGTGTGTCGTCAGCGTAGAAGTAGCGTAAAAAATAATGAAAATATTGTACTGATAGTAGCAACCCTAGCCAAGCTACCTTCAGGAGCGTTTCGAGTATCGACATTTAATTTTGCACTAAATCGTTAAGATCAGCAAATATGCTCCCTTTAGATATTCCTGCTCACAAAACCTCGTTCTGTAGCACTTCTTTCACGGTAGAAGCTATAAAACTGTGGAATGAGCTACCTACGGAAATCAAACGGGGGTGCCCGTTTGATTTCCGTAGGTAGCTCTACACAGGAAGTCTTCAAGTGTCGTGTGAAACTGCACTATATCTCGAAATAGCTCTCGCTTTATGTTTATTAGTATATATATACTATTTTTATTTATGTATGTACATTATTATTGTATATATTGTTTCAGTATTCGTGTATTATTATAATGTATGTCTATGCCTTATATACTACGTATTCTATTACAGCACAGCCCGCCTTTTATCTCTTCTCTATGTCCTCTCCATGATAAGGTTGCCTCCTAATTGTTTCACTAGTTTTGAGTTGTTTTTATCTTGGGTATGTAATTTCTGGTGTTAACAATAACGAGTTATCTATATATCTAGTCATATGACCAACATTAGGCAATACATTCAAGGACACGTCAGTGTTAAAGTACTGCTTTAGCTTATTATCTACTGTGCCGCAGCCAGCAGTGCGCTATCGGAGCGGTGCAGGGCGGCAGGTGCTGCCGGAAAGTTGTATACAGTGATCGATGTCGAATCGATGTCCCTTTTCGGCTTAGTACCTCCTTTCTGCGTAACCTTGTATATTAAAAGTACTCTGCCTAGCTCTTGGACTATTTAAATGTGCTTTCTATATTAAAATTACTCATGGCCTCTGAACCATTCAAAAGTGCCTTTAGAATTTTTTAAATTCCAAAGTGCAAGTATTCGCTTTGAGAATAGTTCTGTACAAGCAATCTTTCTTAATAGAATAGTTCTATTAAAATGTATTTGAAAACATGGCTAAAAGGGTTTTGGGTAAGGCCGTTGCATAGTTTAGAGTTTAGTTAAAATCTAGAGAGTTGAGAGAGTTTATTTTGCATTTTATTGTAAGTACCAGCCGTAATGATGTGATGAAAATAGAAAAATTATCAACACTTATTGCGTTTTTCATATATTTTTGAATTTTCAATGTTTTCCACTTGTTCATGTTTATGATCGATATTAAAGATAAAATTCCAAGGTCAAGCATTACATAGTATATACCAATAGTTACACACTAACAACCACATACAATTACCTGTTAACACTTAATCCAATCACCAATCAAGATTCACAGTCTACACAATACTCTACATTAGCGTATACTAAACCTACAGAAGGACAAATATTTAGTGACAAGATAGTACAGGCTGTGGCGTAGATCAAATATTGGCAGAAGTGGAGTAAACAAGGAGGTAATCCCGTAGGAAATAACGGGATTTGACTGAACACGGGCAAGACAGTTTGACAAGATTGACTATAAGTTATTGGCTGTTTGAGAATTAGACGCGTTGTTTATTTTAGTGTTGATTCATAACGTTTAACTACCTTTTTATCTCCGGCCTTACAGTGATTGATTACTAAGATCAAGTGGCCTCTTGCTTGTTTGTCGCCTCAATCAAAAACATGATGTATAAAAATCTGTAGTCTTAAATTCAAATGTTGGGGGGACAGTTCAAAATAAATATTCTTACATGTTAAAGCGCTTAAAATTGCTTGTTTCCAATTTTGAGCATTACTTTACTTAATTAACATTTATAAGTAAGGCTGCTACTGTTTAAATTTTTCTGCAAACGTTGCCAACATTTGAATTTCAAATTACAGATTTGTATAGATTACGTTTTTGAAAGAGGCCGCTTGATCTTGATCGATCACCGTCGTGATCACCTTTTAAAGAACCTCATGTTTTATTTAATCGCAAATGCAAGAGCTCAATTCACATTTTAAAGGTGTGAGGAAAAAAGATTGCGTAACGCAGAATGCTATTTCCGCAGATTAAAATAAATATAATTATTCCTGTTAAATATTTTGTTTATTTTGTTATTTGACTGCCTCGGTGGTTCAGTTGGTAGTGATCCTACTTTCTGTGCTTGGGGGCGTGGGTTCGATTCCCATCTAGGACAAACATTTGTGTGATGAACATTTGTGTTTGTTCTATGTCTGGGTGTTAATATCTATTTAAGTATGTATTTAAAAATATATATGTATGTATATCAGTCTCTGGCAGCCATATTACAAGCTTTGCTTAGTTTGGGGTCAGATGACCATGTGTGCAATAATGTCCCAGATATTTATTATTATTATTTATTATTATTATATTTATGCTTCTTTTCCCGATTTTCATTTAAGATTTTTCCTCTCATTGATGTACGTTTATATATAACTTCATATGGTTTGTTTCCAGACCTCCAATGGTCTATGGGCAATTCAACTATGTTTGTTTGTTTTCAACTGTTTGCTGAGCTAATAAAAGCAATTGCCCGATAAAAAGCAACTTCATATCTACATCAAAAATGGTAACTACCTACAAATCTCTACAACATCCGTGCGCTGTCACGCGTATATTAATGCGCGCAGATGTCTCCCCATCGCTTCGGGGAATCGTGTACGGAATTTTAGCTTGCATGTTCTGTTTGTCGCATTTGTGGAACGTTTTTTGAGCCATTTTTAGTAGAAGTCAATGTAAAACTTTATAAAAAGGACGTATGTGCTTTTTGTAAAGAATTACTAGTTTTTGTGCCCACAGCTTTAGGCTTTAACTAGAGCCTCGATAAAATTTGAACTTGTAAAAGTTTATAATTTTTTTGATTTGGATTTTTGCTTTAAAATGGTTTCGTGTATGTAATGCATTATTTATCATATCGCGCACAATTTCCTTGCCAATTTTCACCACAATTGCTTAACGAGCTAATTAAATAACTGGCAAAGAGCGTGTCGATACTCAAGACACGCATTTGGTAGGATTCCGTTTTTTTCGTAGTCATAGTCATAGGTATAGTAATAATTGTGAGCCCAATAATCAGAAGTTAGTAGTCACAGAAAAATTCGAAAGAACAAAGCTCTGTGGACTTAACCCAATTTCAGAGGTGTATCATACTAACATAACATATAGATACTATATTTTTTACGATTTAGTTAAAAAATACTACTTGAGGAACATAACTTTTTCAATCAATAAAAAAATGACCTTTGAGCTAGAACGTCTCGAATTTATTACACTTTTATCGCAATAACTCAAAAAGTTATAATCAGAAAATTTTCGAAATAATTTTGAATGATAGTTTTTAATTTGTCCTATCAGAATGGTAAGTTACAAGTTTCTTTGTCACAAAGTTTAGAAATGCAGGGGAAGCCAACTTTTTGATACTTAAGGAAAGACCTACACACACATGTACGAGAGCCAACACTAGAACGCTACATTATATTCTTTTAAAATTTAGACCTATACTTAAAATGTAATTGTGCAAAGTTGCATGCACTTGACTTAATAACTATAGAAGTTAGAAGGTTCTAAAAATTAGGACGGACGGACGGACAGACAGACGGACAGACAGAACAATCTTATAAGCCTAAGGATTCCTTGTTGGGCTACGGAACCCAAATAAAAAATACAGATACACATAATAGAGAAAAACGAAGAAATATATGTAAATAGAAATGAAGAAAACAGAGAAACAGACAATTGAATTCACAGAGGGATAGGTAAAAGTAAAGTTAAACAGGAACAATTAGAAATACACATAAGAATAGATGGAGAGACAAATTGAGCAACATTTGAAAAGATAGACAGAAAAAACTGTGAGGAGGACAAACAAAAAGATTGACGGAAAGAAGTTGGCAAGAGAGATAGAAAGTTAAACTGTTAAAGAGACAGAGAGACAGAAATACGGAAAGACATAAGGAAAGAAGGAAAAAGAGAGAGGAATAAGCGTAGTTAAATATTAAAAGACAAAGAGACTGTTGGGAAGACAAAGAGACAGACATATTTGAGAAACTGAATTACTTTCGTGTATAGCTACCTAATATTCGTGTAATAAGTAAAATTTTCTATAGATGCTTTGGTACATCTGATATTTTATTTGTTACGTGTCGTGTTTGCAGTACAAAAAATCTTGTTCATAAAAAGCCTTGCATTTCTTTTGATTCATTACTCGCTTAATGGATCGTGTTAAGCAAAAGTTGCGTGTTGTAATTCGAACGAAGAGAAATTATTATCCTTTGTGTTTTAATTTATGAATGGAGCGGTTACGAATGTCGAGTTTAATTTAATTTATCCTTAAAGCTTCAGAAATATAAGGCAAGGGAATTTCATTCGTAGTTTAGATTTCGCAGAGTGCAGTAAAAACATGGCCATAATTATTGTATCTAGGATGCTTGTATTTTCATAAAAATTCATAGAAAGCTAGAAAATGTTGTGAGAAAATAACAGTTCTGAGCTGTATTCCACGGAATATAAGTTCCTAGTGGTGTTTGGACAATATTTTGATTGTACTTCATTTATATTATTTACGTATTACGTACCAAAATTTTTCCATTTATGTTAATTTTTTGCCTGCATTACTTAAATTTACACTCTTATTGAGAAACGTCAGCGTAGTGTTAAGTGTGTTGTGTTATAATATAATTTATAATTAGTTTTGACTTAAAAAATTGCAACGGCTCATTTATAGCAAGGTTTATCTAGTGTTTGACAAGAAAAAAAATTGCCCACTGTGCAAGTAACTCGACAATGGCGCATTAGCGAGAGCATGATGCGCATAATTATGTTCGCAGTTCGCACATAATAGGTCGGGGAAAAAGTCTTTTCGTATTTTGTATGTATAAGGTTGTAGTAAAAATCTCATCCGTTGTACTGTTTGTATCTGGCTGGTTTTGATACCATTAAAAATATGACATTTTAAAAAAGGAATACAAAAAGTAAAAAGCAATTTCCCGCCATTTTTCAATTGTTTTTTTGTTTGATAAAATGAGTGAATCTAACGAAGAAATTCGATATATTGTGAAATTTTATTACAAAAAAGGGAAAACTGCGACACAAGCCGCGAAAAAAATTTGTGACGTTTATGGACCTAATGCAGTGTCATCAAGAGTAGCACAATGTTGGTTCAAGCGTTTTCAGTCCGGGAATTTTGATGTCAAAGATGCAGCTCGCTCTGGTCGCCCTGTTACGGATAAAGTAGATGCCATTTCTGAAAAAGTGGACCAAGATCGGCATATTAATAGTTACGACGTAGCTGAAGAACTGGGGATTGACCACAAAACAGTTTTGACCCATTTGAAAAAAACTGGGTATACAAAAAAACTCGATATTTGGGTGCCACACAAGCTTACTGAAAGAAACCAAATGAATCGTGTACTCATTTGCGACTCTCTATTGAAACGTAAAGAAACCGAACCGTTTTTGAAAAGATTGATCACTGGTGATGAAAAATGGATCACCTACGACAAGAATGTGCGCAAACGATCATGGTCAAAGGGCAGTGAAGCACCACAGACTGTAGCGAAACCCGGATTAACACGTAATAAGGTGATGCTGTGTGTATGGTGGGATTGGCAGGGCATCGTTCATTATGAGCTTTTACCGCCGGGCAAAACCATCGATTCGGATCTCTACTGCCAACAGCAGATGAGACTCAAACAAGAAATTGAGAAAAAACGGCCGGAATTGATCAACAGAAAGAGTGTGGTCTTTCATCATGATAACGCCAGACCGCACACATCTTTGGCCACTCAGCAAAAATTTAGAGAGCTTGGTTGGGAAGTGTTAATGCATCCACCATATAGCCCTGACCTTGCACCCTCAGATTTCCACCTGTTTCGATCTCTTCAGAATTCTTTGGGTAGTGTTAGATTAACATCAAGAGAGGACTGTCAAAACTACTTGTTGCATTTTTTTGATCAGAAGTCCCAAAAATTCTACAGCAACGGGATCATGTCACTACCTACAAGATGGCAACAAGTTATCGAACAAAATGGCACATATATATTATAATTAAATGTAATTAAACTTGAAAAAAATATGTCTTGAATTTGTTCAAAAAATACGAAGAAACTTTTTCCCCGACCTTATATTACGCAGGTTGCACTATTAAAAAAAAAAAAAAAACTGGGACATTTTGCACACACTGTCATCTGACCCCAAACTGAGCAAAGCTTGTAATATGGCTGACAGAGACTGATACGTACATAATATATAATTTTAAATACGTACTTAAATAGATATCAACACCCAGACATAGAACAAACACAAATGTTCATCACATAAATGTTAGCCCAAGGTGGGAATCGAACCCCCACCCCAAGCTCAGAAGGTAGGTTCACTACCAACTGAACCACTAAAGCAGTCTATTATACTGAAGAAAATAAACTTGAATGAGCTATAGAGCAAATAAATAATGGTTTGCTATTCATTTTTAGTACACAATATTGATCAGTGGATAGTTTGCTATAAATTTTTGGTACACAACAACTCAGACTTAAAACGAAAGTAAAGATTTCGAACCTTTTATACACTGTTGTATCTATGTGTTATGCGCTAGAAAGAAAAGACTGTATGATTATGACTCTGATTTCAGTAAATACTCGGGTCTAGCCCGAACATTTGGTAGGCATTGGTGGGGCCGAAGCCAACACCATCGGGTCCTGTTGAATATGATAGGAGAACAAATCTATAGTATGACAAACAGCACCTGCTTTATCCTTTCTCATCTCAAAATAAATTTAGGCACCCCCCCCCCCCTCCTAAAGGCTGCCGCATAATGGCACCAGAGGGACAACATTGGCGTGCGTGACTTAGGGTGTCGAGAGGTGTCGCTACTAGCGGCTTTATGCCCTTTAAAACTTCCACCTTGGAGCTTACTACTATTATTGTTTTTATTTACTCGTTTACTATATATATATATAAAAGCAGGTTAAACGAAAGCTTCTTAAAAGCACGTATTTGAATTTGCGGTAACCCTGGTGACAGTGAACATACAAACCAATGTGAAATTAGCCAGAGCAAGAGTTGTTCTTTTTATACATAATGCGAATCATGTCCCGCGCTGATATTGCTGTACATTTTATTTTTACTTTTTACATTAATAAACAGCTACATAATCTGCATATGCTGCATGCATGCGTATGTTAGTTTGGTATTAGTTATCTTCTGTGTACCTATTATTTGGAATACACTCGGTCCAAGTTATTTTTTGCTCTGTGAGCTGCAGTAGATTGTGAAAACAGAATGAAAGATGTAAATTTTGATCACTTTTGCTGGATTTTTACACATGAGATTGTTTACTGGTAGCTAAGATACTAAACGTAGAAAAATATGGTTCACCTTTCAGCGTTATATCCAACAGTTTCGCGTCACTTAAATGAATGCTTGAATGCAATACATCCACCGCAGTGGATGTAGCACTATCTTAAAGAGAGTCCAATTTGTTTTGGTTGGCTCTAATACATGTGGCTGGCCCAGTGCATGTAGATGTGCATGTGCAGCGGAAGTATGGAAGGCAGCATTACGCGTATGGATCGTATTCATAACGAGCATATTTGCCACAGCCTTGGAGAACGGGACGTAACTGATAAACTGCAGGCAGACTGCAGACTGTAAGAGTACGTCAGCAACCAATTCATAGACCTTGTGATCCTCGAAGCAAAATCTCGTGGCTGGCTAAAAAGTAAGAGATAACAAACGAGCCAACGAACTCACTAAAGAAGATTCTACCGACCACTCAAAGTGGAAGAGTCACAGTAGAAAGTAGTCACACAGATAGGCCGAAATAAAATTCAATAATTATTGCTATTTGCTTACATGATACGGGAATTACTCACGTAAGATTAAGCTGGTTAATCCGGCTTTAGTTTCCATCAAAATATGTAAAAACAACGTCGATTTTCATAGTAATACCAATATAATAACTATGTATGTATGTTCTTTGTGGACTCCTAAACGGCTTGACTGATTTTAACGGAATTTTAACTGGCAGATGATATGAGGATTAATCCACGCGAGTAAATTCGTGAGGCGCAGATAGTATATTATAATAAAACTAGCTGTGCCCCGCGGTTTCACCCGCGTGGTGATGAAAATCGGTGAAGGGGTATGGAAAATAGATAGTAGCCGATTCTCAGACCTACTGAATACGCATATAAAATTTTGTAAAAATCGGTAAAGCCGTTTCGGAGGAGTACGGTAACTAACATTGTGACATGGAAATTTTATATATATAGTGATGATGATGATGGTATAGTGATTTAAGAGTTATTGCCATTTGTAAATATTAGCAATGAAATACCCAAACAAATCAAATAGCATGATACAAAAGTCGTAAGTTTCATTTTATATGAAGAAAATATACATTTTATAAGACACATAAAGCTTGTTCGTAAACTTTAGAGCGAACAAAACTTAAGTACTAAAATGAGTTGAAGATGTACCGCGTAGGATGAAGTTAAATCTTTTAGCGAAGTTTTATTACCACTCGCCTTAATGTGAAATGTCATTTCAAAAGTTTAAACACACCGGAATTCGGATACAACATTTCTAATACGGGAATCACTCACGTAAGATTCCAACTATAGATTAATTTAACCGGCTTGATCTTACGCACGTAATTCTTGTATAGCAAAATAAAAATCAAGTTTCTTTTACAAATTAAAAAAAAAAAAAAAAAATATATAAGAATCCCGTCAAAGAAAGTTTGGTGTATCATATTTCGCAACTGGTAGACACAAACTATATTTTCTTTGGTTAAATTTTTATTTTATTTCTCTTTTCTGTGGATACACACGACAAAAAAACTCAGTTCCAAAAATAGAAAATAAAACAAAAAACGGTTGCATATAAACTTTTGTTAATATTACACGGGTGTACTCACGCTTCGACCAAAATAAAATGAATGGACGGGCCCAGTAGAAGAGCATTTTTGAAGATTACAAAATGAGCGCCAGCTCTCATTTCGTTTCAGTCGGTCTCTAGCCGTAGGAAGTGAAACACGAGTCTATTGTTATGCGATAACGAAACATCTGACAAAATTATGAATTCGTATGCTTTACCGAAGTGTAAATACACAAATAAAACCGATATCTATTTTTTGTAACATATATACTGTATATTTTTATAATTAGGTGTTGAAGTATATGTCCGACGGTTTTGACTCGTTTTTACTGATCAAGTTCAATGGTTAGGGCCCGTCCATTCTTTTATTTTGGTCGAAGTACTCACGTATGACCAAGCCGGTTATTTTGACTATAGTTTTAACCGCATTCGGCGGTTTTCTAAGATGAATACACGCGTTACTTCATCTTGCTTGGCACATTATGTACCTACCTTGCTTAAACTAATAATTATACTGTTATCATTTTTACAAACTGCATATCACGATGGGTAACTACCCTAAAGAAACTGTCATTTAAAACATGCAATTTATTGCTTCAAAAATCATTCTGTACTTTAGCTATTTAGAGCATCATTTAAAACCATTAGCGGTGAACTTTATGGTGCTTTTTTTAGTCTTTCCGTGAACATCAAGCTTGGTGTCTTGCCTTTGATGTTATGGTCGTATAGTGGTTATTAGTGGTCGTATAGGATATATACGCAAATTAACTGCTAGTTACGGATATGTTTGGTAATTTAATATCTTTTGATATTTGAGAAGGAAGTCCGTTTTGTTGGGAGTTCCATGCCAATTTTAATTAGTGTGCGTTGAAGATGTGATGTATAAAATCACGTTAAGTTTTGAGCTAAGAAATCTGGTTAACTGCCCTCTTCCTGACTAGCATTTTCAATATAATTGAAGATAACCTCACTGAGTGGGAAATAAAAAAACTTGTTGGTGTTTATTTACCTTTACAAAACTAAATATTGAGTGGGATATTTTAATGATATTTTTAAACTCCTGTCTTTTCTTATAAGAGACTCTTACTATTTACAGTTATATGATTATTAACGGGATAATTGGGAGGTACATCCACAAACTTCTCACGGTAAATATCCCGCTAATAATCATATAACTGTAATGAACAACCATTGTAGTTTAAAACAATGTCTTACTATCTACTCTTTTTTTGGTGAAAAGTAATGTTGTGGCCGAAGATGGAGTACGTACGATAGATCTTAAAAATACTTATTCACTCTGGCATTGGAAGACACCCAGGTTATGGTTTGATTAATTTCTGTTTTTTTATTATTATTCACTGTTATAAACTATCACGTTGTTCACTACAATTACATGATTATTTACGGGATATTTACCGTGGTAAGGTTGTGAATGGAGCTCCCGATATTTCGGTCCAGTTACATGCACCATGTTTACGAGAACACTAAACTAAAACAGGAGTTTTTCATTAATTGTTTCTGCAAACTGATTGAAATCCAAGAAATGAAGCATAAGCAAACAATCACCGGTGCAAATACAACTTATGGCCCATCGCGTGATTTGCCCGTACATTACCAAATACGCTGAAATGGGCTTATTCAGACCATGTTATTATATCGTAGCTTAACCCTATACATAAATCTATACATATAATTATAACTGGCCAAGAGCGTATCGAGACACGCATATGGTAGGGTTCCGTAATTGTAGTCATAGTTCAGAAAATGATGGTTATAGAAAAATTGGAACGAACGAAGTTCTGTGGACTAAATTTCAGAGATGTACCATCCCGACATAATATATACTTTTTATGGTTTAACCATAGAGAAAACTGATTGAGAAACATTATTTGTTAAGATCATTTTACAAAAAGTTCAATGACCTTTGAGGTAGAACGCCTTGAATTTATTATAGCTTTATCGCTGTTACTCAAAAAGTCATGTTTAGACAATGATCTGTAAACGTTAAAATTAAAGCGCCCCCCCCCCCCCCCCCTAACAACAAACGTTTTTGTTAACGTATTTTTGTATTTGCTCTAATGTCAAAACGGTAATCGTACAAGCGTCAACCTTAGAATGATAATACTACATTTTCTAAAATAAAATAACAAATACTGGCCAAGTGCAAGTCAGTGATTAATTTATGTACACCAAAGTTAAGCAACGTCGGGCACGGTCGGTACTTGGGTGATGTTGTCTTTTTGCACTACTTATTTGTACTTTAGTAGTTAAGAATAAGATTTATTTATTGCCAAAAACAAAGAACACATAAAATAAAACAATGTTTGACAATAGGGGTATGTTCAGCGCCGTGCTGCGAGGTCCCAAAGTGGTAGGTGAGCATTAGGCGACGGCGTGTATTACAATACAATTTATGCGTACTATGCTATGCGTAATGTACGGAACCCTCAGTGTACAAGTCTGACTTGCACTTGACCGGTTTTATGCAATTTCAGTCAAAAAATACACCTGGTATTATACCGTAGTCTGAAAAGGGACTCGAAAATTGGCCTCATTTGTACCATTGACTAATGCGCTCGTAACACAAACGACATCGAGCATTAACCAAACGAGAAGTCATGGCTGTGATGTGGGTGTGTTAGTACCTACCTAACTACCTTCTAGTTGGTTTTGTAGTCCATTAGGTACTTATTCCATTAGCAGGTTTATAAATGAAAGATTCATGGCGTGCATACTAATAAACAGTACCGAGTATAAATTGTACATTTTACACCCCCAATAAAAAAGAAATCAGAAAAGTTTACTTTGTGACAATGAAAAAACAATAAAACAAGAAATATTAAAATAGAAGTAAGTAAACAGGTACATTGTCACAAAAACCGACCCCAACTCAGCATGTTGCGGAGCTGGAGCTGGATATTCTTCGAAAGGCTGTACAGATTTTCCTGAATCATAGCTAAGAACAACCTCGATCAAGACACCTTTCAAATAAATAAATAAACTAAGTAGGACTGCACGTCAGAAGCGAAAACTTAAATAGTATTTCATCTATTCCACAAGAGATGGAGCTGTATTCAAATTCATGATCATCAGCCAGAAGACGTCCACTGCTGAACATAGGCCCCCCTTTAACATCCACACTGAATGAAATCCTGCCATCTGCATACACTGAATGCCCGCGACTCTCACATTGTCGTCGGTCCATCTAGTAGGAGGCCTACCTACGCTGCGTCTTTAGGTTCGTGGGCTCCACTCAAGAACTTTTCTTCTCCAACGGTTATCGGTTCTTCGAGTGATGTGTCCTGCCCATTGCCACTTCAACTTGCAAATTTTAATAGCTTATGTCGGTGACTCTGGTTCTTTGGTGAATATCCACGTTCCGAATTCTATCGCGCAAAGAAACTCCAAGCATAGCTCTCTCCATTGCCCGTTGTGTGACTCTGAGTTTTTCCAAAAGGCCAACAGTTAAGGACCACGTCTCAGTATAATTGTACCAAGTTTGTGATGCTTGTACTTACTAACATTTTTACATTAGATCAAATACAAAAATAACGTTAAAAACACATTAAGACTGCACGTCAGAAGTGAAAACTTAAGTAGTAATTCACCTATTCTACAAGAGATGGCGCTCCTTTAAAGTACACGGTACAGCGTGACGATGCTGCGAGTTCCACGATTATAATATTCTTCACCCAAAAAGTGCTCCACGCGCCTAAAGAAGTTTTCACTGCAAATGTTTGTTTTATCGTGACCTCTCTTTGGACAGACGGACAGACATACATCATAGGCTTAGTAATACGGTTCTGTTTACACCCTTTGGGTACGGAAGCCTAAAAAGATAAGGCTGTATGGATAGAACCATTTGTAAAGAAAAATACGTTTTAATATATAGCCAGCTTCAACTAAACAAACAAGTCGAAATTATCACATCACCCCTTGTGAGCGAAAATTTGAAAAACATTCTCGGTCGCGCCGCCGTCCGATACGATCGCGGCATAATATTCCCATCGGTCGAGATTGTATCGTGTCGTGAGATTCATAATTTATGAACCGGGAATACCTACATATGTATGATATGTAGTCTGCAGATGTAGAAAACTGGAAAAGATTTTGTGAAGTTTGTTCCTGAAACAGGCCTTAAACATTTACCTGATTTCCCAAGCAGAAGGGTAATGTTTTTCAGGCGTATATATATAACTAGCTGCACTTCGCGGTTTCACCCGCGTTGTGATGAAAATTGGTGATGATGATGATGAAAAGTAGCCTATATGTTAATCCATGACATAAGCAATGTATATTCCAAATTTCATCCAAATCCATTTAGCCGTTTCTGCGTGATTGAGTAACAAACATCCATCCATCCATCCAAACTTTCACATATATGATACTAGCTGCGCCCTGCAGTTTCATCCGCGTGGTGATGAAAATCTGTGATTATGACGATGATAAAAAGTAGCCTATGGGTTAATCCAGGACATAAGCAATGCATATTCCAAATTTCATTCAAATCCATCCAGCCGTTTCTGCGTGATTGAGTAACACACATCAATCCATCCATCCAAACTTTCACATATATGGATATTAGTGTGATTATACACTGTTTTAAACTATCACGGTTGTTCACTAAAGTTAAATGATTATTTACGGGATATTTACCGTGGTAAGGTTGTGGAAGGAGCTCCCGATATTTCGGCGCAGTTACATGCACCATGTTCACGGGAAGACAGTCAGTCAGTCTTCCCGTGAACATGGTGCATGTAACTGCGCCGAAATATCGGGAGCTCCTTCCACAACCTTACCACGGTAAATATCCCGTAAATAAACATATAACTTTAGTGTGATTATGTTTGTTTGTGTTAATTTTGTAATAGGCCAAAGTTTTCCGAAATAGTTGGGTTGACATCAATATTTATCTACGTGTTGATAAATAGCAAATCTATTCAACGTTACAACATCAAACCAAAACCATTGATCCAGAAACAATTTCATTAATAATCATCCTACTGACTACCTCGTCTCCATTGTTCGTAACTAGAGTGCCAAACAATACAAGGAGGAAATCAGTTCACGTCCACTCGATGACAGGATGACGTGATACTCGCATAATGATGTGTCGTTTTGCGATGCATCGTCAATATGATGCGGCTTTATTAATACCGATGTAGCTTTCACATATTTCATTTATATTGTACGGAAATTACGCAACTCATTCGACGTATTATTTATATTACACGGGAATTACTCATGTAAGATAAAACCGGTTACTCCGTCTATAGTTTCTTCACTATGATGAAACAAATTGTTTGGATTTACATCCATATAAATTAATTACAAAACAAAAACTAAACACCATAGACTATGGTTTAGTTTTGTGAGTAATTCCCGTGTAATATAAATAAAATATGTGAAAACACGTCAGTCTCCACAATAAAATATTTGACGTAGTCTATATATTATGCGGGAATTACTCACATAATTCCTCTCCAGGTCATTCGTACGTGAGTAATTCTCGTTTAATAAAAATGAAATAATGCTGTTTGATTGGACATTGAAATTTTATTAACGACTGGCTGTGCTCCGTGGTTTCACCAGTGTGGATACCCTCAATAAAGTAGCTTAAGTTAATCCTTATAACATCTGCTATCTGCCAGTGAAAGTACCGTCCAAATCGGTCCAGCCATTGTGGAGTCCATAAACACATCGATTTTTATATATATTATATACTAGGTGACTAGATATAGAACTTATATGATCGCCACTGTAGAAAACGTAGACCCAGCAAATTTAGAGGTGTCAGTCAAAACTTTTGCTGCTCGATTGAATGAGTCTAGTATGCATTTTATATAGTCAAAGCCATAAAGTGGAGACTTTAGACGTATTTCAATGATTTTGGGAACTACCATAGCAAAAAATTACTTATGAACTGCCAGGACACTCAAGATCATCGTCTTCAGCCAGAAGACGTTCACTACTAAACATTAAGAATAGGCCTCCCCCTTTAACCCCCACACTGAACGACAGCCTGCCATCTGCATCCACTCTGCCTGCAACTCACTCCACTGGCCCCGCCACTGGCCCCATTACAAAAGAAACAGTGACAACAAACATAAACAAACCGTTCACTTTTACAAAATAGACCAGTCTGTCTAGACTTGCACATTTTGACATGACATATTCTCTTGCGCACAGACAGAACATAGCTGATACCATGTTTTTACACAAAATAATAACCAGGAAAATGTATAGTTCTGATTTATTCGCAAAATGTAACTTTGCTAATTCCACGCTCTAGCAGTCGCCTCATTAACAGATAATCGTTGATCCTCTCATCCTGTCGAACTAATTGCTACCAAAACTCACCAATGTATATAAATGTAAATGTATGTAATGTATCTTCCTCTTATACCAACATTTGTAACGATATCTTTAATACATCAGGCAAAATCAAAAGACATGTAAATACTATCTTTAGTTTAAGTGTATTAATTACTATAGATACTACTATAAATACCATAACTTCTATAATATATTACATGTGTTTGGAGTGTTCACTTCTGGGAGGTCGTCCATTGAGACGTTCATTATTTTGTATTGATAACGAATCTTGGCCGTAACGAAAATGCTACGGCCAGTTTGATGAACCAATAAAAAAACCGAAAGCAATAAAAACATATAAGCTACGATACATTTCGAAATATTTTATTACTAATTCCACGGATAATATATCGCTGAGTAAAAAATACAAGACTTTAATGTTTAATTTATGGAAAAACACTCGCCAAAACTTAAACTTAATAAAGAAAGTTCTAAGGCTGTACAAAATTGCAAACTAGCCGAAAGTTGACTTCAAAACTTACGAAAATGATGTCACAGAAGTTGGTAATGCTGACAAACATTTGTCAGTTGTTTCATGTAAATCCAGTTACTTGATTGAAACACTTGACTACTATTATTTTTTGCTTGCATTTTGGTATTAGTGTTATATAAAAAAAAAAGTTTTTCTAATTTATATTTCTGTTTAAAAGTCAACACTGTTTTGCAACATTCAAAGTGTTCAATCGTTTTTTGCAACTTTTCTTTTTCATCATCGTCATCAGCCAGAAGACGTGTACGTATTTCTCCTCTTAGATTTCCATACTGAAGCACATCCTGTCATCCATGTCCATTGGATGCCTGCGACTCTCACGGTGCCATCGGTCCACCTAGTAGACAAACTGGAACAATCTAAACAATGCACACCTAAGCAAACGGCGCATTTCAAAGTCTCATCCAGTAAATTTTCCTTTTCGACAAGGGTTTTTTCTCGTCGGCTAGCGCGAAAGTCTTGTGAATCGATTTTATACGCCTGCCTGCTGTGCTGAGCTACAGTTTGAACTCTATGCTATGCTGTGACTATAGGGTGCTGGTGCAAGCAATTGATATTATACAATAAGATATTTACAACAAATTATACAATAAGATATTTCAAATAATGGAGACCTTAGTGAAATTATCGTTCGTATTCAAAACTCTCATTTTTTATATAAAAAAACACTATAACGTTAAACCACTCAGCGCAATAATCTATTAAAAAAACAAAAACAAAAAAAAACTACTTCAAAACCACAAATAGGCACTCAAAAGCGAAAAAAAATTAAAATAATTATTATAAGCGCTACCCTCTCATCTATTTTAAGTCGGTGCCAGGGAAGCCAAGTAGGTAGTAGATATATACATACATAGTAACAAACATTGTTAGTTAGTTAGTTTTTCCTCGATTCCCTTGATATTCCATCATTGGATCCTGACCTGGTGATAATGGGACCACCTCGGGAGTATACCCTATCGAACTAAACATTTTTTTTTATCGGTTCACAATTGGCAAAAATTACGATGAACATACAAAAAAAACATACTACAAACAAACATAAAAACATACTGGCGAACATAGTATCTCCTCCTTTTTGGAAGTCGGTAAAAACTGTAAGTACGGCTCACTCACATATTTTTCACACGAACTAATGTAGCAAAACAATGAACTAACTATAATATAGTCCAGTTACAGGGTAAGTTTGACTAAAAGCATCCAGACGGTATAAGACTGGATGCGTTCGTACCCGCCATGCCACTCTACCATATTATTACTTTACAAGTAATATCTCACTTGTTTTTTTTTAAAGAAATAGACTTATGTTAGACCACCATCTCTTCTACGATGGGGCACGCTTGCCAAGAAGAAACTGATACACTAGTGATTTGAAGACACCCAGATTGTAACTACCGGAGAACACACTCAGGCAGCACATTTCACAGACGCAATTCGCGCAATAAAAGTGGAATCAAAGCGCTTTGTACAGGTTTTCGGAATATCAACCATAAAGCGATGTCAATTTTTCGTGCTCGCTCTGGCAGTCTGATAAAAAAATGGGCAGGAGGGAATTAGATGGTGCAGATCCGATGCACACTCTCGGAAATGCATCCGATAAAAAACCGATAGACCAGCAACTTAGTCTGAACCAGGGAAATGTTGGTGATTAGCCTCATGATGATATGATTATTTGAACCATTCAAAATATTTTTATTTTTAATAAAACATAAAGGCATTATAGTATTATACATAAAATTCTAGGAATGTGGAATGCAGCATTCAGCACCGAATAGCCGTAGTATGACTAGAATGGCGAGAAGTAACTAGTGTTATGCTAATAAGATGAAGGTCATTGCAACTTGAATAGCCACTTGTATAAACTGGGAGCCACGGACAGTCCACTGTGTCGTGGCTGCATGAAGGAGAAAGAAACTGTAAAGCATGTGCTGTGGCATTGTGAAGCCACAGAGGAAACTAGAATCGCTACCGGGTTGCATGAGACTTCGCTACCTTCATCATCCAGGTCACCACATCAGCTAGACTGCTTTTCATCGTCATTATGCACAATTCCACCTATGCCACTGGAGCAACTGTACCAGCGCCCCAGAGCCTCACTCCGATATTTCAAGGAGTTGGGTCGGCTCGGGTAACTGCTGGTAGGGGAAATGCACAATACACCCCAAGCGGGGCGTCAGTGCAGGACTTATCGCCCCCATCTCAAATAAGAATAAGAAGATGAAGGTCAAGCTTAAAGGTTTGATTTTTATGACCAGCCCTAATTCATGCCAAGTGGGCCGTAAAAAAAACCTTACCGTACAATTTGCCAAAATGAAGATGCTACGGTTTTTTTTGACTACCTCGGTGGCTCAGTTGGTAGTGATCCTACTTTCTGTGCTTGGGGGCGTGGGTTCGATTCCCATCTAGGACAAACATTTGTGTGATGAACATTTGTGTTTGTTCTATGTCTGGGTGTTAATATCTATTTAAGTATGTATTTAAAAATATATATGTATGTATATCAGTCTCTGGCAGCCATATTACAAGCTTTGCTTAGTTTGGGGTCAGATGACCATGTGTGCAATAATGTCCCAGATATTATTTATTTATTTTTGTGGGTTTTTGGTCTGGCTACAGAGGCCTTTGGACCATGTCTTCATTTTGAATCCCGGCACTAATCTTAATTAGCGTCAAACAAGTCATAGTCACAGTCAGAGTCAAGCAAAGTAAGTCACAGTCAAGTCAAACTCATGCCCCAGTAAATATGCTTTACAATAGGCTTCTATGGAGTTTTGGAAACAACATGAAAAGACATGTTTCACCATGTTATATCACTTTCCTACACTCGAGCACGCTCACGAACCCTTAAATAATAATCCACCATTATTACACATTAACACTCGAAAATACACGAGTTTAGGAAAATAATACAATGAGCCGACATGTTTTTTCCACATTGGCGCCAAAACTCAGATGCTACGGTGGATATGCAGTGTTGCCAGTGTTACGAATGAGTCGTATACTCATTCGTAATCCACATTTACTTGGAAAATTGGACCGCCATTTAAAAAGGTTGAAAATGTCTGTTCTGGTACATCCACACCCCAAGATCGAAGACTGATTAGAAGCGATAGACGGCCGTGTATTTTTGTTAAACTAAGTTAGGGGAGTTTGTTTTTGTTGTTTTGGCTGATACGAGGTTATTTTTGGCAAGCGTTTTGGTATTTTCATAATTAACCGTTGACAGCTGAGGTTTGTTTTTTCTGGAAGATTGAGTTTGTTTTACTGATGAACGATAAAGGCATAAATAATAATCGTGCTGGTAAAGTTAGAATTAGGGTATGAATTTGGTACGGATGATACAGAGGAGAAACGGATTAAGATAAGCTGATGATGACGCCAATCGTGATTGCCTTAATCGATCGGACGTGCGTGTGCACCAACTCGATCTGCCTGAATCTAGAGCGATGAATCTGATACTTTACCAAATCTATTTCGATACGTCTGTTATGGCTAAAATGATTCTTGTGTTAAATGTATCGGCTCGACATATTTAATGAGTGAATGTTATATAAGTATGTAAGTAGGTACTTATTGCACGTCCGCCAGGCCAAACTGTTGATTCTAAAACACACTAAAACATCTGTGTACATAGTTCTAAGCAATAAAATTATTCTATTCTATTCTATATACTTTACCAAATCTGTTCACCTCAATAGCCCAGATTTGAAAAATCTGGGCTATTAAGGTGAACAACTTGTGGATAAGAGAAGAGATCTATAGGATGAAATTCTACCTTATCCTGTCTCTAATTATTATCTTTTGACTTAGCACTATCAATGAATTTATTCAAGCACTTACTAATTTTGAATTTGGTTATTCATATTATTGATAGTTATTTTGGCTATGCTTCGCTGTGTGTGCCCAACTTTGCTAGACAGACGTCGATTAAGACCCCTTAATCGACGTCTGTCTAGCAAATTTGCCCAACACACAGCATCAGAATGAGCTAATAACTAAAAAAAAGTTGTTGTCACCCGACAACAAGTTTTTTTAGTTATTAGCTCATTCTGATGTTTCCACTGTCTTCACCATCTCCGACAAATTAAGTTAACGACTATCACGCGTATCAAGGAAAAAACACCCGTCGCTGCGGCACGTGTTGGATCATATCAGGGCTATGGTAACCCATAAATTACGGAACTACGTACACCGTAGCGTGTTTAATAAGGGGCGAGCTTTTTGGAGGTTCTCATTGTTTGACAAAAAAAGTTGTGCCATTGTCAACCTCTTTTATAAAGATTGCGAAGAAATCTTTTTGCGGATTCGCATTGAGAAAAAAAAAAACGCGCTTTTGTTTTATTAATTGTTTACAACATTCGTACGTGTAGAAAAAAACAAGTAGGTATACATATTTATATTTTTAATCATATTTTTTAAACGCCCTATAACGAACTGATAGTCTTATTGAACAGATTTTCTTGAATTAAAGCATTCATAGCTAAGATTTTCAGACAGACTTTCGATCAAGTCACCTTTCAAAAAAACAATAAAAACGAATAACCTAACCGATGGGGCTGATAGGTTTTTGAATGTATACTACGGACCGGTAAGCGCAGCGTAGGACGTCCACCCACAAGATGGACAGACGACCTAAAAGAAACCGCAGAAAAACGCTGGATGCGGGCCGCTTCCAGCCGGTCCTTTTAGAGTTCGATGGGGAGGCCTATATCCAGCAGTGGACGTCCTATGGCTGAAATGATGACGATGAAGTAAGTACAAGTACTTAGTAACATAATCGTTCTTTCAATCCATCATAAGATCCATTGTTTCACTACATTCGTTCTTGGCAGCGTACGCTTTTGCCGTAGAATTATTAAAAACAGTATGCTAAGTCATTATTTCTCCATAAAAGTTATTAAGGTTTAAAATCCGACAACAGAATTTTAGAAAAATAAACTGGACAAGTGAGAGTTGGGCTTGCTCACTGAGGGTTCCGTACAAAAGAACCAACTTTATTTTATAAAATAAGATCGCGAAATGTATATAAGTTGAAATTTTCACAGAAAGTTTAACAGAAATATATAACAGCGGATTAACAAAAATATATAAATAAAGTCAATAAGTAAAAACTAAAGACAATTTGGGTGCCTTCAAATCACGAGTGAATCGGTTTCTTCTAGGCAAGCGTGCTCCATCGTAGACCGCATCATCGCTTAACATCAGGCGAGTTGGCGGCCAAACGCAAGCCTATTGCTAAATATAAAAAAGACATCCATACAACGAACATTTTTAAACGTATTTTTCTATTTGCTTTAATGTAAAAACGGTAATACGTTCAAGCGTCAAACTTGGCTTGATTATAGTATACACTCTAAAGTAAAACAACGAATAATGCATATTGGCCAAGTGCGAGTCAGTAAAAAATCGGGCGCGTTGGGTACTTGAATGGATGACCGCCTGGGCGTGATTTTACCTGATGTTGCACTTCTTTTTTTATTTTGTGGTGGTCTGGAACCCTTAATGTGCGAGCCCGAATCGCACTTGACCAGTATTCATATTGACGTCACCTACCCTGTTGAGACTTGGGGTGTAGGTGGGAGAAGCATACATACATTGTATACACATCCGCTGACTACAAATCCCTCGTTTTGGCTTTGGTGTCGTTTTGGATCACATTAAAAACCGACGTCAAAAATATATGAAAAACGTTAGGTGCCTATAAAATTTGAGAGTTGTCCTCGATTTCCCTGGGATCCCAACATCAGATCCTGACTTGGTGTAAATGGGACCAAATTAGAAGTATACCCTACCAAACAAAAGATATTTTTTTGAAATCGGGCAACAGTTGGTGGAGAAATCGGTGAACATACATTAAAATAATTATCAATATAAAATACCGACTCATCAGAACTGGAACAAATTAAAATGGGATCAAATGGGAAGCACCAGCTTTCAAATAATAAAAAATCATCAAAATCGGTTCACCCAGTCAAAAGTTATGAAGTTACAAACATTAAAAAAAAACTATCGAATTGATAACCTCTTCCTTTTTGGAAGTCGGTTAATAATATACCTAATGTACTGATTATATTAGTATAGTGTGTCGCGAGCAGCCCGTAGTCTCGTCTTGTGTGTATCCGGATCAAAGTTAGGGCTGCCTCTTGAGACTTTAACTTACAAGAGCTGTTAAGTTTGAATTAATTGATTGTTTCCCTTGATTTATTAGATTATGTTGTTCTGAAACTATTTTAAGCTTTCAACAATATTAAATTAAACAGTTAAATTGGTTAGGAGAAACCTCAGACAAACAATGAAGATTTAGATGGTAAGTTGGCGTGGCGGGTGCAAACACCTCTAGCTTAAATCTGGCTTGTAGCTTTTAGTCAAACTCCTTACTACAGACGGCCTTGCAACTCTTTTTTAACCGATTTCTAAAAATAAGAGTTTTCAATGCGACTGTTTTTTAGGATTCCGTACTCAAAGGGTAAAACGGGACCCTATTACTAAGGCTCCGCTGTCCGTCCGTCTGTCACCAGGCTGTATCTCATGAACCGTTATAAGTGGACAGTTGAAATTTTCACAGATGGTGTATTTCTATCGCCGCTATAACAACAATTAACAAAATAAAATAAATATTTAAAGGGGCTCCCATACAACAACGTGTTTTTTTTTTTGCTCGAAATTGATAACGGCAACAGGTAGACGCTTGAAATATTCACAGAATATTTAGTTATATAAGTATATTCACTTTAAAAATATATTATTAAAACGTGACTTTTTTGCCGTTTATATGGATAATAAGTACGGAACCCTTTGGCGAGTCCAACTCGCACTTGGCCGGTTATTTTTGTTATGTTATGATTGTTACCTCAGAACTTTCGACTGGGTGAACCGATTTTAATGATATTTTTTTTATTTGAAAACTGTCAAATTTGGAATTTAGCTTTGAAATTTTTATGAAGTCGGTTTTTTATGCTGATAATTATTTGCATTTGGAATATTACTTAGTTCATTGGTGTCACAGTATGTTTCTTAGTGTGCGAGAAAAATGAGTAAGTGTGCCATACTTACTGATTTTTTATACCAGCTGTTAAATTTGTTTGCGAGTGGAAAACGTAGGTGAAAGACATTTGAACCCAAACAATAATTGAACTAAGGTTTATCTTCCTTGTTTCCCTGATTTGAGGTAGAAACATTTTACATAGAAAAAAAAAATTAAAGTAACATTGATTGAGATTTTCTCCCTGGTTTTTTGGATTTATTCAAATACCTATTTATTAAAACAACGATGTCCACGATATCTTAATATACAGATTTCATAATTATGGAGGGAAACGCAAAGGTCCATTTTATATTACAGCTATGATTATCGTAAAATTTGAGAAAAACCTCAAAATAGAAGAAACGAAACGCACGACTGTTTGTAAGCGCCATGTGTTGCTCCACGAAATGCGACGTCAATACAATATATTGTGCCTGATGGTAATTTGTAGTAACAAGCGTTGCTTAAAATCAGGAAAACTTCGCCTTAAAAGTTTAGAAGCTTTGTCGTCTCGATGGCAGTCATTTATGATTTGTGCCTGATTCGTCCCCCAGAGTTTCGGCCCGCATTTATGCAGCGAAATAGTTATTATTCACGATTTTATGCCCGTTTCAGCGCTAAAAATATTTGTATAAATTTTCGAACTAAAAAATAATGTTGTTTCGTGCCCTAGCGCAGAATACATAATACACAGCCCTAGTCCCGATTTATCCCTAGTTTTTATTTATCATTTTAGTACAGTATTAACTCTTACCAATCGAATTATTCCACACTAGCTGCTCGCCCCGGCTTCGCATGGTTGTAAGCTCGGCCTCGCTACAAAATATAATTATAGATTATGTCGCCCCGAAATAGTGTAGCTTCCCAACTTTTTTTAAAAATATAATATAAAATTGCGCTAGTAATTAGCGCCCCTTAATTTAATTACAATCTAGCCTAATGTTAAGCTAATAAGTAATTTAATTCTAACTTAAAATTCTAAGTATGATATTGTAAAAACTAAGAATGTGTCTATGGCTTCCCAACAGTGATAGAATTTTTAAAATCAGTTCATTAGTTTTTGAGTAATTTCGTTACAAACATCCAAAAATACAAATCTTTCCTCATTATAATATTAGTATGGATGCAATTTTTTGTTACTTCATTGAACGTTTGTGAATGAGAGGATTATATTTACGTGTGACAGCCCTATCTGAATATCGGAGGGAGCGCAGCAAATCGCTATTATTACAAGTGCATACTTGCTGAACTGAATGCATGTATTAGATTAATCATCTGAGCTCTTTAGCTGTAACAGTCTGTAATGGTTTTACTTACTGGTATCGACAACTCGTAAAAATTGTTCATATATAAAATATTGAGTGACTTTTTACCGGAACTTGGGTGAGACACGTCTTACTATTACAAAAGCGAAAAAGTAACTCAGTCTCTCTGTCTGTCTCTATATCTTTGCTCACTTTTCACGGATAAACGGCTAAGTTGTTCTTAACGAAATTTGGCAGGAAGATAACAATGTGCATCATAAGGATGAACATACTCTATGTTTCTGTTTTACCCCTGTGTTTACTTTTATTCCCTATTAATGCGGAAAACTTTTTTTTAATTCAGTAATAGGCTTGCGTTTGACTGCCAACTGGCCTAATGTTAAGCGCGATGCGGTCTACGAAGGGGCACGCTTGCCTAGAAGAAACCGATTCACTCAATAGACACCCAGATTGTAACCATCGGGAAAAACCCATTCCGGCAGCTCATTCCACAGACTAGCAGTTCGCACAATAAAAGTGGAATCAAAGCGCTTCGTGCGGGTTTTCGGAATGTCAACCATAAAACGGTGTCGGTTTTTCGTGCCTGCTCTGGAAGTCCGATAGAAAAATAGGCAAGAAGGATAAGGGAGAGGGAATGGGCATCCAGATGCAGATGGCAGGCTGTCGTTCAGAGTGGAGGTCGAAAGCGTAGGCCTGTGTTCAGAGTTGTCTTCTGGCTGATGATGATGATTATTAAAATAAAAACGTTCAAAATATTTTGAAATAATAACCTTGCAAAATGATCGAAGCGCAAGCAAAAAAAACGAAGCACATTTTTCAAAAGTAGATTTCATTCAATCATATCTTTAAAAAAACTAATAAAAGATCGAGGTCACTGCACCCGGTATACTGGCTCTTAGCAAAGGCATTTGCTTAATTTTTTATTCAAATTTAAATATCAAACAGTGTGTATTAATAAACCTAATTCCCTGGACACATGTTCAGGGTAAACTAATCCGCGAACGCTGCGGCTCGCGGCGCTTCAACCATTTTAAATATTAACAGGGGATGGATAGTGACCCGTTTGTATTGATCCAGTGCATGTGATTGCAACTAGAATAGAATAACTTTTATTTATAAAAAACAACATTATTGTAACACAAGTGAAATCAATTCAAGTGTCAATCTATCCCACGGGAACCATACATTTTACTAAAGTAGTCTAGGTGCTATTCCAGACTACAATCTATCTCTGTGCCAAATTGTATCCAGATCCGTTCAGCAGTTCTGGCGTGATCGAGTAACAAACATCCATCCATTCAAACTTTCACATTTATAATATAAGTGGGATTACTGTCCATCCGTCCTACTAGCACTTGGCCATTTTATTTTAATTTATGTCATTTAATAAAGAAATTGAGACTGTCTTCACTGGTTTCATTTAACATCACTATTGGAAATACATAATAGAACATTAGTGAAACCAATCTCATTTTTAACACGCTTTTATTAGTTTGGTATGCATGTAACGGGATCATTGAACTTGATTTTCAACTACTTCAAAATGTTGAATTCAATTGAAATTTTGCACTCATCAAGGACCGATGACACATTGTCATTAGTAATTATTAATATAATTTAAATAGTTTGTCTCATTAAAGAGTGTTTTTTAGATTTATTTTTATTTTTATTTCATCATATTGTATGTAAAACTTTGTTGAGAGAATTCTAAGTATATAATAATTATGTAACAACCATTAACCAACTAGAAATAACCATTAGAGCAAGGATGGATGTTTTTTTCGATGATTAGAGTGACGACGCGCCGCGATAGAAAATCCGGCAGTTATTCTAATTCCGGCATTAGTTTTATTTTTAATTAATCATGTAGCTAGTAATTTAAAAAAAAAATATCTCTTTGGCGCTTAAAATAATTAGCCTTTAATAAACTGGCTCAACTCAAACGGTCCTCCGCTGCACATTTCGCCCTTCTACTGCTCTGTACCATTAAACCCCGCATTGTCTATGGATTCCGAACAAATGGTATTAGCACATTGTGAACGAATTTAATTACGATTTTGGTAAACTGTAATCCTTGTTCAAAATTATGCGGAGTCTGGACAATGGGTGGATTTGTTAGAATCTTCTGCTTGAGAAATGATGTGACGGTATTTTTGTGAATATGGTTAAAAAACCGACTTCTTAAAAATGTCAGAGCTGGACCAAATTGAAATGAGACCACACGAAAATCATCAGCTTTCAAATAAAAAGGAATCATCAAAATCGATTCACCCAGTCGAAAGTTCTGAGATAACAAACATTAAAAAACAGTCGAATTTATAACCTCCTCCTTTTTGGAAGTCGGGTAAAAAATATGACGCGTCATCTTTATAATATTTATGGTCACAATAGGCAACCATCTTGTACTACCAACTTTGAAATTTTCATAGATACATCCTTTTGGATTGGGAAACAGAAAGCGCGTTTATCAATTTGTGTGGTTATGGCACACAGTGCCATATTTATATTTTGATAATAAATAGATGAGGATATAAATAAGTTTAATATGTTTTTGGAAACATGTTTGGTGAAATTTTTCTCTATAGAAAAAAAAAACAGCAAATACAGGCCTTTTAAAAGTGTTTTTTTTTTCTTCGCATCTAGCAGTGCTTGACAGTTGGTTTTTCGTTTAATTTACTAAATGTAATTCAATGCAAATTTGGTTTGGTTTTGGTTGAGAAATAAAGATCTTTAACCCGAAATTTGTTTTATTTCTATTTAAAATGGTTCTTGAGTAATCTGGAGTTTTATCATATGTCGCTAACGTTATGTAGTTTTGAGGCGTGCATAATATCTTATTGTAGGCGTAGATCACATAATAGAATTATCATTGTTTCACGCAGTGGCAAAACTTGGATTCGAGCTGACGTAGTATCGACCCTTAAGATTATTCTTCAAACATTCAGTAAAATGCACTGTCATGGGTATGACTGTGAATTCTGTCACTGTGGTATGTTCTATCGATTTGCATATATTATGTGCTTATTGTTATGCTTTTGAAGTGAAAACTTCTTAGGCCCGTTGAGAATTTTTTGGGTGAATAAAAATCATGGAACTCGCGCAGCGAAGTTGGATAAACTTCGCTGAAATCATCATCACGCTGTCACAGAATACATAATACACAGTCTCGTGTATTTTAAAAAGCGCCATCTCTTGTAGAATAAGTGAATTACTACTTAAGTTTTCACTTCTGACGTGCATTCCTATGACTGATGTGTTTTTTTGTGCCTCTATTAACTAAACAAAATACAAGCTTAAGTAACATTACAAAAACAGTTAGAATTCCCATAGACGATTGAAGATCTAAAGACAATCCAAAAGCCTAAGTTGGCAGCGTACCCATTTTAATTGATTGTTTTTGGGTCAATTTTAAATAAATTATCTGATTCGTGTGTGTTTAGCCACTGAATCGTGAAGAAGAGAATAAGATTCAAGTTACTTGCTGGAAAGAAACTTTGGAGTCCCTGTTAGGTCTTGTATGTTGCTGTGTACTTAGCTTTTTGATTAAGTTAGGTTAGGCAGCCTAAACTTGGAGTCACGCAACCTCGACTTACCCTCCTGGGACATCGCCGGTATCATGTCTCTTCGTATCGAAAATTGGTAAGTTATTCACTGTTTTAAACTATCACGGTTGTTCACTAAAGTTATATGATTATTTACGGGATATTTACCGTGGTAAGGAAAGAGGGTAGATCGTTTTGTCTGTACCTAACTTTGAACTTTTTCACCAACCACCCGCATTCTTCAGTCTTCCCGTGAACATGGTGCATGTAACTGCGCCGAAATATAGGGAGCTCCTTCCACAACCTTACCACGGTAAATATCCCCTAAATAATCATATAACTTTGGTAATTTATTGTTATATTTTGTACATGGAGTACACACTTACAAGATCATTGTTAACGAAACTCAATTGCGACACATTTCTCTGGAATCAAATTTCGCCCTGTACAATCTTCTAAACTTCAAATTGCATAAAATACGATTTCAGATATAACGACGATAAAGGGATCACTATAATTTCGTCGTTATATCCGGAAGTCGTTACAGGCAAAGGCACTAAACACAGTTGCTACTCAGAATATAACTATGTAACTGAACCATAAATTTAACTCCGAAACGTACACGCTTACCTACCTACTTAGCTAATATCTATAAACAAAAGGTAAAGGTCTCCACAGTCTCTATGGATGAAAACAAAAGATAAAAATGCTCTTTTTGTCTTTGGCAGTCTCCGGTCACAATATCTGAATGGGATTTCTAGAAATTTGTTACAAACAATCAACGAAGTTGGATAACTCAACTTCGCTGCAAACAATTTATAAAAAATAGTCGCTACACCCGAACTCGGCGTTACAACCAAAGTTGCTATTAGCCAGATGAATTTTATACTAAAGTACGAGTATGCTTTAAATTCAAGGGACTTAGACTTAAAGTTGCTATAGCTAAATTGTCCCTACAACCAAGGGCGTAATTTTTTTTATATTGTAGAATAGGCTTGAGCTTGGCCGCCAACTTGCCTGATGTTAAAAAACAATAAATTAAAAAAAAATATGAAAAAAATATGTAAAATGATGTGATGTATGATGGCCTGATGTAATAACTGAAATCCACTGTAATTATAAATCTATATATATAAAAGAAAGTCGTGTTAGTTACACTATTTATAACTCAAGAACGGCTGAACCGATTTGGCTGAAAATTGGTGGGGAGGTAGCTTAGAACCAGGAGACGGACATAAAATACTCTAAAAACGGCTGGACCGATTTTGATGAAATTTTGTGTTCCTGGAGCGGGTCATAGTAGCGAGGCCGAAGGCCGAGCTTACACCCGTGCGAAGCCGGGGCGGTCGACTAGTTAATAATAAAAACAAGTAAGATAACTACGCTACAGGATATAAGTACACTTGCAGCGAACTAATTATAAACATTGGTAGACTTAGTAACTTCACATCAGATAACTTCTGCTATAAAACCAAAGGCAGGAAACTTGTGTTGTTAGGTAACCAACTCCACATAGGTAGTATACCTTACTTCGTACTAAACTTAAGATCAACAACAACAGAACTTCCCTGCAGTAGCTCAGTGTTATTGCAACGACAGTGGAGAATAAACAGGTGCCAGATAGAAAAATTCACACAATTAGTCAGTCTGTTGGACCCCACTACCCCGTCCCTCTTCTGTATGTCCATGCTTTGATTCCACTTTTATTGTGCGAACTGCTAGTAAACATCCACT